>OZ007584.1:31518451-32118451 GCA_963931925.1 Onchidella celtica
ACAACACAACATTTTAAGTTGTTTTTTTTTTGTAAAGGGAACAGCAACCATTTGAATTTTCTTCTTAACTAGACAGGCATTAAGAGTCCAGTAGGGTTCAAATTTTCAAAATGTGCCTTGGTCTCAAAAAGTTCATTAAACTCAAATGCAACGGGGCAAACATGTTTCACGTTTGGTCTGCAATTAATAAGGCCAAATTAGATCATAGTTATTATGGTACAGGTTCTTAATTCCTTACTGATTTGATTTCAGGAAGCAGGAATGATGTATCTGTCCATCAAAGGGCCGGGTAACTTGCAGCAGATATGGGCGGATGCAAATACTGATGAAGAGATGGTATCACCTGGTGGGGATGGTAAGTGTGCATATCTGTCTGTCTGTTTGTCTGTCCGTCTGTATATCTGTCTGTCTGCATGGCCGGCTGCTTGTCTATCTATCTGTCTCTCAGTCTGCTCACCTGCCTGTATGTGTGTTTGTTTGTCTGACCGTCTGTCTGTCTATTTGATTGTCTGCATGATTGCCATCTTTCTGTCTGTCCTTCTGCCTCGTTTTGGTGGTCTTGTCTTCATTTCTGTGTCTTTAAGCTCTTCTGTCTGTGTGTATGCTTTCTGCATGATTGTCTGTCGGAATGTTTGTCTGTCTACCTGCCAGACATGTACGTCTGTCTGTCTGTCTGTCAGTCTCGATCTGGTGGTCCTTGACTGTCTGCCGGTATATGTCTGTTGTGTGTCTGCCTGTCTCTCTCTGTCCGTGTGTCTGTTTTTGCTTGCCTGCATGTCTGTTTGTCTGTCTGCCGGTGCCCCTCTGTCTACAGGTTTGCCTGTCTGTAATAGTTTGGTCTGTTTTGCCTTTTATCCGTCTGTGTGTCTCTCGTCAACGATGTCTTTTGGGAGGATCGGCAGGCTGTGTGGATGGATGGATGGATGGATGGGTGGATGGATGGATTGATGGATGGATGGATGGGTGGGTGGATGGATGGATGGATGGATGGAAGGAAGGATGGATGGAGGAATGAATGGATGGATGGATGAATGAATGGATGGATAAATGGGTGAATTGAATGGGTGGATGGTTGGATAAATGAACGCTTGGATGAATGGATGATTGGTTGACTGGCTGGCGGGCTGGCTACCTGGCTGGCTGGACGGATGGATGGATGGATAGGCGGACGAATGGTCATTATGGGTTTATTTTCATCTTTCTTCATTCTCCTTGTAAGTACATAAAACAAATACATAATATACCTACCAATTTTCCACCCCCAGAGTCAGCTGTTGACCTTTCTGTTTTTTTGGTCTATTTCAGAAGTTTGCACGGACGAGCCCCTGGAAGGTTCCCCATTTGCTCAAGAGTTAGGATTCGCCCCTCCTGGTTCCAGTGGAAAGTTGTCTATGGTGACACCGGACAGTGCGTGACGTAACTGTTTTGCAGGCTCACATATCTGTACACTTTTTGCTTGCATTCTGTTTTGACCGTGGTAAAGAGTTGCGAAAGTGAGAGACGGGCGAAGGGGTGAGAGAGAAAGGGGAGCGAGGGATGAGATGGAGTGAGAGAAAAAGAGAGAGAGAAATGAGAGAGAGGTGGGGAGAGAGAAGAAGATATGGAAAAAAAGAGCGAAAGAGAGAAAGTGACAGAAAGAAAAAGAAATGAGAGAGAGACAGACAGACAGACAGCCACACTGACAGACAGACAGATAGACAAGACAAACAGACAGATGGACAGACACAGACAGTGAAAGTATGTGGGGGGAGAAAACATCGAGAGAGAGGAGAGTGCGAGAGATCGAATTAGCCAGTGTGAGATAAAGAGGTGAAGTGAGCCAGTAGGAGAGAGAGAAAAGAGAAGTCGCGCATTAGATGTGTGCTCGTGGATTTGAGCCCATGTGTGCTCTTTTTTTCTTCTGCAAAAAAGGTCACAAGACGTTTTTTAAAACAGCACCAATTCTGCCGTTGTTTTTTATTTAAGGTTTCTTTATATATTATTCCAAAATGAATTGTGGTTATTCCAAATAATGGACATTTTATTACAAGGAATAAAAAAAATGTTTACAGATAGTGGAAATTGACATCACTTTCTATTAATATTCTTTGATATCACCTGTATGCTGTCTCCTATTTACAGAGGCTTTGGGTTGGAACAAAGACTTTCAGAAGTCCGTTTATTACATATCTGAGTCGGAGATCAGAGGTAAGGGACAGTCAGTAGACGAAGGAAACGTTTAAGAGCCACCCACCTATTTCAACTTTCACCTAGGCATTGTCCATCCACTGCAGGATGTAGCCCTCCGACAGTGGCTTCCATTCCTTTCTGTCTGTTGTCTTCCTCTTCCATGTTGTTCCTCCCTCTCTTTTTAATATTATCATCCTGCCATCTTCTTCCTGGTCGTCCTCGTGTTTCTTTTTCCTGTCCCTGGTTGCCATTCAGTGCAGCTTATTGTCCATTTATTATCATTCATCCTTCCCACATGTCCAGCCCAATTCCACATTTGTTGTAGCATGAATTTTGCCGTATCTGTTACCAATTTTAATATTAGATTATAAAAATATGTAGGGCCGCCGGACAAAATGAGGCACATTTCGGCACTATCTGATTCGAGAAAATCGTTAAAAGGTATCAGTGGGTCAATTTTCTGTATCTTTGGAAAGTTAACCTTTTTACTATTCCTTTCCAAATGGTACTCCTATTTGAGAAGGGTAAATGCCTTAAAAAATGACTCTGAATCAAGTCACCATCAATAATTTTGACTAAAAGCTGAAATTTCAAAGAGTTTCTCTCAAACGGTGTTCTGTCACTTCCTGTCTTTGAGGGGCCACAACTTCTGTTGATTTAATTACAGCAATATTTTGTTTTACCAAATGAAAGGACTTTAAATAACCTATTTGGTAATACCAATATCTCCACACCACCAAAAGGCATGAAGTGCCTCATTTTGTCAAGTGACTACACATTATTTTATTATCATTCATCTTTCCCACATGTCCAGCCCAGTTCCGCTTTTGTTGTAGCATGAATTTCCTCCCACATGTTACCAATTTTGACATGCGATTATAGAGCTGTATCCAGACAGCAACCCTAGGGAAATCCGATGCGTAAAATTGACGTCACATTTGCACCAATGAATGACGGAGTTCCTACGTGGATTCGATGGTGGACGATATCACGTCGACGTCTGTCCGATGTAGGGAATCCACGCCTATGATGATCATACCAACCCTACAGAATTCATGTACACATTTCCATTTGATTGACGTAGTGATGCCGACAGGGTATCCTTGCCTATTTTATGGCAATATGAATGAATATATTATTTTTTGTATTTAATGGGGACTGGTTGATCTAGAGGCAATGTGTTCGACACTTATACTGGAGGTACCGGGTTCAGTTCTCGGTGGGTGCAGGCGTGTTGGACATTTGGGAAAATTTCCTGTACCTGATCCCACTGCAGGAAGGAACGAGCACCTAGTCTTCTCGGATAAGGACGAAAAATCCGGAGGGCCCGAGTGCTCGTCGCACACGTAAAGACACCAAGGAAGTTGAAAGTCTAAGAAGAGCAGTCGGGTTGCCCGGGCAAAATTAAAACAAAAAAAAATTAAAACAGTATTCCCAATCACCCTCTAGGCGTTGTTCATCATCTACAGGATGTAGCCATCCCAAAATTTCTTCTATCTGGTTCTGTCCTCTACCTGATAAATTGCGACCTCACATCTTATTTCTTCCAACTCCACTTTTTTGCGCAACTGAGAAATTCAACGTTAAACATCTTGAGGCTTTGATATTATGAAAAGGATTTAGAATAAATCGGAACTGTGAAATAGTTTGATAAGTGCCCAGAAGGCATTTTAAACAAGTATCAAAGTGTGCTTTAGTTATACCTCTTTTACATACTAAAAGATCTCCAGTTTTGTTGTTTTGTGTTTTTTCTTTTTACAAAATTGAGAATGAACAAACAAGAATTAAGGTCGCGAATAGCTAAATATCGAAAGTAAATACTTTGTGGACAGCCCCATTCTGTCACTGAAATAGTTACTCTTATAAATCAACTATAATAATGGTTACAATAATCATAAAGCGGATTAAGCTGTTATTGTTAAACAAACTAGATGTATGCTGTGGCTGATATTGCCTTCAAACCAAATCACTTAATTCTCACTGAAATGGCACCCAACACACTTCCTTCCCTTAGAATGACAAAGTTCTATCTCTAGGTTTTGGCTGAACTAAGTTACACAGGACTAACTACTTCTACGGGACTTCTCCATTGTGTGTCAAAGTATCAAGCGGACTCGGTGTGCAATTTCTAAGTATTAATAAAAAGAAAAAAGCATTCGTATGATTAAAAGCTATGGGCACATGGAACTTCAACCATCAAGTTGTTCTCAAAGGTTGAAAGAAGGCGGCTAGAACCTTGTCATTCTAAAGCAGGGTTCACCAAACATTTTTCACAGAGGGCCGGATAACTGACAAGACTTACAAGCGCGGGCCGCATAAGCAATCTTTTAACCCTCACTTGTGCGAGGAATCTTGGTTTGAGGAAGCTTGTCCATCCCGTAGCTCTAGATATCCCTGTTTTTATCAAACAAAATCAGTACTATGGCGGGCCGGATGAACTGACGTCGCGGGACGGATCCGGCCCGCGGGCCGTGGTTTGGTGACCCCTGTTCTAAAGGATGGGGAGGGGGGCGACTTGCTACATGAGCCCCAGTTCCATCATGCCACTGTTGATACAAATGGGTTCCATACTTTGCAAGCCGTTGATCTGTATGTCATTGCCAGGTATCAAGACCTACGAATGGTACGTGTGTTCCTACAACCCAGCAGTGGACGCGACAATGTTTGGTGACTGGCACTTGGCAGGTACGATATGTCTGTCTGTCGTTCTGTCTGTCTGGTGCCTACCTGTGTGTCTGTCTGCCCGTCTCTTCCTTTGCCTACCTGCCCATCTGTTTGGCTGCCTGCTCATTTCCTTTCCTGTCTGGTTGTTTGTTTGTTTGTTTGTTTTTTTTTTGGAAAAAGGACGAAGGACCTTGGTCTTGAATTCGTGTTCATTTTCTTTTAGATCTTATTCTTGTTTCACTGAAATGACTGTATAATTTTCCCGTTGCTGGTTATTAGAATTGACAATTTTATGAGACTGCCACATTTCAGTTTAAAGAGAGCTAGACGTTGTCTCACTGCCACCACATCACGTCTTCCTCTTGTTCGTTCATTCATTCATTCATTCATTCATTCATTCATTCATTCATTCATTCATTCATTCATTCATTCATTCATCCATTCATTCATTCATTCATTCATTCATTCATTATTCATTTCTTTATTAATTTGTTTAATTGATTATTATATGTAATGTTGTCTTCGAAGAGCTAAAATCCATCACAAGGTTTAAAAATGGTTTCAAAACCCATTTATTTAAAAAGTAGTTTCACATTTTGTGGAATTTCTGTGCAGTGTGTAGTAAAATAGGTTCCTGTTGTGTGTTTGCCTGCTTGCATCCCACCGTGTGCCCGCGTAGTTGTGTTTACATCCCGGCATGGATTATGAGAGTAATTGTTTTCCCTCCCACCGTGTGCCCGCGTAGTTGTGTTTACATCCAGGCATGGATTATGAGAGTAATTGTTTCCCTATATACCGCCCTGAGCCGCCAGGAAGGGCTCGCTATATAAATCTACTTTACAATGATTACCATTATCATACTAGGATTCATTTGTATTTGAAGATCAGAAGAGGAAAAAAAAACATCATAAAAATATGAAAATAAGTTAATTATGTTTTTTAAGTTCAATCTTCACAATTCAGCTCTTGCAGTTAAAGGGTGAGTTCAGATATGTTTCGACCGCACCCCAATTTTCGGACATTAGTCTCGCAGAGGCAAGTTGCTAAACCAAGATTGTATCGGGGGGAGGGGGGGGGGGTAAGGTGAAAATCTCGTTTTCTGGCAACTGTTGTTTCCCCTGCGGTCTTAATTTTAGTTACATTTAAAGTACACGTGGGACTGTATCATATTATTTAACGTACATGCGTATTTCGGTGGGAGTATTTTATTGTGGTGAAATTTTTCCCTCCTGTTTAGTCAGTAAATTTTGGAAGTTGCGCTATTGTTGCTGGTTGCAAATGGGCCCCATAACAGTTCAAGCTTCAGGGTACCCAAACTGTAGATCCACCACAGCCGATAACCATAATATCCTGTTGAACTATTATTATTTCGTCGGTTTCATGACAAATGGGCGAATATATAAAAAGAGCGGCTGCACAACGAAAAGGCGAACGCTTGACCTCTTTGTATGACGAAGTGGCGAACCACCAAAACCAAGTCTTGCGAGAAATTCAGTTTGGAGAAGTTTATGCTACTTTCATCATCAATTCCTCGTATTTGCTTCACACGACATCATCTATTATTAAAAAAAAAAACTCGCTCGATTTTTGAAATGGCCTAGCTCCACTGTTTCTGCCCAGAATTGCATGGAATTTTGTATGCAAGTACCTTTTCATCCAAAAGAGGTCCTTTTCTAGGTTTGGTTTGTCCACCTGTCCTCTAAGTATTTTTTTGAAATTGGTTTGTGCCGTACAGAAAGCCTCGGGGAAGCCCCATCCGCTGCGTTGCAAGTTTTTAGTGCGGATGACGTCACCGGTATTTGTTGTAATATAAAAAAAAGAATCACGGGATTTTGAACAAGATCTACTGCCGCTCACACAGCTCGGATTTGCGTGAAATTTTACATGTGCCTGCCCTGCGGCGCGCAAAAGGTTCTTTTTTAGATTTGGAGTCTTGAAAAGGTGGGAAAGTAGCCCATGACGTCATCATTTCCTGAAAAATTCTCCTATCTATCTATTAATAGCCAATTTTTTTGTGGATGATCCAAAGTGTCTCGACATCAATGAATGTCTTTGTGCTGATTCCTTTCGGTCTGGAATGCTGTGCTTAACCATTCGAAGAATGGGGCAATTACTATTAATACAAAAAGCTATATGAGATTCAGCAAACTGGCTCGTGTTGGGTGAAGCCTCCACCCCCACCCCACCCCCACAGCCAGCAATATACTTTTGAAAACCACAAAATAGTAAATATCTTAAAATTGGCTTATTCACCTCTTGGTCTGCATCTGAAATTAGTAGTTTCTGAGATTTTAAGAGTATAAAATGGGAAGTTACATACAATGTACTTTTGAGAAATCACCAAGATTGGGACATGTAAGTAAAAACACAAAGGACTACAGGTACTCAGATTTTAAATTTCCGTGTTGCAGTTGATACATATACATCATTGCTTACGGGAACATGTGTTATTCTAGACATGTTGTAGGGTGTAAAAAGTGAAAATGCCCAAAGTCGGTATTTTTTTTTTACCAAAATCAATGCCTCTAAACCGTGGTGCACAGCTGAAGCACTCAGGAGTTCGCCTTTTCGGTGTACAGCTGTTGGTATCCATTCTCCTCTTCGTCATGGAACCTAAGATATATTTAATTATTGACCCCCCCCCCCCCCAGACGCCTCCCAGCTGCCAGTCAAGAGTGACGACGACGACAACAACATAGTTCTACCAGTCATGCTCCATTTGCAAGGTGTCAATAATACGGACCCAGCAAATCCTATAAAGTTTGATATCAGGTAAGCTATGGGTAAATATATTAAGTCTTACAATTATTAAGCCTTTGCAACAAACTTTAAATGGATGTAAGTTTTGAACGAATTAGGTTGATGCAAACATTTAAACAAGTGAAATAAACAAAGATTGTTCCCGTGAAATAAAAATCTTTCATTTTTCTAATGACTTGATGTCCTGTCTTTGGGTAGCCACACAAAGGCCACCGAATTCGGTCACCGAGCCACTGGGCGCTTTAGGTGAGAAGAATTGCACTATATAATTTCAACAACTGCACACAGAGCCCACCTAGATTCGATCCGTTTATGTAGTGCAATTCTTCTCACCTACAGCGCCTAGTGGCTCGGTGACCGAATTCGGTGGCCTTTGTGTGGCTACCCTTAGACACCCACACAACAAGGTTCATAACTATATAAGGTTTCAGCCTGTCGGGTCAAGTCATTTAGCTGTTTCTTTCTTGTCTGAAATGCTCATTTAGATCTAGTTCATATATGGGATCATTGCAACTTGAATTAAAGATGAGAAGAGACTTGTATTTCATTCAGTTATTTCCAGTGGTTCAAAAGCTACAGCAATTTAAAAGTTATGCTGCCTGGTATAGCTAACTACAACAATAATAACTCCAAAAATGCATCAGGAAGGGGGAGGGGGAGAAGGTGGAGGCAATGGTAACGAATGAACGTAAAACGAAAACCGCATCAGTTTGCGCACTAGAGTATTGAACGTGAACCAGCTACGAAATCTTTATGGCGTTGATTCATTTCGTGCTGAAGCCCATTTTGATTGGTGGACTAATTGGGTTTACCACGTCACGAGATTGAGTTTTCAGTGAGATCTGGCGCACTAGGCAACTAGCTGGATCTCAATGTTCTGACGTCACCAGCCAACTAGTTGGCCAGTCAAAATCGGCCAGTGCGCGTCTCGGCGTAAAATGTGAACAGTTTGTCAAAGCAAAGTAAAAAATAGGCAAAAAGAAAAAAAGTTGTATGTAGCAAAGCCTCGCGTAAGAAATAAAACCCAAACCATACAATGAAGCACAAACTAAAAGAGAAGACAGAAAATGGCCAATATTTCGGCAAACAGCGTTCTTCGGGGGGAAAAACAAGAAAAAAAACCCAACAACAGCAGAAGACAAACTGAACAGATAAAAGAATCGAACAATGAAAAAAAATTGAATATGAAATACATAATAATCTAAATAGAATACGTCTACTCAGCTGTGAGTTCTTACTTGTATTGCAGCACGTCTGCCAATGTGTGGAGGGTCAAATAGTGTGCGTTTTCCTGTATCGTTCGGGTGTTATTTCTTGCGTGAGGCTTTCCTACATACACATATTTCTTTCTGCCAATTTTTGTCTTTGCATAAAATAACCTTATTGCGACCCCACCGTTTTTCTGTGTTTTTTAAAATAATATTTTATCTGTTTGTCGTTCCAACGTAGATCCACTTGTTACGACATTCCGCTCCCGTTATTTGATGTAGGAAATTGGCCCTTACGGTACTCCTACCAATCATTCGGAAATCAAGTACAAATCTACGTCGGGTTGACGTAAGGATGCCGGCTGGAGTGCCTCCTCCCACTATAAGTGAAGATCTTTTTTTACCAAAAACTGGGATAGCCAAATTTTGCGTGACTTGTGGCCCCTTTCACACAGTCATTCAAAATTAGTGTAAGACGGGGTATAAGTGTTATTTATCCGAAGACCAAGACAGCAAATAGCAAGTTTTAACCGAATACTTACACCGTGGAAAGACGAATCATAGCAAGTTTTAGATGAACAATTACACCGTCTCTTACACTAATTTTGAACGTTATTATGGAAACTCCAAAATTAGTGAAATAGAATGTTTTCATGAGTACAAAGCGTCATTTCCGAACACATGGAAACACACATTCTTTTTACTATTTGATAGAATTTTGATGTTTCCGTTTCCTTACTCATGAACACACGGCTTAAGGCCAACGTCGTTGATACGCGGGCACTGCAACAGACGGGAGTTTTGGCGTACTGGATCGTCTCGGTATCCCGTACATCACATATTAAGATAAGATAAGATATGATAACATAAGATAAAATTAAAATCTCTTTATTATTCCATGAGGGAAATTCTCTTCCACAGAGCGTTTAACAGCACACACTTGGTACACATATCTTACGTATCGTTATATAAATAAACTCAATAAGTCAATAACAGGCAAACATGAAGTGACATCTGTCTATGAGATCCTTCATTGTTATTTGACAGGTATGACTTCGCAATGTATGACAAGATTCTAGGAACAGACCCAGCCTTTCAGGTAACTTGTGTCCTGTGTTCAGTGCCAAATTTAGGCACAATGTTGCTCTAGTGCCAAAGATACTATAAACGATAAGATGAGACATCTAGCATCTTTAGCGTGCACAGATTTCGTACCGGCCCCCCTCTGTGAATACCCAGAAGTCATAAAAAAGTTCCCCTACTTTACAAAGCCAATATAGGAAAAATACTGAATTCTGTTCATTATTCATCTATCGCCATAAATCTTCATTGAAATCACTTATTTTGTAATTATAACTTCAATTGCAGTAGAAAAAGTCTGGTATTCTTTTTTCTTTGTAGTCGCAGTAACACTGTAACAAATCAGCACCATTAATTTATCATTCTATCGGGCATTCTTCTCATGCAGTGCGCCAAGGACCCCGGTCCTGACCTGTGCGCAAACTGTGTGCACGCTTTTTTCAAGAGGCGCGAAGAAGGGGGTCTCTCATTATTATTGTGTGTAGTATCTATGGTAATGCTGCGCTATTCTATGTACACGTTCTACACATATTGAGATAAGGTCGTAATGATTTATATCACATAATAAAGTGAATTCTATTATTCCTACATAATGGTGAATATATCTATCATCTGAAAGTAGATTTTACAGTGTTAAAAAGTCGGTTTGATGTAAGGAACCCGCCTCTATGGTAATCCTATCAACACTATAGAAAGATTATACAAATCTGCGTCGGACTAACGTAGGGGTGTTTGTCGGGTTGTTTGTTATTAGTTAGAAAATGTTCCAAATATGGACGAGCGTTGACAAGGACAGCAATTAGTTGTCTTTGTGGTTTTTCTTGTGATATATAAATCATTGTTTTTTTTTACTTCCAGGCGCTGTTCATCCACTGCAGGATGTAACTCTCCGCCGACTTCTTCCTTCTGGTTCTGTCTTCTGTCTGTACCTGCCATACTGTGCCCTCATGTTTTCTGACGCCATCCTGCTATCTTTTTCCTGGATCTCTTCCCAATTATCGGTTGCCAAACAGTATATCTTTTTTGTCCATCTATTGTCCCTTCACTCGCATGTCTCTTTTCTGAGCACTAACTAGGCACTACAACTTTAATTCGCCTCATGTTTTCCCCGAATCGCTGTCTTAATGCCCTGTCTCCCCCAAGCTTCTGTTTACTTCTATTTCCCTGTGATAAGGTATCATTGTTATAACTTGTTGGCATTGTAACTATGTACTATAAGCCCCTGCTTTCCTCAGCCTCCAGTGCATATGCTGTGTGCCGCTAAGCCCAGCGCCCAGAAGCCTTTACCCAGGATGCCCAATTACTTCAAACTCAATGGAGAACAAATCGCCATAAGGAATCCGGACGCTCAAATGTCCGACCCACCTTCACTGATTTACACTAAGGTGAGTCATGTCAGTTTCATAGATTATGGAACACCGGATGGGTCAAAGTAGATGTATTACTATTATTATTACTTTTTAACCCATTCTTTGCCAATGTTGAAATTTTATTGTTTTCAAATGTCTTGTTACTTTTGGCTGTGATTATTGCTGGGGGTTTTTTTTGTTGTTCTTTTTTTGAAGTAATTGTTGTTAATCTAAAATAATGATATTAATTTTCTGAAGGTCTTTTGCTTTTCTGTGATTTTTACCAGCGATGTTATACACGGCAAATTACTATTTCACACCTTTGGCATTTAAAGTGTCAAGTCTGGTTTTTTGTTTTTTTTCTAGGAACAGTGATGCATAAAATATTATCCATCTCCATTGTTGCTTTGTAAGCTTTGTTCTATGTTTTTGTTGCTATGGAACAACTGATGGGTAATATTTCATATATTATTGTTGATAGTCCATCGATGTCCGGTGAAGACGTTGTCTGTGATCGATGAGAGCCACGTGCACACAGGCGCCCGCACGTGTGGCAGTGATAATCTGTAGTAGTTATTATTATTACTATTAAATTATTTCTATTATCATTATTATTTTTCTTAAATTAATAAAACATTATTATTATTATTATTGATTTGTAAGTTTTGCTTGCAGATTTTCTCATAATTATATTTGTAGAGTGATGATTTTATAGTGTCTTATAATCTTCTCTTAACTCTCGTATACTCTTACCTTAGCAATGGATGGGCAGGCAAGAAAGGTGGTGGACAACTGCTGTGAAAGCGGGAGGGGGAGGGGGCATGGGTAGGGATGATGATGATATCGATGAAGATGTTTATGATATGATGATGTTTGCTGAGGGTGATAATGATGAAAAAAAAATATTGGCCTAACATCTGTTTCCTTTTCCGTCCATTTATTTTTTGTTTTGTGTTTTTGGTGACCATTGAACATGGAATTTCCCTGTGTTTTCTGGCTTAAAGTTTAGTAGTTCTGTATGTTACTGTGACTGAACTAGAGGCTGAAAATGGGCAGACGTAAGAAACATCTTGACTAAATGACCAACTATTATGAAAGTTTGGGTCCTGGTCCGAATTTTGACGGTAATTTGAAGAGCTCTATTTCCAAAAACTGGGTAAATCAAATTTTGCATCAGTTACGGCCTCTTTCAAATAGCCATTCGAAATTAGTGTGAATAGATTCTATGTCCCATCTTTATCCCGTGTTAGAGCAGGGACATAGCAAGTGTTAACTGAACACTTTCACATTGTCTAACTCTAATTTTGAATGACTATCTGAAAGGAGCCGTAACTGATACAAAATTTGACTTACCCAGTTTTGGAAAAATGCTATCCAATTACGTGGACACATCCATTTTGGACAAAATTCAGTCCTTTACGATATTTATTTTAAGTTGTTTTGCGACACGAAAAAGAAATATATCTGAGTGCTTATTCGCTGATAATTGGTTTAGTGATTTCTATTTCAGAAAAAATGTTTTCACAGTTATACAGGGTCCTCAATAGCGTTGTGGTTAGCAGCGCCTGCCAATCGAGTGACCGTGAATCGATTCTCGGGCGGCTTGTTTTTGTTTTTAATGTCTTTTTTTTTGTTAGGCATCATTCTGTTTAATTTTTTTTAATCCAACAATAATAATAGGGAATAACTCCGTTTTTTTGTGTTTTTTTTTTTGGGTTTTTAGTCAACACCAATACTGGCGGATAAACCCGGGCCGATTTTGCTGGCGGATAATCCTGGGTGGTATCCGCCAATAAATTTGGCGGATAATGGCAGCCTAAAGATATTATTATAAGCTTATTTCCGTCGAGCAGAATGAAACATTATCATAATTATGTAGTTTCGTTCTACGCCTCTCTTCAGGCCTTGCTGGTGAAAAACTAGCTTTATCAATTCTACGTATTTCTACGTGAAATTTTGGTGTAACAATAAGTTCTATTAGTCCGTTCTTAACGTATTTAGGTCTTTATTTTAGGAGGTTCGCTGTCCTTGGCATTTACACCTCACTTTTCTAGTATTTATTTTTATATTTCTTGTTATTGTTTCTGTGTTTTCGTAGTACGGATTAGTTTGTTGTTGTTTTTTTTTTCACAATTTAGCCCTGGCAGCGTCTTTACTCAGCCTACCCTTCTCGATTTCCAACTGCCAAGGTACCTTTCAGGTGCACAACGTGCACACGGGCCCCCCGAGTTTTTCGGCCTTGTCCGAGAAGACTGACTGCTCGGTTCTACCTACCATAGGATCAGGGGCAGGGAAATATGAGAAAAATCCCAATATTCCAACATACCTTCGGCATGAGAGGGGACACAATGATCTAGGGTGGAGGTGTTCGCCTCTCATACCGGTTTTAATGTGATTTAGATCTAGATAATATATCATTGTCTTGGTGAAAAAAAAAATTTGCAAAATTTATTTTGCTCGGGGTTTCTTAGTTTACTTGAATGATATTTCGTATGATCTCTGCTCTATTCACCAGGAAGAGTTCATCGGGTTCATGGGCATCTTCATCCAAGACTTCGTTACCACGCCCAACCAGGAAAATGGTGTCAATGACAAAAGCTATGTAAAGAACGTGCACGACTTTCATACCGGTAAAGAGAAACTGGTTTTTGCTTGTTGTTCTTTTCCTATCCCCCTCCTCTCCTCTCAATACTCTCACAGAAATTCTCCTCCCCCTTTCTCTCTGTATATTATATATTATATCTTGTCTGTCCAGCTATTTGTTTCTCTCTCCTCATCTCCTCCCTCTGTCTGTCTTTCTGTGAGTCTGACGGCCGCCCGTACGTCCATCCATCCGCCATCTATCTATCTATCTATCTATCTATCTATCTATCTATCTATCTATCTATCTATCTATCTATCTATCTATCTCTCTGTCTCTCTATCTCTCTATCTCTCTATCTACCTATCTATCTATCTCTCTACCTATCTCTCTACCTATCTCTCTACCTATCTCTCTACCTATCTCTCTCTTTCTCTCTCTATCTCTCTCTCTCTCTCTCTCTCTCTCTCTATCTATCTATCTATCTATCTATCTATCTATCTATCTATCTATCTATCTATCTATCTATCTATCTATCTATCTATCTATCTATCTATCTATCTATCTATCTGTCTAGTTGTCTGTCTGTCATCCTGTCTGTCTGTCATCCTGTCTGTCTGTCATCCTGTCTGTCTGTCTGTCTGTCTGTCATCCTGTCTGTCTGTCTGTCATCCTGTCTGTCTGTCTGTCATTCTGTCTGTCTGTCTGTCTGTCATCCTGCCTGCCTGTCTGTCTGTCTGTCATCCTGTCTGTCTGTCTGTCTGTCATCCTGTCTGTCTGTCTGTCTGTCATCCTGTCTGTCTGTCTGCCTATCATCCTGTCTGTCTGTCTGTCTGTCATCCTGTCTGTCTGTCTGTCTATCATCCTGTCTGTCTGTCTGTCTGTCATCCTGTCTGTCTGTCTGTCTATCATCCTGTCTGTCGACATCATCATTGTTTCTTTCCTTTGTGAAAGGTTAAAATGCCATTTATGTCAAGGAATACGTTGCTGTGGTCAATCAGCTTATCTCATTTCCCCGCCCCTCTCTAATCTAAAATGTTCAAAAAGAAATTCTGTGCAAAAATAAAACCCTCTACGGTCATCCGCTGCAAATAGTCAGTCAGAATCACAGAATAGGGAACTACCAGAAGCGAAGGAAGCCCACGTTTCATGACCACAGGAAGTATGCACACCGCCATTTTGGATGAAATGCAACTTCACTTGACCTGGTTGGCGGTAAAGAAAACCCGTTTGTGCATTTCCACGGGGAGCTAGAGCTTACAATCGGCTCTGAACAGTTTCAATCAATCCGAAAATATAAACAAAGCACAGTAAACAGATATGCACGATGTCTTTGGTGAAGACGGTCTCTTTCAACTTTTGCAACAGCCGTGACATAGTTTCGCGATTCTGCGGAAATGAGATCTCTCTCTAAATACATACTCTCTGATGTTACATTGAAATAAAAGGTCGTTGTGCGGTCACTTAATTACGAACAATCAGTCTCATTCAAAATGGCACAGGGTAGTCAAAATTGATGACATATTCCTACCTTGTGACCTTTCTGGCGGTATCTTTAGTCTGTGATCAGAACCAAAATATAAGGCAACGATAGTCGACCTTCATAAAGCAGTAAGATACATATAAATAAAATACATTGTAATAATAAAAAAAATAAAAACTCGTGCCAGTTATTACAAACTTAAGTCAAGCCTGCAGATTTTTTTTGTCAGCGTATGTTGCTGAAATTTTGCTCAAAAATAAAAAACAATTTGGGCTAATCGCTTTGGCCGTTCTTTTTTAGATTTCGGAGACTTGAAATAATGGGGAATTTTTTATTTTTTTTCGAGTTTTCATTGAGTCGCTAATTTCTCCCGCCATCTATTCACTTCCTGCCATGTGTTCACTGTCAAGTACACTGACTCGTGAGCAAAGTATTGCCATTTTATGAGGACCTGACGGGGTGCGTCGGGCATAAACGCGCAAAGGGAGTGCAGAACGACATTTCTAACACATACAACAACAATAAATTTAAAAAAAATAAAAAAAATAAAGGAACAGCCGAGGTGAGGCAGATCCGTGATAACCACCCAAAAAAACAAACTAATGAGAATATTTCTCACGGGCCGGGCCGGGTAACTCAGCTAGTTAAAGAACAACAACAAACAAAAAACAACTCACGGCATTTTTAACAAGATCTGCTGCCCCTCATACAGTTCGGAATGGCTTGAAATTTTATATATGCCCTTTTTTTTACCTGTAGGAGGTTCTCTTTTAGATTTGAAGACTTGAAATAATGTGGAAGTTTTTTGTTTTTTCTAAGCTTGCTTTGTGTCGCTAATTTTGCCCCCTTTATTTTCCACGAACATACGAGCCCATGACGTTATCACTTCTTGCGATGTGTTGTTCACTTTTGAATACATTGTCCAATGCGCATGTTGTTGCTATTTTGTTAATGTTGACCGGCTGCGTTAGACATTAACACGCAAGGGGGGGGGGGGACTGCTTAAAGCGAAACAAAAAGGGAGCCATTGTGTCTGAACTCTTAGAGATGAAACCAATTGATTATGTTGCAAATCTTATTACATACGTCGTAATCACATTAACCCCTTGGATGCAGCAAGGATTTCCACTCATATCCCAGGTGCAAAAGGGGGCAAAACACGTAAATCTCAAGAATTACATACCACAATTCCCACACTTACAGTATACACGCAATTGAAACAAATGTACAGGGAAACTAAGAAATACAGAACAATCACAATTAGGGAATTGCCTCTGTGTGATCGCTTAAGAAATGCTTACTAACTAGGCCCGAAACACTTCCGGGTACATGGCAGTATCAGGAGATTAGACAACCCGGAACACTTCCGGACAAAGCACGGAAGGGGTTAAAACAAAATCGCCTAATGAGCAGTTTGAAATGGGCCCGCATTTTCCATTGTCCATTGCGGGTTACCAGCGTTGTACAGGCCTGGTTAATTTTAGTCATCAAACTTCACCAGATGTCAATGTTTGTGATGTGTAAAGTGTTGATCTGAACAGGTCTGAGTTTCGAGATGGATCTAACGACAGGCAGTTGTCTGATCAATGTCATAGACCCCGGGAGTACATCAGCGGCCTTGCCCCTGGCTGGAGGGCTAGTCAGGATGAAAAATGCTCAAGAGTTCTTCGATTTGGATTACAACCAATATCAGTACATGGGGATTGTAAGTAATTAGGGGGGGGGGGGTTGTGGCGGTGGTGCGTAATGGTGGTAGTAGTGGTAGCGGTGGTAGTGGCTTTAAATGAGTAGTGGTGGTGGTAGTAGTGGTGGTGGTGGTGGTGGTAGTAATGGTAGTGGCTTTAATGAGTAGTGGTGGTAGTGGCGGTGGTGGTGGCGGTGGTGGTGGTAGGGGTAGCGGTAGTGGTGATTGTGGTGGTAGTGGTAGTGGTGGTGGTACTGATCATGGTAGTGGTGGTGGTAGTAGTTATGGCGGTGGTAGCGGTGGTGGTAGTGGTGATGGGCGTGGCAGTGGTGGTGGTAATGGTGATGGCGGTGGTAGTAGTAGTAGTGGTGGTGGTGACGCTGATGGATAGTGATGGTTGCTGATGATGAAGATGGTGGTGATAGTGTTGGTATCTAAGGTGAGGTGGTGGTGTTGGTGCTCTTGGTAATGCTGGTGTTGGCGTTATTGGTATTGATGCTGGTGGTGGATGTGATAAAAATCAGAACCAACCCGTAGTTTAAAATGTACATCTTCATTTTCATGTGTACAGAAACCGAAACGGCAATAAAAACAAAAAAATCCATTAAGCAGTAAAAAAGAGAGTGTTTTCATGTGTACGGAAATCTCGTGTCTGTACACATAATGATGAAAACATTCTTTCTGTTTAAAGCTGGGTTTTCATATGTACTGAAATGGAAATAGCAACGGAAATGTCAAAAACCCCTTCAAGTAGTGAAATAGATGGTATGTTTTCATAGCCTTTCCGTACACATGGAAATATGGAAATGCTCTTTTCACTACCTGGTGGAGTTTTGACGTTTCTGTTGCCGCTCCTGTTTACGTACACATGAAAACACAGCTTCATTCTGGATGGATTTTTGATGTCCCCGTTGCCGTTTCCGTTTCCAACAACATGAGAGCACAGCTTTAAGCCGCGTTTTCATTTCACAGAAACGTCAAAAATCCACCAAGTAGTAAAAAGAGAGAGTGTGTCCATGTGTACGAAAACGGCATCCCCGTACAAATGAAAAATAATATTCTTTCTGTTTCACTACTTGAATGTTTTTTGACGTTTCCGTTGCTCTTTTCGTACATATGAAAGCACAGCTTTACTGTATTTTGTATCACTCCTACGCAGTTGGGTTGTTTGGCACTTTCAGCTGCCATAACTTCTGTTTTTCTTTTTTCTTCCAGCATAAGAAACGAGGATTTGACTGTGATACATGGAGCGCTTTCTTCACTGGTCAGCAAACGCAGGACACTCGAAAAGGCTTGTATACCTGGTATTTTGCATCAGTAAGTATTTTAAAATGTTGGATTTACCTGGGATTTTAAAACCAGTGCTAAGAAATTCCTCAGGTGGAGCGAGATAGATTACGAGCTTCAGAGGAAGAGTGGATTCTTCAGTTAGATGTTTCGGCCTGTAACTTCCTGGCATCTTCTAGAACCCATATCATGACTCTCGGCGTCCGTCACCCACCTTTTCCGAGTATTTCTGAGTTTTGAATCTGCGTGGTATATTGTAACCGGGAGTGCTTCTGAGCTTTAGACTTACTTGCTACGTTGCAACAGTAATTTTTACTACTTTTGAGTTTTGGATTTACGTGGCTTTTTTTCCTCGTAAACAGAAGTATTACTTTTTCTTAGCTCTTGGTTTACCTGGTATTTTTACCTGCACGTATTTTTGAGCTTTAGATCAGCGGTTTTTGTGTGTGTGTGTGTTTTTTTCTACTGTAACCAGAATTATTTCTGAACTTTAGATTTACGTGGTATTTTGTTAAGCAGAAGTACTTTTGGGTGTGGGGTTTATTTGAAGAAAAAGTAGTTGTTTGATCTAAGTTGTAATTTGTAACAAAGTACTATTGATTGATGTCTGATCTCCCAGCAAGAATTTCTGAGACATCACGATTAAGTGATGAATTTATAGTATTGTCCATACAAAATATTTAGCAGGATTGTTTTTTACGTTTTGCAAATACAAATGCGCTACTAGTGTCCTATGAAGGTTTAGTAGTCAAAGACGCTAAGAGCCAGAACATTACACACTGTGCCCGGCAAATCTGGAACTCGCTGCCAAAATCACCCAGAGAAGCATCTACAAAGTCAAAACTCAAAACTGGTGTAAAGACCCATCTTTTCCCAAAACACGTTCAGTTCTGAAGTGTCATTACCTATCCATTTTTTCCCTATTCATTTTTTTCTAATGCTGTTTTATTGTTTAATTTATGTTTATTTTCTCTTTCTGTCTGTGCTCTATGTGTGTGTGTATGTATGTCTAGCATAAGAGTGTCAGCAGCAGATTGTGCGATAGAGACAAAGAGAGAGAGAGAGGGGGGAAGAGATGAAGAGGAAGAGAGAGAGAGAGAGAGAAAAAGAGGAAGAGAAAGAGTGAGAAACAGAGAGAGAGAGACATACAGAGAGAAAAAGAGAGAGAGAGAGAGAGAGGCATACGGAGAGAGAAAGAGAGAGAGAGAGAGAAGGTGAGTTGCAGATGGAGAGAACAAGACTTTCTGTAACGCACCTAGGGTAATTTTGGGTTTGGGCGCCATATAAATGATCTTCATTATTATTATTATTTGATTTTCATACATTTTAACTGTCTGATCTTCTAGAAAGAGTTTCTGAAACACCATGAGTTCCAAAATGCCTCGGCACCTCTACCAATTGCTTTGGAAGTTTCTCAAGAAAATGTGAGTATCTCATGTTGTGAAAGACGCAGTGGGGGCTTTGATAAAATGTGTATTTGTGAGCCCCTGCAGGGATTTGGTCCACATGTCGCTCTCGACACTTGCGAGACATAGCCAAAATAGGTGGATAGCGACTTCCGAGCCCTATATCAGTTTTAGGAATAAATAGATTCCGCAATCATCTCTTTATGCCTGGGAGAAATGATTTTAATGAATTCCGCCTATAATGGTTTGTTGTGTTTTTTTTTTCTTCTGATCCAATCTAGTGGTCTTTTTAAAGTTACGTATTCTTTGAAAGTTTTTCTCAAAACTGAATTTTTCTACTTGCCACCTTGAAATAGCCATAACTTGGTCAATGTTCAGCATTTTGATATGAAATAAAGTGCATTCTTCTCTGGCCAGTTTGTCCTTTCGCCATATGAACTTACTAACGTTTGAAAAATTGGACCATTTCCCTAAAGTGCATCACACATGTGTTCGGTGTTTTTTTTTTTTTGGGGGGGGGGGGGGTCGGGGGGATCTGGCAGTCTCACTTGTGTATGATAAATGAACATATTAGTGAGTTCTCTGTAAGGACGCAAACGGTTTCTACAGCTGAAGTTTTCCTTAGAGGAGTTCATCACTGAAACCTACCATTTGAGCATAAGGGTGCCTGCAATAGAGTGTGTTGGAGATAGAGGAAGAGAGAGAGAGAAAGAGAGAGAGAAAGAGAGAGGGAGAGGGAGAGGGAGAGAGAGGGAGAGAGAGGGAGAGGGAGAGAGGGGCAGAGAGAGAGGGAGGCAGAGTGTATTCTTTCTCACACGTGACTTGCTTCAATTTTTTTCTCTTTGCCAGTTTTTGTCTTTGGTTTGTAAGCTCAGTTTAAAAAAAACGACAACCGATTTTGACCTCGAGACGTATAACTTGGTGCACAGCGCGTTATAGGGAAACGTACTCTTTTGACCAATATTTTCAATTAGTGGACAATGGCTAAGATTCTGGATCCCTTAATTCCTTCGGGGTGTCTTGGTTGCATTGCATTAGTGAGCGTTGCACCGACTGTCCCCACCGCTGGCTGTCCTAGGCAAAGGACCTGGGTTGTGGCAAAGTTTTTCCCGGCCTGTCCATTCAGTAATATTGTTCGTCCATTTTTTTCTTTGTCTGCCTCGTGGTCCAGATAACATTAATTTTATTATCTAATTCCAGCAATTCGTCCAGTTCAACTTCTATGAATATGCCACCAAAGATTCCATGAAAGTGCCCGACCTTACCGATTGTTTTGAGGCCAGTGACATCAAAGACATCGAGATTTACATCTCAGGTAACTCATTTCCTTGGAATTATCTCCTATCGAGTATTACAAGGTCTAAACACTTGCTTGACCAGTGTTTTCTTTCTCTGAAGATCTCCTGTAGTTATTTTAGGTCTTTATCTTAGGAGATATTTACACCCCACTTTTTCTATTTTTAAAAAAAATTGTTTCTTCCTGTTCTTGTTTCTGTGTATGTCTGTATGTATGTCTACCGTAAGAGTGTTAGCAGCAGATTGTGCGATAGGTTTTTTTGGTATTTTTTTTTGTTTTGTTTTCTTTTTAGAATTTTGCCCATTCAGCGGCCTTGCTCAGTCACACGGGCCCTCCGAATTTTTCGTCCTTATCCGAGAGGACTAGGTCCATGATCCTACTCGCCATAGGATCAGAGGCAGGAAAAAAATGAGAAAAAATCCAAATTTCCAGCATCCATGCACCGACCGTGAATCGAACCCGATACACTCGGCATGAGAGAGGAACATCTTGCCTCTAGACCAATATCCTCCCCCCCCCCCCCTGTTTAAATAACTGTCTGATATGGAGTTCTGACATGTTCATGTAATTATAAGTAAGACTTGTGTATCATGTATGAGCTCTTAACGCTGTGTGATAATTAAATTTCCTCATGTGATAATAAAAATAATTAAGAGATGAGTTTAGGTATTTATTTTAGGAGGTTTCGCTGCGATTGTCATTTACACCTCACTTTTTCTTGTCTTATTTTTCTTGATGTGGTAGGGATTAGTTTTTTAGAATTCTTGCCCAGGCAGCGGCCTTGTACGGCCTGCTCTACACTATTTCCAACTGCCAAGGTATCTTTAACATGCGTAAAGTGCACACGGGCCCTCCGAATTTTTCGTTCTTATCCGACAAGACTAGGTGCATGATCCTACCTACCACAAGATCAGGGACAGGAAAATATGATAAAAATCCCAACATTCCAACATGCCTGCACCAACCGGGATTTGAACCCGGTACCTTCGGCATGAGAGGCGAGCACCTTGCCTCTAGACCACCGCGTCCCCTGATAATTAAGTGATTCCTGTCTTATCTTCACTTATCTCTTTTATTCTCTTCCAAATTTCTGGCCTTTTTTGCGTGGCTGATTGATTGGTGCGTTCTTCTGGTAGCGTCCCATCGTTTTAGTATGTTCTGTCTCTCTTCTTGCTTCTTCTTAAAGACAGCATGATCGTTATTGTGTCGGCGTGATTTTGCCCAACTCAAACTTAAACTCCTACTGTGTTCTGTTGCAGGTCGCTATGACAAAGTTGTGGCACCTAACTATGCTGGATTTGGACGCGCTTTCTACGTAGCCTTGATGGAGCAGACTCGTATTGGGTCACCGCTACGTATGGCTAATATTGATGTGAGTCGAGGACAGAGACGAATTAAATAACACACCTTCTCATGTGACATCAACTCGCAAAATTCCCATTCCACAAGTTATATATACTTAGCCGGCTAAGTCTTGCAGTAAACTTTGAACTCCTGTAACATTTCAACGAATGAGGGTAATTCAAAGAATTTTAAATATGAAATAAAGAAAGCTCGTTCACATTAAATAAAAATATTTCATTTTTCTAATGACTTGATGTCCTATGTTGGACAACCAAACAACAAATTCAGAATTAATTGGGGCTAAGGCTTGTTGGTGTTTTGGCTTTTTGTATCTTGCCTGAAATGCTCATTTAGATATGGTTCATTTACGGGATTAATAGAACTTGAATTAAAGATGACTCGGTTTTTTTGTTTCATTCAGTTATCTCCAGTGGTTCAAAAGTTACAGCCGTTTAAAAGTTTATTGCAAGTCTTGTGCGACCTAGGATATCTCAGTTGACTTCACTTTTGAGGGGTTTCGCTTCAACGTTTGAGAACCAATAGATAGGAAACAATGAAAATCTAGAATTGTTGAGTATTATACCCTACTTATGCACAAAGGGATATTAGTAAGGTCTTCGTCGGTCGTGAAATGATCATGGATATGCATCCAATTTATTAATTGTCCTGTCTGAGAATCCGTGAAAGAATTATTTTCTGATGTGGATCCGCAACGCATCTTGTCCTAAGATCTACAACGTGATTTAATAACTTTTACATTTGTTTACAAAACGTTTTCAAGATCTATACAAAACATGTGTTTTAGAATTAAAATTTTACCATAATGTTAAAATGGTATGAATGTATTTAATTCTGTGTTAAACTTAACAGCTCTGAATACGGAAAACACATAAAGAAAATGTATCCAAATAGACTGTGAAGGGCGCAAAATGGCCGCTATCGTGCCGACGCACTGTAGAACCCAAACTCAAATCCAAAAATCGAATCAAAAGTCTCTCTAGTTGTCTGGGGCAGCGTCATCTTTGAATGTGGAGACCGCAAATGTCACATTTATGGGCTGTCTCTGGTCTGTGAGAGCTGATGCACTCCATTCTTTGGGCCCGCTTATTGGCAACATTTAGACTTGAAATCACTAGGAAGTATCTCAGATCGCGACCTTGTTTGGTCCATCTCCGTTGTCTGAAAAACTGGAGATCTTTTAGTATGTAGACGAAATATAACAAATGCATACATTGGCACTTGTTTAAAATGCGTTGTTGCACTTATCAAGCTGTTTGACAGTTCCGATTTATTCTTATTCCTTAGCATAATACTAAAGCCGAAAACCTTTAACGTCGAATTTGTTAGTTGTGGAAAAAGTGGAGTTAGAAGAAACAAGAACTCAAGTAGTGAGATGTCAACTCAAATCCTTTGATGATATAAACTCTCTGATTATGCAAAATGTGATCTCAGAACCCTCGAAACTGGGATGGCAGAAAAAGAAATTACCCCGAAAAGAAAGTTAAATTAGGTCCAGACGTCGATTTGGTGTAGGGGTTCCTGGAACGTCACAGCTGGTTCTTGTTCTTGCCAGCAAAGTGCACGCCACAGAAATAGTGGCAAAAGCTGACTGTGTCTGACTGGGCTTAATATGACAGGGTCTTCCCGGATTTACTAAGAATATATAGTAACTTATGGTGTGTCAGCAGCTGACTCTGCCATTCGGGGCTTAGTACGCTCTTCCCGGATTTACAAAGAAAACAATACAAAGGAAATTATGGTGTGGAGTTCTTGTCTGCCGGTAGCAGACTGTGTCTGACCGGGCTTAGTATGATACCCCCCCCCCTCCAAACAAAGTTTGCCCCCTTTTCACATCTTAGAACTAGGTGGCTAAAATATTTGAACTATTTACTTTCAGTATCAACCTGCCAGCAATAGCGAGACTGTGGTGAGGTTTTCACTTCTAGACTACAGCACGGTGAAGAAGAAAGGAGATGTTTCATCTGCAGACACCTTCGTGGGCAACGATGATGTCTACAACGATCTAGTCAAAGCTGTCAACGATGGAAAGTTTATTCTCAACGTGCAGACCATTATTGGAAAACAGGCGGTGAGAACTGATATTACTTTGTATTTTGTATGCTTATTTAATCCCTTTTAGGAAATTTGCCTTAGTGTCATGGCAACCTAGTTACAACTGGAGCAGACAGGTCGCCGCCTCAGTGCAGCGCCAGTTGGTTCACGGTGTAGCGCCAGTCGATTTTTCACAGTACAGCGCCGTTCGGTTTTTCACACTGCAGCGCCGGTCGGTTTTTCATAGTACAGGGCCGGTCGGTTTTTCACAGCACAGCGCCGGTCGGTTTTTCACAGTACTGCGCCGGTCGGTTTTTCACAGACAGTGCCGGTCGGTTTTTCAGGGAGTGGGTGGGTAGGTGGGTGGATGATAGGGATTAGTTTTTTGTGTAATTTTGCCATTGCGGACAAAGGCCAGTCAAAGAAAGTGTAAGACAGTGGTGACAGCATACATACAGTTTTTAACAGAGTTCTCTGTTTTCCTGCATTTACATTTCAATGTATATGACCCTTTGAAGTAGTGTATTTAGCTGCACATATCATTTTTGCACTTGCTGTTTCTGCACGCATGTGAGTTCTGGTTCGAGACCCTAGTTTACCTCTTATGTCACCGTTCCTTATCCCCCCCCCCTCCCGAATGTGTAGCATGCAGCTGCCAATAATCAATAAAGCAGATTTTAACTGAAGTGCAGATTCCATGCATATCCGAAGAAAACACAACGCCTGTACATCAGTGAAAGAATTTTTTTCTGACATTTACCTTTAAGGCGTTTTATCCTTACTGAAAGAGGCCAAAATCTATAACTTAATATAAATACCATTTTAGCATCTACAAATTTCTTTTCAGATCTAAACAAAACAATTTTTGAGTATTTTACCAGTGTAATGAAGCTTTTACGGAACTATTTAATTCTGTTTGTGAAGTCTAAATTGATTGAGCCTCTGAATACCAAACATAAATAAAGTACCCCAAAAACACCGTAAAGGGTTCAAAGTGGCCGTTATCATGCCAGAGGGCCGTTAAACCCAAACTCGAACTCAAACTCATCTTAACTTTCTAGGCTCCGCCCCCAATTTTGCTTGTGGGAGAATTCTTATTTAGTGAGTATGAGATTTTTTCTTAGGGATTTCATGATTATTTCATTGATTTATTGTGTATATTGTAGGAATAGAAGCAGCAGAGATGTGGTTCATTAGAAGAATATTGAGAGTATCATGGAAAAATCAAATGAGCCAGTATTGAGAGACTCTAATCTGAAAAGATAATTAATTGAAACAATAAGACAGAGGTAACTGAAATTTCTAAGACACATCTGTCGCCTCGGGAGCCTCGGACATCTAGCAGTCACAGGGAAGATCGAAGGCAGGAAAAGCAGGGATAGCCAGAGAAAAACTTTCACTGAAAATCTTAATTCATGGACAACAAACAAATGTCACAACAACAACTCCTTCTTGAGGTTGGCTGATGACAGATCCGAGAGGAGAACCATGATCGATCGCCAATGTCTGTTCCAGACAGGGCAACTGATGATGATGATGTTGTTGTAGGAAACACTGAAAATAACTTAATTTTCTCGAACTGAGTTTGTAGCATCTGCAAGCTATCCCTTGCCCTCCCCCGTTTTCTTGTTACACTGGTGAGCATGTGTTCATTTCATTGTGGACAAACCGCCAGAGTGTACTGTACTCCGTGACCTGACCTTCTTTCCTAGTGAGTAGTTTTTTCCTCGCCCGCTTGTTGTCAGGTGTTTTGACTGTAAATATTAGTATGTTCCCGAATATTCGATAACGTTGTGGAAACGAATGTTTACGCCAGATTTGGCCTTGGGTGATGTAACCTGATGACGTATTGATGCGTGATTGGTTGGTTTGTGCGAGGGCAAAGGTAACGTTTATTTCGGGAACTTTCTGTAGGAATGTTTATATATATATAGACCTGGGTGAGTGAGTAAGTGAGTTTCCTTTTGTGTGGCGTAGATATTTAGTTTCGCTGGTGTCTTCCTAGTAATTTATTGTTCACTATACAGTTATTAAACTTTAGTATTATTTAATCTATCGTCGGATCTCGTGTTTATTTATTTTACAGCTGTAATAGTTTCGTTTTCTAAAGGGTTGTAGTTAGATCAACTAACTCCCCCCTACTATAACGTGCTAGAACAACCTCAGCTGTTACAGAGTTCTTGTGGGAACTGCAACCTAGTAATAAATGTCTGTGTATCACTGCTGATACATTAAGGTGAATAGAGGGTAAAGACCCCCAGAATGTGAAGACATTGATGTTTTGTATTTAAAACTATCATTTTGTTTCTATCCAGGGGTCACTAAAAGTTCGTGCCAGGTCAGGATCTGTCGGCCAGATCAAACGAGGGAAATTTGTGGCGTCTGGGGCTTCAAATGAAACAACCTACGATGAAGGTAAGGTCAAGGACACTGGACCATATATCGTCGGTTTTACGGCGAAGGGGAGAAAAGATAACAAAAGCTACAACGAAAAGGCGAATGCTTAACTTAAATTGCCTCCATCTTCTGAAAACCTGGAGATCTTTTAGTATGTAGAAGAGGTATAACAAAGGCACACTTTGACACTTGTTTCAAATGCCCTGAGGCTTTTATTAAGCTGTTTCACCGTTCCGATTAGCTCCTTAGCACAATACTTCAGTAGCAAACGTTTAAGGTCGAATTTTTCAGCTGTGCGAAATGTGGAGTTGGAACAAACAAGAACTTAAATCGGGAAATGTTCACTTCCGTTAAAAACCATGACATAATGACATAATAATCTAAACTGGCAAAAACTGAAAGTTAGATATTTTGAAACTTATTCAGCATTTTGCTCAGGTTTCAGCCTGTCATGACGAGGGTTTGACCATTTCCATCTTGTATAATAAATGCTTATTTGGATTTACTTCATTTACGTGATCAATCAAACCTGGAGTAAGGATGACAGGGCTTTTTATTTCATTCCATCTTCTCCAGCGGTTTAAACGTTACAGCCGTTTAAAAGCGTGTTCCTTGCTATGAAGTTAAGATTTCTATTGAAAATCCCTGGGTCTCATTCCGAAATGTGCCCCACCTTAAGAAAGGCCGGGTTAAGGTCTATAAAAGGGCGTACAATGGGGCAAGATCGAGTTCTATTCCGCACACACTCACATAGACACACACATACACACACATACACACACATACACACACACTCACATACACACACACTCACATACACACACATACACTCACCCACCACATACATACGTACACACGTATACACTCGCACACATACATTCACACACATACACACACAAATGATATTAATAAGTGAAAGCTCGCGAGAGGGTTTAAGCGACCTGATACGAGCCGGGCATTCACTGGACGAAATTTTCAGTGCCCCCCTGAATCTTGCCATGAAAATGTTGGAATGAATTTATTGTCTTTGCATTCTGTTTAGCTTTGCAAAATTCAAATTTTCACTTAATTATTCAACCCGAGTTCGTATGAATGGGTTTCAAACTAGTGGTATAAAATTGAATAGCGTTTTTTTCCAAAACTGGGTAAGTCAAATTGCGCATGAGTTACGGTCCGTTTCAGATTGTCATTCAAAATTAGCGTAAGACGCAGCATAAGTGTTCAGTTAAAACTTGCTATGTCTCGTCTTTAGCACACACTACTTTTGAATGACTATCTGAAGGGACCGTGACTCATGCAATATTTGACTTACCCAGTTTTGGAAAAGGCAGTGAGACAGTGGCTACGTTTACGGCAGCCAGTGAATACAACTCACCATTTTTCTTTGTTTGGGTTTACCCCCGTTGGAACAGCAGCGCTTCCTTTCTTTGGTTGCTGTTGTTTTTTTTCTACTGGGGGTATGAGCGTAATCTGCCGTAAACGTAGCCACTGCCTTTGAGAAAAACGGCTTTGAAATGAAAATATGGGTCCGACACAAACTCCCAACTTGGCTGTTGTTTAGGGGACCGTGGCATGTTACAGGTTAAACTGTAGATGAGCAGTGAACAGTACTCACTATGATCTCTATAACGGCTTAGTTATTAAACTACAGTCTCCTAACAGCAATCACTCCAATATTACTAGATCTAGATCAATTAGCTATTGCCACTTATAGGATTAAATGACGTTTTCTCAAAATCTTGTTTTAGGGGGGATCACTGACGTCAATTTATCAGAAATGTCTTGTCTTTTATTATATGTACAGAACTCAAAATGTCATGTTTGCGACTTATTGTGGGTTTTCTCATGCACACTCACGTATTCCCCATCTGTAGGTGCCATGTGGGGGCTGGGCGTTGGCTTGCTCGTCTTTGGACTGCTTGTGGGGATTGGAGCCATTTTTGGGATAAAGAAATTACGTAAAGTTCGTGGAAGTGGCGACATTGGCATGGCCAAGCTGGGCGACGAATAGACGATGAACAGCTATTTATGACGACATGGTCAATGTTGTAAGCATTGAGATTAGACGACAAACAGCTGTCTAATAATTATGACGACACAGACACGTTCTAAGCAGGGAAATTAGAGGATAAACAGCTGTTTATGACGACACTTGCATGTTCAAAGCAGGGAGATTATACGATAAACACCTGTTTAATATGACTATGTAGTCATGTTCCCAGCAGGGAGATTAGACGATAAACAATTGATTATGACGACATAGGCATGTTCCAAGTAGATAGCTTAGACGATCAACAGCTGTTTAATATGACGACATGGGCATGTTACAAGCAGGGAGGTTAGATGATAAACAGTTGGTTATGACGACATAGGCATGTTCCAAGTAGAGAGATTAGACGACAAACAGCTGTTTAATATGTCGACTTAGGCATGTTCCAAGCTAGGAGACTACACGATAAATAGCTGTACATTATGACGACATGGGCATGTTACATGCAGGGAGATTAGACCATAAACAGCTGTTTCATTTATTTACTTACTTAATATGTATTTATCTTTTATTTATTATTTACTTATTTATTTTTGTAGTGTTTAGATTTGTTTAAAACCTATATTGCAATAACAGCCCGTCTCTATGCTAACATATCTCTTCTTGTTGTTTTTTTTTTTTGCTTTTTATTTGCCTGAGACCTTTGTTCAAATAACACAACGTCACTGCAATAGCTGTTGTAGATATCAGCCTCATAATTGTTTTCAAAAGAACGACTTGTGAGTAATTTTGGCTACTGGCACAAGTAACTTGTATTTTTCGTTATAATTTTGTTTTGTTCAACTCTTTGATATACAATCATACAATCATTTCTGATAAAAAGAATGATTAATTTCTTCTTTTTTTTTTATTCACAAGTCAGATTGCTTCGAAATGTTTCAAGTTTTAAGTACATCATCTATGACGTTTTGAAATTGAAAAGATAAAGCTTGGGTTTTCCTGTGCGTGTTTCTGGTAATTTCGAAATGGTACACAAAAATAATAAGATTTATTTCTCCTACGATAATTATGCCTCAGTGTACACAATGTATCAGTCATACAAATACTCAAGTTGTGGTAGAATGAAACCTTTGAATTTTTGAGGAGTTCAAAACTGAAACCTCCAAAGTGCAATGCTCTTATTTAAACAAAAGTTATTTATTCATTTATTTGTTTAATTATTTATTTACTGTTGTTACTTTAGAGTAATAATTTGGACTATTGTGATTTTCATCCCGTTTTAGGCAACTTTCGATTTTCAACATTGGACGTGCAAGGCAAATTGCAATACGGACCAGAAATAACTCAGTAGATAAAATTATAAGCCAGTGAAGTTTGATGTGTGCCTGTGATTGAATACGTTAATTTATGACATATGACCTGCCTGTATGTTAATGTAATGATGTGTAAGATGTATGTACCATGTATATGCTGTTAAACACTGTGAAAGTGAATATCTCTCGTGGGATAATACAGTGATTCGTGTCTTATCATATTTCATTTTAAGTTTATATTTTCAGCTCTTTGGTTCATCGTATACTTTTATTCTCCGGATTAATCGATTAAGCACTTGGTGAGTTTTGTAATTTGAAGAGACATAAATTTACCCAATGAAGAGAATTATTGAAGGTTCAGACGCTCGGCTTCAGCTGACTTTGTCAGAGCTTGATGATTCACGAAAGCTTGATGATTGTCAAACCTGTACTCCATACTTTTCATTCGATTTGTATGGAAACACGTATGCACAATATTGCAATTGTTTAAATCTAACGCAGTATTTCTCAAAGTGGGAGATATTGCCCTGCTGGAGTGTGGGTGTGTGTGTGTGGGGGGGGGGGGGTGAAGAACACAAAGAAGGGGGGCAATGGGGCCAAAACGATAAAAGGGTGCGAAAATAGTTACGAATAGAGGGCGATGATTGTAGGCACTGTGGGGCAACCTGACGTATCCAAGATCATGCCTGGACCGTTTTTATGAATAGATTAGGCCTTTTTTGTTAATGCATTTGATAAAGAATGCTGTCTGTTTTAGAACGAATAATCAACACGCCTATTGTCATTAATAAGGCTTTGGAAAACAACATCATTATTTATGCGTAGTCTCTTTCTGAAATGTTTTCTTTGGGTCTGAGTAGCGATTTTTTTACAGAGGGAAAAGGGGGGGGGGCACGGGAGGGGCGATGAAAGAAGGGGGCGATTGCCTAAAAAGGGTTGAGAACCACTGATCGAAAGGCAGGACATCCATGAACATGTACTGGTTATGACATTGTTTCATTTCATGAACGCTCTGTAATTTCAGTTTCATATTTTGTATGTAACCCTCTCATTCCCAGATATAGGGTCCGTTATCCACACTTGTGAAAATTTGAAAATTCATTCAACTACTAGCTGAGGTCCCCGGCCCTGCCCGGGATAAATCAGTTTGAATATTGGTTTCAGTTCTGGGTGGTTATTATGGACCTGCTTCATCTGGCCTGTTCCTATTTGTTTATTTTATTTTTGTTTGTTTTTAATAAGTCTTACTGCTCTGCCTTTGTGAGTTGACACCCTGCGCATCCCGTACAACAGCATGATTTGCGCACGGGTTAGTGTGTTTGATAGTGAACACATCGCAGGAAGTGATAACGAAACCTTAAAATGGCGAACTATGACTCGAAATAGATCTAAATGATGGCGAAACAATAAATTTCCCATTAAAAAAACTACACCGATTTGAGACTTCTATTAAAAACTGTGCACTCTTACATCCATTTTGATGCACCATATAAAATCTGAGGTCTGAGTGTTGAGTGGTTCAGAAGCCTTTTGCAACGAAACATCTCAAGTCCCCAAATATATATAGTATAGATGAAAGCAAGATGTCTGAATAATTTACCAGGAAAGACACTCTACCAGGATTCATAGTATGATGAGGGGATGGAAATATTGTTCCACTGATTCAGATTTCACAAGTTTTAAACTTGAGTTTATCTTGTTTGTTTCGTTTTATACTATCATCATTGTAGGTTTTACAGCATGTCTAGGAGTTTGCCTTAATACTCATCTTATAACATTAAATATTTTTGTAGCGCTGTGGAGAAAAATTGGTCAAAATCATTAAAGGTGTGAGTGCAAAACGTTTTCGAAGTTTGCCTGTGTTTACTGCTTTGTATTTATGTTTAAGTTTGCTTCGAATGCATGTGGGGTGTTTTGTCCAAATCTACACCGTATTTTTTTTTCCGATTTCAGTCTAGGGGACAAGGTGGTCTAGAGGCAAGGTGCTCGCCTCTCATGCCAAGGGTCCCGGGTTCAAAACCCGGGCAGTGCAGGCATGTTGGAAATTGGGATTTTTCTCATATTTTCGTGTCCCTGATTCTATTGGTGGTAGGATCGAGTACCTAGTCTTCTCGGATAAGGACGAAAAAATTCGGAGGGCCCGCGTGCACGTTGCGCACGTTAAAGATACCTTGGCAGTTCGAAATCGAAAAGAGCAGGCCGAACAGGCCGCTGCCCGGGCAAAATTAAATAAAAATTCATCCCGACCATTTCCTCCCCCTCCTCTCTCACCCCCCCCCCCCGCCCCCCGAAAAAAAAAATACCGCCGACCGGCGCTGCACGGTGGCGACGACGTGCCTGCTCCAGTTATAATTGGGCTGCAATGGCACAAAGGCAAATTTCCCAAATGGGATTAAAAAGTTCTACAATAAATACAAATAGCTGCAGTTTATCCTCCTTTTTTTTTTTTTTAGTCATTCCACCTGTTCTTTCCTACTCTGTGCGTAAGTAAGAAAGTAATAGAAGGTAATAATTAGTTTGTACTCATTATAGGGCTCAAACCCACAAGAAATGATGTGCTGTAAGGTGCTGAACTAAATTTAGAAACAGGATTAACATAAGATCAATTCATCCTGCTCCCACCCATACACATTGACAAACCTAGTCTTCTCGGATAATGACGAAAACTTCATAGAGCCCGTGTGCACGTTGCGCACCTTAAAAATACCTTGGCAGTTGGAAATCGGAAAGACCAGGCCGAACAGGCCGCTGTCCGGGCAAAATTCTAAAAACCATAACAAGACAAATACAAACAAGAACAGTGAGATGTAAATGTCGAGGGCAGAGACGATCGTAAACGAAAGACCTAAAAACACAAATTAACAAACACTTGATCTACTCTTACCCTCAAACCTCTGAGACCTAAAGAAACGTCATTCAGTTTCAAAGAAAACAGTCCTAAACAATCCAGTCTCGGATTCAGTGTGAGACGTGGACCGTTGAGTTCAACGGATCTTAAGACTGAAAGAAATCTGCCTTGCTAGTTCGGGTACGTGAGACTATTTGAATACGCAGGCGGAAAGATAGACCTCGAGCACTGAATCCAGACAGACTCAAGACGGACTTAATTCCGTGTACTTCTGACCGTATTACCATTAACCTGTTCGATACGGAAACAGCATTTCAGTAAACTTTTCACTCTTCCATCAGTTCCAGGTTTTGTTTCTCTATTACCACCTTTTAAATACAGATCAGTAGCCTGATTTAGATTCATATTTACCATTGAATAGATCTTAATATAAACTGGATTTGAGAAAAATATAGCCTTCATAGACTCAATAGTCTAAGGGTTAAATCACGATTTGCTACCCTGTTCCTCAAATCGATAATTGGGCCACAAAGCCGAAACGGGGATTTTATCGATCAAAGATGATGACAATTTGATATTTTAAAAAAAAAAAAATAATGGTAAGATGGTTTGATGATGTTTTCTTTGAAACATCTCCAATTTCAATCATACCCTTAAAATGAAGAAAATGTGAACGTGGACGACATTTTGCTTGTCCAGTGAAAAGACTGGTATTCTGTCCCCAAGGCAACCAGCTCTTTCCAGCCCACATGTAGCTGCTTGAAGTATCTCTTCGAAAAATACAGTGAAGTGTTATTTTATACCAATTGTATACTTCTTTAATCCCATTTGGGAAATTTGCCATAGGGTCATTGCAGCCCAGTTAGGAGCAGACATGTCGTCGCCACAGTGCAGCGCCGGTTGGCTGTTTTTTTTTAATTATTGGGGGAGGGGGGATGGGGGGCATAGGAATTCGTTGTTGTTTTTTTTTAATTTGCCTCTTCGGCCTGTTCTTGTCGATGTCCAACTGCCAAGGTGTGCAACGTGCACACGGGCCCTCTCAGTTTTTCTTCCTTATCCCACAAGACGGGTGCTCGATCCTTCCTACCATATAGGATCAGGAACAGTAAGTTTTCCCCAAAACACATGTGTGCACTGGCCGCGGATCGAACCCGGTACCTTCGGAATGCGACACGAGCACCTTGCCTCTAGACAAACATGTTTACTAACACTTCAGTTTTCTCTTTTTGAGTATTGTGAGGAGGATTCTAGAGTGTAGTAAACTGTTGTCTGTGGCATGCCTGCTGGTAATCCCCTAATCCCCTCTGCACAAAAATAATACATGGATCATTAAATATTACCTAGGTCAAATCGACAGCGCAGGGATGACCTCAGATTTGCTCATCGTAGGACTTACATCGTCCTGACCTGGATCCGCTGGTTTACGACATCAGGCTGCCATCGGTTTGATGCAAGTAATCTTCCCCTACGGTAATCCAACCAAAAATGGCGGAAATGTTATACAAGCCGAACGAAAGGTAATGGCTGGGTAGCTGACAAATGTGTGTAGAGTTAAAAACAACAAAGTAATAACAACAATAATAATTACAGCACAACAAACAAAAACAACATCATCATCAATAATATAACAAACATCATCAACAACAACCATAAAAAAACAATATCAACATGTAGCATCTGCGGGCTATCCCCCCCCCCCCCCACTTGCTTGTCATACTGATGACTGAGCATGACGCGTGCACTCCTTTTTTCCTTTTATTGTTGACGTTCGCCAGAGTGACCTCACCTTCCCTTCCTTGTGAGTAGTTGTTTTTTCCTCGCTTGGTTGTTTTTGGGTGATTTAACCCTTTTTGGTAAACATTGGTATGTTCCTGAACATTCCATGAGGTCGTAGAACTAGATGTTTACGCCAGATTTAGCCTTGAGTGATGTAACCTGGTGACGTATTAATACGTGATTGGTTAGTTTGTGTGTTTCGGGCGAGGGCAAAGGTTAGATTAATTTCGGGAACTTTCTATAGAAATATCTATATAAGTGGTTGGTTGGTGAGTAAGTGAGTTTTTCTTCTCGTGTGGCGTAGGATATTTAGTTGTTCGCTGGTGACTTCCTAGTATTTTAGTGTTCAGTATACAGTTATTAAACTTAAGTATTATTTAATTTATTGTCGGATCTCGTGTTTATTTTTGCTACAGCTGTAATAGTTTCGTTTTCTAAAGGGTTGTATTTAGATCAGCTAACTCCCCTCTACTATAACGTGCTAGAACAACCTCAGATGTTACATGTCACAAATCCCAGACTGGGAAATGTAATAATTATGACAGGACAACAATCACGAACGAACGAGTATAACACTTAACAGAACAACCAAACAGACTCACACATTTATTATACATAAAAATAAAGATATACGTGCATTACATTATTCAATTCAACTACCATCCAATGGTCAGCATTCCCGACATTCATTCCTCTACGGGTCCACAACCCGATAATACTTTCTAAAATATGCTCTGGCCTCAGCCTCACATCTATATATATATTACTTGCTGGCCTCTCTTATTGGCGCCTGCTAAACCTAATCTCCGTATCTCAATCTCCCCTCGAGGTCTTAACAGCACATTAATATTTCAATAGCACATTCTATTCTCAATGGCACATTAACATCGTAATCGCACATTAACATTTGAATAGCAATAAGGACAATAACAACGTCCCTGTCTGTGGCCAGACTGCCACGACTCATGTGCTCCCGCTGTCCTGCACAGACAGCTTCACTCAGGCGGCCTGTGGGTAGCCTTCTGCCCAACCCCGGCACAAGTCCGCTCACCGCGGGTGGCTTCTCTGCCCGACCCCGGCACCTATAAGAATAAAATTACATCTGTAATACACCACACAATTACTATCCACTTCACCACTCATTACGAACCATCAAGCGTACTCACAATAGTCCACATTTCACTCACCACGCATCTTACGGTAACACACCTCCACCGTGTTACACCGTACTCAGACTCGCTACGAATCCATGATCCTAACTTACATCTATCGCTCATTGCGCACATCTCTATACACAGTAATCAATGACTTTCACATTCCTCACATATAACTTATTTACATCATGGTCATAGGAGAATATAGTACATCAATCATCATAATTATCAATCACAGTTCAACCTACCAGTCATCACTGGAAAACACACAATCTCCCGACTGCCTCTGATCTCACGTCTGTCCCCTTGGACCTCTTAACTTGCAGTGATCTGACTATTCAGATTTTGCCTCTACTACGCCTCAACTTCACTCACAACATGCACGCTTTAACGTTAACTAACAGAAGTCAATACAGGTGAGCAGCCTCACTATCCCGTGAGTCAATCCTACACTTCCATGCCCCCGTAATCCTTGAATCTCGCTCACTCCACTCGTGACATTACACAACACAACAAAACATCATCTAAAACAATAACATAACAAAATCAACAACAACATCTGCAACAATGACCACATTATCGACAATAACAATAAAATAGTTAAGTGAATAAAAAGATAATCTATATTTCATTTTTCAATTTGAGTTTGTAACTGACGACATGCTGAAGAAGGTGACAGCTAAAGTACACAATAGTCAGATAGATTTCTGGATAGAAAGAAAGATAGATAGATAGATATATAGAGAGAGAGATAGAGAGATAGAGAAATAGAGAGAGAGAGAGAGATAGATAGAGAGATAGATAGAGAGATAGATAGAGAGATAGAGTAAGGTAGAGAGAGAGAGAGAGAGAGAGAGAGAGAGGGGTAGGTAGGTAGGTAGACAGACAGACAGACGGACGGACAGACGGATAAACAGACAGACAGACAGACAGACAGACAGACGGGCGGGCGGGCGGGCGAACGGACGGACGGACGGACGGACGGACGGACGGACGGACGGACGGACGGACAGACTAGACTAGACTAGACTAGACTAGACGAAGAATCGTTCGTCCAGCCCACGCTTGTCTAGATGGGCATTGGCTTTACAGCCGTACACCTTCGTTATTCAACCAATTCCAGGAACCAGCAATCATATCGCCGACTACCTTAGTCGAGCCTAGGGGAAGATTTCAGGAGCTTATACATCGGAGGACAGGAACATTGACAGGATCTGTGTGAATGAGTCGACTTTAAAATATTGACATTATAAATATGATATGAAGAATGGTTGATAGGTTGAGTGGTTTTTGATTCTGTATTAGATATTGTGTTTAGTTAGCTATTCATGATGTGACACATATATGCATATTGCAGGCCATATTGATCCCCATATTTTCCCCTGATTTCGGTATTCTATATACTAGGGGAACTGCTAGGTCATTTTTCTAGTGTAGGTATTGCTCACGCTCACTCGTTGACAGTCATCTTGATGCGATTTGAAATTAATTGCATTAATTTTTTTGGGGTGGGGGATGATGTCACGAGTGGAGTGAGCGATAGTTAATAATTACGGGGGGAAAGGAGGAGAGTAAAATTAACGCACGGAGACAGGGAAGAAAAGTCGTGCATGTCATGAGTGCGGAGTCTGAATGAGGCGAAAGCGCTGGATTACTATCACTGCAAGTTAGAAGGTCCTAGGGAGCGGATCTGTGAATAATAGCCCATCGGGCAGAGATAAAGGGGAAGCAGTCGAGAAGACTAGTGAGAGTCTTTCCAGTTATGACTGGTATGTAGAATGTTGATTGATTATTATGATTGATGTATTATATTATATTCGTCTATTACCATGATGTGAATAAGTATATGTGAGGAATGTGGAAGTCCTTGATATTGGATATAGCAATGTGCGCCACGAGCGATAGATGAAAGTGAGTTCATGGATTTGTAGCGCGAGTGAGTAGTGTGTACTCCGATGGAGGTGTGTTACCGTAAGATGTGTGGTGAGTGAAAGGTGAACTAGTGTGTGTACGCTTCATGGATTGTAAGGAGAGGTGGAGTGAATAGAAATGGTAGGGTATTATACCAATGTAATGTTATTCTTGTAGGTGTCGGGGACGGGCCGCAGAGCCACCTCGATGAGCACAGGAGATAGGCCAGCATAGGGCCGGAGGCCACACATAGGCCAGAAGCGAGGCTGTCAGTGCAGGACAGTAGAGGCACAGAAAGTCGTGGCAGTCAGGCCACGGACAGGGACGTAGATATGAGAGTGAATGAGATACTATATTGTTGCCATGTTGATAGGCTAGTGAACTGATATTATGTTGTTGCCATGTTGATGGCTATGGAAATAATAATGTGTTATTGCCCTGCGGAGGTGCTAGGGGAGTGCTAAGGTGTATGACAATAGGAAGGTGATATTGAGAGACTGCGGTGCCAGTGAATCATTAATGTACTATTAAGGCCCTGAGGGGAGAGGCTGAGGCCGAAGTGCCTTTAGGAGTAACTACCGGATTGTGGATCCGAGGGAGCGTGTGTGTGAGAATAAGGCCGTTGTACGGCAGTCATTTCAATAATATAATATATGTAATTGCGCTATTATATGTATAATTATGTTTAATAAATGTGTGAGTCTGATGGATTGTTCTGTTAAGTGTTAACTTGTTTGTTCGTGATTGTTGTCTTGTCATAACTTATTACATCTCCCAGTCTGGGATTTGTGACATTGGACTAGACTAGACTAGACTAGACTAGACTAGACTAGACTAGACTAGACTAGACTAGACTAGACTAGACTAGACTAGACTAGACTAGACTAGACTAGACTAGACTAGACTAGACTAGACTAGACTAGACTAGACTAGACTAGACTAGACTAGACTAGACTAGACTAGACTAGACTAGACTAGACTAGACTAGACTAGACTAGACTAGACTAGACTAGACTAGACTAGACTAGACTAGACTAGACTAGACTAGACTAGACTAGACTAGACTAGACTAGACTAGACTAGACTAGACTAGACTAGACTAGACTAGACTAGACTAGACTAGACTAGACTAGACTAGACTAGACTAGACTAGACTAGACTAGACTAGACTAGACTAGACTAGACTAGACTAGACTAGACTAGACTAGACTAGACTAGACTAGACTAGACTAGACTAGACTAGACTAGACTAGACTAGACTAGACTAGACTAGACTAGACTAGACTAGACTAGACTAGACTAGACTAGACTAGACTAGACTAGACTAGACTAGACTAGACTAGACTAGACTAGACTAGACTAGACTAGACTAGACTAGACTAGATTAGACTAGACTAGACTAGACTAGACTAGATTAGACTAGATTAGACTAGATTAGACTAGATTAGACTAGATTAGACTAGATTAGACTAGATTAGACTAGATTAGACTAGATTAGACTAGATTAGACTAGATTAGACTAGATTAGACTAGATTAGACTAGATTAGACTAGATTAGACTAGACAGATTAGATAGATTAGACTAGACAGATTAGACAGATTAGACTAGACAGATTAGACTAGATTAGACTAGACAGATTAGACTAGACAGATTAGACTAGATTAGACTAGATTAGACTAGATTAGACTAGACAGATTAGATAGATTAGACTAGACAGATTAGACAGATTAGACTAGACAGATTAGACTAGACAGATTAGACTAGACAGATTAGACTAGATTAGACTAGATTAGACTAGATTAGACTAGATTAGACTAGATTAGACTAGATTAGACTAGATTAGACTAGATTAGACTAGATTAGACTAGATTAGACTAGATTAGACTAGATTAGACTAGATTAGACTAGATTAGACTAGACAGATTAGATAGATTAGACTAGACAGATTAGACAGATTAGACTAGACAGATTAGACAGATTAGACTAGACAGATTAGACTAGATTAGACTAGACAGATTAGACAGATTAGACAGATTAGACAGATTAGACAGATTAGACAGATTAGACAGATTAGACAGACAGATTAGATTAGATTAGATTAGATTAGATTAGATTAGATTAGATTAGATTAGATTAGATTAGATTAGATTAGATTAGATAGATTAGATTAGATAGATTAGATAGATTAGATAGATTAGATAGATAGATTAGATAGATAGATTAGATAGATAGATTAGATAGATAGATAGATAGATAGATAGATAGAAGTTTAGACAATAAGACAATTGAAAGAAACAAACAAGAAATACATGTAAATAAATATTATAATTATATAAACTGGAAGTCTCTCTATCCTCCAACACTCACCCACCCCACCAAGTCTCAACGTTTGGGCGTGCCTTTAAGACTATGAAAAAAACACAAACAACGGTAATCGTCTACGCTAAATAAATTAGCCCCCGTTCAATCCTTTTATCCAATTTTCTTACTGTAGGCATACAAAGCCTTAACATAGTCTAGGTTGCTATAGAGAATGTCCGACAGAGGAAGACACATTAGTCGGTTCAGCAGCGGGCGTTCGTAGTTCAACATACTGGTGTCTTCTGTCCGGTTGTGCGTTTGGCAGTCTGTCCATGCTTTTTTGCATTCCCGAAAGTGGAATAGAAGGTACAGCTTTGATGGCGTGTCTGCTCTGGTTTTTGAGAGAGAGAGAGAGAAAAAAAAAATAATTATGATGTACTTACGAGAACAGAATAATAGAAGTAGTAAGATTTATATAATAAGAAATGTAAATACAGGCAATTCTTTTCAAAATTTATAGCCGAAGTTTGCTGAAATTTGGAACGTGAGTAGGTTTCAGTTACCATAATTAATTTATCTTCATTTCTTTAACTAAATTTTAACTCTAACATCTTTTATGAATTGTCTTCAAAGTGGTAGCATTTGTGCTAAACTGCACCCCCACCTTTTCGATTCTTTTAATAATATCAATATTCCATGTACCAACCCTCCCCCCTCCCCCCCCCTCCCCCTCCTCCAAATTGTCTCTACCAATGGGAGTAGGCCAACGGCCCGCCTAGCACCCTCCCGTGTCTCTAGTGGGCTGACTTAGGCAACATTGCCTGCACTTCTGATTAGAAAGGTGCGTTTTGGCACACAAGTAGCCTGTACCAATCTAAGAAATTTTTGGGTAGGACACAAGTTGTGGCTGCATAATTTGACCCTCATTTGCATGAATTAAAAAATGGCCAACATGGAGCAGTACCACCAATTTTAAAGAAGCATAACTTCTAGTTAAAATATGGCATAAATGCAAAAAAAGTGTCTATATAATATAGGTTTAAAAGGGTGCTGAATTCATTAGAAGGGATAAAATTTGCATATAAGGTTTGCTTTACCAAAAATTTTGCACTTTAAGCTATGCTGAAAGTATCTTTCTTACATATTCACGCGTGCTTGAAAGTCTTCAACACCTTACGCCATGGATTTTCGCTCTAGACCATATACATTATGCACGCAATCTGCTCTTTCACTTGCGAGACGTGTGCATTGAAGGAAATGCATCCACAGATCTACAAAGAGTTTGTGGAGGGGAGGATTTGTTGGGCAGAAGACAGAACGATCTTTCTCCTGGTTCGCCCTTGGCCAAATGCATGAGCAGCTCATTTGCACAGTAAAAGGTGATGATGGTGTTATTGGACTCACTGAACACCCGGAGCTCTCAGAAGGTTTATGATTGCAGGACCCGAGCTCGCACGAATAACAGAAGAATTTGAGCAGACTCCACCGTCCTTAATAAACAAACATCATGAGCAGTACAAAAAATTCCAAGAAACTTTCAAAGAAGACACAAAATCGTTGATCAATGCGTTTTCTGAATTAGGCAATCCTTTTTTAGAAGATACCGGTGATCTGGTCTCCATAGAAAAAGCTCAAGTCTTGGGCCACAATATTGTTAGCACAGTGATGACTATCACTGAAACTGGAAGCAAGAAGTATGATGAATTTTTTTTCACAGCGAATACAAAAAACTTCAATTCCATGGTCAGCAAAGATTCACCTCAACAAATTGCCACTGTTTTCAACAAAATTTCCTCAAAACAAAGAAAAGTCTGACATTGCATCTCTCAAAGAGGAAAGATCTCAAGTAGTGCACATGATGCTTACAGGACATGCAGGAAGGGAAATTGATGAGGACATCTTTTCTCACGAGCCTTTCTCCAGCAGGCCAGATGCACAAAGGAACCAAATCGGAAATCATAAAATGCTTGGAATCAGAGGTAGAATTTTCAGCTTCGACTCCCATTGCTGATGTTATGATTCTCGATGGAGCTTTTGTTGTACAATCATTAAGGCCGGGTCTTGTGTCAACATTCAAGGAATATGCTGACCATGTTTTTGTACCTAACATCCTTTCTTGCCTTCAAAATGTTTCTCGTGTGGATGTTGTATGGGACATATACAAACCTGACAGCCTGAAGTTTGGACCTCGGCAAAGACGAGGTGAAGGAGGTCGGCGACGTCTGACATTATCTTCCAGAATGCCAGGCAACTGGCAGACTCTTTTGCGTGTTGATGCAAACAAAACAGAATTGTTTTCTATATTCGCAGAACAAATCCAGCACATATGTGTAGTAGGCAAAGAAATATTTTTTACATTTGGAGAAAATGTGCTCAGTTCTCCTGTCAGATCAACATCACAAGGGCTTGCTTCCTTTACACACGAAGAAGCAGATACCCGCATTTTCATCCATGTTGAAAAGCGTCGCGATTTCAAACGGATCATAATTCGTTCCAGTGACAGTGATGTTATGGTTATGGCTGTCTCATGTGTTCAAGATCTCTGTCTTGATGAGTTGTGGATTTCCTTTGGATCTGGTAAGGCGCCCAAGTACATTCCCGCTCACCTCGTTGCACAACACCTGGGCCCAGCAAAGTCTCGAGCTTTGTTAGCATTTCACTCTCTGACAGGGTGCGACACCACTTCAGCATTTTACGAGAAGGGGAAGAAAACAGCTTTGAATGTGTGGGAAGAATTTCCAGACCTAACTCCAGTCCTGCTCCATTTATCAACATTTCCACAACGCATTGATGATGGTATCATGTCCTACATAGAGGGATTTGTTGTGCAACCCTACGACAATTCCTCAGAGATCATATCTGTCAACGCTATTCGCCTTGAACTTTTCATTTACAAAGGCAAAGACTTTAAACATATGCCCCCCTCAAAAGATGCTCTCTTTCAACACACTCTTCGGGCTGCACATCAAGCTGGTCATATGGGGACAAACTTTGATCAATTGCCCTGCTATGCCTGATCCTTCAAAACGGGATTGGATGAAGGAAAGTGATACCAATAGATGGCAGCCTCTATGGTTAACCAAACCATTGATTTCCAAAACTCAAACTCTTGTTACTTGCTATTGCAAGAAGATTTGCAAACCACCTTGTAAATGATGTGCAGCCAAGCTAAAATGCAGCACATTGTGTGCTTGTCGGGGAACTTGTTACAATCCAGTCAAGTAAATAGTACATAGCAAATTATGTGTTATTGAAGATACAGTTGTGTAAAACAAGAATATATGGCCTTTAGCGTCTTTACAGACGGTCTTAGCAGCTAGAATATTCACTTTCACTTTGACTGACAGCTTCTCTCGTGGCTTATTCTACCAATGTTTGACCCGAGAGTGCGATGGCAGTGATTGCAGGTCAGTCTTTTGGGTTCACTTTGGCGAGTGTTTTCATTCCGCCTCTGTCGTTTTGTCAGGTATGTTTCTTTTGCCTTGAAGTCTATTGCGAGCGTGCCACTGCGCAATTTATGTCTCCATCTGCTTCGATCATTTGCAAGGTTCTCCCATTCATTGGGGTCGATGTTGAATGCTTTCATCGTGACCTTGCAAGTGTCTTTGAATCGCAGATGTGGCCTACCTCTGGGTCGGTTGCCAGTAGCAAGTTCCCCGTAGAGAATTTGTCTGGGGATGCGATCATTTTCCATACGGTGGAGATGTCCAAGCCACCGCAGTCTTTTTTTGCCTAGGAGAGCCTGAGTTGATGGAATGTTGGCTCTGCTCAGAACTTCGATATTTGAGATCCTGTCTTGCCACTTGATCTTGAGAATTTTGCGTAGGCAGCGCAGGTGGAAGGAGTTGAGGGATCTTTCATGTTTGGAGTAGGTGGTCCATGTCTCTGAGCCATACAGCAGGGTGCTTAGGTCGCAAGTTTGGTACACGAGTACCTTTGTTTTGATGGTCAGCTTGCTATTGTTCCACACCCTTTTTGAGAGTTTGCCAAAAGCTGTGGCCGCCTTTCCTATTCTGGCATTTATTTCAGTTGTTATGTCTGTACTACCACTGATGGTTGAGCCTAGGTAGCAGAATTTTCCCACTTGCTCCAGAGGAGAGCCATTCAGCATGATTGGGTTGGGGTTTCTCAAGCCTTGTGTCAAAACTACAGTTTTTGAGACACTGATCTTTAGCATGAATTTGTCACAGGCTTTGGCAAGGCTATTGATGAGAGCCTGGAGCGTGGTTTCATCGTGGGCCACGATTGCAGCATCATCTGCGAAGAGGAGCTCTTGTAACATAATATGCTCTGTACGAGATTTTGCTTTTAGTCTGGCAACATTAAAAATGGAGCCGTCCACTCTGGTGTTAATAAGTACTCCACCTGAACATTGACCAAAGGCATTCTTGAGTAGGGCTGCAAAATATATACCAAATAAGGTAGGAGCAAGAACACATCCCTGCTTCACACCGCTGTTTACCGCAAATGAATTGGATGTGCAGCCCTCAAAGTTGACACATGCCCTCATGTCAGTGTGGAAGGATGCAATAAGTTTTAGCAATGTTGGTGGACAGCCTATGGATTTAAGGACTGCATACAGGCCAGATCGGCTTACGGTGTCGAAAGCCTTTGTTAGGTCCACAAAGCATGTTATAAGCGGCCTGTTTTGTTCTTTACATTTTTCTTGGATTTGCCGAAGTGCAAATATCATGTCAATAGTTGATCGTTTGCTTCGAAAGCCACATTGTGTTTCTGGTAAGACTTTTTCCGCCAGTTGTTGAAGGCGGCAGAGGATGACGCGAGCAAAAGCCTTTCCAGTAATGCTGAGGAGGGATATGCCTCGATAGTTGTTGCAGTCGCCTTTGTCTCCTTTGTTCTTGTAAAGTGTGACAATTTTGGCGTCTCTCATATCATGTGGTATCACGCCTTCTTTCCAACACTGCAGTAACAGATTATACAGGTGTGGTAATAGTGGGCCTTTTAGGTCTTTTAATACCTCTGCAGGAATGTTGTCACTTCCTGTGGCTTTTCCAGCAGACAAACAAGAATAATCAACAGAATATTTAATGCAAACTTCTTAAGTGGGTAATTACTACCCATGTCTTAGCGGTTGCAGACTGTTCTGCTGACAAGAATTAAGGTCACCTAGTAGTTAAAGACTATCAGTGTACTTAAGTTTACAGAATTTTATTCACTCTAATATATGCCTTCCATTTGTATCTCTTGCAGTTTTATCATGTCATTCCACTGTTATTACATTATTTTCAGTTTGTGCAAAGGAGATATTTGAATACTACGAGCTATTATTTCTTTCATTCATTGTACGAGTTGCGATACGAAAGAAGATGCTGATTATGCCCTATGCATTTTTTAATTTTATGAGTCATATGCCAGACGCACTTTGATGTATGTAAATTCCAATTTAATTTGGTGTTATTTATGATTACTACATTTTATTCTTTTTAGCAGCACACTAAATATTTAATTACATGATTGAATTCTGGAAACATTAAGTTACATTTGTTTTTGTTTTTGTTTGTTTGTTGTTTTTTTACTTATTCTATTATATACGACAGTCAATTTGAGGTTATCAGGTTGTTATCTGAATTTTTAGTAAAAAAATTATGATTTTATGGCAATTCCTTCCATTCCATTGAATTCTCCACCATTGAAAACCATAGTAAGAATACCAAAATTATATTTGTAGTTTTTTTAGATTGAAAAATACAACATGTTATGGTTTTCATTGCTTTTTGTGGCGGCCATTTTAATTTATGCAAATTAGGGTCAAATAATGCAGTCACAACTTGTGTCCTACCCTAAAATGTTTTGGTTTGTTATAAGGTATTGCTATGGCAAGTAGTTCCTTTCTAATCAGAAGTGCAGGTTTTAATGGTTTTTTCAGGCTAAGTCAGTCCACTACTCTGGCCCACAGAAAAGGGAACCATCAAAGCGAAAGAAGCTCACTCATCGTGACTACAGGAAATATGCCCACCGCCATTTTTTATGAACTGCAACTTCACTTGACTTGATCGGCGATAAACAATACTCGTTGGTAAATTTCCACTGGTAGTAAGAACTTACAAATAGCTCTAAATATGAATAAACCACAGTTAACAGATACGCATACTATCTTTTGTGAAGTCGGTCTCTTTCAAATCTTGATACCGTCGTGACCTAGTTCCGGGATGTGGCGGGAATGAGATATCTCTATAAATACATGCGTGCCTAGTTACGAACAATCGATCTCATACAAAATGGCAGGGTAGTCGAAACTGATGACGTATTCCTGCCTTGTGTCGCTTCTGATAGTATCTCTATTCAGTGGTCTAACGGGGTGTTATACACGACGAGTTTCCTGGACGCTGACGATTCTTGCTTACACTTACTTAATAAAGTTTTTACGTGGAGTGATCTTGTTATTTCGCACCCAGGCGGTTCGGTTAGGCTTGAACGCCCATCTAATGTTCTTGCCACGGCCGTCGTAGTTCGGGAGTACAGTTCTCCGTGTGTACTTGGTAATCTGAAACAACAGTAAGTTGGCCGTGGAGACAAAGCTACATTTCCTGGAAAGGATAATTCCTCGCAAGAGAACACGTTATATCAAAATTTAGTAGTTTGAATTTCTTTTGAATTAGCGGAACATTTAATTAATGCAAGTGCATTGTAATTCGAAGGATTTAATGAAATATCTGTTATATATCCATATGTAATCAAGTGAAATTACGCATACATGTAATTACTTAGTTACTGCCCTTGGTTAGACCTACACTTAATTACGTAGTCAGGGAAATAATAAACCTCTTATTCATTGTGTGATTAATTAACACCACCACTTTACCTACACTACTTTTCATGTTGCATTACTCTCAGTAGGTTGGTAATACATTAGGTCACCTATTCTAAAGTATGAAAGTGTGTGAATGACTTTATCTTTATTGATATTTGGTGACACTTATTACTCTATGCATTATTGCGTACATCTACTGCGATACTGTATATAACTAATGACCTGTAAATATTACCAGAATAAAGTTGCTTATCTTCCCGGCTACAACTGACTTCTTTTTGTTTGTTATCACCACATAACAAATTGGCGACGAGGATGGGATCTTCACAAGTTCCGATGTCACTCAAGTTCTGAAGCCTACTAGTACTACAAGAACCCGAGCCAGCCAAGCCTTACAAGCGGAAGGAAGCCAATACAAGCCTGCGGAATCAGACCAGCAGCAAGCCAAGCAGCTTCAGTACCCAAGCCAGCTCACGGACCAACCACCCGGATCCAAGTAGCAGACCTGAAGCTGTACATAGAGCCAAACCACGTCTCGGCTAGCTCTAAAACACCGAGTAGCTCGCTCTTAGCTATCTCGAACTGTAAACCTGTCTTCGCCAGTCAGCCGATCTTGAGCCAAGTAGACCAGCCGTGCCTCAAGAACCTGCAAGATGCTGAAGACTCCAGCTGCAGAAACGTCACAAGAAGACCCCATCACTTTGCTGCGTAATCAGATGGAACAGCAGCGACAGCAGATGGAAGCACTGATGTCTTTGGCCATGAACAAGCCAGTCACCAACACCAAGTTCGAAGCATTTGATTCAACAATAGAACTGTGGTCAGATTACTGGGCAAGGTTTACCACCTTCACAAAGGCAAACTCCATACCAGAAGCAAAAAAGGTTGACATTTTTCTGACCAACCAGAACAGTGAGGTCTACAAGATGCTGAAAAACCAAGCTTCTCAACAGACCCCGCCGATAGACGTCAGCGAAATAACCATTGAAAATATGAAGACCTGGATGGGGGAACATTTCGACCCCAAACGTTTCGTTGTGCGGGAAAGGTTTAAATTTTGGACCTACACTGACAGAAAGACTGCAGAAAGTGTGCACCAACTGGCTGCTCGCATTCGTCAAGAGGCAGCGACTTGCGACTTCGCATCAATCCAAGACCCACTTGACGAGGCCATGCGTACACGATTTGTCTGCTCCATTAAAAATGAAGCTGTCATAAAAGCACTGTTCAAGATTAAAGATGATGAACTAACCTTCAGCAAGGCAGTAGAGGTGGCGGCAGAGGTCGAGGAGGCGTCAAAGGTGGCCAAAGAAACATCCGGTACCAGTGACGGCGAAGTTTTCAAGCTCAATCAGAGAAGAAAATGCAAGCAAAACCCTCAACAGCAAACTGTCAAGCAAACCGACAACGAAGAAGACTGTTTGCAGCAGATGCGATGGACAGCACAGCGGAAACGAGTGCAGGTTCGCTAACGCCGTGTGCCATTTCTGTAACATAAAAGGGCACATAGAGTCAGCTTGTCGGAAGAAGAAAAGTCAACAACGTCCGATCAAGAGGATACAAACTGTCCGTTGGAATACAGCGGGACCAATCACCGAGACATGCTGCGTCAACAACCAGCCTGTCCAGTTTGAAATCGACACTGGTTCTAGGGACAACTTCATTTCAACCAAGACATGGCGCAGTTTGAAGTCCCCTAAACTCAGCACTGTGAAATGCCAGTACAGGTGTGCCTCAGGTCGGGAACTACCAGTGTTGGGCGAAATATTTCTACATACATCGTATGCCAAGACAACTTGTATACAGAAATTCGTCGTGACCCAGGTGGATTTTAACCTGCTTGGAAGAGCAACCACAAAGCGATTGGGAATCTCAGTGGACAATCTCCTACACAAAGTTATCGACGATTTGAAACCGGATGCAGTCCTGCAGACATCCTGTCAAAACTTCTGTGCGGAATTCCTGATGCTGTACAGACGTACACCTCTACCATGCGGATCCAGCCCCAGTCAACTACTGAACGGTCGTCAAATCAGAACCAAAATTGACGTCATCCTTTCAGCGAGAGAACGACATGCCAGTCCACCCGATGCCGACGACCAGACTCCAGATGTTCCACCAGCCCGTCGAAGACAGCGCAGACGACAGAAAGATACAGTCAAATCTGCCGACCGTCAACCGAAGTCCAACGTTGCTGATCCCTGCTTCGCTTTGTCTTTCAAAGGGGGGCGTAAGGACAAATGGAAATCTGCAAAGGTGACAGCAACCATTGGCCACAGCCTGTTTGAAGTCAAAATTCTACCAGATGGACCAATTTGCCGCCGGCATACAGATCAGCTACGTCCCCGACGACAGAGACATAGAGACTGATTTGTTTGTAAAGGTCCAGAAACCTACCGCACCATTCTGACATGGGGTGGCAAGGACTGAACCTATGACAGAGTACGGAAACCTACCACACCATCCTGGCATGGGGTGGCAAGGACCGCACTCCAGGACTGACGTGTCCGTAAACCTACCACACTATCCTGGCATAGGGTGGATAGGAGCGGACGAGACCGAGACCTACCACACCATTCTGACATGGGGTGGCAAGGACCGATCTCGACAAGACGCGACTTTATCATATTTATGTAGCATGAATTTTAGTTTTAGCCTTCACCATAATTATATATTATTATGTACTTCAGGCTAGAAGGGAGGTGTTATATAATCCATATGTAATCAAGGGAAATTACGCATACATGTAATTACTTAGTTACTGCCCTTGGTTAGACCTACACTTAACTACGTAGTAAGGGAAATAATAAACCTCTTATTCATTGTGTGATTAATTAACACCACCACTTTACCTACACTACTTTTCATGTTGCATTACTCTCAGTAGGTTGGTAATACATTAGGTCACCTATTCTAAAGTATGAAAGTGTGTGAATGACTTTATCTTTATTGATATTTGGTGACACTCATTACTCTATGCATTATTGCGTACATCTACTGCGATACTGTATATAACTAATGACCTGTAAATATTACCAGAATAATAACTCGAGTGGGACAAGGTAGTCTAGAGGCAAGGTGCTCGCCTCTCATGCCAAGGGTCCCGGGTTCTAAACCCGGGCAGTGCAGGCATGTTGGAAAGTGGATTTTTCTCATATTTTCAAGTCTCTGGTCCTAGTTGGGGGTAGGATCGAGTAGTTCTTGGAAATTGGATTTTTCTCATATTCTCAAGTCCCTGGTCCTATTGGGGGGTAGGATCGAGTACCTAGTCTTCTCGGATAAGGACGAAAAAATTCGGAGGGCCCGTGTGCACGTTGCGCACGTTAAAGTTACCTTGGCAGTTGGAAATCGTAAAGAGCAGGCCGAAAGGCCGCTGCCCGGGCAAAATTGAAATTAATAGATTAAAATGTATCCATATCATCTCCCCCCCCCCCCCCCCCCGGCCAGAACAAGAAATAATAAAACAAGTAAAGTGAGGTGTAAATGCCAAGGGCAGCGAACCTCCTAAAATAAAGACCTCAAATCATATTACCAGAATAAAGTTGCCTATCTTTCCGGCTACAACTGACTTCTCTTTGTTTGTTATCACCACATAACAATATCTATCTATTATATATTTCAGTAACTTGCAACCTTTGGCATGACTAACTGACCAAACTATACTCTTCAGGCCTTAAATTTGGCAGGATGGTGGCAATTGAGATAAAGAAGATGATGGCTATAATTAAAAGTCGTTTACTTCAAGCATGTATTTAAAAAAAACAACAATGTTTATTTGCTATGTAACATCTGTATTTTTGCATGTTTGTTTCGTAATAAGTACCGTGCATGTCATAAAAAGTAACCGTATCAACCTTCGGTTTGGTGTGTAGTGTTCTGGTGCGCATGAGTTCTGACGCAAGACTGTAATTTATTACTTTTATTATATGAGAACTATTATTATATGAGAGAGAGAGAGAGAGAGAGAGAGGGGGGGGGGGAGCACATGATTGTTTATTCGGGGCAATGCCCGGTAGGACGTCTAGTTATATATATTTCAGTATCTTGCAACCTTTGGCATGACTAACTGACCAAACTATACACTCTTCAGGCCTTAAATTTGGCAGAAAGGTGGCAACTGAGATCAGGAAGATGATGGCTATAATTAAAAGTCGTTTACTTCAAGCATGTATTTTTAAAAAATAACAATGTTTATTGCTATGTAACATCTGTATTTTTGCATGTTTGTTACGTAATATATCGTGCTTGTCATAAAAAGTAACCGTATCAAACGTTCAGTTTGGTGCGCAATGTTCTGGTGCGAATGAGTTCTGAAGCAAGGCTGTAGTTAATTACTTTTATTATATGAGAGAGAGAAGGGGGGGGGGGGGGAGGGAAGCACATGATTGTTTCGTCGCCCATCTCACGTAAGGGCGTATCTGCAATTTTCCCATTTTTCAGGAGAGCCTCTCAAAGTTTTTGGCATTTTTCAGTCTCTTGCTGTGTGTTAAGTATTGCATCAATCTTTATGGTTTTTGGCCATAAGTTTATTTGAATAGTATTTTAAGTGTTTCTTTAATGGTTTTAAGGATTAATTTAGAAAGTTTTCTGTAATTAGCGATAATTACTCATACGCCCCTTTGTGAGAGCATTACAAGGACCAAAAACACGAGAGATGGCAGATACGCCACGTTCATCAACATAAATGCTTAAAGAAAAGTGAGCAAGAAAGGTTATCAGTTTCAAACGAAAATGTTTATTTGTTGTTGATGCTTTCAACATTATGCTTATGTGACTGAAATGATTGTTGGTTGAAGTTGAACAATTGTGCTGTAAAAACTCAAATTATGTTAAACTAGTTATCAAGGTGCTCCTACTCCTAGCAACATGCTAATGACTTACAAAATCGTAATTAGTTTTCATTACAACAATAAGTAAGTTGCTCCTAGCATGGGTGTTAGCTCAACAGGTACAAAAATATCCCCTGCCCTTGATACTGCCTCGCTGATAGTACTGTGCACTGCACCCCCTACATTTTGGCCTTGGGAGGTTTCAAAATACCTGAGAGACACGTTTTTGAGGTTGGTAGACTTATTAATCGTGTGGAGCAACATCGTTAGCATTACTGAATTCTTATTTTGTCTAGGACAACCGTCAGCATACAGGCGAGCTTCTCTTTTTCCGATTTTATCATAATGCTCAAGTGCTTTGCATACGGCAGTTCCGATTTCTGAGCTGCCTCGCTTGCTCTGTCCCTCATGCCATGCATAGCAAGGGCAGTTTTTGTCCCCAAGACTGCAAAATGTACGATTATAATTGGACAATCTTCTTTTATAAAAAAAAAAAGGGCACTTTCGTTGGATATTGGCAGGTATATCACTTGTTGAAGATCAAACGTGGGGCTAAAACACTGGCATCACTATTGGCTTTCTCTTTAATCACATCTTTAAGGTCTTTGACTTTTGTTTTTTGAGCCATGTGACTTTGACAACAGTCTTTAAGCTTTTCTTTTGTTGCCTCATCCCCGTCCCTGTAAGTAACATAAAGGGAACATTGGTCCTTCTTTGGGTGATGGATGGCAAGGTCCTTTCTTTTTAAAACCCTGGAGTATGTGTTGAAACTTGGAGGGTCACTTCCATCATATTGCTCTATGAACATTCTGTACATCTTGGGAAAGTTAAGATTCAGCTGCAGGTATTCCTTGCTTGTTGATGACCGACAATAATGGGATTCCACTGTAGGAAACTCTCCACGTGACAATTAATAACCCTTGTAATTCTTTCATCCCTTTCTCTGACAGCCGCTGACTGTCTTCCACCTCTCTTCTCAGTTTCTATTGTCCCATTTGATGTCGTTTTACCAATGGCCACTCTTACAGCTTTCTCAGTGATGCCGAGGGTGCTAAGGAACATTGTTTTACACACAGTAACTTGTATTCCCTTAATTAACAGTCAGGTAGTAGGCGTGGGTCTTTTGGCGGCGGGAACTGCTTGCCGCTCGTTTTCCTTGTGTGAAGTCCATTTGCCATATAATGAATTGCCGTTGAAGGTGCAGGTCACCAAGCTCATAAACGTTCTGGAAGACTTCTTCTCTGCTTTCATTTGCAAATGTGCTGCATTTCGTCCAACTTTCTCACAACTTTTAGCTTGACACGACACTCCCATCCTACGAGCGGCAACAACTTTGTTAGTTTGGGCACTAAGGTACTCTTCTCCCCGCAAGAGCTCTCTTTTGTTTTCCTTCTTTTTGTTTATTGGTTCTCAGAGGCTTCTGCTTTGCCACCTCTTTAAGCGCTCCTTCTACCACAAAAGTCTCTGGCTGGATTACATCATCGACCGCAATAAAGCTCCTCTCGTACCCTCCTCTTTCTATTCTGTTTGCTCTTCTTAGGTCTGCAATGTTCACATGCATCTGTGTCCTCTGTGAAATGGTCATAACATAGAGGCAAGTTGCATTGTTCGTATGCAGCAAAAAGGTCTTCCTTACACCTCCTGGCTTGGCACATGCCAGATCGGAATATCGGGTCTGCTTCTGTGTCATCATAGACACTAAAGTTAATGTCAGATCCCAAGGCTTCGTTGTTTGGGGACACAATGGTGTCATTTATCACTGGCTTGTTAGTCTTACTTAACCCTGCTACGGGTAAAAGATCTGCCAATGGCAAGTCTTCATCGGAGGAAGTATTCTCTTCCATTATATTTGTACCTTAATATTAGAAAGAAAACCTCGGTAATGACTTGTTCATAAGCTCTCAACAATGCAACATCACTCTTAAGATTCAAATGATCTGGAAAGTATGCTCCTTTAAAACGAAGGTTTGCTATCTTCTGTTGGGCCTGTAGTATATACAGGCGAACAAATTGTTCGTTGTATCCTCTGTTAGCCCTATGAAATAAGATGATACTGATAACTATGCATTGGCACGTGTTTTAGAAATACAGGTAAGTCTGCTTTAACTTTTAAAAGCTCAAGGAAACTGCAACTCTTATTCATAGCTAAATTATTGAGCAACAAGCATTATTGTTCATCATAAAGCAAAATAAACAGTATTATGAGGAGCTTCCTAGCAGAGCCCTTCAAAGCTCAGCCCAATCTGAATAGCTTTAAAGGGTACAAGTTATCAACTCGCAACATGTAAAAGTGCAGCATATAATAATCACTGTTATACGAATTAACACATAGATCCAAACAACATTCTTGAACCAAAAGAATGAAAAAGTCTTGTGTTCTAAGGGAAGATCAATGTGCAGGCGTCAAAAACAACGCGGTTGCTTCCCAATGGGTAGCCTAGCAGTCGTAGACCGTCTAACTAGCCTCGACTATTGGCCTAGAGAACTGCCGGATGTTCATACATCTCATTGTTCTCTTTTGATGTAGCGGCAAAGACAATCTCACAAAGTGGCGTAAGGCGATCTACGCCCATTCGTGAGAGAACACAACAGTCATGTATATATGATTTATATTCTAACGTAGGGGCGTAACCAGGCATAAGCCCTTTCGTGAGAACTATTTTTGTTTCAAACAGCTATAGGGCGAAGTAATTTTTGCTTATAACTTCGCCAGTTTTCATGCTATCGATACGCCGTTTTGTGAGAACTCAAAACCGTCAAATTTCGGCATACGCCCTTATGTGAGATGGGCGACGGTCTATTCCGGGCAGTGCCCGGTAGGTCATCTAGTAGCTTATAAACATACATTACATTTTATGGACGAGCGGAATGGTGGTTAGAAGAACGAAATTAATAGCAAAAAGTTGAATATGACAATGAATTTTAATTCTGGTACTATACGTTTTGGGACAATATATGACTGGTGATCGTTTAAAATTTAACTTAAATAAGATAACAATAACAACAACAAAATAACACAACAAAATTCCAACAAACAAGAATCACCAATAAATCAAACGCAATAAAATAAAAACGCAAGACAAGAGCGAATACCCCAAAATAAAAACAAACCAACAAACAAAGGTATCTAGGAGTTTGTTCTGTGCAAACTGATGGAGAAAGTAGATACGCCTTTAAAATTCAAACTCCGGGGAAAGTAAAAAAATGCCAAGGTGGAGCGATGAACTGTCATTATTATTATGTGTGCAGGCAGTTGAATGGACGCTTTTGGTAGGGTCTCCTTCTGCCCTACCGTACTGTTATATTCAGTGGCGTAACCTGAACTGCCAGCGCTCCCGGGCGTGTGATTTTTTTTCCATACGAGCTTTAGCAAATTCAGGAGCGGGGCAGCAACAGGCCCCCAAACACAGGTCAGCTCCAACACATCCCAGGGATTTTCGGTGACGTTCAGAGTCATATCAGGCACAGTCCAGCGATTGCAGCACCCATGGCAGTGTTTGATAGGACGAGAAATCCCTTACCCGATGGCCTGTGTTTGGGGATGTGTTGCTGCCAGGTTCCTGAATTTGCTAAAGCCCGTAGGGAAAAAAATCACGTCCCCGGGGCAAGGCAAGCATTGCTGGCCACCCCGTCCCCTCCGACCCGTGGACAGTTAGCACTTCATGGGTCTCTTCCACCCAGTCCCCCCTCCCCCCCCCCCCCAAGAGAACATGTACTGTGTTTAAGAAAATATTGAATCAGATGTAATTAAAATAAAATGCATTAAATGCTAGTATACTCAAATTTAATCAAAATGGACCTGGTTTTAATTTGTGCAAATTATTCAACAACTGTTTTGAAATCTAGATTGAAATCTTTTTCTATTGACACTATTGCTAGGTTATTCAGGCATTCTTGGTTCAGTATAGATCTCTGATATGTTTTGATTGATTTTGAGGTGGCAGTTCAAACAGTGGTAGTTTTGAAATTTTGCGTCCGCCGCTGTGGCCCTGCCCCACGTTACGTCACTGATTCTGTCTCTCGTCTTGCATTTCCTTGCACAATGTGATCGTTATCGTGTACACGTGCACTCTTCAAACTCACACCCGTTATTGTGTGATTATTATTTTTCAAATTTAGGGTTTGCTGAGACCTTTCTCTTTCTCTCTCTCTCTTTCTCTATGTCTCTTTCTCTATTTATCTCTCTCTCTCTTTCTCTCTCTCTCATGCACGCACACACTCAATCACACTTTCTGTCTCTCACTCTTTCTCTCTCTCCTCCCACTCGTTCCCTCTCTCTCTCTATCTCTATCTCTCCTCTCGCTCCTACCCCTCCCTTCTCTCCCCTCTCTCTCTCCTCTGTCATTCTCTCTCTTTCTTCTCTCCGCTATCTCTCCCTCTCTCGCTCTCTTTCTCTCTCTCTCTCTCTCTCTCTCCTCTTTCTCTCTCTTTCTCCTCCTATCCCTACAGAATCTTATGCCCCTGTGGAGAAAGATTGAAATTTTTGTATAAATAAGTTATGTAGACTACTTTACTGCGATTCTCATTTCAAACCTCAACTTACGTGTAAAGGCGTATCCCTTGTCGAGCCCCAATCAGATACTACCACATAGGCGTCGAAACTAAAACCTGCAGCTTTGGGTACATTCTTCTGTGACGCCTGGAACAGATTTTCTTATGCAGATGGACACAGGCAGACATATAGACAGACAAACAGTTAGACAGGCGGACAGGTAAATACACAGATAGATAGGTAGATAGACAGACAGACAGACAGACAGACAGACAGGCAGGCAGGCAGGCAGGCAGGCAGGCAGACTGACAGACAGACAGACAGACAGATAGATAGATAGATAGATAGATAGATAGATAGATAGATAGATAGAGAGATAGACAGATAGGCAGACAGACAGACAGACAGACAGACAGACAGCCAGATAGATAGATAGATAGATAGATAGATAGGCAGTCCGTGAGCCAGACAGACTGACGGGGGACGGAAGGATAGGCAGTGGCCATAATGTACTAAAGCGAAACAAGACACGAGATAGAAACTACCAGAATAATAGGACAGAAGGAGACATACAACAGTGGCGTAGCGTGGATCACCAGCGCAGGGAGCAAAGCAAGTACATTGTATTCCGCCCTCTGAGCCCTGGGCTGTTAGTGGGTGGCAACGTTTATTTACTATACCCCGTCATGTTGAAAATCTGGGTAGAGTGTTCGAACTTTGAGAAATTTTCTGTGTGAGGGCGAGAGCCAGCTATTTTGTATTTATTATTTCTAATTTATTTTCAGTATCTTTTGAAATTTTGCGTCCGAGGCAATAGCCCCTGTAGCACCCCCACCCCCCACTCCAACAATGCTACGCCACTGCCCTACCATGAGCGCCCTCCAACAATCCGCAGAGAGAAGGGCTGGAGGAAAAGGCCGAACTAGGTTTATGCCGGGCAAGAACGGGCACCTCAGCTAGTAAAAACACAATAAAATGAAATACATTTCGGAGAAAGACCAAGTTCCAGTAAGTGGCTGGGGTTCCCATTTAACTACGAGAAATACCATTAAGATGTCGTAATAACTCTTCAATCCCATTTTGGGTAAGATAAACTCGTCAATGTCCATAACGAAGACATAGTCAAAGGTTGCCATTCTAAGTTTGCAGTCATTGGCCGCCATGACTTCGTCAACCCAGGCTTGTTGTTCATGGCGTGGCTTTCTGAAGCCTCTGGCTGGACCATCTGTGGAAATTGGCCTGATCTTGAAACCTGTGTGGGTGTATGTGTACACGTGTCTGACTCCCTGCCTGTCTGCCTGCCTGTTTGTCTATATGTGTTTGTCTGACTGTCTGTCTGTCTGACTATCTGTTTTTCTGTCTGCCTATCTGTTTATCCACTCGTCTAATTGTGAATGGGATGAGCGGTCAAGATTGAAATTAATAAAATTTTCAAAAAACCAACAAACAAACAAGAAATTTCAATCTATAATCTTAATGTTTACAGGGGCGGGAAATAATGAAACATTAAAACTGAAAAACCTAACAACAGAGAGAGAGAGAAAAGGAAAGAGAGCCAGAAAGAACGAGACAGGAAGAGAAAGTGGGATAAAGAGAGAGAGAGAGACAGAAAGAGAGGGAGAGACAGAAAAAGAGGGAGAGACAGAAAGAGAAAGAGAGAGAAAGAGAGAGACTGACAGAGAGAGAGAGAGAGAGACATAGAGAGAGAGAGACAGAGAGACAGAGAAAGAGAGACAATCAGAGAGGCAGAGACGGACAGAATAACAGACAGCACTAGAAAGAAAAGATTGACATCGAGTCATATGAGTGGTTATGAGAAAACATCAAACATCTGCTCACCCTTTGATTTTGCAGGATGAATCAGCAATAATTCTAAATAGCCGATTTTACTGTAATACTCCAAAACTTTAAACACCGGTGGATCCACATCAAAGTAATAGGTGAAGACCTTCGTGACATTCATGAGTCGTGTGTACTCAAACCATTCCACCATGCGTTCTGGATTCAAAGTTCCGTAGGTAATTTTCAGACAGATACCAACTGAGTTGGACACCGGTTTAGGGTGGAGAATTTCCAAAGCCACACCGGAAGCATTTTTACACGAGTTTCTTGCAAACGTCACATAGCTAAAATTAGAAGTGGCAGTCTTTTGAGACTTCAAAATTGAACATGAAAATTCTGCATTTTGCATATCGACAATCCATTGCGTGTAAAAGTTATAGATTCTTGCGTCCACTTCAATGGAATTATCCTCGTGATATATTTCGTCATATAACGAGCTTAGAACACAACATTTAAAGTCCATGTCTGGTTTATATTTTGCCCAGCCGTTTAGACGAACGTTATGACTTCCCGGATGTGGATGGTTGTCGTCATAAACAGCTGTAGTGATGTGAACCTCTAAGCCTTCCACTTGAATGTTTTCTCCGGGTCTCACAACATGAAAGCGAGACTTGGAATCTACTTGCATGTTTTCTCCGGGTGTCACAACACGAAAGCCAGGCTTGGAAGCTACTTGAATGTTTTGCCCGGGTGTCACAACACGAAGACGAGACTTGGAATCTACTTGAATGTTTTCACCGGGTGTCGCAACACGAAAATGAGGCTTGGTATCTACTTGCATGTTTTCTCCGGGTGTCACAACACGAAAGCCAGGCTTGGGGTCTACTTGAATGTTTTCTCCGGGTGTCACAACGCGAAAATGAGGCTTGGTATCCTTTCGTTCCGATGTTCCACCGTAGATATGCCAATTTCCATTTAGGAAATTTTGCCTTGTACGATGTTCTTGAAGTGCAGTGTTTGTTGGGGCCATCTGCATCTGAACGCTTCCTTTCGTTCGGGTTTTGCCAAGTTCCCTAGGCTGAAATGTTTGTCCAGAAGTATTAAAATAAACAAAAAAAACTTTAGGTCTCGTTTTAGGAGGTTCGCTGCTCTTGGCATTTACACTCCACTTTTCTTGTTCTCATTTTTTCCTTGTTCATATGTGTGTGTCTGTGTTTTTGTGGTATTTTTTTTTTTTTAAATCTTGCTCAGGCAGCGTGGGCAAAGTAGACACGGAGGCTCCGGGTCTTTCATCCTTATCCTAGAAGGCTAGGTGCTCGTAGGTGCTCGATCCTACTAACCATAGGATCAGTCTTAAAGAAAACCAAATACCTACCTCCCAACCACCCACTCCTCCACCCCCACCCCACCCAAACGACCAGCCCCCCCCCCCCCCAAAGAAAACAAAACAACAACAACAAACAAACAAACAAACCGGTGTAACAGGCCAAACTATACCCCCCACCCAGAATATACCCCGGGGTATATTCTGGGCTAGGCCAGTTTATACCCCGGGGTTACTTTGGGCTAGGCCAGAATATACCCCCCAGTCCAGATTATACCCCCTACTTTTTTTTAAAAACAAGTCAAGACCACAGTTTATTTCAGCCTGTTCTGTATCACTGTCATCAGATATCATATTAATACATACATGAACACATTATTGACACCCATAAATCATAATACAATTTAGAGGAAATAATAATAACAATTTATTTCAGCCTTAGTTTAAATTGGTGTACATACATACAATCTTGACTCCTGTCAATCATGATACATTTTAGAGGAAAGAAATATGCATTAAAGTGCATTGATATACAAAAGGGTTGAGTATCCATTGAAACTGATATGATTAGACTTCAGCATTAATTTCACTCGGGTCTGTTGATATTATTATATTATTATTATTATTTTGATAATTGGTTGGCCATGAGTAAAACATGCATTGTATTTTTTGGTACAACGATTCAGAGAGAAAAGGCTGGAAAACAACACACATATAAAAAAAAAAAAAAAACATATTAATAACCCAACTGACAGATGCTGCAATTCCATCATCCACTTCACATAAAACTAAATAGGCACTAAATTTTTTCGCCTGATGAACTCCACCTGTCCAGATCCACTTGAAACGTTACAGAATGCTAGCCAGTAATATACAATAATAACAATACGAACACGAAATCATCTTATTTACTCTTGAAAATAAAGAGAAATATCAATATCAGAATCATCATCATTATCTTGGAATAATACAAAGAAATAAGAGGGAGTGTAAAAACGGCAATGTAAGCCTACAAATCCTTCTAGAATCTATAAGCAGCAATATGTGTGTATCAACTACATATAAAAAATGTGTTAAATCTTTTCAATTATTCAAGTAGAACTGGACAGAAAGCTTTAGTGAAATAGCCTTGACAGTTGTGTAGACCGACAGAGTAAGTCCACTGAGACAAAAGTAATGCATTGTAGAAAGTAATTAGATCAATAGCATGTTAAGACAAAGTTCGATGGATCATGTTCCATTAACAGTATTTCTTGTTAGTGAATATTATTCTTTGATAGCTTACTTGTAGAAAGATATATATGTCGTGCCTAGATCCTGAAAATGCCTAAGTTCTTGAAATAGGCAACAGATGTGCCTAACTTGTGAAATCAATGTTAAATTTTGCCTAGATTGTGAAATTTCATGTTTTAGGCTGCCTAAGACATGAAATTAGGCAAATTTTCATTTTAGGCACGACTACTCAACAATTTAGGCAATAATGTCTTCAGAGTAGGCAAAATCCTTGCCTAATGTGTCAAATCAATTTCCAGGTTGTGCTTTTAAAGTGCAGTGTACAAAATTAAATAACGTTACAAAGAATGTGAACATTTGAAATGTTTTGTTTTTTTTAATTTCAAATGATCAAGTCTGCATTAGACCCGTAGGGTTGAAGGACAAATTTCACATAATTTCCAAGCAAAAAAAAAACGTATCATCAACCACAACTTTAGAATACTCCAAACGAGAGGCACAAGTATTCAATCTATCATCAAACAAAACGTTCCAATTCCAAACGTCAATATAAAGTCACAGAACAAGAAACAAAAGGCCAATGTAACGCTTCAAAAAAGGGAAATCCACTCGATTTTCTTATCCTACTTGCTCTTGTTCTTACAAGATGAATTGTTTGGGTGGCACTGACTATGGCAGTAGTTCTTTGCTTTCTTGCACTTGCATCTGGCTGTATCGCACTTCCCATTGCAAGAACATTTTTTGAATCCTTGTCTTCCATGTCTTGAGTGAAGCTGAGCAATGGTTCTCATTGGTAGGGCAGTGTCCTTCACCTGGTCAGCAGTGACAATTTGGAAATCGGCCTCAATAATTTGATGCGAGAAAACATAGTGTTTATGATGCCATGCTTGGTGCCAACCTGGTACAGGTCGTTGTGAACCTTCAGGACCACTCCAGGCACGTTTCTGCAATCAAGGCGCCCACGATCAAACTCACTGACTGGAACCAGCACGCAGTCGTCTTGCATAAGTGGAACAAGCTTGTCTCTTGTTGTTCGCAGCATTTCAGCCCGGCTTTTTTCTTGTCCTTCACGTGCATCTTATCTGCACTGCGTCAAGATGCTTGCATGGTCTTCAAAAGCTGTACTTGAAGTGGTGGCCCCTCCAACTGCACCCACCACCTCTGCATCAGTTTCACTTGAATTTTGTAGACCGAGTTCTAGAGTTGTACTTGAAGTGGCAGCCTCTCCACTTTCAGAGAGACCATCGTTGCCATCAGCAGGTTCGACTCTTGTGGCTTCTTCAGGCGCTGCTTTATCACTTTCATCCACAGCTACCTCAGGCTCAACGCACTGCCCACCTGTAACTTGCATTCTGGACAGAACTTCCCAAAGGTCCTCTTCTTTTTCTAGCATTGCGATGACATCCTTTGTCAGGCACGTTCGTTCAAGCCCAGACGTTTTCTTCCGGCCACAGAAAACTTCCAGTGGTATTCTATTGTTCAGGTTGCGATGAGGGGATGAGTTTTTTTTGCAGCTGGACGAATCTTAGCCCCTCAGCCCACTGAGTTGTGTCGTTGTCGATGGTCCAGGCTGTCAGCATCTGTTTGACATCAGCGTTGGACCGCTCAACAGATCCCTGACTCTGAGGGTGACGACGGGATCCGTGCACGATGGTGAGTCCGGGCCATATCTCGATCATTTCTTTGATCACGTGAGCAGTGAATTCCCTTCCGTTGTCACTTTGTAGCACAGTCGGTGGCGTAATTATGCAAAAAATGTCAATTAAGTTGTAGGCGGTTTCTGCAGCCGTCTTCGTTGTCATTGGACGAAGAAAAAGGAACTTCGAGAAATGATCTTGATAATTAAGGATGTATTTGAATCCTCTATCAGGCGCAGACTCCATCACGATCAAGTCGACCTGACCTCGCTCTAAGATGTTTTTGGTTTGCAGTGGTCGGACAACTAGTCCCATATTGGGCTTAGTTTTCTTTTTCTGGCAAGTTGTGCAGTTGGAGACAAACGCTGCTATCATCTTCTGTGTCACATTGTCCTACTTGTCAGCAATGAAGAACCTCATCTTCTTCTCACCTCCATGCCCAGTTGACAGGTGTGCATCCCACAGAGCATCGAAAATTTCCAACTTGGGCAGAAGGTATTGGATGCCGTCATCCGGATTCTTCCTGAGCTGAAAAGAAAAAAAAAATGTGTGGGTGTGTGTTTGTGAGAGAGGGAGGGAGAGAGAGAGAGAGAGAGAGAAAGAGAGAGAGAGAAAGAAAGAGAACAAATAATATTGCAATGGAACGTGTTAACTACTACTACTATAACTACTACTACTACTACTACTACTACTACTACTACTACTGCTGCTACTACTACTACTACTACTACTACTGTCTCTCTCTCTCTCTCAATTTAGCCCAACAGCACGCCAATAGTAAACAAAGTAAACAAACACACTAACATTGACACATGCGCGGGTGTTGTACTGGAACGTGTTGTTAACTCCTCTCTCTCTCTCTCTGTCTGTCTCTCTCTCTCTGTATGTGTATGTGCACGCATGAGTGTGTTATTGTGTGTGTATGAGTGTAAGTGTGTGTGTGTCTGTGTGTCTGTGTCTGTGTGTGTGAGTATTTGTGTGTGAATGTGTGTACTGTATATGTGCCAAATAGGGAATAAATAGTACAGTATTTAAGGCTTACCTTGATGATTTTCTGTAATCCTCCTACTTCCATAATCTCGAACTTTTTTCGCAGGTAATACAGACTTCTGTGTTTTTCAGAAACTGCACCACTTAACTGGTCAATCATGTCTTGGTATGTTTCCTGGTCCGGTAAACAGAATTTGGTGTAGCCTCCATTTTCAAGATGCTCCTCAAAACGAAGACGAAATTGTAACTTTTCAGTTTCCATGGCTGGATTTGGCTAACATTGACAAGTCAGGTGCTGATGTGTAGTATTGACTGAGGAAGTGTTCACTCTCTATTTTTGGACATCACGCAATGTAGTGAGAGACGCGCACGCAGGGGGATGATTTGACACATTAGGCAAGGATTTTGCCTACTCTGAAGACATTATTGCCTAAATTGTTGAGTAGTCGTGCCTAAAATGAAAATTTGCCTAATTTCATGACTTAGGCAGCTTAAAACATGAAATTTCACAATCTAGGCAAAAATTAACATTGATTTCACAAGTTAGGCACATCTGTTGCCTATTTCACGAATTAGGCATAAGACTGCCTAATTCAAGAACTTAGGCATTTTCAGGATCTAGGCACGACATATACATTTCATCATCATGTGCCTTATGGTTTAAGACACTGGATTAGTTTGCAAGGCATTGGAAAGATTGAACTTACGCATTCTAGTGAATAAGCGTTTGTCACTCGCGAGTGAAATAAAATTTAAAAAAAACAAAAAACCTTGTCCGTCTTTACCTTCCTAAGCTTGACACCTCCCTTGCCAGAGGATTTAACAACTGTGTATTCGCACACAAAAATACTCCAAAATGACTTCATTTTTATGAGAGTGTTAATTATTTCATCCATTGCGACTAAGTGTATGTCACTGCCAAACAAAGAATACAGTGCAAATTTTACTCATGGGCAACCAACTACAAAAACTACATGTCAACGAACGTGAGTGAAATGAGGGTTACAGTTGAATCATACAGTTTGAATGGGTATTCACCCCATAGCATATCAATACATAATAATGCATGTTTTTTCCTTTGAATTGTATTATGATTTACGGAAGTCAAGAATGTATGTATGTATGTATTACTATGGTGCCCGTTGACAGTGATAAAAAAATGAATTAAACTTTGATTAAAATAAACTATGGTGTTTAGGCCAAACTATATTCCACCAGTCCAGATTATACTAACATATTCAGGCAAAATATTCCAGGATACAACATTAAGTTTTTAAAATTTTATTTCACCCGCAAGTGACACGCCTTTATTAAATTCACTACAACACATGGTTGCAATCCTTCAAATGCCCTGCAAACTAATCCAGTGCCTTAAACCATCAGCTACATGAAATGTATACCTTTCTACAAATAAGCTATCAAAGAATTTACTAACAAGAAATGTTAACGCAACATGACCCATCGAATTTTTGCCGTAACATACTGTAATTACTTTCTACAAGGCATTGTTGTCTCAGTGGATTTAATCTGTCAGTTTTCGCGATTATCAAAGCTACTCTACTAAAGCTTTCTGTCCAGTTCTACTTGAATAGTTGAAAAGATTCAACACATTTTTTACACATACATGTAATTGGTACACACTGCTGCTTATAGATTTTAGAATGATGTCAGGGTTTAAGTAATATAAATGCCGTGCTGGGTCACGACTTGCAAGGAGTTGATTTTTCACGGTCTCGTTGATTATAACCAGCGTAATTTTGTCCTTGAACTGTTCTCGTGAACAGTTTGTTTTTGAAACACTTTTTCTTAGAGATGGAAAGAAAGTGGGGCGAGATAGAATAAATGGATAAGTTAGGAGTGACAGTGCAATTCTCGACCCCGTGATTTTGATGAACACTTAGAAGGGAAGAGAAGGGGTGAATAAGGATAGATAGTTTAAGACGCTTAGTCGCGTTCAGAAATTCGTACATAAAATGTAGAAAGCACGAGGGTTTAAAGATTTCAGTAATTGTTTTGACATTTTAATTTGACCTTGTCTGTTTTTAGTACAAGGCCGTGACCAACTCCCACGTAGAATATATTAATACTGCGAGATGAGCTCGCATGGATGCACCAATCAAATCTAGGGATTTGGACGGTAATTTGCAGGTGGCTGCACAGTATAAAAGCGTAGCCATACCTATGTCCATTACTCCATACAGAAAATTCCAATCTGTGCAGGCGTCGGCACGATTCTGCCTGAAGAATCATAAGACTGTTGATTCATGTCTAGTCCACTATAGACATTGAGATGAAGCCATATGCTTGAATGAGATATGCCCACTGCTATTGTCTACTGTTCCCTGGTTTTTCTAATACCAGGGACCAAGCGTAAGTGTTTGTCCTTTGATGATTCAACAATGAACGAGGAGCTGAACATAATTTATCCAGTAGGACAGGATTGCCGCATATACTAGGAGTGCTACCCAAGAATGCAAGACAAAGATTTATATTGACTTGCAACTAGTATGAATGTTGGCATACACATCTGTGAATTGGGATTGATTTGTCTGGATGAGGCTGGGGATTGCCAGTCCATCCTAGAGTAGATCCAATAGACTTAACTACGTCAGTTTATATTGACGAGCTTGATCCATTATAAGCGGTAGGCACAAATAGCTGAGATGACATCGTCGCCAGAGACCATATTAGTATATTGATTGATAGATAGTAGGCAGACTATATCTGAGAGATATATAATTAGTACTTAAATTGTTAGTGAGTCAGAATTATCATAATATTATAGGAATCTAGAGAAGGCTTCTAGTGACATCTTATTGAATTTAGATTTGATGCTGCTGATGTTGTCTTTACTATGTAATAGATCTAGACCAAAATTGTTAGGGTAATTAATGTAATTAAATTTGTGGCCCTGCAGGTCTGTTTATGAAACTTATTCAGATTGTTCTTAGTGTGTGGCATGGTACGGAAGATTAAATATTAAATACCTCTCGATTTAAAATGCAGTCATAATACCATCATTGAGAAGACCCTCTTCATAACAGCTAGAGGGGACTTTAGTACCAGATTCGTAACAAATGATGTGTGGGTCATTTTTACATTCCCTCTTATCTTTATAATATTCCAAGATAATGATGATGATGATTCTGATATTGATTAAATTCTCTTTATTTTCAAGAGTAAATAAGATGATTTCGTGTTCTTATTTTTATTACTGTATGTTACTGGTTAGCATCCTGTAACGTCTCAAGTGGATTAGGACAGGTTAAGTTCATGATGTGAAAAAAGTTTAGTATGTATTTTTAGTTTTGTGTGAAGTATTTAATGTCTGCTGGATGATGGAATTGCACCATCTGTCAGTTGGGTTATTAAAATGGTGTTGTTGTTTTCTCTGTGTGTTCTTTCTCGGCCTTTTCTCTCTGCATTATTCTAACTTTATATGTAGATCTAATTGTTCTGACATATCAAGCACAATTCTGATTTTCAAAAATTAGAAATAAAATTCAGATGACTTTACACTTAAGAGTCTTATAATTATTTCACACCTTGCCACTAAGTATAATTATGTCAGTGGTGCCAAACAAAAAAATACAATATAATTATGTTTAACTCATGGACAAATAATTATAAAAAAAAACAAAAATACAATAATAATACCAATTACCAACGGATACAAGTAGAATTAATGTTAAAGTTTAATCATATCAATTTGAATGGGTTTTCAAACCTTTTGTATATCAATGCTTTTTACTGCATGTTTATTTTCTCTTAAATATATCATAATTTACAACAGCCAAGAATGTATGCTTCAATGTGATAAGTGATGACAGTGATAATGAACAATTTAAACTAAAGTTGAAATAAACTGTGGTCTTGACTTGTTTTCAAAAAAATGTAGGGGGTATAATCTGGACTGGGGGGGGTATAGTCTGGCCTAGCCCAAAGTATGCCCCGGGGTATAAACTGGCCTAGCCCAGAATATACCCCGCGGCATATTCTGGGCTAGGCCAGTTTAACCCCGGGTATAGTCTGGCGGGGGTATAGTCTGGCCTGCTACACCGGCACTACACTGTGGCGACCACATGTCTTCTCCATTGTAACTGGACTGCAACGGCACTAAGGCAAATTTACCAAGTCGGACCAAAGATATAATACAAAGTCCAAATACAAATTATTATCATCATTATTACTGTTGTTATTATTAATTTTATTATTAGCATTATTATTATCAATGTTTGTTAAAATTATTGCAAATAAGTTGCAAAGTATATTCAACGAGAAAATTGGTTGGATTGCAGAATCATTTTGTTTGGATGGTATCAAGTATGGAAAATGTGAGTCTTACTTGCAGTTCAGGGTGAATTGGTGGTGTACGGAGTTTCTCTCTAATTGGGTGAGAATATTTCCTGTGGACATACGACAGTTAATAATGGTATGATGGTTATACTATGTATTTAAGTCGTCCATCCGTTTATCCATCCATTCATTCATTCATTCATTCATCCGTCCGTCCGTCCTTCTATCTATCTATCTATCTATCTACCTATCTATCTATCTATTATCTATCTACTATCTGTCTATCAATCTATCATCTATTTTTCTATCTATCTATCTATCTATCTATCTATCTATCTATCTATCTATCTATCTATCTATCTATCTATCTATCTATCTATCTATCAGTATGTCTGTCTTTCTATGTATGAATGTATATATGTATGTATGTATGTATGTATGTATGTATGTATGTATGTATTACATGTATGTAATCCAAACAACATAGAGGACTGGCGACCTATTTCATTGTTACTCACATCATATAAGTTGTTTATGAAACTCATTCAGATGAGACATATGGAATGGATCGTTAACACTCAACGTCTCTCACCCAGTCAAAAAGTCTCTATACCCAGAAATGGCCTACAAGAACATGTTTTTTGTCTGAAAACATCAATTGGCGACTTTCTTCACTCCAGCACCAAACTGTTTGTAGGCTTTGTTGACATTAAGGACGCTTTTGGCAGTATAGACCATGAATTTATGATCAATGAATTACGTGAAGCGGGGTACCCCAGTCTATTTATAGACATCACTAGTGATATATATCGGGACTCCACCTTTCAGGTAAAAACAGGAAAGACAATAACAAGACCTATCGAGCGGAAGAAGGGCATTATACAAGGATGTCAGTGGTCAGTCCTTATATTCGAACAGGGAATAGACAAATGGCTTCGGTGGATTGAAAAACCATTCGGCACAGGACACACACCGGCCCCTGTGCAAGGATACGTAGATGATGTCGACTTTGTTGCAACATCAGAAGGTGAACTGCAGCAGATGGCGGAGAAAACCCAGAAGTTTATGGAAGCCAGTGGCATGGAAATAAACCATCGGAAATGTGCTGTCCTACATGGCCAACGGAGTGGTAATAACTGGTATAGGAACTACAGTGAACATCAGGTCGTAATCAAAATACAAGACAAAGAAATGCCTCTGTACGGACGTGACAAGCCGTACACGTATCTGGGTTATGAAGTGAATTTGAGTAACTCCAGCAACAATACACAGCTAAAAACAAATATGGACTGGTTTAAAGAAACCATGAAAAACATAAGTACTTCTCTGCTGCCAACATCGGCCAAACTGGAAGCGGTTAACGTCATATGCATGTCTAGGTTCAACTTTTATCACTCAAACCTTCTTCTAACAGAGCAATATCTCAAGGAAATTGAATCTGAAATAGTCCTTCATGCACGTCAATGGCTGCAGCTCAATACATCTTCTACTAGAGCGTTCTTCTTCACACCAAAGTCATCTGGTGGTCTGGGGTTGTTGAACCCACACATACTGTATTACTCGAAACACCTGTCGTTTTACATGTCCACCCTTAATAATGATGATGTCTGTGTTCAAACAACAGCAAGGCAGTGACTATCATTACATCTTGGTAAAAGAAAGGCAACCACTACTGTCGACGACGACCAGTCAGCCTTTGCTGGATACGCTCTTGATTCCAATGGAAACATCAGAAAAAAATCGAAAGTTAACTGGCCAAAGTCTCAATGGATACATCTACACGAAATGAGCAAAAGAGAAAACTTACATCTTCGGAAGTGAGGCGACAAATACGTCTTCGAATTACAAATCGGCGAAGACATAAAACACAGCTTCGAATGTCCCAAAACTTTCTATTCGGTATACAAACAGCAGAAACTAAAGGAACTTGAAGAAGATTTAAAAAACAAACAGTCTCAAGGCCGTATATTAAGAGAGGCAGGAAATATTGACCACCGAGCTTCAGCGGCGTACATCACTAACATCAAACTGCGTGATGACATTCGATCCTTCACCGCAAGAGGACGCCTGCAGCTTCTTCAGTGTGAGAGCCTGATGCACCTTTACTACCCAACGATTCACACCAAGAGGTGCAAAATCTGCAACCACCCAACAGAAACTGTCTCTCATATACTCAACGGATGTACCAAGTTCCGAAAAATTTATCAAGACAGACACAACAGACTCGTCAACATCATTTGTGAGAAAGTAAAATCTAAAAATAAGGAATGTAGAATATTAAAGGACACCAATCTTGTACCAGCAATGTTTGAAATTAGCGAAATCAACTTTCTAAGTAGAAATACAAGACCTGACATTACCATTATTGATAAAGAAAACAGGAAGGTCACTATTATTGAGGTTGCAGTGCCTTTCGACGCGCACATACAAAAATGCTATGAAGGAAAATTCAATAAGTATTATCCGCTGTCCCTAGAAATTAACAACCTTAACTTTCATACTTATATACTTATTTTGATCGTTGGAAGCCTGGGGAATGTCCATCAAAGATTTAAAAGTGGTTTAATGAAGGTGAATGTTAACAAATATGAGGCAATGTTTCTTGCTAAGTATTGTAGTCTAAGTGCCATAATTGGATCTTATAAAATCTGGCGATCAAGGTGTAAAGTATACAACATGCAGCAGCTAGAATAATGTCCTAGGGCAGCTGTTCTGTACATGGCACAATTTCCTTGCAGACATAGTGTATAACATATTATGTTAGTACAATATGAATTGTATTCTTTGGAAATAAAGATTATTGATCTGTATGTATGTATGTATGTAGCAATACTTTGAATAAACTTTGTAAAGTTAACTGGGGGGCTTCTGAATTTGTGGAAATGAACAGATTATGTTGTAAATTGAAAACTTGTTTAGGATATGATATAGAAAATGATTGTTACACCTTATCGATAAATGACGGCAATGGTTCTATAATTCATACCAGTGATATAAATAAAGTGTCTAAATTTCTAAAAAGTCAAAGAATACAAGATGATATCAATTACTGGCATAACCTAGAGCAACTAGGACAAATTGTTAGCAAAGTACAGGCAAACATTCACTCATCATCCAGTACTGTTTTTAAAAATGCAAATATCAACGATGCTATCATTAAATTTGCTATGAAAGGGAGATTACAATTGTTAGAAACAAACGCAAACATGAACAAATACTACCCACTGTCCTATCAAAGATCATGTCCCTTGTGTAATCAGCCTTATGACACCAACTCACATATACTTAATGGTTGCCAGAGATTTAAAGGTTTCTACACAGAGAGACACGACAAAATTGTAGACTTTTTATTTGAAAATATCAACAAAAAACTGGCAAGTGATCAGTGCATTATCAGTACCAACAAATGTGTCAATGTTGAAAACAACATCCCCAACAAACCTGACATATTGATTATTGATGAGAAAGAGAAAAGTGTGTTTATAGTGGAAGTCTCTGTTCCCTTTGATAGGTTTATTGATATTTGTTTTAATGAAAAATTTCTGAAGTATTTACCACTACATAATCATTTCAATGATATGGGATACACAAGTAAAATCATTGTCTTTATTGTGGGTTCACTGGGGACAGTGCACAATAAGTCAGCATCAGGTTTGAAGTTGTTGGGTTTCACTAACAGTGAAATAAACCAGTTTTGTAAATTCATGAGTATCAGTGCTATTATTGGGTCACACAGGGTCTGGAAGAAAAGATATCATTTAATCTAATTCATCTCTAACAATATTTTGTCATATACAGTAGCTTTCAGTGGTGCATTCACTCCCTTTTTTCATCTTTTTTTATCAGTCAAAAGGCTTTTATCAATAAAAGTAAATGTTGGTTATTCCACACACTATATTACTACTATGCTTTTTCATTACAATGCATGTTGGTTACTCCATACACTATATTACTATATACAGTTTCATTGTATTACACTATTTAAGTTGTTGGTATGCTTGTAAGCTGATATATTATGTTGAATATGTGATTATGCAATTGGATTGTTCATTGCATGTGAAAAATCATATAGTCAATAAAGTTCTCGAAATATGTATGTATGTATGTATGTATGTATGTATGTATGTATGTATGTGATAGCCGAATTCAAAACAAACATGACAAGAATCAGTCTTGCCCCATTGCCATCATCTGCTAAACTCCAACTATTGAGCCCCATGTGTATTAGCCCTGTGCTATTCTACTTTTCTAATTTAATCTTTACAGCGACGACCCACAGGTTAGAGAAACAGCGAGAAAATCATTAAAGTTGCACATGGACAAACGCAAGGTTGCAAACACGACTGATGAAAAATGTCTTCCGCGAGATATAAAACAAATGAAAAAGGTATAATCAGGAAAGAGTCTAAAGTAAACTGGACGAGATCAACATGGGTACATTTGAACGAAATGTGTGCTAGAATGAACCTAAAGCTACATGACAGAAACAACAAATATGCCTTCGAACTCCACATAGATGAAGAGATATCAACTGTCATCGAAGATGCCACACGATTTTATGCGGCGTACAAAAAACTTCAGCTAAACGAAATCACCGAAAGTTGGAAAGCCAAGAAATCTCAGGGATGTATTGTACGGGAATCCCCCAATATCGATCACTCTCTCTCCAACTCATTCTGGACAAACCACAACATTCCGGATGTCATGATTCGGATGTTGTTAAAACTCACGCAGAGAGTGAGTTGTTGTTGTTTTACCAGGGCCATGAGAAATTGGCTGGTGGCCTTGAACGGCCCTCGCGAATTATAGTTGGTGAGTAAATAAATGTAAAGTTAAACTGTTAGAGTCACGCTTGTCGGTTTTAATGTTCGTGATTAATAAGTAATGGAGTAGGAGTGAAACAAGGTGGGGATAGTTGACATTGTTAAGTATGACTAGACAAGTTTTTGCACGTTAACTGGCTGGTAGAATAGTGCCGACGTATTACTACTATTAAAATGGTGGGAGGTTTCGACCAATGAGATAGCTGAACTAATTGGGCCACCGGACTAGCACTGCTGGGTAGCCAGATAGTATAAAACATCGTGTAACGTTCAGATTTATTGAATACAAACGAGCAGAAGCATCGTGTCGTGAAGTATCTCCGGTTGGCCAGTACCTGAACTGTGTGGTTTGAAGACTAGAAGTCCTTGCTAACGGACTGACTGAGCTCTAGAAAGAAAGGTCTGAGTGGGCTGACCTTTGAAAGCCCACGCTGCGCTATTTTGATGTTCGCGCCTACCAGTAGGCGTGACCAATGGTAATATATCTTATTTGTTCAAGCATAATAGAAGATCAGAGATAGAGAGAGAACCACAGCCTCATAGGAAGTCTAGGGAAACCCCAGCTGGCGCTCGACGACGAGTGGCCTGTGTTATAGAATTATTTCCATAGTATGATTGAAGTAATATGGCACATTGTTGATGAATTGAATAATGATTGTGCATATATATAAATAGTTTTTTTGCAACTGCATGATTACCTACAAGCCGAAGTGTGCTTCTGTAGGCTTGGAACGTACTGGGCTCTCCTAACATTCAAGCCCATATGATTTAGGGGGAGTTTGCCTGGCGACTGGCCAGTGGCGACTCAACTGACACTTTAAATTGATATCTAGTTTCGTATAATATACCTATTTGCTATTGATTGCAGTACATCCAATAAGGATCCATAATTACATGAATATCATAGATTAAGTTAGTAATTAGAATTTATTGCTTTGAATATACCTCTACTGTCTTTTGTTTTGTTTATTAATATTTATGTAAAACATGGCCTGACCGGCCTGACATATATAGATACTCTAGTTGTTTGATACTTTTCTTGTGTGGTTGTGTCCGAGTGTGAGTTAGCTGCCTCTCGTGCAGTTGAATGCTCCCCAAGACCCTAACTCTGCTCCTGACACCGGACAAAATAAGAAGTTTTATCACTAAGGGACGATTACAATTACTTCCATGTGAAAGCTTAATGAGTCTTTACTATCCTAATGTGTATTCCAAAATATGTAAACTTTGTAACCATCCTACAGAAACTGCCTCACATATTTTAAATGGATGCACAAAATTCAAGACCATGTATCAGAAGCGACACAACAGAATTGTTAACTTTATAACAACAAAATTAAAGGAAACAGCATCAACAATAAAATTGTCCTCATGGATATGCCCCTCACGCCAGCAATTTTTCAGTCTAATAATACATCCTTCAACCACTCACAAAACAGACCGGATATCACAGTCATAGACCCAGATAATAAGGCAGTAAAGCTTGTTGAAATATCTATCCCATTCGATGCCTTCATTGACAGGTGCTATCAGTCAAAATTTGATAAATACTATCCCTTGTGTCTGGAAATTAATTCACTAGGATATCATTGTGAAATAATTCTTTTCATCTTTGGTTCATTAGGTCACGTCCACAAGAGAGTAAAAAGTGGACTATGTAGACTTGGCCTCAGTAAAATTGAAGCAAAATTTATAGCAAAATGCTGCAGTGTTAGCAGTGGCATAGGCTCTTTTGACGTATGGAAGCTGAGAGCAAGAAAGTACGACAGAGGTAGTCTAGCATAAAGTGAAATAATATTGTATCAACTCTAATATTTTACCAGAGAAGAAGATTTGGAGAGCAAGAATGAAAGTGACCATAGCATGTATTTCCGCTTCTGTACAATGTGAAGTATTGTTTTTCCAATAAGATATTGTACGGGTACATTTGACATGTATTTCATGGAAATAAACAAATTTTGTATGTATGTATGTATGTATGTATGTATCTATCTATCTATCTATCTTATCTATCTATCTATCTATCTATCTATCTATCTATCTATCTATCTATCTATCTATCTGTCTATCTGTCCATCTGTCTGTCTGTCTGTCTGTCTGTCTGTCTGTCCGTCTGTCCGTCTGTCCGTCTGTCCGTCTGTCTATCTGTCTGTCTGTCTATCTGTCTGTCTGTCTATCTGTCTATCTGTCTATCTATCTATCTATCTATCTATCTATCTATCTATCTATCTATCTATCTATCTATCTATCTATCTATCTATCTATCTATCTATCTAGTGTCTGTCTGTCTGTCTATCCGACAATATAATGTATTATTACTATTACCTTATATGCAAGCCAATGAGAACTACGAGACCAAGCACAGCAAACCTTAAAGGAAAGAGACACTGTCGAGGGCCCATCCCTACTGTCTCCTATCCTGGGGCCGAGTGATTCAAAATAAAAAAAATGCTCTCTGCTCTAGACAGTCACCTTTATGTAAAGATATGATCATTTACCCCATTTCAATACAGAACAGCCTCAAGGGGTTCATTGCCTGTTCGCCAGTGTCGCAAACCGGTAATAAAGTAACGCAAAAATCATGGCAAAAAGAAAAAGCTACATTGTAGCAAAGCCTAGAAGAAGAAATAATACCGAAATGATTCAATAAAAGGCAAAGAAAAGCGGAAGGCAAATCAGTATTTTGGTCAGAGACATTTTTCAGGAAAACAAAAACAAAAAGAAAATCAACTACACACAAACAAACAAACAAACAAAAAAATCGAAAATTTAACACATAAAACAATTGAACTATAAAAAAAAAAAAATGTAGAATGTCACATTTTACTTGAATATATTTCTGCTTTAAGCCTCACTTCGACCCCACAAATTTTCTGTAGCTGTTACAATATTTCAGTGGTTTAGTACCGTGGGTCAAAATTAGGATATTGGTAGGCCAAGGTTGATTTCGGTCCATGCCAAAAACTGAGATTTTGGTTGATTTTTATTCCTCAGTATTTAACTATGTGCTTATTTGTGTATACTAATGTTTTTCACGAATGGCATGCATTTTAGTGATATGTCAAAATTAGCTGAATTATACATAACTTCATTATGACCAATTCCCGAGTTTTTGTATTTTTTTAAAATTGAATTGTATATGCCTATTTGATCCCATTTTGGGGAAAATTGCCTTAGTATGATGAATTGCAGCCCAGTTTCAACTTTTAAAATCCTTTTTTAATAGGCCACCTACAGTAACCAAATTTTGCAGATGGGTTTCAAATACTTTGAAGTCTGGATTTTATTATGGGTTTTATTTTTCAGTATTTTTCGGTTTGCTTTGTGTCGCAGAGTGCTCACCTCCCATCCCTTTTCTTCACGTAATCATCACCCAATTCACTCCGCCTGATTTAAACTGCTTGACATGTTCGTGACTAAAATTAGAGCACGGGAATACGCAGGACCCTGCTGCTTGTTTTGGAGATTATTTCGGTTTGCCGAGACAGATGTAGAGAGAGTAGAAAGTGATGGCCGGGGCATTGGCCTGTGCAGAGCGCGGCTTTTAAGCTTCTTTGCTATAAAGAAAATAAAAAGTAAATAAAACCAGATTTAAAAAAAAAATTAATTACAATTATTACCATTAATGAAAAACACATGCAGCCTCAGCCCCCAGTCCCCTCCCCCCTCCACACACACAAAACAACTTTCCCTCATGTAGACTAAATGGAGATAATTCCATATTCCCTTCTCCTGTCTTTGAAAACCAAAATCTGGCAAAAAGAAAAAAGAAAAAAAAAAAAAGCTGCATGTTGCAAAGCCTCGCATAAGAGCGAATCACCCCTTTCGAATAGGCTGTTGCTAGGGGGCGCGTAGTAGTTTACAGTAGAAGCCATTGCTGAACTGTGAACACACCTCAGTATTTTCTCTACTTGGCTCTGTAATTATCACACTACACGCCCTCAACAGCATTCTTGGAGCTTGCTTACTTTCTGGATGGCCCTTAAGATCGGAGCTGGACTGCTGATTAAAACTGAAGATACACGCAGTACTATTAAATGTTTTATTTCTCCTCTTAATGTTGTACAGTGCCGAACGTTGAAATGAATCAAAATTGATATTGTATAGTGTTGCAAAGTGGCCCCTCTGGTAAAGACGCCGAACGTACAACAATAATGCTGTGGCTATTATTAATTAATAATGGTACGCTATTGTGATAGTGTTAATGGGGCAATTTTCATTTTTTTTTAAATTGCTGCTGGGCCATTTCTTATTTTTCTTTCTTTCTTTCTGTCTTTCTTTCTTTCTTTCGTTTTTTACTTTCTTTCCTTCTCTGTCTTTTTCCGTTTTTTGTTTTTTTTTCTGTCATTCTTTTCTTCAAAGTGTCTACAGTGGCACCGCTATAATGATTCTAATCTTAAGGCGGGGACTAACTGCAAAAGTGAAGTCGTTCTCTAGTCTCATTCGAGTAGTACTTTTTGCGGAGGAATGTGCACAGACTGATGGTCCAAAGAGTGGCGCTCAACCTTGCAACGAAAAACATATTTCCAGTTCCCGGTCAGCTCGAACACTGCAAATCTAGACTGGGACTCGGGAGCCATTATCGCACCCACAGACAGCAGCACAGCCAAGTCCTTCTCCGACTCGAGAGACTACTTTTACGACCGATTGATATTGAACTCGGATTTCGAGCTCCATTGCATCAGATCAAGAAAAATATGTATTGTACACACATCCAACATTCGTATGAGCAATCCATTGATATCCAATATCATAATTAAGCTCATGTTTTACTGTGAATGTCAGAGAAATTTCATACACATGAGTTTTATTATAAGAGGATGCAGTTCAACCAATCTGACCCTAGGTCGCACCAAAAAAATCTGATGTTAGTGAAAAGAAGAATTAAAAAACTCATGCATGTAATATTTTAAGCCATTCGTAACTGACTGGCTGACCATGATCACCAATGCGCACCTACCGTATGTTTCACTTGATTGTTTCTCGCACGTAACTTGCCATTGACAAAGACAACTGGTGAGTATTCTCTACCCTTTGTTCTCAGAGTTCAGCACTGACAGAGGAGTAAAACGCTGATCACCACTTATTTCCTACTCAAACATTAATTCGACCTTACAGTTTAAAGTCACATTTTCATCAGATTAGATTCATTTGCTAACTAGGATTGTCTTATTGAGTAACTTGTTAGATAGATACTTACCTGACGCCTGAAACCACACGAATGTGAAAGCGAGTACCTAGTCTTCTCGGATAAGGACGAAAAATTTGGGGGGCCCGTGTGCACGTTGCGCACGTTAAATACACCTTGGCAGTTGGAAATCGTAAAGAGCAGGCGAACAGGCCGCTACCGGGGCAAAATTGAAATTAATAGATTACAATTTATCCATATCACCCTCCCCCCCCCCCCCCCACCAGCAACAACAAAATGTATTATTCATTATTAAATATACTAGTAAATGCACCCGTTCTCCGAACGATGAGTGGCAAACAAAACAAAAGAGACTGAGAGACTGCAAAGACACGTTAGACAAATGCTGAGTTTTTTAAACTATTCGCTTACCGGACAATCATGGTCGCAAAACTTCAGGGGGAAGGTCTTCCCCCCGTCCGCGCCACGTACCAAAAAGTAAACAAACATAATTAATATTGTGACCTCCCCTAACCCGCGCTTTCCTTCTTTCTTTCTTCTTTCTTTGTCCCATACAAATACTAAACCCAACCTTTCGATAAGCCCGCTCAAAAGTCCCCTCTTTAGTGTGTTTTCTTGACTGGCGCGGACGGGCGGAGGACCTCCCCTTCAGGGTATACACAACATTGCCTGTGTAACATTGTCAGCATCAATGTCTTGTTTACTTTCAAGCAGGCCACGCTCAAAGGAAATGACATATTCGATACTGTGTATCGGTTTTGCTCGCGCCCAGTAAAGAGGTTGAGGAATCGCCATCCATAACAATTATATAATTAAACATACATTACGGCATCCATGCAGCTCGACAGGATAAAAAACAGTAGGCCTAGGCCTAGGTATACCAAAATTGTGAGTGTCTCGCTTAAAGGCCATGAAAATAAGTGCTTAGACGTTATGCAGAAGTTTGCGCAAAATGACAGCCTTCGATACTGAGTATCGATTGCTACACCGATACGCAACACTCTAACAATCATAAAAACTACACCAGGAATTTAGTCCGGGTTTAAACGCTAAGGCGTTTCACAGTTTTCAAAAAAATATTAGACGTGGTCAACCGCAAAAACCAAGCCAGCCATGCAACTCGGCAGTATCAAAAACGGTAGCATGCAAACTTTCATGTGTCTAGCTTGAATGGCCATGAAATGCATAGGCGTCACAGACAGTTTACCCCCTGCTCTCATTATTATAAGATATTATTATTAATAAATATTCAAATTTTATTTGACTTGTGAGTTGTGAACTGTTGTGAGTTGTGAACTGCGCCTAACAGGCTGCGTTACAATTTGCTCTGAGATAGAAAGAGGTAGAGAGAGAGAGAGAGAGAGTGAGCGAGACAGGAAGAGAGAAAGAAGCAGTGTATTGTGTTGAGCGCTTCGCAGGTGCTCCATTCTGCTCTGCGGTTGACATAATTACTGCTTCTGTAAAGCGCATAGAGCATTTTAAATGGATATGCGCTATAGGTAGAATGCGCATATCCACCATCTTGTCTGTCCGGACCCACTTAAGGCGTCGCGAACCAATCGGCGGCGAGTTCACTACTGTAAACAATGACACGTGTGTTTACGCACATGGGAGACGTTCGATCAATTCTTTCACTTCCTTTCTCTTGTTTACGGATGGTAGGGAATCGGACCAGTTTGGATACGCCCTTTCCACCCCTGTCACAACAGTCAACTGCAATGCAACCAGCAGGCATTTTAACTGCTTAGAGACATCTCGAAGTTACACTCATCAGCTGATCCACCGGCCATTTTGTTTGGCGGAAGTACAAAACAAAAACTCTGCGACGTCATGCGCATTCTACCTATATAAATGCCATCCGTTATTACAGAGCCTTTATAGTTGAAAAAGGGGATCAATCAGAAAAGCAACCTATCATTGAATTTTTGTATTTATTGAGCTCCTATCTTGATTTATTTTGTTTTTAATTCTGAGTCATTTTAAACTTACGTACTAAATCATTGATTTAATGTTAACCTCAAGACATTTGTTATGAATTATTAATCAAACAATACACTTTTTTTTTTTAGAAATGCTTGCAGACCCAAGATTTATTAAACGATCTCGCAGTAGTTGACAAATTAAAACTAGAAGAAAGAAAAGCAGCTTACATCTTGTTTGCTTGTCCACTTGAACTTTGCAGGCTAAGACCACAATAAAAACAGACTTGGTCAAATTAGTGTTAGGCATAAAACTATTCAATTATTTTTTTTACATTAGGTTGCAAAACATTCACCCTGGTCAGACGTGTTTAGTAAGTATTAATTTTTGTTTACCAGTCCCATTTTCGATACAAGTCATGTCATCGCTGAATAAGCAAGGTGGTGAAAGAAGAGACAACGAAAGAGTTAACGAAAAGTGACAACATTTCTGGACATTGAAACGAGACAATTTCTTGGTCAAATTGTATCCTTAATTGTGCAGACCATTCTGCCAATCATCTTACAAGTCAGAGATTAACTGTACTTAAGACTTTAGTTCCTTTGAACCAAGATTGATTTCAGGTTATCAGATAATAATGTACAGTTCAACCACTACTATTTATTTAACGAGAAAATATGGCCACGATGGTTACATTATGTGCAGGCTTAAGTAGAACCAACACCTCACAATTTTGAAATTGGGTGGGATAAACATTTGCACCATATGCATCTGGACTTCAGTAATGTCAACCGTGATTGGGGTTGTCAACCTGTCACTGCCTCCTGTTGTACAGGCGTTATACAGTGTGGACACCATCGATCTGGACTTACAAAAGAAAGTGGAACCAGTTTTACCACGTTTTAACCATCATGCCTTAGGCAGATGAAAACAGAGATTTTATAAGTTCACCTTGCCCCAACATGTTAAGTGCTCTAAGCCCTTTTTGTCTAAGTGTATCATATAATGCATTCAGATATTATTACCTCTAAATGACAACAAAGCTGGAAATTATAGGTGAACTACTGTCGATGAACAAGCCAGAGAACGAGAAAATATCGTGGCTCGGTCTTAAAAAAAGACTTTTATTTGTTTTGGAATGAAAATCGTAATTTAGAATGATTTCCCATCAGGCAGTAAACACCCCATAAATACAGTCACACCACCAGCCTGGTTAGGTGTCAAGCTATCTGACAGCAGCATTTAACACACAACTTATTAGTGGTGATGGATCAGGTGTGTGAAGCAAGTGGGAAGGAGAAAAGGAATCTAGCTAACTGCACATTCCACAGTGACATTCTCCGTGTCAGATAATGCCGGTATATTGATCAGATACAGAGGGGTGACAGTTGAAAGGTGTGTGGGGGAGGTTTGGAGCCGAAGAACAATAATGTCAACATGTAGTCCATAAATTTGAATTCAGACTACGGCTTGGGGTTCACAGGTGTGAACATTAAAACGTCAGAATGACTATTAGAACATGTAAATGGCCTCAAATTATCGTCAACACCGTCTATCTATCAACATCGATCACAATCAGTATACTTATATGTCTCCTCAGCCATTTGATTATTTATGCCTTCACTGTAGTTTTGACACGCCGGCATAAATGAAGTTAAATGACCCAATGCATTTTCTGGGAGAGTTTGGACACCTGCTGTCAATGGACAGAAAGAATCTATCGATTATGTTAATCAATATCATTTATCTCGCTAGACACTGGTTTTGCCAATCTGCCCTTTACAGATTTTGGAGACGCACAGCTCGTTTCTCCGACACGTAGCGGGCTCAGTTTAAAATGGTTGGCCTGGCTTCCTTTGACTGTAAGAGGTAAGCGTCCATCATTGTCAGTGGGCGTGGCCTGAGATACCGCTTTCAACTTTGAGCGACATAATCGACCCGGGAGCATCGGCTGTTCGAACTGCCACCTCTCGCTTGCCGTTTATCTGGGAAACTAATTGGCCCACGGGTACAGAACTTTATTATCAAATGGGGAAGGCGTATTGAGGGAAGGATATCACAGAAATTACCCAAGTTATCATTTTTCTTCCTACTCTACTAGCATTTATCCCATAATTTATATTTATCCCAAGGCGACTGTCCGTAAAAGGAAAATGATTTGAAATGAATATTGACTATCTCAATGTCCTCATTAAAAAAAAAAAAAAAAAAATCCTTCGCCATTTACTTCCAAGAATGTAGGAAAGAAATTCAGACATAGAGGAGACATTTTTGACAAACAAGTTTTTTTGCCAAGTATCCGAGGTATAAACTGCTAAGAAATATTTGTATTTTCTATTGATTAAAGACGAGCACAGTCACTGCAGAAATTCCATCTTCACAGCAGTAGTCTAAACAAGACAAGGTTAATTTTCCTCCACAACTTAAGCGATTCAACAACAAATGTAGATCAATAATTGTAGAAATGGGCGGCGCTAAGGCAACCTCAGTCCTGCACGAACCCAGGAAGCACGCGAGGTCACTTTATTGCTCTGCACTTTTGCAACCCTCGTCATGCGAGAGGCCACTTTTGTAGCTTACGAATGCGGCATCTCCTATCTGTTCAACTGTTTGCTCCCACTGACCGTTTTCTTACGCCAGTGTCACTCTGGTTAAATAAAGTTAAAATGCCATCCGATGCATTTTCCAGGAGAGGTTGGACACCTGCGTCAATGGACAGAAAGCTATCGATTATGTTAATCAATTATCATGTATCTCGCCAGGCTTTGCCAATCGTCCCTTTAAAGATTTTGTAGATGCACAGCTCGTTTTTTTCGACAACTTGTCACCCCTACTGTATTTGTCATAGTGGTATCGCCGGACCACGGTTATCACAATGAAATCTAGTTGTGTTGTTGCTGTCGCGTGTCATTTTACATAATAAGCCATTATTGAACAGTTAACAGAACTCTGTATTTTCTCTATTTGGCTTTGTAATTACACTATGCGCCCCAAGCAACATTCAATCATAGTAACTATTCGTCATGCTCATGTAATAGGCTGTTTCTGACGGACAGAGCTTTGAAGTTACGAAAATCTAAGACTTTGGACTTTGATGCTGGTGGTCATTTACATACGGAATGAAACAAAGTGGAGGGGGTGGGGATAATTGGATAAGCTATTCTGTGTATAATGATTAATCTCCGGTGTTATGTGGGGGGAAATGCTAAGTAAGGGTTTTAGTGGGCAGTTTTTCACCAAGGAAAACTGGGAGAAAATGAGCGACTTTGTTCTTGGTCGAGGTCTTTATTTTTGATGGAGTAATTATTTGAGAGATGTTCTATTAGTTTGATTTACCCCTTTGAAGCTACATTGTACTCTACGAGGCGGAAATCAAGTCTCCTACCAAAAAAGTCGTTAAGAAGACTGTGGTCAGAGAACAATAAAATGGAAACTTAGCCTTGAAAATGTGGAAGGGGAGAACGGAACGTCAAAATACTTGTAGTTAATACTCCTTATGCCTCTAGTTGAAAGAGTAATTTTTTTTCCTGTGCTAGAGGCCCAAGGTAGAGACCCAAAAAATAAAAATGCATGCCTTTTTGGGAATAATATTTAAAAATGCTTTTTCTGAAAAAGCCACGCAAATGCAGAAAATCTTCATTATGAGACTTCTATTAAATAATAAAACTTACATTTAATAAACACTACAGCTCATCACAAGTACTTTATCCAAATATTATAGGGGTCACTTACCACTTGTCCAACATAATTATGTTTCCTATTGTGTACTAACGTAAGCATGATACACGTGCTCTAAATGGCTCCACCGCAATGGCCGGAACGTGAACAAGTTCACATCAACACCAGACGGGGCTTAAGCTGAAGCGTGGTGATTAGCATAATACAATATGATAGATGATGAGATCGTCACATGGAATGTTAACTTGACCTTTAATTAGAGATGAGTCTTCTTTCAAGAGCACTTCATGGCAGCTTCTTCAATTTTAACTTAGTACTTCCATTGTAAAACATTCAGATTTTTTTTTTTTAAACTGCAAGAAAATACTGCTACATTTACTCGTATCATTCCATGTGCTTCCGAAAATGGTCAATATTATGTTCACCACTGTCCTACCTTTAACAAATTGCACCAAATCTACAGTTTCGCCAACACCAGAGTTTGTCAAATGCACTCATATGGACGATTTCACGAATATTATCTGCCACTACCTACACCCGTTCGGCGTCCACATTGTGTAACAGGTGGGGATAGTAGGACGGTCGCTGAAACACTGAACAAACGGTAAACAAAAGCATAGAACAGAATGTGCTATACAGACACTTTCGTATAGGCATCCAATACAAAATCAGAACTTAAACTGTCTTCATTAGAACGCAGTTGACAATTCCGGCTATGAAACAAGAGGGTGGTACTAACTTATCACTTAAACTTTGAAAGACCACAAGGAAAGCCAAAATTGTTGAGGAAAAAAAATCAATATGATTATTGATTACGTGATCACACCTTTGGCTCGGGATGGTGTCAAGGTACTTGAAAGCAGTACTTAACACAAGATTAATTTGTGGTAAACTACCTGGTAAGGAGGGACTGAGTGAAACAAGAAGGGAATGGGAATGGTGAAATCTGGCTGACTACATTTTCCACAGATGGCTTCGTGGCGAAATCAATTAGATTTTCCAACCAATAGTATTTTAGTCATAGATCATGATCCGAGAGTCAAATCTGAACGTGTATAAAATCATGAAGTTTTTGTTTTTAGTGCCCTACTGGCCGATACGAAGTATCGGCCGATATAGTTTCCGAACATCTGTCATAATAATGGTACCGGTACGATTACTATCTAATCGTATTACATTTAGTTAACACAGTAATGGAACTTGCACCAGATGTTGAGCACTAAAAATTGTCTCTCCCATTAAACTGCCATGAAAATTTGTTTATTACATCATTGACGGTAACTTTATACTTGTTGCTGTCACCATTATCCTACTATGAAGACATAAATTAACCAAGGAGGTCGATCTTGGACATGACTCTCCATTGTCTGTTGTCCGTTAAAGTTAATGTGCCCTGACATCTCATTGATTCTTTCTAAACCCTGTTGTTATCTTACCTGAAAATTTCGCATGACGTGAGTGTGCACGAGAAAATCCACAATAAGTCGGCAGAGCTGATTTTGAGAAAAACGGCTTTGGAGTGAAAATATGGGTCCGACACAAACTTCCAACTTGGCTGTTGTTTAGGGGACCGTGGCATGTTACAGGGTAAACTGTAGATGAGCAGTGAACACTACTCACTATGATCTCTATAATGGCTTTGTAATTAGACTACGGTCTCCTAACAAGATCCAAAAACTTCCGACTTGGCTGTTTCTAGGGGACCGTGGCATGTTACCGGATAAACTGTAGATGAGCAGTGACCACTACTCACTATGATTTCTATAACTGCTTAGTTATTAGACTACGTTCTCCTAACAGCAATCACTCCAATATTACTTGGTCAATTAGCTATTGCCACTCATAGGATTAAATGCCATTTTCTTATAATCTTGTTTTAGGGGGGTTACTGACTTCAATTTATCAGAAATGTCTTGTCTTTTATTATATGTACAGAAGTCAAAATGTCATGTTGCCGACTTGTTGTGGGTTTTCTCATGCACACTCGCATGTAGTCCTGGGATGTTATTTTGTTCTTTTTCGATTCTGTTCCTTGTTTTTCTCGTTCATTTTAAAAACCTCCTCTATGATCCTTTACGTACCGTCTTATTGAACGTGTTTACTGTAGTCCATAATTACAAGGCCTGAGTTTATTGATTATATACATCATTGTCAAACTCGCAACTGCCTCGGTAAATCCCATGCAATGTATATGATTTCATATCATGGGCCACTCCAAGGCGTGCGAGTATACACATACACGTTAATACCACACTTGAAGTGGAGATCACGTAATATCTATGACGATATCAACAAACACGTGAAGGTATGTTGAAATTTCTTGTTCGATACTTTTCATTTTGCTTAATCTAATCATCATCAAAACCAGCAAATTTGCAAGTTGGCAAATACCCGCAAAAGTCGCATGCAACAAATTACTTAATAATAATACAGTTGGTTCAGGAGTCAATCTGTCATATCTGTAGCCACGTTAGCGTTTACAGATCCGTTACGTCATCTTCAATGTTTTCGTCATGAGAACTCCACGTGTTCAGAAAATACTGTCGGCTTGATAGTAACAGACAATAGGTCTTAGCACATAGTAGCCTACATGGGCCAAAAGCCCTTGGAACAGTGTAAACCAAGTGTCTCACTACTCCATTCAAAGGAGGGAATAGTCAGGACACCTCCAGCACGTACTGGCCGATTCATGAGCCAAAGCATCAATGTAGACCCGCCCCCTCCTCCCCCTAGTCTGTTTATTCAGATGTATGACAGTAGGAAACAAATTCAGTGAAGGGATATAACTCATGAAAATGACCGGGACATTGATGTGAATAAGTTGCTGCCCTTGACAAAACTCCTCTTTTTCTCCTCCTGCTGCACTTCTTAGCGCCTACACACTTTGCTCTTGTGCCTACACTCGTTGCCCTCCCTTGGGTGCAGTTCCTTCTCTCGTGACCTCATTCTGTGGATTTCTCCAAATAAATCATAAAACTGACATTTCAGTACTGAACATAGATCGAGTCATCGATATTGTAATTTTCTTTCAGTATTGTGAAAATAGTCTCCACCGGGAGGAGTCTGACAGTGCCTTTTGTTTACATACAATTGCCATTCCTCCCATAGCAGATCGAAGACAAGGAAGAACAATGGAGTATGCAGAAGAGAGAGTGAGGAAAGGACTGACGGGGTGGCAGCTGTTTTATCGTGATGTATGTGTAAGCTATATCCCAGTATTTCATTCATATTGTCATCTGTTCTTGATTGTACCGATGAAGACTTTGGCCACTCTTTAGAGTGATCAAGATGTGGAATTAGAATAAGTTTAGACCCAGCTCTAGTTTTTTTCTGCCAAGTGAGAAACATATAGATAATCTGGATTCCTGATGAAAATCAGAGCAGTAGTGTTTTGATTTTCACGTATCTTTCAAATCCTATACCTGGTGGATGGACAAAGCCTCGGTGAAGGGTGAAATGTCTCTTGAGAAAAGAAAAACCAGAGAAAGAAAAATAGAAGGGCGATGGTATCAATCGAAGGAGGAAAACTATGTATGCTGCGTTCATATGATCCGGTGCCACACAGTGACCTTTCTATGAGCATCGCCGATTCTGAACACAAGAGCAGATCCTGTATCAACATAGCCCACGGTCCGCTTTACAATGCCCTGCAAAGGAATGTATTTTTTTAATGTTTCTGTCACTCTTGGTGTCCGTTAGTAGAATATAATCAGTCTCAGGAAATCCCCGAGACACACCTAACTAACCTTATAGGAGAGGAGGGAAAAAAAACTGTTTCATTTTATATGTATTCTTTAGTTATGTGAACTATTTGTAGCAGCGCTTAAATCCACTATGTTTTGTATGTGGGGCGTGACAATATTCTGTTGGGGAGTGGGACTTGAGATAAAGTCTTTTTGTGTAATATTTATGCTAACTTGAACCAATCGTGGAAAGACGCACATTAAAAAAAAAAAAAGTGAGGCGTGTCAACCGTGTTGGGCCATTTGACTTTAAATTGAGACTTTTTGTGTAATATTTATGCTAACTTTACCCGATCATGGATAGGCGTACATTTTTTAGAAAATTAAAGTGGGGCGTGGGGCGAAAAAGGCTGAGAAACACTGGCTCAATCAAAAGGATTGTTCAGTAAAATTCCATCTAGGAGATCACTAGGCAAAAAGAAACAAAACAAACAAACTTGTAGAGTTTCACGATACTACTAGTGGTAACTTATTCTGCAGTATAAAAGTTTGTATAACAGTTATGATCACAGATTATTGTCACTATTTCATACCATAGTCTTGCGACAGCTGCAGTGTCACTGCCTGGACACATGGATGTTACAGTTAGGTCTATGTCGGCCGTGTCTACTGAGGTTCAATTTCGGATGAATAAGGGAGTGGAATTTAATTTTTCAAAGAAAGGCGCCAATGAGGTCAAACGGAACATCCGATTTCCAATTTTCTGTATTTTGAATAAATGTTCATGTACTTAATAACCTACGCTCTTATTGGTCTAGTACAGTGGTTCTCAACGGGGGCGATTTTGAGTCTCTGGGGCCGAAAGCGACGAAGGGGGAGATGGATGGCGAAAACGTGATGGGGCGAGAGGGGACTGAAACGTGAGGGGGTGAATTAATATTATCCTAACTCGGGATTACAGTTTTGATCAATATCTTGGCCGTAACTGCTTTTTAGTGTGAAACCATATTACCAATGCCCACTGTTAGAAAAAAAATCCTGTCAAGTACATGCTGTTCAATTTCATTGGCCCTTCAGTTATATGCCAGTAAATCTAAATGATAGTAAGTGAAGGATTTATACTTTAGAGAGAAAGCCATACGATGATCAATATAATTTCAGTTGCAACAGATGGAGCATCCACCAATGATGGGATGGCATCAGAGCTTCACAGACTTCATAAAAATAGAGAGATTTGTGGCCTTTTCGCTGTCCATATCGAGAGAGTTGAGAGACTTCTTCTCTAGGTCCGCTGCTTGTCAATAAGTAACTGATTTCGGCGCTTTCTGCGGGCTGTTTGAATCAGTGCAGAAGCTGTTGGGTTTAGTGTTCTCTTTTTGCTTCTCAGAGTTGTGAACATGAAACTAGAACGCGGAATTTGGATTTTTTTCCTTCTTATTATTAAATCATCAAGTGCAAACACAATAGAGGGAACGTGCAAAATAACCCATTGTCTTAAACCATGAGCCACACGAAGTGTATAGCTATCAAAGAAGTCAGATTGTTGTAAAGCAACATGATTCATCGAATTTTTGCTTTTACATACCATAATTACTTCATGAAATGCATTACTGTGGGCTCGGTGGATTTACTACTTTACTAAAGCTTTCACTCCAGTTCTACCTGAATAATTGAAAAGAATTAATACATTTTTTACATAATAATATAGTTGCTACACACAAATAGGTGTTTATAGATTCTAAAAATAATGTGTAGGCCTAAAATGTCATTTTCACATTCACTCTTATCCTTATATTATTCCAAGATGATGATTCTGATATTGATATGTCTCTGTATTTTCAAGGGTAAATAAGATGATTTGGTGTTCTCAGTGTTGTTATTGTATATTAGTGGTTCCAAGTGGATCTGGACAGATGGAGCTCACCAAGTGAAAAACACTTACCATGAATTTAGTTTTATGTGGAATAATTAATTTCTGCTGGATTACATCGTGGATGATAGAAGTGCAGCATTTGTTATTTAGGTTATTAACCCTAGTCCTGCGCTAGGCCATCCCTGGAGGCATCCTGCCTGCAAACCGGGAATCAGCAAGGCCACTTTATTGCGCCTCACATTGCAGCCCTCCTCCTGCGGAAGACCGCTTTTGTGGAAAAGCAACTCCACATCTCGAGTTTATTTACTTGGTTGCTCCGACCGATCATTTTTTAACCCTTATTTCGGTTGTTCATTTATCTGCCAGCCACGCTACATCTAAAAAAAAATGGTAACGTCCGATTAAATGTGATAACCATTCGTCATATTCATGTAGTGGTTCTGACAGATTAGAAGTTTGAACTGGGGAAACTCAACGTAAAACTTTGGTCTTTGGTGCTAGTTGTCATGCATATATACGAAATGATAGGTAGGGGGACTTTTGCTTGTTTGGTAAGCCGTTCTTTGCATAATGATTAATGGTGCATACGGGTATCTGTTGGAAGCTTTGTCATCCGTAAAAACTGGGAGAAAATAATTGATTTTGTTGTTTGTTGGTTGTCTTTATTTGATATGGCAATTAGGGAGATATTCTTTTGCTTTGGTGTGCTCTTATAGGGTCACCCAGTCAACGTCGTATATCAAATCTCGTGGCCACGTCAATTCTAAGGGCGGAGCTAAGTAACCTATATAAGCAGCTTCACGTCACTTTCTGAACGTCGGAAAAAAGCTGAAGACAGAACAATCAATAAAAAATTCGATTTGTTCACGGGGATAGAAAAGATCCGGTCGGAAAGATTGAAAAAGTCCTACAACAGGAGACAATGAAAGGCCATTTTGTAGCGGCGCTGTTTTGTGCAGCATCTGCAATGTTCCTGTTGGTCAAAGGCGAGATGATAAAATACAATATCAAGCGCTACAAAGAATTTGAAGGAACTATATTGGGATGTAATAATGGTGTTTATCATAATTACGGGGACTGTGTTACAGGGTGTCTCTATGATGACACCTGCATGGGGTTCCAGTACGTGGTTCACCGGAGTTTGTGTAGATTCTGTAATAAAACGGAGGTAACCGGCTTTGAAAATAAAGATTGGTCAGTTATACGTGAGAAATATTACTTGATCAGGCATTTTACTCTCTTCAACATACCCGTGGGCAGTTTCCAGAAGCTGTACCTTCAAAAGTATCTCCCGGGTGACGTGGTGAGTTCATTGTTTGTGTGTATACTGTCTACCACAGTAGATCTGAAATAATATTGGAGTGATTGCTGTTAGGAGAGACCGTAGTCTGATAACTAAGCCGTTATAGAGATCATAGTGAGTAGTGTTCACTGCTCATCTACATTTTACCCTGAAACATGCCACGGTCCCCTAAACAACAGCCAAGTCGGAAGTTTTTGGATCTTGTTAGGAGACCGTAGTCTAATTACAAAGCCGTTATAGATATCATAGTGAGTAGTGTTCACTTCACTGCTCGTCTACAATTTACCCTGTAACATGCCACGGTCCCCTAAACAACAGCCAAGTCGGAAGTTTTTGGATCTTGTTAGGAGACCGTAGTCTAATTACAAAGCCGTTATAGATATCATAGTGAGTAGTGTTCACTTCACTGCTCGTCTACAATTTACCCTGTAACATGCCACGGTCCCCTAAACAACAGCAAAGTCGGAAGTTTTTGGATCTTGTTAGGAGACCGTAGTCTAATTACAAAGCCGTTATAGAGATCATACTGAGTAGTCTTCACTGCTCGTCTACAGTTTACCCTGTAATATGCCACGGTCCCCTAAACAACAGCTAAGTTGGAAGTTTGTGTCGGACCCATATTTTCACTTCAACGCCGTTTTTCTCAAAATCAGCTCTGTCTACATGTGGGTTTTCTCATGCACACTCACATATTGTGGGTTTTCTCATGCACACTCACATATTGTGGGTTTTCTCGTGCACACTCACATATTGTGGGTTTTCTCATGTACACTCACATGTTGTTTTTTTTTCTCATGCACACTCACATATTGTGGGTTTTCTCATGCACACTCACATATCAATACCCAATTGTACAATTTGTAATGTTGTTAGTAGAGCATTTGAAATTTGTGTGTGATGATTAACTACCTAACTACCTGCCGTGCATCCAGTTAAACCTCCAATTGTTTGGTCATTGCTCGTGGAGGAGAAAGAGCAATAGGTGGACAGACAGACAGACAGGTTACGCAGACAGACAAACAGACAGGCAGGCAAACACAGATAGATAGATAGATAGATAGATAGATAGATATCTTGATAAAACTTGTTTTTTAACAAAAAACCTGCTGTTCACAGAGTGAAACAACAAATAAATTATCTATGGTTCACAAAGATCTGCTGGAAATTTTGTTCCCACCATTACTATATACCCAAATGATTCCCCACACATAACTGAAGACTCACGACAAAGATGACTAATAGATGATTCCTATAAATATCCGATGTGTCTGAAAATACTTTCTGTTTAGTCTACACAATTCTCCTGTTTAATTTTATCGTTTCCTTTCTGGATTTTTCTTTTTTTTTTTGGTCTTTGCATTGTCTTCCACGATTGTTGTAAAGTTACTTTAACCCTGTTGACATGTTTGATTTTTACAGGTATACTACAAAATGACGATGTTGAGGAGGCCACGTTTTGATGTGAAAATTAGGGCCTCCAATGGTGCAACTCTGCTTCATTTGGATTTTCGAAGAAAGTGGCGCAATTGGAAGAATAAAATTTTATTTGCAGATAAATTGCATGGAACGTGGCATACTCGCAAAGTTATTAAATACCCAGTTCCAGTTGGTCAAACGTTCGAGGTTTACATTTTGATAACAAAAGACCAGTTTGATATTGTGATAAATCAAGTCCATATTACCACTTACAAGCTCCGGGCACCACTGTCAGATGTCCTGTTTGCTCAAAATCACCCACAGGCGGCATTTCAAGAATTCAGTGTCTAGTCCCAGCTGCTAGAGATGGAGAATGAGATCGGCAGAAACATTAACATATTAACTAGAACTTAGTTCCTTAAAGTCGACTCAGATTAGACTAGTTTTATCTTTATTCGTCATCAGTTCAAAGGCAGTGTTAACAAAAGTGTATTTCAAATAAACGGAACGAAAAAATTTCCTACTCATATTTGTTGTATTTTTTTGTTTTTCTGTTCTTGTTTGTGTTGTTGTTTGGTTGGTTGGTTGGTGGGTTGGTTGGTTGGTTTTGATGTCACAGATTCTGTGAAAACTTTCTTTAAAAAACTATTTCTATCATCTCTGAGGCCCAGATATTCGGATAATGATTGTAATCTAGAACATAAGTATTATTTCTTTAGCAGACTTTATACCCGAAGTACCAGAAAGCTGACAGTAGACTAATTTTACTTGGCCCAAAGAACTTAACTATACTGACTCGCATTTTCTCCTCTCTAATGTTAGCAGAGCATGGGACCATTACAGAGGGGAGGCGGCCACTTTGAGAAGGGAGAGGCCCGCTGTTCACACTAAGCGCCGATAGAGGAAAATACGACTGAATGACCACAATGAGTTAGTCTAGGCTTCTACTTATCTATTTAATTTGAAACAAGAGAAAAATAGCGGAATAAATAAATCGAGAAGAAAAAAAAAACATGTAGAGAGCAAATCCTCAGAAACTGAAAGACGAGCATCTGTTAAAGTCTGTTAAAAAAGAAACTGAGAATTGGGGCCTAGATCTAGAGAAAAGACGAGAAGGGATTGATAGATCTAACAAGGCAGATGCTGTCACTGTCACGGACACTTTAGTTACTATGTTTGGTGGCAGCTTGTTCATGGATATTGAATTCGAAAACTGAGACCTCAGTTCCTTGTCAGCAAGTTCACTTCACTTCCGCCGGTGATCCCTCCTGGGACATAGGCCGCCAACAAGACATCTCCAGGCATCCCAATCTTGGGCCAGTCGTTCCAGCTGTCCGCAGGGCGGCCGGTCTTCTTGGTGTTTGCCTCCAACTCCCGGCGCCAGGTGTTTTTCGGTCGGCCTCTTTTCCTTTTCCCTTGAGGGTTCCGTGTGAGAGCTTGTCTTGTGGTACCGGCTGCAGGTTTCCGAAGAGTGTGTCTTATCCATCTCCAGCATCCCTGTAGATTTTCGTTATGTATGGGCTGCTGTTTCGTTCGCCGCCACAGGTCCTGGTTGCTGATGACTTCAGGCCAGCGAATTTAAAGGACCTTCCTGAGGCAGGTGTTGATAAACGTCTGGATTTTCTCCATGGTCGTGACAGTGGTCCTTCGTGTCTCTGCGTCCTACAGTAAAACAGGCTTTATGATGGTGTTGAGCATCCTAATTTTGATGTTAATGGTCAGCAAATTCAACTGCTCTTAGAGTATCCCGACTGGCAAATTTAAGCCCCCCCCCCCCCCGTCCCTTTTTCTTGTGAATGCACAAAGTTCACTTTCAGATTTCTCAGCATCTGTTAATAATTCCATGGACTGCCAGCAGACTGTCTTGTTCATACGTTATTTTTTACCATGAAGCCTGCTATGTAGTGCAGCACACCTTTGCGGGTATAGGGGCTTTTATTTTATAGCAAAGTGAGTCAAGTGTTGGAAGTGCTTATCTACCACCTGAGTCTCTACAGCAGTAGAAGAAGACAGCTCGTGGGTGGGTGGAGTGCTGGAAGGGACACTGTTTCCCATGCACGAACCACAGCATCAGTGGTTAAATCTAAGTAAAATTCAAGGCAGTTTCTATTTGAAGATGCTACCACACCATTCTTCTGGAGAAGTGCTCTAATGGCATATTTAAACTGGAGCGCATTTGGATTATTGTTCCATCCTATTCTGCGATTTATTCTAGAAAAGAGTGTTTCTATGTGACAGTCGGCCATAATAAACCACCTTGTGTGTAATATAATGTCAGAATATACTTTCCGAATATGGCCTATATAACCCATTGCTGTGCTATTTGGGCCGAACGTATTTTAGACAAAGGAGTGCCAAGGCGGAATACAGTGTCCATTGTCGATTCAAGTGTGCATTAGAATGGTCAGATGGACCTGGGGGCGTGGGGTCTAGTCAGTTTGAATCAATGGGAGGTATTCGGATTGACTAATCAGACGAAACAGACCTGAGATAGCCATTGACGATCGACGTGCCGGCAATGGCCACCGAAAGATTATTTCAGACCCATAACTAGAAAAGTCAAACTCTCTGATGCCAGCTGGACATCTGAATCACTTTGAATATTTCCTAAATAAACAAAGCCAGTATAGCATTGTTTCTTTTTCTCATACAAACTTCCTTTTTAAGAGTCATAGCGTCGAAACCTGAGGGTAACATACTACATGTCAGGGTCATTCTTTAAATCTTTTTAAGTTTATCAATAGATTCTGTCAAAAAACCTGGTTCTACATCCAATGAAGTTGACCATTTTCTTATCGTGTCAGGGTGAGGAAGGTGAAGGCGTTTCCCTACCAAGTCATAAGCTTGTGAGCTATAAAAGTGTAATGTTGTAGCAAATGATTTCCATTCTTCTGAATAACGCACATTGTCTTTTTTTTTTAACACTTCAAACCCCATTTTGTTTCCAATGATAAACAAGGTATCGCTGTCGAAGTTGTGTGACAGAAGGTCAACTTCTTCTATTTGGAAATTCTTACTTTCTTCCAGATCCTTCAAGAAACTTTCTATCTTTCACTCTCTTCTGTTAACTTTCCTCTTTTCGTTTTTCAATTCTTTAAATTTGGCAATGAACGTTTTTGTTTTTGAAAATAAAATAAAGAGAAATCACGTTGACACATGTACAGTGATATTGTGTTACTGTAATACTTCCGATGTGCTTTTTAAAAATTTAAAACGAACAAGAAAAAAAAAATAACAATCGAAAAAGAAAAGAAAAACATCCCCAGGCCTACATGCAAAATTTACACGCAAGATAACAACAGAGTTCAGAGAGAATCAACGAAATGACAGTGCCATTAACTTTACTGGACACAAGACAATGGAGAGTCATGCCCAAGATGGACCTCCTTGGTTAACCTACATCTTCATAGTAGGGAGGTTAATGGGACAGACAATTTTACTGTTTAACATTGTAACAGCCGAGGTTGTTCTAGCACGTTATAGTAGGGGGAGTTAGTTGATCTAACTACAACCCTTTAGAAACAATTACAGCTATAGAAAAAATAAACACGAGATCAGACGATCGATTAAATAATACTAAACTTTAATAACTGTGTACTGAACAGTAAACTACTAGGAAGGCACCAGCGAACAACTAAGTATCCTACGCCACACGAGGAAAAAAATTCCCTTACTCACCAACCTTTACCACTTACATGGGACTATATAATTAGATATTTCTATAGAAAGCTCCCGAAATTAATCTAACCTCTGCCCTCCCCCAAAACACACAAACTAACCAATCACGTATCAATACGTCACCAGGTTACATCACTCAAGGCCAAATCTGGCGTAAACATCTACATCTACGCCTTTATCGAACGTTCAGGAATATACTAATATTTACGAAAAGGGTCAAATCACCCAACAACCACCGAGCGAGGAAAAAACAACTACTCACAAGGAAAGGAGGGCAAGGTCACTCTGGCGAACGTCAACAATAAAAGGAAAAAAGGAGTGTACGCGTCATGCTCAGTCACCAGTATGACAAGCAAGTGGGGGGGGGGGGGTAGCTTGCAGATGCTACAAACATTTCGTGCAAGTTCCATTCTTGTATTGACTAAATCGAGTACCATTATTAAATATCAATAACCGTACTGTTATAATGACAAATATTCGGAAACTTCGAATCGGGGCAACGAATTCAGATTTCACACTCAGATCATGATTATGTGCCTAAAATAGTATTGATTCGAACGCCACTATTTTATTGGTTTTGGTCAGAAAGACATAGGCTGATAATTATGTGAATGTCCAGTCACCCAGACTTCTCCTCCGCTTTCCCCTTTTGTTTCACCCACCAAGCTCCTCACCAGTTTGGAACTAATAAATCTTGTGTTAAGCATTGCTGTCAGGTACTTTGACGTCATATCCAGCTGGTGATGTGGTCATGTATTCAATACTCAAATTGATTTTCCCCTCTTTAATTTCGCCTGCCTTGTGGTCTCTTGAAGTTTAAAGTGATTTGTCAATGCCAACTTCTTGTTTTTAAGAGCCATAATCGTCCATTGCGTGCTAATGAAGACGACTTAGGTATTGATTTTTTTATTTGTTTGTTTAGATGCCTATACGAACGTATCTGATAGCAAATTCTGTTCTAAGCGTTAATGTATTGTTTTATCAGTGTTTGAGCGATCTTCCTCCTATCCCCACCTGTTACACAGCTATGTGGGCAGGAATAGTTAACGTTAGATAAAATGCATGAAATCGCAACGTGAGTGCATTTGACAAACTTTGGTGTTGTCGGAGTTGTAGATTTTCTTACAGTTTCCCAAAGACAGGCGAGTGGGCAAAACATAATAATAATCGAAAAATTACAGAAGCATGTGGGCCTAAGTGATAGGAGGAAATGTAGGAGTGTTTTCTTGGAGTTGAAAAAGAGAAAGCGTCTGAATTTTTTGCTACTGAGGTAGAAAATGGGAAATGTCAGAAAATATTAGGAAGTTCTCTTGAAAGAAGAATGGCTAATGCCCACAGCATTTCTATTTAAAGGTCCATGTGACTATCACATCATCTTTCATACAATGGTATCGTTATCCAAATGAATATTAAACCGCTTCCAGCTTAACACCGCCCACCCCCCCCCCCACCCCAGTTACCAGTTCCAATCATCTTTTTAAAACACCATTTTCAACATTTCCAAATAGGTTTTCCCCTGAGGCCGTGTTTTGGTTTAACAGTTTGGTCACCTAAGGCTCAGGAACCGCATCACACTCAGGCTTCAAACTTTGCACAACAGCATATTATCAATGAGAAATTAACATGGGCTATATTAGAAATTATGAAATGTTCATGCTTCTACGTTTCGTTTTTCATTGTTTCGCCATCATTTAGATCTATTTCGAGTCATGGTTCGCCATTTTAAGGTTTCGTTATCACTTCCTGCGATGTGTTCACTATCAAACACACTAACCCGTGCGCAAATCATGCTGTTGTACGGGGTGCGCAGGGTGTCAACTCACAAAGGCAGAGCAGTAAGACTTATTTAAAAACAAACAAACAAAAATAAAATAAATAAATAGGAACAGGCAAGATGAAGCAGGTCCATAATAATCACCCAGAACTGAAACTAATATTCAAACCGATTTATCCCGGGCAGGGCCGGGGACCTCAGCTAGTATTATAAAATTTTCCTTGGCATATTGATAACACAAACCTGTACTTTTGGCCCCGCAGTGTCAATCTCCCAATTCCAGACCCTTTCTTTTTCCTAGTCTAGGCACATTGAAAACACACAAAGTTTCATACTAGATAGTCTAACTCAATCTCATCATTCAAACCAGTCCTAACCGGAAGTTGTTTTGTGAGTGTGACACCGATACCTGAACCAATCTCAATTACATTTGCCGAAAAAATAGATCGAACGCCAATGTATCGCAACCTAGAAACTAATACGAACGTTCTGCGAGCTTTTAATTATTTTTGTATTTTCTGTGCTGTCGAGACGTCGACAGTCTATACTAAGCGCTGTATAAAATTTGAGGGCCACCGAATCAGCATTAACAGAGGAGTAGCGAAAGGCGCGCTGCTATTGTCGTAAGGTTTCACTTTTATTAATACAGATATTAGTGTCATAGTAAAGGATTTTCTGCACTTGCATCCCCTTAAAACAATCTTTAACCTTTTTCCGAAAAGGTGTGCACTTTTTTGTGTTTCTAAGTTGGGCCAAATTTAGTCCAGGTGAACAAATTACTTTTTAAAGCAGACACTTGTATTAATGAACTACATGCATTATGAGCTATGTAAGCTCCGCCCATAAAGTTCTACAATTATTGATCTACTCTTGTTGTTGATCACTTGGGTTTAGTTGTGGGGGGAAAACCTTCCCTTGTTCAGGCCACTGCTGTGAACATGGAATTTCTGCAGATATACTGTACCCGTCTTTAATCAATAGAAGATATAACAATAATATTTCTTAAGTAGTTCTTAGGATACTTGGCCAAAATGTTGTGCAAACACACTCTTGCGATCATTATCTGGATTTCTTTCTGACATTCTTGGACGTAAACGGTGAATATAAAAAAAGAAACAAACAAATTGAACCCTGGACCCTTGGCATGAGAGGCGAGCACCTTGCTTCTAGACCCCCTTGACACGGAGATATTTGTGGAATGTGCACTTAGCTAGACTACCACATCTACTGTTTCACTCACCTGACCCATCGGCATGAATAAATCTTGGGTTAAGTATTAATGTCAGATACCTTAACACCATACCAAGCTGGCGGTGTGACCATTATATTTAAATTTACGCGGTGTTTACTGCATAATGATGCCATTTTCATCGATGATTTTCATTCCAAAAGAAATAAAAGCCTTTTATGACAGCCCTACTATATTTACTTGTTCTCTGGCTTGTTCATCGATACTATTTCGCCTGTAATTTCCAGCTTGTTTGTCATTCAGAGGTAATAATACCTGAATGCATTAGAATCCTTACATTTTATGTTTTCAGCTACGCGGGGCATCATGGTTAAAACATAATGACAATTAGTTCTACTTTCTATACCTATTGTAAAGCCAGATCGATGATGTTCACATTGTATAACACGTGAACAAGAGGGGGCAGGGACAGATTGGCAATCCTAACCACCCTTGATATTATTGAAATCTAGATGCAAATGATGTAATAGTTTATCCTGCCCACGTTCAAATTTTCTGAAGTGTTGGCTCTGCTTACTTCTGTACATTATGTAAGCATCGTGGCCACATCTTCTCATTAACTGGAGGTTGGTGGTTGAACTGAAAACGATAACCGGAATTATTCTCGGTCAGCGGAACTAAAACTTCAAGTAGAGTTAATCTCTGACTTGTAAACGGATTCTGCATAATTGAAGACAAGATTTGAACATTAAATTGTCTCCTTTCAATATCTAAGCATGTTATCATTTCTCCTAAACTACTGTATGTCTCTTCTTTTATCACCTTGCGTGCTCGATGAGGGATTCACTTGTAGCGATGGTAGATAATTATGGTACATGCAAATGTGTTAGATAACACCTCTGATAAGGGCAAATGATGCACATGCTAATGAATAAATTTGAACTGTCTCTATCCTTAACACAAATTTAACCCAGTTTGTCCTTATCGTAGCTTCAGCCTGCAAAAGTCATATGGACAAGGAAACAAAATGTAGTTTTTCTTTTTGGTTTCGTTTCTGATTCATTTTTTCAACTGCTGCGATATCGTTTCATAATAACCTTGAGTCTCAACGCATTTGTCAAAAGACTTTGTGTGTTGTTTGACTAATAAATTATAACGAGCGGATTGATTCAATGACATAGCTCATTAGTTTAAAATGACATTGCATGAACACAAATAAATCAAATCAGGCGCTTTATGAACATAATAATTTAATGTTGAGTTGCTTTTCTGATTTATCCCTTTTTTTTTTAAGTATAAAAGCTCCACTAGTCAATGCTTACGTGTCAGATTTCCTGGCTTTCACATTCCTGTGGTTTCAGGCATCATGTAGGTATCTATCTAGTGGGTTACTCAATAAGACAATCTTAGCCAGCACATGAAACTGAGCTAATAAAAATATGCCTGTAAATTGTGATGTCGAATAAATGTTTAAGTAGAAAAGAAGTAGTGATTACTTTGATATCATGTAAGTCACACGTCAGCAGGTTACTCCTTTGTCAGTGTGTAACAACTGAGGTTGTTCTAGCAGTTAGTTGATCTAACTACAACCCTTTAGAAAACGGAACTATTACAGCTGTAGAAAAAATAAACACGAGATCCGACGATCGATTAAATATTACTAAAGTTTAATAACTGTACACTGAACACTAAAATACTAGGAAGGCACCAGCGAACAACTAAATATACTACGCCACACGAGAAGAAAAACTCACTTACTCACCAACCTTTACCACTTACATGGGTCTATACATATATAATAGATATTTCTGTAGAAAATTCCAGAAATTAATCTAACCTCTGCCCTCGCCCGAAACACACAAACTAACCAATCACGTATCAATACGTCACCAGGTTACATCACTAAAGGCCAAATCTGGCGTAGACATCCAGTTCTACAACATCATCGAATGTTCAGGAATATACTAATATTTACGAAAACGGTCAACAACCGAGCGAGGAAAACAACTACTCACTAGGAAGGGAAGGTAAAGGTCACACTCTGGCGAATGTCAACAATAAAAGGAAAAAAGAAGCGAACGCATGCTCAGTCACCAGTATGACAAGCAAGTGGGGGGGGGGGGGGGGGGAGGGATAGCCCGCAGATGCGACACAGTGCTTCCTCTGGTTTCCGTGCTGGACTCTGAGAACAAGATGTGGAGAATACTTATCGGTTGTCTTTGTCTATGCCAACTTAATTGCGCTCAACAATCAAGTGAAACATGGGGTAAATGCACACTTTTATCATGGTCATTCAATGAGCTACGAGCGGCTTTATTATTTGATATAGTTATCATAATGTGTAAGATTTTTTTTTTATTATTCTTTTTACTAACATCAGAGCGCGGGTGCGATTTGGCGTCAAATTGATAAAAGTTGTGTTTTCTTGTAACAGTACATTAGTTGAGTTGAAATTTCTCGTGCATTCACAGTTTAAACGTGAGATTAATTTTGATATTTGATATCAATGGGGTTTTCATATGTAATGTAATGTTATGTATGCATAACTTGTAAAGCTCTCAAATCCACGTACAAACAACAACAAAAAAATGTGTGCTAAGGCAATGTTCTATGGGTGCACAATGCATATTTTTCTTCGTTCGGGTATGTGTATTCTTTTATCTACATTGATACAGAACGGGTACAGCCTGTATTTTGAAGATTTTCGACAATTTGTAACAATTATTGTAGGAAAGAAATTCTGGCCCAGTGAATACTCCTGCTTTAAAATAAGTTAATTCAACCATTACCACTCTGTGTAGTTAGGTTCGATACTTTTATGCTTGTCAGTTGATAGGAATACCAGTCTCGACGGTGTTGGTGCTGTTGCTACTTTCGTCGTTTCCGAACAGAAAAACAAACATTTTAAAATAAAACAGAACTTAACGACCGAACATCCGAGTATTCTTAGATAGTTTCTTACTACTTTTCTCTGCTCTGACAGCAATGGTGAAACAACGATAACAACAACAACAACTACCGCAAGTAATACTACGTCTACTAACAGAAACTACTTTCTCTCTCTCTCTTTCTCTCTCTCTCTCTCTCTCTCTCTCTCTCTGTCTCTCTCTCTCTGTCTCTCTCTCTCTCTCTCTCACTTTCTCCCTCTCTTACATGTACCAACTGTTTTAGTCAATCATTCAAAATAAATAGGAATAACGGTGGTTAATGACCTTGATTTCACGAACTTCAAACAAAAAAGAAATGCCATACATTTCAACCTCTTCACTGACACGTGTCAGTCTGACATGACCCCATTTTATAAACAAAGGCGTGGGTTAATTTGACTAGTTCCAAGTTTGAAATGGATGCCATGGAATCACAAACGTAATTGTACTGAATGAAGCTATTGGTATTTTAATTCTTAAAGTTTAGACTGATGGGGGGAACGTGAATTCGGAGCTTTTTTTTTTTTTTTTTAAATTTATATTAAACCAGGACTATCTGTTAAAACGTGCATGCTGACGAGCCACATCAAGTTCGTGTCGTAACAACGTGTTTATTAATATCAAATCCTTCATACATACGATTTCCTCTTACAGTTGCTTTATGTCTATACTACATGGTGATTTTTTTTTTTTTTTTTATCAGCGAAGTTTTGTCCCTTACGTCTCCAAATGAAAAGTATATTCAGCGAAGTCCCATGTGACAGATGTCATTATGTAAGTCTTTAGTGTTCACACTTCAACGTTGTTTTTTTTTCACTGCATGGGAGTGAAATGATTCGGCGAACGTATTTAAAGCTTCGTAGAGCTACAGTAAAATAATATATTGGCAAACGGAGTGAATGCTGATACTCTATAATATCGGGAATTTCCGTTGTGATATAGAAACCTTTACCGGATCTAGCCTTGTCTTTACAGGTCTGGAGTTAGAAGCCTAGGTCGAGACTGGACCTCTTCTAGATCTACATTAGCTTAGATCAGCCCTGGAGTGGTTCACATCTTTGTGTCGATTTTAATCCTGGGTACTTTACCACTCGGATTGCATTTTCAGCCGTCTGAGGTGATAACTCTGATTGTACTTAGAGATTGTGGTCAGTCATGACTTGTGTGTGTTGTGGATCATGTGATGGTTTGGTGGGCGAAATGGTTGTCTGAATACTGTAGCCCTTTTGGCATTATTATTATTATCATTTGTTTAATAAGGATAACCACTCTTATTCAATGCATTATTAATATTTTTTTCTTAATTATAGGCTGATGAGGACATTATTCTTAATTAAGAAGTGGTCAGCGAAATCTTTTAGACTTATTTCAAATTGTTTCTGTTCCCCATTTTCCATAAAATGTATAAATTTTAGTTTCTCTATTGGATAGGCTACCATTCGATCCCAAAGGGTTATTACATTCTGACATGACTGCCTCCTCAAGATAAGTGATTTGAATGTGTCAAGTGAAAAGATGCAAACAGATAATGGCTCAGATTGAAACCAGGCCTGTGTAAATTTCTTATCTTTCTACTAAAAAAATGTGTGTGCATTATGGTCTACACACAACTGGATTCCTCTCTCTCTCTCTCTCTCACTCTCTCTCTCTGCCTGTGTGTCTCTCTCTCTCTCTCTCTCTCTCTCTCAGTTGGTTTGACAGGCACAGTATGGTTTACCATTGACTATTACTATTACGATCTAGTCTAGATCTAGAAGGATTTAGATAGACCTACAAAATGTACACCCTTATTAAAATAATTTAGATCCTTCGCTATATCATAGGAAAACAACAAGGAGAGAGAGAGAGAGAGAGCGGTCTGCCTGGCGAGCGCTGTGTAATGTGCTGGGCTCGAGAGGTGCTTATCGGCAATAATGGCGGCACCCATTGCTGTCTCGTTTTGACTCGCTGGACTGCGGATCTAGGCCCTAGTACATGTACCTCTATGATAGAAACATTCTGTGAACTTGCTATGAACGATAATATTTGTGGTGTGCCCTCTCAAAGGACTACAGAAATTGTATTAAATATATTGAAAATTCAGTTCTCCCATGTATTGAACAACTACCGTTATTTCATTATTAACTGTAGGAATAAGTGCACATACACGAGGATTAAAAGTCAGTTTGTTGTAAGGTAATGGTTGAAATAACACGGAAATCGATTTCGTAATCAAATGCTGTGGAAGAGCTCCTCACAGCGATCTTTCAAACATCAGTGTGGATTTATCACCTTTGTCTGCTTTTGGATATAATTCTGATTTTTCTTTGATAAATTCGTTGGAATAACAAGTGTATCCTTTTTTATTTTCAGTGTGCTGAATCACTTGGTTGATGTCTACGATGTTGGTTTAAATTTACCTTCAATTTCAGTTTCACTTCCATTTGTAACCTGAGATCTACAGTTGGAGAAAATGAACGGCAAAAAAGACACCATAAAGGTAACTTTTGATGTCATATTCACTTTCTGTTCCTCAAACATCCATTTCCAGTAAATTATTGCTACATCTCTATTTTCGGATTTCTTTTAATTTCATTCCTGTTCAATTTCAATAAATCATTTTCGGTGTCCTTGGGGGGGGGGGGGGGGGGCTACTCTAATATCATACTGATATGTTCTTTTTGGGGGGGGGGGGGCTTGGGAGAGGCTACTCTAATATAGTACTAATAATTATATGTTCAGTCCTTAAACAATACCCCAAAATAAGTTTTATATCATATCGATTTTCTGTTCATTTGATACGTTCATTTCTCATGAATTATTGTTTATCGCTGTGTCATGCTTTAATTGAGGTCTGCTCTAACGCCATTTGAGTTTACGTTGAATGGGTCAGGCGTCCTGCTCTTACTCCAGTGTTACATTGATAATTTGGTTCTCAACTATCATATTCTGCCACATCGATGCATTTCAGATGGCACATTGCAGGGGAACGAAATTTCTTGAAATGAAACTGACATTTCTAGAAGAGCAACAACAACAGCTGGATTCTCTTATTTATGGGACAATTGACAAGGTAGGTTTTGTAGGATGGCGACAGAAGATAATGAGAAATGATATTTTAGACCTAGTTTACTTTCACAAAAGCAAACATACAAACAAACAAAAACAAATAAATTAACGCTGAAACACTGGTAAATTGCATGCTTATAATTATGGAAATTGTCAATATCGTTAGTCTTGAGTGTGTTTGTACACAACTGTTGTAGAAAGCTGACAATGAGATGTGTACTGTATGAAATTATGTAGTAGAAGTATAAGAATAGTGCCGTCCTAGAGGAAAATAATTGTTAGTTTTAATTTAAGGAGGAATTGCTGTGTTTAAAAGTTGTTGAATTCGCCTGGTTATGGAACATGCAAGCAGCGCCGAATTTACCATTAGACTAGATAGGTTGAAGCCTAGGACCTCATAATTTAGGGGGGGGGGCTGGCCACACCAGGCCAGTTTGTGTTGTGTGTCGTACCCTGCTTTTTTTTTCACTAATGATCTTACAATGCACAGCAGTTTCTGAACAAATCTTCTGTAATTTTTCTAGCTTATATCCTTTCGAGGAGGAATTGCAAAGTACTGATTTTTAAACACCTAACATCATCATTGTTGTCACTCAAATTATATAAAACCCTTCAATCATCCTCTAGGCATGAAGATGGGAAGGGTCTCACAGCTAGAATAGCCTAGGGTCTCACAGCTAGAATAGCCTAGGGTCTCACAGCTAGAATAGCCTAGGGTCTCACAGCTAGAATAGCCTAGGGTCTCACAGCTAGAATAGCCTAGGGTCTCACAGCTAGAATAGCCTAGGGTCTCACAGCTAGAATAGCCTAGGGTCTCTCTTCATCTAAATCCAGGCCTGCATACAAGACTTTGTGTTGTCATAACTATTGTTATCTCGTAACTGAGATAACAAGTTGCATGCTGTTCTGCTGGTTAATGAAGTTTACACTGAGAAGAAGGAAACGCGTTTCAGAAGATGTGGCTTAGTTTAACAATGTATGAAAAAGAGTTGAAAAAAGTGAAAGTTGATAATGAATTTTAACAAATGGGAACAAAAAGTGAGAAAACTGACAAAAATTTGAAGCAGTTCAGCAGAAAGATAGATTTTATTTCGTTTATTCAAGAAAATATTTCTAATTTTATGATTGTTTTTTGTCACAGTGCCGGTCCTATCTGTCTGGTGGTGCAAACAGTCCTAGATGTTCATTCAAAGAAATGAATCAAATGATAGAAGATACAGTGGAAATTGTGACTCGTACAATCACACAGATAGAAGGTAATAAAATATAATAACATATTTTCTTAGGGAAACATTGACCACTCAGGTAAATAGGATGTGTGTCATTTGCTTGTCATCTGTCAGCATTCAGTCACCACGTCAATCTAAGAAGATCTGCAGCATTAGGAAAGTGATCAAACAGACAGGTGGGACAACTTATTTCACCTGATTTTTTCCCCAGGAGTCAGTATAATGGAATAATGCTTGACCCAGGTAGACTTTGTCAGTGATAGTGAATCATCAACATCTGCAGCACTTTTCACTCCTAAAAAAGAGAGAGAGAGAGAGAATTAATTAATGGTATAAATTAACACATTCCCGCAGGCCCTACAGGGCACGTGGATTTTGCTGTCTTTACGAATTTTGGCCAGATGGACTTTGCATTACTTTTGACAGCAACTTTACCCGCAGATCTTTAGCTCGCCCCTTTTCAACCACGCACATTTATTATGCCCGTCATGCTTGCAATATTGCATTGGTAATAATAGACGCCTTAGGCATACCATAAACCACGATCTATGGGTATACACACTGCGACACACGTCTCTAGAAGCCGTACGTGGGCGGTGTGTACTATGGCCCACTTTGGGGCAATTATTATCTTACATTATCTGTACATGCTTGTGGTTCAAAAGAAAAAAAAAAACGAACTGGAAGCGGGGTGTGTATTAGGTGTACCTTTGATGGGTGTTGACGAAATATCATAAAAACCACAGAAAAACTGTGGGGTGGCAGCAGGGCTATAGGCAAAGTCAAAATTGGGCAAAAAGCAATAGTTGTATGTAGCCCTGCGTTCTGTACATTTCCTGTTGAAATCTTTTATTGTTGGATTGTTTTTTCACTTAACAAAGGCGAAAGCCGAAAATTTTGTGTATTTTCTTTTTTCTCTTTAGTTTGCTTTGTATCGTTTGGGTTTTATTTCTCACGCGGGGTTTTGCTACATACAACTTTTTCTTTTTCCCCAATTTTGACTTTGGTGGGTGTGCAGTGTATACCCCCGTTGCTACATGAACATGGCACCCTGGCTGCCATGGGTAGATTTCTTAATCACTGGTCTACAAATTTCAACTTTTTGTGTGCCACATGGAAAACATATGTTTTTAAGTAGTTTTGGGTCGCTGATTTCAGATTTGAGCTAGGACGTCAGATTTTTATGATATCTAGGGTTCCCATTTTTACTTAGAAACAAAAACATAGAAAATCACCGAGAATAAAAGCACACAACAGCTACAATTTAATTACTATTTCAAACATTTTGAAGTGTTGAAAGCGGAATGAGGAGTCTCTAGATTAATTATCAAAACAATATGATGACTTACAAAATGAGCAGCACCCTTTGAATAAATCAGAATAGCTTGAGGGCTCTTGCACTTTCGCTTGTGTGGGGTGTCCGTTTCGCGTTGAAGAAACCAACAGTAATCCCCCATCATATTGGGGTTAAACTTTGCCTCCGTCGATCTGTTCTCTATCACCTTTATATCTTGGTGAAACCTTTCACCATGCGCATCACTGACATCTCCAATTTTGGAAAGAAAAAGGTCAAGATGCGAGGACAGAAAGTGCATTTTAAGACAACAAACGAGCTCCCAACTGACAGTATCTTTTCAGCAAGTTTTCCACCAAGTTAGAATAAGTGTCCGCTCTGTAGTTTCCCAGAAATTGTTCCACAACCAAATGGAATGCTTCCCAGGCTACCAGTTCACGTGGATTTAGTTTGTCCGTAAATGAATCATCAGCCAACAATTCACGAATTTCAGGGCCCACAAAAATACCTTCTTTCAGTTTTCTTTCACTTTTGTCGCCCCAAAATTTCTCCCTGAGATATTGAAAGCCGTCTCCATTTCTGTCCATTCCTCTGACAAAGTTCTCCATTAGACCCAGTTTTATGTGAAGTGGGGGTAGGAACATTTTCTGTGGATTTACTAAAGGCATATGCTGAACATTGTTTTTGCCAACTGTAATATCACACCTTTCTGGCCTCTGTTTTCTGATATAATGACTGGCATCATCACGACTATCCCAAAGGCAAAAGAAACACATAATTTGGTACATGTATATCCCATCTGCAGTCCAAGAAGTAAAGATATTACTTTAAGATACCACAAATTTTAATGTTCCAGTTGTATTTTTGGTGGGGGGGGGGGGGGGGGGACTTTAAAAAGAAGGTCCATTGATTCATAAGTTTCCTAATGGCACTAGTGGCACAGTAGGCTTACTTTTGCCATTGTGTACCAGTACAGCTTTTAACTTGCCTTGCTTGAATCTGTAAAAAGTCTCCATTCATTTGCGATGTGATCATGCCCAAGCTCGATCATAAGACCATTAATATCACTAGTAACTGCCCCATTCTTCGAATGGTAAAAAACAAAGCTCACCACTCCAGACCGAAAGGCATCAGCACAAAGACATTGATGTCGAGACACTTTGGGTGATCCACATAAAATCGGCGATCAATAGATAGATAGGATAGTATTACAGTAGTACACAGTGCACGGTAGTGCGCACCGAGCATTTTTCATGGGCTGATGTGTTCGTAAAAAATGATCTAAATATTTACGCACAGTTTTCTTGGTATGAATGAATGGCACTCACCCCATCTGTATAACACTATACTCGGTATCACTATCAAAGATTTCTTGGCTTGGCTGGATCGTGAACTCTAGTTTACATTTCCGGTAAGAGGCGGAAATGACGAAATTGACGGAAGTACATTATCACGTCGTATTCGCAATCATGAATTGATAACTGATAACTATAACTGAATTTCTGGGAAAAGTAAAGAGTTTCGGGAAAAAATGAGCTCGGCACGTACAGGCTTAATAAATTTTACATACATGTGCCAAGTTTCATTTCTCTACGTTGCGTAGTAAAAAAGCCTTTGCGGTTGCAAAGTTGGGCCCAAGCTCCATTATTATATGATTACATAAGCAAATGCCATACTCCATTTGAAAATAGGATGCAAGATTTCTGTGGCGTCTACGAAACACAGTTATTCTATACCTTTTTCTAAAAGATTCCATTGCTGTAATCGAGAGAGGACTGGTCCCGCTTCTGGGCTTAAATATCTGTGAATCGGGGCAGGCCTGGTCACCTTTCCTGGTGATCAGTAGCAACGACCCTGAAGTGAAATTATAAAAACTGAACGTCTTTGTAATTCATAAAACGCTGCAAAGTATTGCGGGAGAAGCGAAATCGGTTAACCGGATGAAAACTGGCGAAATGCTAGTGGAGTGCAACAAGAAACAGTACTCACTCAACCTGCTAAACTTGATGTCATTCAATGGTGTACAAGCCACTGTTCAGCCCCACAGAACCCTGAACAGATCTCGTGGTGTAATTGCACCCGTGAGTTGGATGGAGAAAGTGAGGCAGACATTATAGACACGTAGAAGGTGTCTTCAAATCCCGGCGTATCAAAATTCGCCGTGGAGATCAGCTGATTGAAGCCAGCTCCATCATCCTGACGTTTGACACAGTAAAGCCTTTCACCAGAGTCAAGGTGGCTTTCCTGCAGGTACCAGTGTCGCCATACATTACAAACCCATGCGATGCTGCCACTGACAGTGTTATGGACACGGCAAGTCAAATTTGGGGGACTCCCTGCTCTTGATCAAATAGGTCAGAAAGGGTGGAGTTCACCTTCACCTGGAAGGAACGGTCAATAAGGAAATTCTGGTCAAAGACCGGTAGGTTGCAAAAGAACAGCAGTTTTTGCTCCCTGCGGCAGCAAAGAGCATTCAGACGACAATGCTTACACTGCAAGGCCGAAATGCCCAAACTGTCAAGGCAACCACACGGCCTTTGACAAAAGCTCCTCGAAATGGTTTGAAGAGAAAGCCATTCAAAGCCCAGAACAGAGGCACCTTTACGCGGGCGAGGAATGCAGTCATTGCCACACAGCCAAAAACGACAATGCCAGTGACTTTCGCTACTGTCTTGAGATCTTCAACTGAGAAAATCTCAGCAACACAAAAGTCCACCAGATGACAGCCATGCAGCAGCAGAAGCACCACGACAGCAAGTTCCATTGTCAAAGCTGCAGTAACAAAGACAAAAACGAGCCAGCTAAAGAACAAGTTCAGCAGAAACAATGCCAGGAACTCTTCCTCAACAGCAGGAACTCCGAACAAGTTTGGAGCCCTGGCAAATCTGGAGGACGAGATGCATCCTTGCCTTCCCCCTCCCCCAACACCCACAGTTCTCCCCCTTACAAAGACCCTCCACTCCCACCCTCTCCCCCCGATCCCTCTTCCCCTGAAAAGGGGAGACAACTGAACTCCCCTGGTAAAAAATTTAACGGCCTAAGCTACACCCACCATAACAAAAAGGAAAACCAAATGACCAGCCCAAACTCAATGCTAATTCAAAGGAATTGCACAGGCCTTAGGGCAAATTTACCAGTACTGCAGCAGCTGATGGCTATACATCAGCCAGCTGCATTCTGCTTACAAGAAACGGAATTACCTCCCAATTCCCTGCTTACCATCAGAAACAACACAGCCTACCACAGCCAGGCCCGCGGTACCACTGGGCTAAGCGGAGGAACATCCGTCTTAATAAACCAGAGATTTCTCCACAGACCCGTCCAATTGTCTACCTGCCTCCAAGCTGTAGCTGTAAGGCTCCCAGCTAGTAAACCTTTTACTTTATGCTCTGTGTACCATCCACCGTCAATTCCCTTCTCTACAACCGAGCTAACAGATCTCGTAGAACAACTCGATACCCCATATATTATCATGGGGGATTTTAACGCACACAGTCCCGTCTAGGGCAGCTCCACGACCAAACCCCGATTTAAGATTGTGGAGAACCTCTTTACGGAGACGGATATATTACTGCTAAATGAGATATATTCATCAATGTACAGGCAGCCTAACCAATATAGATCTCACATTAGTCCATCCCACACTATCCTTAGACTACTCGTGTTCTGTCCTGAACAACTTTCATGGATCAGACCACTTACCAATCTGCCTTACCCTCTACCAACCACAGCCAGCAGTCCAGCTGACCCGGTGGAACCTTGCCCGAGCCGACTGGAAAGTATTTGACCTAAAATCCAAACAGATGGTTACCTCCAACTCAGTGGAAACAGTCGGGCAGTTCCAGGAGTTACTCCTGCAGATTGCTCAGACCTGTATCCTTAAGACCTCTGCGGTTCATTGTAAAGACAAACCTTGGTTAGAGGAGGACTGCAAACGGGCCGTTGAGGTATGCGAAACAGGCTTCCGCGAACTTAAACGCAAGCCAAACTCCCAGGGCATGACAAAATTCAAACAGGAAAGAGCGAACCCCCGTAGGATGATCAGGGAAAGCAAGAAAAACTCGTGGAGAAACTTCATATTATCATTATGTCAGATCAGTAGCCGCACCCCACTTAAGAACATTTGGAAAATGATCATGAACGTTAGAGGCTCTGCTACCACCTCTGATGTCGGACAGCTCAAAAACAGGATGGTTTTCTCACGAAAGAGGAAAACGGATGGAAAGAGGATGACGCAAACGAATTAGCTTCATCGATTGCGGCCAACAGTTCTAGCGACCATCACTCGGCCCCCTTCCAAATCACAAATCTAAAAGCTGAAAAAAACACCCCTTAATTTCTTAACCCTGGATTCCCTCCCCTACAACGAAACTTTTACAGCTGAAGAACTAACGACAAGTCTGAGAGATGCCAGTCACACAGCACCTGGTCCCGACCAGATACATAACGAAATTCTAAAACACCTAAACCCCCCCCCCCCCCCCCCATTTCAACAATCTCCTGTTTACTAAACCTGTTCAACCAAATCTGGTCTTCCGGACCTTTTCTTCCATCCTGAAAGAAGGCTAACACTGTCCCCATCCGAAAACCTGGCAAAGATCTCTCGGACCCCAAAATTTACCGCCCCCTAGCTCTCACCAGCTGCCTCTGCAAGCTGATGGAGCGAATGGTAAACAAACACTTCAAATTAATATTGGAAAGTAGCCACCACCACACCCCCCCCCCCCTTTCAACGCGGATTCCAAAAAAAGCAATCCACGGCGGGCCATCTGGTTTGTCATATTTTGTCTGGAACCTCCATCCGAGAAGCATTGCTTCCAAGCAGCACGTAGTTGTGATTTTCTCTGACCTAGAACAGAGGTGTGGTGAATGTGTAAACGCTGCAGCAGCGTATTTGCAGTTGTTAAGTGCTAAGAACCACGTGTAAGTGAAGTCTCTGTTCCTCCAGAGCCTTACCATAATTGTCCCCTTAATACAGCCATGTGATTCTGTATATCTTGGCAAGCATTACCTTCGTATGTAGCAGAATGGCACTGTGAGGCTCATGGTTTTACTGTGTGTATTTTATGCTCCACGGTATACCTTATACCCTGTCTTGGCTGTACCTGTAGCGGTTACGTCAGCAATCGATAAATTTACTGTTCATAATGAGAGCACCATCTCACGTACGCGTGTTATTGGCTGATACCATTGGTCATTGGGGTAGAATCACGCTGCATGCAGGGGCCCCACCCATACCACTGCCATCCTCCACACCACTGCCGTCCTCCATGGCATGTTTCTCGCTTGGTCGGACAGACACGTAAGAGGAAGGCTCTGCAGCCTACCCACTGCATCATTTTCGGCACCTCTACCCTCCCCCTCGATCGATGCTCAGCCTGTTTGCGGAAATTGATTTTTACGGCTACGGGGCTGGAAGTGTGAAGTTACATTGAGGATGATCGTGCACGACCAGTTCGAGTTACCAGAACTGGGACGGTTTGAACTCGAATTAAGAGTAAATGTTTAATAGAGATAAAGAAGGGGAAAAAATCATTTTATATTCACCTCGATTTAGCAGAAATTCGAATTACCAAAGTTCGGTTCACATGGTCGCCACTGTACTAATAATCCAATGGCAGAGTTTACATTAGTCAATGTCTGAAACAGTCCAAAACCCTGCAGATGTTTTCTCAGTTCACTGCATTCGTAATGTTCTCATACTATATATTAAGTAGAAAATTTGGCTGGCTGATCCTTTAGTGGCCATACTAGAGTCAAAGTAGTTCTATGGACTATGTCTTGAGTGAGCTATTGGTGGCAACAAACATACATAGCGAAAGTCTACATCCCCCCCCCCCCAAATAAAATAATAATAATAATTATAGAGATGTCTATGATTAACTGAGATGATTGCCCTGTCACAGGATTATATTATCTAGATTCTGCATTTCCTTTAAAATGCTATAATTATGGTTACATTTATACCACCCAGGAAACACAAATATAAGATGGCATCTGTTATGTATTAAAAACATGCGGAGCATTTCCCTCTTTAATTATTATAATTGTTCTTCATAGTAAAGACTTAAAGATAATTAAATTAAAAATTGAAATTCCTTGCCACGATTTGCTTTCGGCAGATGACAAGTTCAATGGATGTTCTATCTTTTCAGTTGACAAAAGTGAACTGATGTCCCATGAATCCAGGATGAACAAAATGGAAACAGCCATGACCGCAATAACTGATAACGTAGAAATGTTAATGATGCGTCAGACCAATATAGAAAATGGTATGGGAGATTTGTCAGTCAAATGCACTAAGACAGAAGACAAATGGATGAAACAGTTGAACCAGGTAGACAGCAAAATGATAGACTTGAGACAGAGAGAGGATGAGTTTGTAAAACAGCATGAAAGAGAGATCCAAAGTTTGACAGATAAAAACAAAGTCATGAAAAATTCAGTAGCTGGTTTGAAGAAGGGCATGGAAGATCTGTCAGTCAAACAGTCTAAGACAGAAGACAAATGGATGAAACAGTTCAAGAATGTAGACAGCCAAATGATAGACTTGAGACAGAAAGAGGATGCGCTAGTAAAGCAGCATGGAAAAGAAATCCAAATTTTGAAAGACGAAAATAAAATCATAAAACATGCAGTAGCTGATTTGAAGAAGGGCATGGAAGATCTGTCAGTCAAACAGCCTAAGACAGAAGACAAATGGACGAAACAGTTGAATCAGGTAGACAGCAAAATGATAGGCTTGAGGCAGAAAGTGGATGAATTTGTACAACAGCATAATAGAGATATCCAAATTTTGACAGGAGAAAATAAAATCATAAAATATTCAGTAGTTGGTTTAAAGAAGGGCATGGAGGATCTGTCAGTCAAACAGAGAAACACAGAAGACATGATGATGAAACTATTCAGCCAGGCAAGTGTGGAAATAACAGACTTGAAACAGAAAGAAGATAGCTTTGTACAACGGCATGATAGAGAGATCCGGATTGTGAAAGGATTACTGCAGACTGCGAGAACCTCTCAGGATGAACTCGAGAGGTATGTGGCAAGAGAAATTGGAAGCAAGCAAAGGTGGCAGGCTACACTAGAAAATCTTCAGCAAGATATGGCTTATGTTCAAGTTGATGTACAAAAACTGAGGGATGCCATCCAAAAAAGTGAAGTGGAAGAAGTAAAAGGCAAATTTTTTGCTTTTTTTCTTTTGTCAATTTTAATATTTACATGTATTTATTTTAATTTTTTCTATTGAAAGCAGTGAATTACAGTCCAATCCACAGATCTCGACATGGCTTTTCTCGACATTCTGGGTAACTCGATACAATTTTAAAATCATAACCTGTTCCGCGCGCACTATCCCGTTTCGCCTGCTGCACGGCGTGCAAACGCAGATTCTTGCTTGTTTGGCAAAGACTTTACCGTGCTGTACGCCACGCGAAGGATTGCTTGCATTGAAGCGGTAGTTAATTTTAACATAGTTCGCGCGGGGCATTAATGTTACTAAATATTTCCCAGTAACTCGACTTGTTATTCCATTCTTTCCTCTTATGTCGACACATTTCTCCCCGACCGCGGCAAAATAAGTGCGCTTTATCTACTACTGTGCTACCAAAAATGCCCACGCAACTCTCCGCATATAGGGCCCGGCGCGCACTATCCTGTTTCGCATGCTGCACGGTGTGCAAACGGAGATTTTTGCTTGCTTGGCAAAGAGTTTACAGTGCTGCACACCACGCCAAAGATTGCTTGCATTGAACGGGTGGTTAATTTTAACAGTGCGCGCCTTAGGCTTCTTTATTTCTTTTTGCGGTGCTGGCGGGGAGGGGAAGGAGAGGGGGTGTGTAGAGAAAGAGGATGACTCTGGGCTTCAGTAAAGCGAGTGTGGCGTGCCTTGCATTAGCGTACGGCAGTAAAGGTACAGAGCACTACAGACTGAGTAAATTTTTTTCCCACAAAACATTCGTGCGCCGCTGATACTAGACCTTGCTTTAGATCTCTCGGTTAACTGCCGCATTGTGTGTTTATCGGTATCGTCACTTCTTCTAAGAAAAAACAGTCAGGTCGAGGTTAAGAAACAAAAAAGTAAAGCACTGTGCAATTTGATAGCTACAGCATTTCTCCGATATCGGTAAATCTTTGCCACACAACTGCTCTGCACAACAATGATATTGGAGGATCGGGTGACAATATGCCAATAATTATAAGAAAAAGGGACATGATTGCGTTATATATTGGACACTTCCCATTATGGTGATGTTTGATTTCCCCCCCCCCACCCCCCCTCTTTTTTTTTCCTCTTCCACCACTAATCTGCTATTTCGACTTTCTCTTTACTCGACACAAGTCAAACGGGCCCGCTGATGTCGAGATAATAGAATTGCAGTGTATATTATAACATAGAAAAGAGACACCCAAACAAAGAAAGTTAGTGAATTACCCCAGTTCCATGATGTGAAAAACATACAGACATATATATATAAGACCATGCCATAGAATGCAATTGGTGAAGTACAGAAAAGAAAGGACTTGAGAGATGTGCTGAAACTATTGTGTGAATTTAGTGTACAGATTGAGTTTTTTTTTTCCTATTTTTAATTTTCCTTTCAAGGCGGAGCTGAGTTGGTGGTGATTTGTGTGCTTTACTGTAAATGGCGCTACGTCCATAAATGCTTCTTGAAAAAAATGGTCCACAGATTTTCTTTGTCGTTGTTGTTTTGTAGTTTATATACATGATCCGTGTAAATACTCATGAATTCGCTCTGTAAAATATATTAACATTGGTCATGATTCAGTTTTATTTCTTTACTGAACATGTTTGTAACAATAATCACACATTGGAAACTTCACCGCCTGTGACTGGAAATTATAATTGATGCATGGCTATCAGTGTCATTAATGGGTTAATTATATTCTAGAAGAATCAATGATTGTACATTACATTCATTTCCAACAAAGACTCTCCCTTTGCACTGGCCATCTCCCTGGTTAGATTTTGTCGTATGTACAACAATGCAACCAAGCTGGTGCAGAGAACAGGAAAAAAAAAAAGTATCTATACGAGGTGTGGGGAGCAACTGTACGATCTCTTCTGTGTTTCAAGATTTTACATTTAAACTTAAAGCTTGTAAGGTGGAGATCAGTTCCTGGCGGTATGTAAATCCCTGCCGTAATTATTCGAATGTCCCTGATCCTATGGTAGGAAAGATCGAGCACTGATAAGTACGAAAACTCGCTGGGCCCATGTGCATGTTGCGCGCTTTAAAGATACAATGGCAGTTGGAAATAGAGAATAGCCGGACGAACAGGCGGCCGCCTCTGCAAAATTCAATAAAATTTATCCTTCCACCCCCCACCCCCCTCCTAAAAAAAAACACCGACCGCCCCTTCACTGTGGGGACGATGTATTTACTCCAGTTGTAACTGCGCTGCAATGACACTCAGCCAAATTACCCAAATGGGATTAAAGAAGTATCTATATAAAAAAAACAGCAAGGAAAAAAAATTCAATGCTGCAAGGAAGAAATGCCCAGACCTGAAAAAATTACATGTGAAAGATAGTTCTTTTTGCTACTATGTCTATTCCTTTGACATGAAAGCAAAGTATCGTAATTTTGTAATAAATGAAAATAGGCCTAAAAATATCGAATAATGCTTTCTCCTCAACACTGATGGCCTCCCTCCTGCCTTTGTTTTGTTTCCACTTTAAAGTTCCGGTTGCGTTTCAAAGTTTGAAGGCATGAGTTTCTGTGCCGTCTGCCTTTTATGCACGGGCCATGCGGGTGTTACTGAGCCAGTAGTGAGTTGTTTTCTACCTTGATCTACATAATCTGTGTGCCGATTGTGCATGTTGTTTTCTACTTTGTTCTGCATAATCTAGATCTCCTAAATTACGGAGAAGGACGTGCCTCCTAAATTACGTCACAATTCAATAACTCTTTCACTAACTCATTTCAGCAAGATGATATTGCAACTATTACACTAGTACCCCAAAAAAACCCAAATGATCTGTCCTTAATGAAGGTCTATCGTGGTGGACACAGTTAGGTGGGGTCATTTATAAATGTTTATGCCACTGGCCCCAAGGAAGTTTTCCTGCTAGATTAAAGATACCCATAGCATAAGATCGTTTTTGCCCTTCGCAATTCGCCTCAACAACAAGACATTATAGCCAGACGTGTGCCATATTTCACTAAGGCTCCTTACCATATCACTATGTGTAATATGCTATGTTAGAGTTATGATATGTTTATGTAATGATGCATTAGATGTGTATACCGTGTATGTGCACTTAAACGCTCTATGGAAGTGAATGTTCCTTATAGTATTGAAACTATTCTTATCTTGCCTTATGTAATGCGATTTATGATGAAACGATAAAATATATTTACTGCATCGAATCTTAAATGACGGCATTTTATTTACGTCTTTTTTTTCTTGTTATGCATTTCCATCATTAGCCTCCAACATTTGTCTATCTCTTGACCTGTGTTCTGTTCAACTCTGTTCTTTTTCCATTTCTTTTTTCCAACTGCCTTTTTCTTTCTCTCACTCTTTGATTGATCCCGTTTGTATTTCTTCTCACATTCATCCACTCTTTTTTCTCTCCTCACATGAAATGTCCCTTTTAATTAATTTGAGCATATTAATAACCATTCTCTCTCTCTTTTGTGGCACCCTCAGTCTCTGTCTCTCTCTTTCTTTGTCTCTCCCCTTTCTCTCCCTCTCTCTCTTCGTTTCTCTCTTTCTCTCTCTGTCTCTCTTCCCTTCCTTCCTCTTTCTCTTCTTTTTCTATGGCTTGTATACTAAGGGATCAAGGGAAAAACCCGGTGATATCAATTTTTTTAAATAAAATGACTTAACACTGTGTCGGGATACAACACAGTGGGAAGTTTATGACTGTAGAATAGACCAATGAAAAAACGGGCCCCATGGCACAGACTAATGGCCTGTTTACACTGGTAGGTTTTAGAAATAGAAAAAAGGAATGGGGGACTGTGTGGGAAGAACTCTCCTGGCTTTCCGGCTTTCGTTTTCCAATTTTCTTGTCTAGTCCCAGCAATTTAAGTTGTAGGCTGAAGATAATTATATAATTCATATCTCTGGGTGTATTTTGTCAGCCCTTGTGGCTGCCGTTTGTTGCAGTTAAGGTTCAATGGACAGTCAATGTTTCCACAATGAAAGCTAATGGGCGGCGATGTCTGAAGTACCATTGCATTAAACATGTCCTAACTGTCATCATGTGGAATTCTATGTTAAGATAAAGACTTGATAATTATAATGATTATAACGGTAGTCTTGGTGTAAAGCTAAAGATTAAAGTGGGCAAGATTCCAATGCCTTGGTAAAAATACAAGTGTCAGACATAATCAAATTAACAAAATCAAGTTTACTTAATCCTCGTTGATTGTGGAGGTCTAAATGGAATCCGATCTCTGACAATTTACTGAGCGATGTTACATTTTTTCAACATGATGACGCGAACCAATGGTTGAACAGAATTTAGCTCCGTTCTAGTATGTATGGTATCAACATCATTAGAGCCCACCAGTACTACCATAAAGTAATTACAAACACCAATACCCCAATCTGACCTCTATGCCATTGGTAAAACTTAGACTGAGCTGTTTGTTAATCCTACTGGCATAATTTGTTCGGTGTTAGTCTGAAAGTCAGCACAGCATTTGCATAATTTGTGCTATGCTGATCTGGAAGACAGTAGAACATCTGCATATTATGTCCTTTGTAAGTCTGAAAGTCAGCACATCGACCTTGTACTATGTTAATCTTGTAGACAGTCTAGTAGAACATCTGCGTCATGTGTGCTGTGTTAGTCTGGAACTCCGCATAACATCTGCTGGGTGTCTTTTGTCAGCCCTTGAGCTACTATTGAGTGGTGAATAGTGAATTAAAAGTCCCTATCAATCCAACATTTTAGGCAGAGAAATGCAGTCAAAGCAACCAACATTTACGAGGGGAAATCATGGGAATACGGAAGTAAGACATGTCAGCAACATGACATAAGTTCCATGTGTGAGCCTGGCCTGAGAGACGCAAGACTGCGACCTCGTCGGCCTTCTTCTATCAAATAAATAAGATGTACACATGTATGGTGTACAGGCCTGGGAAATAGTAATTGAATAGATAAGTGTGTATAGCGATCATGTATAGAAAAGGTAACTGAGAGAAGTGCAAGGAATTATAAAACAAAAAAAGACCCCAGAAAGAGTAAATGCGGACTGTCGCGGATCGGGATTTTTGGGAATATAGATCGAGAGGTCCGCTTCCCAATCACACGAGCACAAAAAAAAAAACAACAAATAAACAACTTTCACTCTAAAAACGAAATAAATCAATTTGAGTAACAGACTGCAAAGTTTATATATCTAACAAATTCAAAGATAAAATATACAATAGATAACGAATACAATAGCAACTGAAAATGCTCAGCTAAGCTGAGGAGCAACTATGAAGTACTTAAGGCAATGTAATATGAAGTTATCTAAGTCACAATAAATTTACATTCAAAAGAATCCGCGCCCGAGGGCGACGGATCCTGTAAGGTTTAAAGTTCTATCTCTCTTCATACTAAAACATATTTATATAGCGTCTCTGCCAGGCGCGCTCTGGTGTAGTTCACACGTGGTCGCGGGAAATGCATGTGGTCTGGCAGTACTGGTCAACAGTCTACATGTGTAGGTGGCTGTAAATTCAGCATGGAATTAAAATCTTTAGCTCACCATTCGGCCCTCACAATGTGAGGGCTGTTGATATTAGCTGTGGGTTTAATGCTCAAACAAGTAGGCTTGGGCTCAGGAGCGTAGATTTCTGACAATGCTCCATCACTGTACATATCAGCTCAATCGCTGCGTCTCTATGACTTCTCATCTGGCTGAGAGCTCGCCGTCCACCTCGTAAATGGATTGTCTACATGTGGCCCAGAACTAAGTTCTGTATGGCCTTAAATACTGGACTGCATCTGCAGCTTACCGTTTAATTCCTGGATTGTAATTGGTGCAACCACTTCTAGCTCAGCTGCCGAACTGAGTTATTTTAAGTAACAGCCCTACGCAACGACCTTGGGTCGACATCAAAGGTCGAATCACTCAAGACAATAAAACGTAATTTTATAGCAATAAATTCTTAACATGTTCAAAACCCCGAGCTTTTACTCTGGATCACGGTATTTTCTGTACGTCAACAGACGTCTCAATAACATTTAATTCCTACTCACCCCTTCCCTCTCTACTAAACCTAGTTCAAAACACGAGATATAACAAGTGCTCAGTCATGCACACCTACGCTGTCCGTCTATCCTTCCCCACACCTTCTGTCTATCTATTATAAAAAAAACTGTTCAAAACAAATTGTTTACGAGACCAAGTTATGCTGGCTCGCACAATAATTACGTTTGTAAAAATTACTCACTGCTCTCTCACAAAAATTTAGTCAGTGGAAACATTTATGAATTAAATCTATTCTTGACACATCCCCCACCCCAGTGAAAACTTAGGGTTTGAACGACATAACTGTCTACTAACGTTGCTATGTAATAGTACTTTGGAAAGGGCTATATAGTAAAAAAAAATATATCGTTACTGAAAGTCAAAAAAAAAAAAAATTCTAAGAACGTGCATTATCGATGGACAATAGCATATGTATATTTATATGCGACGTTCTGTGATAATATATAATTATTGTAGCACTTAACAATTAAAGTGATAAACTTCTCTCACACAGACATACTGTAAAGACTGAAATATTGAGCAACTAGCTCATCGCTTCATTGAGCGTAATTAATACATTCATAGAACATGAACGAACAATAGTTAATTAAAGTAATGGTATCCTGGCAGCAGTAGGTCTGGTCGCTTGGTTTGCCATTTCCTCATCTCATTGACCCGCAGACAAAGGCGTCAAGGTTGTCTGAAACTCAGGTCATGGTCAGGATGGACGCTAGTGGAAAAAGGAATCACATGGAAATTTTGAGAAAGAATGTCCATAATTGGTAGGACAATATAATGTGAAACCATCCACGGTCTCCGAAAAAGGTGAAAAATGCTCAACCTCAATGTTTAACAGACTATTTTAGAACACTAAATCAAACGGGACAATACATCAGCTTGTAAATTATCCTCCCCAGGTATAGCCCGAATAGTAAATTTGTATTCCTGAAGCGCAGGGCTCCATCTGGTTAGTCGAGCATTCTTGGCTCTGTTCGACTTAAGAAACAGTAATGGTCGATGATCCGTTTCAATTATAAATTCGGACATTAATAAGTATCGAGAAAATGCATCTACCGCGTAAACAATTGCGAGGCACTCTCGTTCGACAATCGCATAGCGCGTCTCTCGATCAAGTAATTTCCGGCTTGCATATAAGCACGGTCGCAAGAAACCGTCACGCTGTTGGAGTAACACGGCGCCTATTCCTTTATCTGATGCATCCGTTCGGACGATGAATGTCTGGCGTATATCGGGTAAAACAAGCAGGGGGAAAGTAGAAAATAAATTCTGAATAGTCTGAAGGGCATCAGCGCACTGAGGCGTCCAGACGACTCTATTTGGAACATTTTTCCTTGTTAGATCAGATAACGGGGCTGAGAGAGAGGGAAAGTTTGGTATAAATTTCCTGTAATAATTCAAAAGTCCCAACAAGCTACGAACTTGCTTTTTAGTTTTAGGGGGTTGCAGTTTCAAAATACTGGATATCTTGCGATCGTCTGGAGTCTGAACCCCGTGGGTTATGGTATGACCTAGTTTATTGCACCGATAACACCTAATGCTGTCATATATATTACGTCTGGGTTGCATTGGAGGTGCATTATATGGATTATTATAATATGCCCAAGGAGGTGGACATGGTGGGCTCTGATAATGGTAGCCCTCGTTAACGTCACGACGGGGTGGACCTGAATAGCGAATAAAATGTCCCCGAGTGGGAGGTCCAGCACGGCTTGGAAAACCGCGAGCTTTATTGGGCGGCGGTTCGGAATATGCACGCGGAGGCGGCGTCTGGCGATGAACTGGTCGAGAATTTCTTGTAACCATTGGCGCAGTTCCACCGACTCCGGCATAAAACGGTACGCTAGTTTTGGCTTTAGCCAGCGAACGATTAGGGTGTGCGGACGCGTACTGTTCTACCAAGGACGTGATTTCCGCTAACGTCTTAGGTGCCCACTCTTTAATGTGGGAGACTAGTTCTGAATGGCACGCGTTAAATATTTGGTCCTTCAGAACGAGCTCATAAAGCCCTTTAAAATTACCGTCAGCGACACCAGCCAGCTGAATCCAGCGGTCTAAGTAGTGCTTTAGGCGGTCGACGTACGTTGAAAAATTTTCGGACGGGTCTGGCTTACAACTCCGGAATCTTTGGTGAAAACCGTCCTCGGTGTGTTGAAAACGCTTTAAAAGAGCCTTTTTAAGGATGTCGTAATTTTTAGAATCCTCGATGTTGAGGCCATGGAATACTTCAAGTGCACGTCCCGTTAATAAATTTGCAAGGCACGAAGTCCATTCAGTTCTTTCCCATCCGGCGGCTACCGCGTGGAGCTCAAAACGATGAATATAAGAATCGATCTGGTCGACCTTATCATTATAGGTTGGAAGCTTTGGTTTTGCTTTAACATTATTCGTTGGAACCGCGGTCGGTTGGTTTCCTTGCAGCTCTAATTTCTTTAGGGCAATTTCGTGCTCTCGATGAGCCACTTTGTCGGCTCTTTCTTCTATTTCTCTTTGTCGTTCGCGTTCCGCGGCCTTCTCGGCTCTTTCTGCGGCCCGCTCTTCTCTAGCTAGGTCTTCTTGTAGTTTACTCTCGCACCAAGAAGCCAGCTGGTCCTCGGGTATGCCTAACAGCTTCGCTGAATTTATATAGGAAGTGTAATCGTCCATTATGATTAGTTACACTCACAATAGGTCTCTACAGGAGATCTATTAATGTTAATGGACAGGTATCCGGATAAATTCACGCAATAACCCGTCTGACAGTGTACTATGTTATCACTGTAGTATTTACGTTAATCCGATACGCGATAAAAAATATTTACTTATTTAACTCCGCGATTATTAATCCCTGAGGCAATTTGCACTCGTCGGGTCGACGTCCCTAGTAGACGACAAAATACAAACAATGTTCCTTCTTCAATGAAATCGCAGTGTCCTTACTGTTATCACTGCCGATGTAATATATAATTACACGTGAATCAACGAATATTAGATCGTTGATTAATATTTTTAGCTATTTTCCTATAGCTCTTGTATAATTGCAATTGCAAGGTAATTTCATTACCGGTAGTTCTCTTTAAAGAACAATAACTTCAGTAATTATATACTGGATATTCAAGGCAGGTGCACAACTGCACTTGAATGTGGAATCAATATTCCCAATATATAAATATATACTCTGGCGTATCAGCCTTATACGTCACAATAACCAGATAAACTCAATCAATGTGTCAATGTAGACACATGACTCACACAGGCATTATATTAAACAAAGGAGTGTATAATTATAATGTACGTAAGGTGTAATAAAAAAAACAACACGAAACTAGACGCCAGACCAACAAGAAAAGACGGACAATAACAAACTCTACAGTCTGAACATATTTACAGATAGGATTAAGAAGAGGACAAGAGAGACGTCTTCCTAAAACAACGAGGAAGATGGAAACGCTACAATCTAAACAAAGTGTACAGATCCCTATCAAAGTCCGTTCTCGCGAATGCGACTTCCCACAGTTTCAATAACCACTGGTGTTGCGAGACCGCACAATCTGTCGTCGAGACGGCAGAGTCTGCGACCAAGCCACCACTTTGGCAGGGGGGACCCGCAAACGTAAGAACGCCCTCGCCACCGCCCGTGAGTTCCTAAACACAGAGAAAAAGTAAAATGAGCCTGTAAAACAGAAGGAGGAACACTCAACTCCTTAACGCAGACAATATTAAGGATGGAATCACTTAACTCAAGGAACTGGTGGAGATTCCTTTAGCCCTTGCGTACACCACAGTCAGTACGTTTGTCTTTCTTCGTTCAGTTATGTTGAAGTCTCCTTGGCCTCGATCCTCGGGTCAATGGGAGAGCCGGAAATATGTGGAACAAATAATCAAAGAAAGCAGTATACAAAACTAAATACAATGAAGTAATTAAAGTAGCTCAACGTGCAGACCACGTGAGCACTGAAACTGAAAAGAAACAAAAGTTAATCAAAGAGAAAAACGATATTATAATCTAATCTAAATAAACTATAAATTAAACAATGTCGTGTAGTGTCCCCTCCAGTGTCGCGGATCGGGATTTTGGGGAATATAGATCGAGAGGTCCGCTTCCCAATCACACGAGCACAAAAAAAAAAAAAACAAATAAACAACTTTCACTCTAAAAACGAAATAAATCAATTTGAGTAACAGACTGCAAAGTTTATATATCTAACAAATTCAAAGATAAAATATACAATAGATAACGAATACAATAGCAACTGAAAATGCTCAGCTAAGCTGAGGAGCAACTATGAAGTACTTAAGGCAATGTAATATGAAGTTATCTAAGTCACAATAAATTTACATTCAAAAGAATCCGCGCCCGAGGGCGACGGATCCTGTAAGGTTTAAAGTTCTATCTCTCTTCATACTAAAACATATTTATATAGCGTCTCTGCCAGGCGCGCTCTGGTGTAGTTCACACGTGGTCGCGGGAAATGCATGTGGTCTGGCAGTACTGGTCAACAGTCTACATGTGTAGGTGGCTGTAAATTCAGCATGGAATTAAAATCTTTAGCTCACCATTCGGCCCTCACAATGTGAGGGCTGTTGATATTAGTGCTGTGGGTTTAATGCTCAAACAAGTAGGCTTGGGCTCAGGAGCGTAGATTTCTGACAATGCTCCATCACTGTACATATCAGCTCAATCGCTGCGTCTCTATGACTTCTCATCTGGCTGAGAGCTCGCCGTCCACCTCGTAAATGGATTGTCTACATGTGGCCCAGAACTAAGTTCTGTATGGCCTTAAATACTGGACTGCATCTGCAGCTTACCATCTAATTCCTGGATTGTGATTGGTGCAACCACTTCTAGCTCAGCTGCCGAACTGAGTTATTTTAAGTAACAGCCCTACGCAACGACCTTGGGTCGACATCAAAGGTCGAATCACTCAAGACAATAAAACGTAATTTTATAGCAATAAATGTTCAAAACCCCGAGCTTTTACTTTGGATCACGGTATTTTCTGTACGTCAACAGACGTCTCAATAACATTTAATTCCTACTCACCCCTTCCCTCTCTACTAAACCTAGTTCAAAACACGAGATATAACAAGTGCTCAGTCATGCACACCTACGCTGTCCGTCTATCCTTCCCCACACCTTCTGTCTATCTATTATAAAAAAAACTGTTCAAAACAAATTGTTTACGAGACCAAGTTATGCTGGCTCGCACAATAATTACGTTTGTAAAAATTACTCACTGCTCTCTCACAAAAATTTAGTCAGTGGAAACATTTATGAATTAAATCTATTCTTGATACGGACCATTGTGCAGATCAATTATTAACCCGGATTTGATTATTATGAGTCAAATTTAACTCATTTAGATATTTCATTCGTGAAAACCATTTGTAATCACATGGAAGAGGTGGCGAGGAATCATAATCAACTAAAAGTTCAGTTTAGACCGAAATCCGTTGAATAAAAGTGTACTTGGCCAATAAACGTGTTGTGAGACACTTGAGAAGCTGTGTCGCATTGTACTAAATGTTGTATCTGAGGCACTTTTCATTCTCCATCATCTCAGATAACAAGAGAACAGTACAGCCAAATTTTTCCCCTAAATTCTACAGTCTGCTTGGTTGTGACCTGCTTATGTAAATGGCATTTCACACGGCACGATTCCAAACTGTTTTCAGTGGCAGTTTCGCGTACGCACAATCTCTTTGACATCAGGGAAATGTTTTCCTTTCATTCTTCTTTTTTCTTTCATTCTTTAGTTAGTTCACTAAAAGTTATTTCAAAGTCTTAATATACTGTCTGCTCGCACACGTCGCGAAATAATGTGATCAGCTTTCTCGTAGTCGTAATAAGGTGGGACAAGGTGGTCTAGAGGCAAGGTGCTCGCCTCTCATGCCAAGGGTCCCGGGTTCAAAACCCGGCCGGTGCAGGCATGTTGGAAGTTTGGGATTTTTCTCATATTTTCGTGTCCCTGATTCTATTGAGGGGTAGGATCGAGTACCTAGTCTTCTCGGATAAGGACGAAAAAATTCGGAGGGTCCGTGCGCACGTTGCGCACGTTAAAGATACCTTGGTAGTTGGAAATCGTAAAGAGCAGGCCGAGCAGGCCGCTGCCAGGGCAAAATTAACGAAAATTCATCTCTACCATTCCCTCCCCCCCCCCCTCATCTCCCCCCCCCCCAAAAAAAATAACCCGCCGACCGGCGCTGCAGTGTAGCGACGACGTGCTTGCTCCAGTTGTAACTGGGCTGCAATGGCACAAAGGCAAATTTCCCAAATGGGATTAAAGAGTTATACAAATACAAATACAAATAAATGGGCCGAGCAGGAAGAAAAAAACTATTATAAGCAAGATTGATTTTTGATTGACTGATTATGATTCATCGTTATCTCTTTTTTGTGTGTAGAAAATATTTTTCATGAACAAAATGTCTAAATAAATTAAATATGACTTCAGTTGACCACATCTGACTTACTTAATGGGTCATGTATGAAACGTTTTCTTCATTGTACGTAATGCCACCTAGCTGGTCTGGAAAAAGGAATTACACACAAAGTTACATGTGCAGGGTTAATCACATGTTATCCAAAACTTTACCTGGAAGTCTAATTAATTGTATATTCAATTTGTTCAGTTTGTCAAATGAATCAACTCTCTGTCATTTGAACACAAATTTGATATATGAAAAACAAAGAATAGGAGAAATAACTCTTGTCTTGAATTATCGCTGTCATAGTTCTGTCATAGGTTATTTCCCATTATTAGATTTCAGCATTCTGTCAATTGAATGACACTGCAGCTGTGTCTTAACTTAATGGGAAGACTGTTAAAATGCAGTTTGGGAAATGCTTTTTTTTTACTTCCCTGCCATATGAACTTGAAGAAAGAGGTCACCTATTAAGTGTGTACATGTTCCGAGATGGAATTTGGAGAGGATAACGAGGGTGTGGGGAGGGGGGGGGGGAGGGGGAGATGCCCCAAAGTGTAAAGCACCTACGCGAGGGGAGAAGAACTTATAAGACGATGCATACGTTTTCGAAAAAAAAAATCTTTATAATCTAAAAGTTTCGGTGTTTGTTTTTTTTTTCCTAGCAATTTAAGTTGTAGGATGAAGATAATTGTATAATCCATATCTCTAATGAAACAGTGAAACAAAATTGCTTTCGAAATGCTGCAACAAGTCCTGGGTACTCATTATTGGATTAGCCATACTCTTGTACGGGAAGGGGGGAGAAGAGGGTTATGAAGTCCAGGTTTATAAAAAGGAGGTTAGGCGTCTCAAAACTGGTCAAAATGGAGCTTACGCGCTTTATGATACACGTACATAACATAAATGGCCCCTAAAGGGGACGGGGTGTGAGGCAAGGGCAATAATTCTCTAACTTGAAGCATTTTGACAGTATTATCAGGCGTTCTTTCCCATTATCTGTACCTCATGCTCCACTTTAAGGATGTCCCAAAATAACGGTTATCAAAGCCAATAATAATAATACAAATAATTAAAAAACAATACTGATTAAATAACAATAACTTAATAGCTTTGCTGCAACTGTTTTCTATACATGCATATAGATAAATACACAGACTGAGACACAATGATACACGGACAAGTGGACAGACATACAGACAGACAAACAGACTGACAGTGACAGCTAGTCACACAGTGAGAGACAGGCAGATAAGGACAGACAGACAGATGGAAAAACAGACATAAAACCAACCAGTCCGATAGATAAAAAAAAAAAAAAAATTAAAGACATGAGTCATGTCTTTGATGAAGAATTCTGAATAGCTAAACAAGATGAAAGAAAAAGAAACACAATGATAAATGAAAAAACAACATGAAATGAATAGAATTGAGTTTGGAATTTTATTTGGATTTTTAAAAAAAACAGGCGAGATCTTATAATATTAAGGTGGAGAGGGGGGGTGTGGGGGGGGGGGGAAGAGAGATATAAATTCAGCAATAATTATGATGTAGATGGACGAAATTCTGACAGATCTCAAATATGTGATGTTTATGGTCTGTACATTTAGATTGAGGGAATCAGGCCAACCCCAAATGTAACATCAGCTGTGTAGTAGGAAAACGTTGTGTAATCGAAGTCTAATTGTTCTGCCTCCTTGTATGTTAATGAATTCAAGCTGATATCCAAGCTGGCATCACATACAGATATATGACACGAAATACAACAACAACAAAATATTTTGCGTAACGTTTCATACATTTCAACTGTCCAGTGGCCTGACATGGACTCTCTTGGTTAGAAGTTCTGGAATATTACTACTGATCAAATCATATCAAATGAACACAAAAACATACATATTTCTTAGGAAAGATTATTATGTAATTCGAGACAGAAGAGATCATCATCATCATCATCAGTTGCCCTGTCTCGAACAGACATTGGCGATCATGGCTCTCCACTCGGATCAGTCATCGGCCAAACTCAAGATGGAGTTGTTGTTGTGACGTTTGGTTTTGTACCCGATAAAGGTACCTGAAATGCCATCTCTACAGGAGATATTGAGGCATAATAGCCAATGCAATCCAAAATTCGTCCATTATTTTCAGTTTGAAACGGCCAGAAGTTCACAATTTCTAAATACAGACCAAATATAGTCATAAACGGTAGATGTCTATTTGGTACATTTTTATGTTAAATGTATGAATGTTACATCAATGCTAAATGTTCCATTAACGCTGAATCAGTAATCAGGTCAGATTTGATCACATGAGTCATATTTAACCAAATATAAGTATATTATCTATAAAAAAAAAAAAATAATAAATAACTGTACATACATAGAAGAGATAGTGAGGCATGATACAGCCGAAAATAAATTCGTCTGCTCCAAATATGAAAACTTAGACATTAAAGAGTTCTTGCTCCGTAAACGCACTGATCTTAGAATGGATGGTTTTGTACAAAGTTAAAGATCTGGCATTACAAAAAACAAAAAGAAGCAACTCTACTGTAATCTTAATTTCCACTGTTGGTGGCTTTTGCACCTTTTTGTTTGGTCCATATTTTCAGTTTGAAATGGCAAAAGTTGAAACTTTCTATATACCAAGCAATTATTCATAAACAACTGCTGTCTACTTTTTAATGTTAAATAAATGTGACATGAATATTCAAAATTCCATTAAACTCTGAATCAGTGATCAGGTCAGATTTGATAGTATGCATTCATATTATTTAACCAATACCGGTATAGTATTTATATATATATAAAAAAAAAAAAAATGTAAATACACAGAACAAATATTGAGGCATAATGGCCAATAAAAAAATAAGTTTGTCCAAAAACACGTCTGATCAATAAAAGTGTCTTTTTCCCCACCCAGGTCATGTAACTTAATTACCAACTTGAGACATTCGGTCATATTTCCTTACTTTTTTCCCTGGTCCAGGAATTACCATAAAACTATTAACTTAGCTTCCTTTGGCATTATATCCAGTACTGATAAAACAATAATGATATTATTGAAGATCATTTATATAGCGCCCAATCCAAACAATTTTCTGTAGGCGCTTTACAGAAAGACTTGTTCTCTCCATCTGCCTCTCTCTCTCTCTCTCTCTCTCTCTCTCTCTCTCTCTCTCTCTCTCTCTCTCTCTCTCTCTCTCTCTCTCTCTCTATCTATCTATCTATCTATCTGTGTGGGTGTGTGTGTCTCTCTCTCCCTCCTTCTCTCTCTCTCTCTCCCTCTCTCTCCCTCCCTCTCTCTCTCTCTCTCTCTCTCCCTCTTTCTCTCTCTCTCTCTCTCTCCCTCCCTTCCTCCCTCTCTCTCTCTCTCTCTCTCTCTCTCTGCTAGACATACCTATTTATTTGTATACGTAGACACACACATAAAACATACTACATGTATATAAGGCAGAAATTAAACAATAAAACTGCAAAAATAAAGCGAATTGAGAAAATAATTAGATTGGGAATGAGACTTCATAACCGAAAGCGTTTTTAAATGGTACATTTTAAGACACCAATTTTGAATTTTGACTCATTAGATACTTGTCGCAATGATTTTGTCAGCGAGTTCCGGATGTGCGGGGCAGAGTGTGTAAATCCTCCGCCTCCTGGTGCCTTTGACTTGCAATTTAAAATCTCAAGAAGGCCCTGATCGTTTGATCTTCAAGAACGAGGTGGTGAGTAGGGATCTGCCAGGGTGGAAAGGTAAGGTGGTGCTGTTTTGTTTATGCACTACATGGTTGTTGTTACGGAACCGTAGTATTAAACATAGTAAGCTATAGCTGACCAATGAACACAACCTGGTATTTTTTCCACTCAGTGCTATAATTAGACCACGGTCCTCTACCATACAACATCCTACTCTACAGTGATCAAGGTCGAAATATTTTAATCTTTATTTCATAGAGCCATACAGAAGGCTGAACAAAAAAAAAAAAAAATATGTGATGCATCATGACGGTTGTCCCAATGACTATAGCTTTTTTTAAGACGTAAAATTTTGAGAAAAGTTCCTTTGGGCAATTACTCAACAACTAGGCCTGTACCTTCCTGACCGAACCGTCGCGCTGCGTCACATATGTCTATATTTAAACTGGCCATAATTTCCTGTTGTTGTTTTCTTGTTTTTTTACTTGTTTTGTGTTTTGTTTTGTTTCGTTTTGTCAGTCTCAGAAGTCCAGAAGAACTATTGAGCTCTGATATTAACACTGGTGTCTGTTGTGGCTCCACAACTTAAGAGTTGTATTGAAGATTTAGTAAACTTGTCCGCCAACAAAGAAACACGAAAACGTGCTAAAGCCTGAGAGTTCTGGTTTTCCGTCCACAGAAACTGCATAGACAGAAATTGTCTCATCTGCCTCCATTTCTGTGACAACAACGGTGCAGTCAGTGTTATCAGGCGTTGTAAAACAATTAGACAAGACATAATGCGGATTATTTTTTGTCTCTTTAAGCATATATAATGATGCCTTTCCTTTTACTGGTAGTTGGCACGCCCTGAGACAGGCCACATACATTCCCTTTACTGGGGTTGTGTCCCTGCAAAAATGGCCACTGTTGTAGGTTACACTTCTATAAGAATGAACAGTTTCACATTCTGTAGGTATATAGCCATGAGTCACAGCTGCAGTAAATCCAACACCAGCTGGTCTGGCACACTCTCTTCCTGGATATGAAATAGAATAAAATTTTGTTATTTGAGCATATTATGAGAATTTACAGGTGTGTATTACAGATATAAACAACTAGATGACGTACCGGGCATTGCCCGGAATAAACAATCATGTGCTCTCTCTCTCTCTCTCTCTCTCTCTCTCTCTCTCTCTCTCTCTCTCTCTCTCTCTCTCTCTCTCTCTCTCTCTCTCTCTCTCTCTTACAATAAAGGTAGTAACTGCAGTCCTGCTTCAGAACTCATGCGCGCCAGGACACTGCGAACCAAGCTTGATATGGTTACATTTTATGACATGCACGGTACTATAACAAAATGAAGCCAAGTTGGGTGTAAAACGAAACAAACATGCAAATATACAGATGTTACATAGAAATAAACATTGTTAGTTTTTAAAATACATGCTTGAAGTAAACACCTTTTAATTATAGCCATCATCTTCCTTATCTCAATTGCCACCTTCCTGCCAAATTTCAGGCCTGAAGGGTGTATAGTTTGGTCAGTTAGTCATGCCAAAGGTTGCGAGTTACTGAAATATATAATAGATACAGAAGCGACGCCGAGCAGCGAAAATGCCTCTTGGTCAGCATAGATTTGGGGTTTCGTTTAATTATGATTTCTCTTCTTTGTATGAACAAAATACTTTTCATGAATAAAGTCACTAATTGAGTGAAAGATGGCTCAAAATGACCAAATCCAGCATAATTTCCCAGCCAGCATCCTTAGAGAAATCTGATTCATAGGATTAACATCCAGGTTTGCTCATAGGAACGACACGTTTCTACATAGATTCACTGGTTATGACATCGCGCCAATATTGATGAGCCCACCGCTATGGTAATCCTACAAATCCTACGGAAATGTTACACAAATCTACGTGGAATTGATGTTGGGGTGCTTTCGAGGTCATGACTCGAATGAATGTGTCATCAACAAGCAGCATACACAAACACACACACATATACTTTGACAAACAGCACAGCTGTCCACAATGGAAACAACTCGCCTAGAAATGGTAAACATCCACACCATTTATGCATATCTTATTCCTGCCTGATGTGCCGTGCCTTGCTCAGAATAAATCAGTTACAGCGCTATTATTTTCATTTTTACTAACCACGACAGTCTCAATTAACTGATCATTCCACACATTTCATCCCGTTCTGAACTTCAACCGTACCATCTTACTGCCTCAGCAATACTAAAACATGGGAAACCATGCCTAGAGGGTGTAAGCAAAAGTTTGGCACAACATGCTGAGGGAACATTTTTTTTTCCTGTCTTTTAAGATAAAGACACAATATTGACCATCAAACGAAGAAAATCTCATTCATTATTATTTGAAACACTAATGTGAAGCGTTTCTCAAACTTTGTAAAAATTTGTAATAAACAGAATTTTCTATAAATTTTCACATTTTGTTATATATGTAAGCCTGAGGGAAAATGACTATATAAATAACAGAAGTTAATTTCATATCACCCGTCAGGCTTGATGCATTTGCATCGTAGTTTACTTTTTTATAAAGGTGTGATAATTCTAATTAATACTTTGTCTAAAGCCCAGTAAGAAAGTGAAACAATTGAGAGAACGATAGAATGACATCTACAGGAAAAAATAGCATGTTGTCTCTCCGAGAGAAAGAGAGAGAGAGAGGGGTGAGAGAGAGAGAGAGAGAGAGAGAGAGAGAAATGGAGACAGAGGAAGGCATTGGGAGAGGAAGTGGGATAGGGAGAAGAAGAGAGAGGGAACAGAGAGAGGGAAGCAGGTCTATCCCGAGCAACACCTGGTACCTCAGCTAGTGATAACGATAATAATCTCTCCAGACTTACTCAAACTTTGCATATCAGATTTCAAGGCAGACAATTCCTTTAGGATATCCTTTTGCTGCACAAAGAAAAGGAAAACGTGTTGGTAATTTTACAAGGTTGCCATGTGATATAGATATTAAATACCTATAATCTTTTTGACAATTTGATATCAGAAGTTCTGAAATTTGAAAATCATCACAGGTAAGAGATAAATAGAAATAAAGACAGGCAGGCAGTAGGCTAGAGTAATTCACATCAACCTGAATATTATCACAATGTTCACATAATGGCCTGTTTCAGTTTTCATAGTTTGGAGAAAAACCAGTAAACTCTTTTTCCAAAGTGAATTATTTAGCTTATGATGTCAGTTGCTATGGTTAATAATATTATTGTTGGAGGTTTGGAGTGGCGCATGATCTGCTTTTTGTTTCCATGACAACACAAGCATACTTAAATGTCTCCGAAGTTTTATGCTCATCCAGGTGCACAAGAAAATTATTAGAAGAAGCAGAAATTACAGTCATTATAGATTTATTGCGTAAAAGAATTTAACCTATTTTTATAATTTTACTTACCTCTTTCAGTTGCTCATTCTTTTCTTTCACCTTTGTATTCAGGATATGTCGTAGTTGAATGAGAGGTTTGAGTTTGTTGTCCATCATTTGGCACAGGTCAGAATGCTGGAAATGGAAAAGGTAAATGAAAGTTTGTCCACATTATTAAAGCGGTACAAATTTTTCTCTGCCTCACAGTTGCAATTTCTCATTTATCACAAGCAATGGTATCTCTGACCTCTAATTATATCACTTCTAAAGAAAATGTATTAATTGAATCACAGAGTCAAAAAGAAAAGTGAATTCTACTATTACAAAACTAAAAACTCAATACAAACATTAACCTACAATAAAATTTTCTCCTTGCCATGCATGTGGCGGTTGCTTAAGTATTAATATCAGGTGCCTTTAAAACGTCTAAATATACAGTTTTAGTCATTATTATTAATGTTATTATTATTATTAGTAGTCATTTTTCATTATGATAGCCTTTTACTTTCTCTAGACATATGATGTAGTATGACATAACTTTGATTAAATCACAATGTTTCATTTCTTTTAAAATCTTAAAGAACTACTGAAGAGACTGGTGACCATCCACTGAAGTTATAAAACAAAATGACCAACATGTAACTAAGAGAAATGTTTTCTTTTGCCACTTTATCTTTCCTTTTTTTTTTGCTTTCACGATTCTTGTTGATAAAAATAGTCCTGTGAGGACTCATGAACTCAATCACGAATCAGACAGGGTCATTGTGTCAATGCACCGTGTCAAAGTAGATTTGAGTAAGGTTTTTGGTAGGATTACCATTGGGGTGGATTTCCTAAATCATCCTACTGACCGTGGGGCGTTGGCATTTCCCGCTGATTTACACAAATTTATTAACCATTATTATTCATGTGACTTAAATTTGGGACTGATTGTTTTAACACTGAGAATAAAACTTACACAGAAGATGTATGGGACTACTTTAACATGGCAGGAAAATTCAACGAAAGATTACTGTAAAAGTTTTAATGCTTTGAATTCATATTATAGATTGGGGGGGGGGGGGGGAATCTTTGATATCATAAATAATATGGTGATCTGGGTAGGAGGCCAGTAAAAAAAAAGATTCTACACTTGATTTCTTAAAACAAACAACTGGGCTGGAACACAATTTATTTATAACATAAGGTCATAAAGTCATGTATCTGTACTCTATGGGAATGCTAGAATTCTCATGTTGTCCCTTTTTTATTTCTTCCTAATCCAGTAATATCTTCCAAGCTGGTAAATGTTGGGTGTCATCAGAATTGTCCTGCAAATTCCCATTTAAGGTAATACTTCTGAGTATCTGTCACCTATGTCAATGTTTAATTTTACCTAATGCTTGGTTTTCTATTATTATAATGATATCTGTCAAACTACATTTCCCCACACCCATCTACTTACTTACTTCCCAATCCATCTATCTACAGACATACTCTCTTACTTAGAGGTGAAACAGGCTACAGTCAGCGTAGTCGCCAGATTGATGGCTCGCCACATATAAATTTTGCTTCAAACTAACACAATAGGCACTGCCCACATCGCAACCCATCGGTATGCTATTAACTTGCTATTGATGTTTACCAATGAGAGTAAAATACTGCTTTCATTCAACATTATCTTCTTACATTGGTCTTCAGTTCCTCAAAATCTGTCTTCAATTCCCCAACACGTGTCTTCACTTTCTCAATCCCTTGCTGACCGTGTTCTTCCACTGTCGTCAGTCTATCATCAAGCTGTCTCATTCTCTGCGAAGCATTATCACTTTCTTGATTAACTTTCTCCATGGCTGTATTCAAAGACTCAGTCTTATTGGCTAAATCATTCACACATTTCTTTGCTACTTCAACTTCCCGATTCATTGATTCTAACTTTTTAACATGTTCTTTCGCATTTTTATCAAGTTCTTCAATATTGTTATTTATGTCATATGCACTTTCTTCCAAGTGATCCAAGCGATCATCTGATTGTGTCAGTTTCTGGCTGTTTTTGCTGATCATTTCTTGGTATTCTGTCCTCATGGCAGTTTGCTTTTCAGCAATTTGTTCCACATTTCCCTTGAGTGAACAAAACGGCCTCTTCAAGCATTCCAAACCTTGCCAGAACTTTATGGGTGATCCTCATGTCCACTTCTTGAAAGAAAGAAAAAAATACATACCAAAACTGTAGTCTAGCCAGGAAACTGCTGTGTGCAGGGCCAGTCAGTTGCCGGGCCCAATTAAATTTTTTTACGCCCCCCTCCCATTAAGACTCGAAGTCTGTAAAATCAACTGAGTGCAATCAGTCCAATTGGTTTAACGCCTGCAATGATAGGGGGAAACAAGTCTGAATAAATCACAGTAAAATGCTCATCCCGCTTTGCAAAATACACACATGTGAATAGCTGCTATTTCTATCTTATATTTGTTGCCAAACAAGCACAATTAACCCTTGCTTTGCCCTGGACAAACCTGCTTCCCTATCTTAATCTGCTCTCTGTCAGTTTTTCTCTATGTTCTCAGTCTCTCTCTCTCTCTCTCTTTCTCTCTCTCTCTCACTCCATCTCTCTATCTCTCTCCCTCTGTAATCTCAATGCATCGCCCCCTCCCTCCTTTGCCTCTCTTTCACTCACTACTATTCCTTTCGAGGAACCCACACCAAATTACATGCATCAAATACAGTCTCCCCATCAAGTCATTCTTGCTGTTCAGGAAAATCGCACGAAATAGAAGGCTCTTAAAATAATAATAATAATAATAAATAATAAATTACATTTATGTAACGCATTTCCAATAAATGCTCGATGCGCTTTACAAGTAATAAAAACTCATTCCTCTCTCTCCCACACTCCCTCTCCCCACCCCCCTCTCTCTCCCTTCCCATCACATTCTCACTCCTTCTATCACATGCTCTCTCCCCTCAGGTAAGTCAAGAAAAATAAGCCTGCTGGAACAAAAAATGCTTTAGCTGCCTTTTGAAACTTACTAATGATTTTGTTTGTCTCAGTTCCATAGGTAACTTGTTCCACATTAAGGGGCCAATATATGTGAATGATCGTTCACCATAACATCTGTATGATTTCACAGGTGTCACTAGCATGGTGGAATCAGTGGAGGATCTTAAACTTCTCCCTGGTGTATACAGTTTTATCAAATCTTGTAAATAAGTAGGAGCCGAGTCATTCAGACATTTGAAACACAGGATGCAGATTTTAAAAATTATCCTTTGCTTCACGGGGAGCCAATGCAATTCTTTCAGGAGTGGTGTGATATGATCTCGTTTTTTGGATTTGGTTATCAGCCTGGCAGCATTATTTTGGATTACCTGTAGACGATTCAAAAATTTTGTATGAATACCCGCTAAAAGTGAATTGCAGTAGTCCAGTCTAGACAAGATAAGGGATGTAACTAATGTTTTTGTGGTCTCTTCATTTAGATACTTTCGGACAAGGCTTATTCTTCTCAACTGAAAATTTAAGGGTTTAGACAGAGATCCTACACCTGAACCCATTGACAAATGGTGATCAATAAACACACCCAGTCGAACATCAGTTTTAGCTCAGATGCTAAAATGAAACGTGATACCTCAGTGATACCTCACAACCTACTTACACCTATCGGGGAAGGCACACAAATCTGATCATAATTATAACTAGATCTTGCACACGCACTACTCGCCTGGCTTTCACATAAATACACATTCTGGCCGAACATTCAGGAACCAGCTTGCCCCCCCCCCCCACCCCCCAACAAGCCCGAGACAGACCTGGAACGTTCGGGGCACATGCAAGTCACCCAATCGCACACAGACACATCATCGAATTACATCATTTCAAGGCCAACCTAGCGTAAACAAGTACATCTCTCATATTATGGTACATTTTGGATTATCCTACCATTAACAAAACAGCTTAGACCTAGCACACCGCGAGACATCAAGGGAAAAAATTAGACTAACGGTGGGAAGGAGAGGGGGAGGGGGAGAAAGGTAGCCGAGTAAAAACAACGCCCGGGACTAAAGGGGTGAGACAATATCGATCGTCCCCGCGAACAGCAAGACGCTACATGTAAGACTATATTATTTTTTTTTTTCACATTACTTCATTATCACAGACAGATTTCAACCATGTAATAATGAAGTATCTGGGAAACTATCAACTCAAATACTGATATCACTGTCGGTAGTTTCAGACTTCGACCCCCCCATAAGAGAAATTAACACAATTTAATAACTCTAAACCAAAAAACCAAAGATATGTCTGTACATTAGCCTGGTAGATATTACCTGCTGATCCTCCATCTGCTTTGTGTGGAAAGGACTGTAATGTTGCTTGGAAGTTCTGTGATGCGTTTTCCTTTTCCTCTTCACTCGTAACTTCAACATTCCCATCTGCAATCTCTTCTTTTATATCTGTGAAAATCAAGACATGAATTTCCTCTTTGCAGACAATAAACAGGACAGATGGGTACAAGAGTAGTATATGAAATGAAGTGTGTTAATTTTGGTTGGTTTACATGTGTACAATTTTCATCAAAAATAAGTGAAAGGTTACTGATTCTCCATTAATATAACTCTGAACTTGGGAAACTTAAGACCTTAAAACTTGACATTAATAGTTCTTGAAATATGAAAAATTAACAAAGTGGAACATCATTATCTGGCCAGATTTCTAGTGATCATTTGATAGGGATATCCCTCATTACATGACATAACAAATACCAATGTAATTTATTATTACAGGCTTTTCTTAAAAGAAACTATGGACGTATGATTCACCGGTTTTTCCAAACTTCCCAGAACCATTTGCTATTGACTTGAAATAACTAGAGCTTGCGTGTGGTGGTAGACAGACAGGCAAGAAGATAGGTTGATCAACTTGAAGATCAGTAACAAGCAGACAAACACACATGCATGCCAACAAAGTCTGAATTTTTACTGGGAAAAGTGTACACACAACCCAGCCACTAATTTGCAAACATATTGTTCTCAAACATGTTGCATTCAATTCATAATATCCTGTTTGGTGAAATCAATTTGCTAATAAAACAAAATCAAAATGTCAGCCAAAAGAGTGTTGTTGTTTTTTATGCTCCAAGTGTTCCTTTAACAAAGACACCCCTCAATAGAACTATTTTGAATGACATCTTGTGTTGCCATGACCAAGATGTAAAACCCAAACTTTTAAACTAAACTCTGACCAGAATAATAAAGGCTACAGAATAAAACTTACTGGTAAATTCCTCATTTTTCCTGCTCAGATATAAAACAACATTGTCTATAAGTTGGCCTGTCTCCTTGACTGTAAGGGTGTAATCATCTTGTTTTTCCATCCACGCCTTTCCTCTTTTAATTGTCTGGAAGTTAATTCAAACCATTAGGTCAATAAAGCATTTCTTTTTTAATAAACCAGGTTACAGCTACCTCCAGCCACCATTTGTAGGCCAAACCAATGTAGATTTGAAAAGGATTTCTGTAGGGTTGGTATGATCACCATAACAGATAATTTTTTTTACATCCAACCAACGATGGTGCAATGTCATAACCAGCAGTCTACGTAAGAACGATGTCATTCCTTTGAGAATTTTGGGGTGAGTCCTACAGGTCTGGCCACCACAATATTAATACACACACTTCTTATCTTTTAAAATATAATCAAAATGAGTTACTTTCATGCGCTCGCCTCGGCATCTCATCTATGCCGGATTGGATATGTTAGGAAGGAATTAAGCATAATGTTATTGAATTGATAGATCAATACTAGTGTTGCATTGACCTATGTAATTATTAAATCAAGAGAAGCGCTACATGACGTTTGAACGACAACGTCAGATTAATTTATGTTAGGGATGCTTTGCTAATTAGAATTAACTATGCCGAAATTTGTAGTTGGATAGACCCAAAGTTTTGTTATCTTATTTAAGAGTCTGTCATACGGATTGGGGTTGGATGGCGCTTCTCCACCTCATTTCTGGACGGTGGATGGATTCACATTATATTGTTCACTAATTTATGAACAATTTTTACATTCTTTCTTCTGAATATCCTCTTTCCACCAGCGTCATTCCGGACTGTGACCTGAGCTACTGACAAACCTGACGCCCTTGTCTGCGGGTCAATGAGATGGAGTCATGGCAAACCAAGCAACCAGAGCTACTGCTGCCATAGGATGCCACAATACTTTACTTAATAATATATTATTTGTGAATGTGCATACATGTATCAATATATGTGTTGACATAATAATTATGAGTATGGTTCTTCAGTGAGGCGTGACTGTGTGAATATAGTTATACTTTAATTCAAGAGTATACAGTTAAGTAATCATTATTATTATAAATGTTTATGAGAAGTGTGATTGTATGGAGTGAGAATATACTTCATAGATGAGATTCTACAGAACGTTGCATAAATAATTGTGTAATTTTTTATTTGTCCATCCACTGTGCACGTTCTTAGTTAATTTTTTTTTATCCATCGTAGGGCTAACTTTTCTAATTTAGTACTTAAGCCCCCACCTCAATATCAGTGTCATTTTCATGACTGTCGAGTTTCTTCGATCCTATCGTGTAAATTTTTCTTAAAATTTCCACTGGGGTGGGGGATGTCAGAATCAAATACGGTCAAGGGGAAATAACCTAATTAATACAACCTAGAGTGGGATATCAAGATTAAATACGTTTGCCTCAGAGTAAAGGCCACTTTTGTGAAAAACCAAAATATCTATTAGAGTGGCCTTAAAGAGTGGGATATGCAGATTAAATACGTTGGCCTCAGAGTAAAAACCACTTTTGTGAAAAACCAGAATATCTATTAGAGTGGCCTTGAAGAATTGTCGTCTGCAATGTCAATTTGCAACGTTTAACAAATTTGCATAGAGGAAGTTAACAACCAAGTATAGAAATCTTCGTATATTGATAATAATAAGAAAACATGAATATTGGGAGCTAGTAAAGAGTTAAATAAAAGCCAGTATGGTTTAAATGAAAGATTAGCGCCCCAGTTTTACTTTTCTAAAGGGATTATACTTTCTCTTACATCAATGCGTAGTGATCGTGCTGCTTGCAAACCGTTTTATAGGAAACCTAGAGCTAGACTTGTAATAACGTATTTTTTTTATTATGAAATTGATGCTGCTGATATTTATCATTACTACATATTATATCTCTAGTCGAAATTGTTAGTAAACTTAACGTAAACAAAATGTGGCCCTGCAGGCCCTATTGTCCAAATTTATCCACTTTTGTTCCTTAGTAATTGGCATGGGTCTGCAAGTTAATATTAAAGTTAATATTACTATTACAAATATGCAGTCGAACAACACCCCAACACAACATTATGATACCATCAATGATAACAAGTAAATCCATTCGTAACACCAGTCATGTGACTCCTTGTAACTACAAACAGCTGTAATCCAGATTTAGATTTTAAGAAAAAGAAACAACAATAAACAAAGAATAAAAGAGTTTGCCCACAGACCCAACCTTCGGACTTACTCCAAAGGTGTAGCTTGTGTATGCATGGAAAAATACAAACGGCCAGGTGGTTTTTAAAACTGTGGTGCTCATCGTTCTTCTTCTTCAGCGACAAGCTGTTACAAAAGTTAAGGCATCCACTTGCATAGATGTACTTGCTATTTTTTACCTCCTCAATGAGCTCGTCTAAACCTCGGTGTCGATCATCTCTCGTCTCCTCCAAAGTTTCAAGTTTCTTACTGATGTACTTTTGGGTCATCTTCTCTAAAGCATGTGATTTCTCCACACCTGAAAAATTGAAATCACACACAGATCTAGCATGCGACAGACATGTATGAAATAGCAAATTTTAGACCTGCTTCTATGTAGCTAATAACAGTTTTCCATCTTTATGTTTTTTATTTGATTTTCCCTCAACGTCTGTACATATGACAGGGGTGGCCATGAGCCATATACAATAAATTTCTGATGTTCGAGAGCCACGAGATATGAACAAAATTTTCACTTGTATTTTTATTGTTACATACACATTTTGAAACAAAACGTATAAGAAATGCGTGTACTGTTAACACTATTTACTCAAGTACGGACTTTTTTTTTTTTTTTAACTATTCATTTGCATTAGTTTCAGTAATCACAAAATACGTATATATACCAAATGTTTTCATTCTCATCATAAGTTGTGCTTATTATATAAAGTTACATCAACCTGTCTCATATTGCTTTCAGCCATCCTATCATTCGTAAGGCAGCATCATTAGTATCTTAGCACTTTTGCTGATCACAGCCAAAGACAATGTTGAGATGTTGATTATCAATTCCAAACTTCTGTCCATCACTCTTTGTAACAAAATGGAACATCTAGGGCTCTTTTTTCTTTAGCAATTGTTATAAACTTTTGATATGAAATGTTTCTTGGTTAAAATAACTGCTCATATTATGTAACATGTATGTGAAAAAAGAGCCTAGCCAACATATTCCATAAGCCACACATTGAATCTCAAACAGCCACATGAGGCTCTCGAGCCGAGATTTGGCCACCTCTGGTATATGAGTTATTGTGAAGCTTTCTGTTTTTTTAACAATAGGTCACACTTATTCGCAGACGTCTGCAGACTAGAATCTTATGCCCATACGGATTTTTGGTTATGTGTACTTTATTTAGGAAAGGAACCTTTAGATCACAATTCTGGCTTGTTCTGTTGAATAATTAGGCTCTTCATTCGGTAAGATGACTCGATTCCTATTAACGCATGGTATTCCTTACGGTAAAGATGCGCCAGGTTGTCTTTTTTTGTTTGTTTGGTCCTACTTATCGGTTATCGTGTCCTCGGTAGGATTAGAGGCACCTTGCACATTAACGCTTTTACTCAGGTTCCACGGTGGCATGCTAAATAAACTCGCCTACCGAGTTGGTAAGTGGGGTTCGAATCTCCGCAAGAGCTGACTTTTTTTTGTTTTGTTGCTATGGTTACTTTTTCTTTCTGCTTTTCCCCACACTGGTCATCGTTTGCTTTCCTCCAGAGTGTAAAATTGTGACTAGAATTTTTATTTTTTTTTAGATGAATTATTAGCCAGTTTTGTCGTTTGTGAAGTCACAGGGAAAGTCAGACAGAGCAGATAAAAATGAACTAAACTCCTATGCAAACAAAAAAGTAATAAAGCAAAATAATATGACAGATAGCTGAAGCAGAAGAGCCCAAATATATATTTTCAGCAAATACAGGATTGATCTAAGTCACGATAGAGAGAGGTCAAATTTTCAGTTCACGCTGACTAGAAGAAATCATTTACATGTTAAAGTTTAAAATTTGATTTACATTTTTATTTCTAATTAGCAATTGTTCCGTTCAGTGATAAGGAATAAATAAACTGAACAGGAATAAATATATCCCCGGTATGGGACTGAACCCAAGACGGATTGAACCCATAGTCTCTGAATGACAACAGCAGACGTTAGTCATTGCACCACAGCAGACCACGATAGAATGGAGGAACTTTTCCATAGTACACACCACGAAACCAAGAACACCCCATCTGCGAATAAGATCGGGACGCCTTCGAAATAGCACTACGTTTTCAATATAAAAAATAAACTTCACAAGTTACAATTATGATAGGAAGATGCATAATGTATTGAAGTGGAAAATTCTAAGGCAAAATACACGTTTTTTTTATTGCAGATTTATAGCTTACCGATCTTTCATCGTTTCACAGTCCTTCACAGTGGTCTGTGAATCTAGAAATAGCTACATTCGGAGAAATCGAAGCGCAAGGACAGTACTTGTCAGCTTGAAACAGGAAGTTCGGCTCAATGTCCTTTAAATCTAACAAAATACTTTGATTTTCTAGGCCTTTCCATGCGCTGTTGCATTCACAATAATATTATTAAAATTTATTTTGGTAATGATGTGTACATTATATATCGTTCAATTTACTGACGTGGTGGTTTATAATCGTGCACGACTAATCTACACAAGCGTCAAGCAAGTTATTAAAGAAAGCACTAACGTGGCCAACAGAGTCTATAATTTTGATAACGGTCTCTAATTTTAGCATGCCGATGTAAACAAATTATCATCACAAGGCCACGATAGTAGCACGAGAGGACTGTCTGGGGCGCACAACGGGGCCAAACTCTTTGCAGCGAGATCACATCACAGGGTCATATCTTAGCCATACGCTGTTGGTGTCTGCGTAAGGTAAATTCCTGGCTCGCGTCGCAACAAGAGGCAGGTTTACGCTTGGAGTCAAGAGAAAATAACAAAACGAAGTTGCCCTGAAAATGTTTTAATGAATATTTAGCTCGGATTATTTTCTAATATATTAAACTGAATCACGATGTGTGTTAACGAGAGGGGAAGTTACCTTCATAAAATACATGCATATCAACTACATACAATGAAATATGTATCGAAATAAAAAAAATCTTTACTACAAGTTAATATACCACTTTAAACCCGAGGTTGCCTATTATTATTATAAATTTTACTGAGTCCTCGAACATCACCAACTCAGAAATTTTGACTTGAATTGAATTCCTGTTTGGGTTCCCTGTTTCTAGTTTGAAATATTCCGAACATGGCATTTCCTAAAGGACGCCTGTGTTTGGCAAAAGTTGTTTCAAAGATTTATTTACCATTTTGGATATAGATGAAGTCTTTTAATACACACTTGTTTGTTACATTTACATATCATTTGATAGCCTTGATTCATGTGTTTTTTTGTGTTTTTTTTGGGGGGGAGGGGTTGACTTTATGTAGGCAACATAATTATATCCTTAATAATCAAACTGTATAAGGTCACTCAATGTAAAAGGGAGTGTTTATTTGGGCTACATGTAGCCTTCATGACCAAACCCCACCCCTGAAACATTATTTTGGGCCACCCGTTTCTCCCTAGGGCAATATTGATCATGTAACCCAAATAAACACTATCTTTTTTTTTTCTATGGCTGAACAAGATTATGCCCATTCCCTGTTTAGTCTCTTTCTCTCTCTCTCTCTCTCTCTCTCTCTCTCTCTCTCTCACCCACTCTCTCGCCCTCTCTCTCTGTCTCTGTCTCTCTCTGTCTCTGTCTCTCTCTATCTCTCTCTCTATCACTCTCTCTCCTCTGTCATCTGTCTGTCTGTCTGTCCCTCTCTCTCTTTGTCTCTCTTACTCTCTCTCTCCTCTGTCTGTCTGTCTGTCTGTCCCTCTCTCTTTCTCTCTCTCTCCTCTGTCTGTCTGTCTGTCTGCCCCCCCCCCTCTCTCTCTCTCTCCTTCCCTTGAAAGCGATATTTCTTCCTACTTACGTTTAATCATTCCAACGGATGATTCTACTTTTGGGCGGGGATTCTACATTTGTCACATTTACCAAGGAGTCGAGCCACACGTCTGATTTTGCGCCCGCAACAACCACAACTGATCCTTGCATTTTCCAAGTAGTCCAGATATTTTATTATAAATAAATAGTGGCTGGGGTAATTCAAAGTGGTATAATATTGGCTTTTTTTTTTTTTTTCGACGCTACAGCTTATTATTATGACAGTTTAAAAAACTATAAAATTTACTTGCTTAAGTGTCAACTAATCGAGCCCAATCGCTTTTGTATCGACCGATTATGATGACTAGTAACTGCCCCATTCTTCGAATGGTAAAAAACAAAGCTCACCACTCCAGACCGAAAGGAATCAGCACAAAGACATTGATGTCGAGACACTTTGGGTCATCCACATAAAATCGGCGATCAATAGATAGATAGGATAGTATTACAATAGTACACAGTGCACAGTAGTGCGCACCGAGCATTTTTCATGGGCTCATGTGTTCGTAAAAAATGATCTAAATATTTACGCACAGTTTTCTTGGCATGAATGAATGGCACTCACCTCATCTGTATAACACTATACTCGGTATCACTATCAAAGATTTCTTGGCGTGGCTGGATCGTGATCTCTAGTTTACATTTCCGGTAAGAGGCGGAAATGACGAAATTGACGGAAGTACATTATCACGTCGTATTCGCAATCATGAATTGATAACTGATAATTATAACTGAATTTCTGGGAAAAGTAAAGAGTTTCGGGAAAAAATGAGCTCGACACGTACAGGCTTAATAAATTTTACATACATGTGCCAAGTCTCATTTCTCTACGTTGCGTAGTAAAAAAGCCTTTGCGGTCGCAAAGTTGGGCCCAAGCTCCATTATTATATGATTCAAGTCTCAGGATTTTTAAATAAAAAGTTATAAAAATGTAAAATACAGTTATCTCTGTTTTGGCTCCCTGTATCATGCCCACCGCACCGTAAACGATTTATTAGTACGCGTTCAGTTCCGCGCGCAGTTTCCCTACCTGAAGTGGGTGCGTAGTGCTCCGCTACTCATAAAATATATAGTAAGATCTTGCATTATGGAAAACTTTGTAGACAAAAAGAGAGATAGAACTGTGGGTTCACAGATTTACATGGATATTGCCGGCTACCTCATCTAGTATTCTTAGTAAAAGTTCGCCGCATGCACAATTTAAGAGACATAGCGGAAGGGCTAAAGGACGCCACTTTCGCAAATTAAAACTGAAAGGGTGAATACTTTGCTGTGAGTAACTCCACCTAGACTACAAAACAAATACATAATGGGCCACCCGTATTCTATCTTCTATGAAAATCACATTAACCCAGGACTGATATTTTAGAGGGAAGAACATTGAAAAATTGAAGTTTTCAGAATCAAAATGAATAAATTATATGTTTTTCTCAATATTTTAATTTTAAATATTTTCACTCAAGCACGATATTGAATTAAGGCCTTCAACCAATGTATCTGGACAAATATACAGTAATTTCCTAAACTCGTCTTAGTCAGAAATGACGTGTGAACACTTTCAAATTCTCTCTTTCGGGAGATGAACAAGGAAGAGTTTAAACCAAAAAAAACAACAACCATCTACGGCACGATTACTCACGAATGATAACACTAACATTCAATTCGGGGTGCACGGATAGCTCAATTTTAATTACGACTAGGGGAGTTTCCCCACATTACCAGGGATAAATCTGTCAGGGGTCTTTATGCATAAAAAAAATCAGCTGGCAGATAGTCCTGGGAAAATCGACAAGTGTGGCCTCCCGGGAAAGTTCAAGCTATGGAATCTCCAGTTCATGCTTATCCCTAAACTTCTATGCCCACTGCTGGTCTATGAGATCCCAACCTCAACTGTGGAGGGGCTAGAGGGAAAGATAAGCCGAAACACCAGAAAATGGCTCGGACTCCCTCCATGCTCAACCGATGTCGTTCTTCCATGCAAACAAGTGAAGCTAGTACTAGCACTTAAATCCCTGAATGAAGAATACAAAGTAGGGAAGCCCGCCTCCACGTCATGTTCACGGGTTCACAAGATGAAGCGGTAAGAAACACAGAACCTGATCTGAAAACAGGTCGAAAGTGGAAAGTGAGAGAAGCAGTCGCAACAGCAGAACGCTCCCTGCAATTAAAGGAAATCATCGGAACCACTCAGTCGAATAGAAGAGGACTAGGCGAGCATTCATATCCGTCGGTGTCTACAGCAGGACCCAAGGAAAAGCAAGACATGGTACTTCAAGAGATCAGATGTGAAGAAGACCAAAAAAGAGTTCCGAAAGCAGTGCGACAAGGAATGCAAAATCAATGGATAAACGCTTTACAAAGAGCATATTCGCGGAACGACATCTGGCACATAACGCCTATGAAGTTGGCTTTCAGTATTCCCGCTGCATACGATGTCCTTCCCGCAAAGACAAACCTCACTCGATGGAGCAGAGGAAACCAAGCGATGAATGTCCTCTATGTGGTGGGAAAGAGACATTGCAACACATTCTGTCTAGGTGCACGGTCGCATTAGCATGTGTAAGATACACCTGGCGACACAATCGTGTCCTTGAAATTCTGGCAAAGACCATTGCACGAGGAGTAGAAAAGGCAGAGAAGAGGACTGACAAACCCAGAGCAAAGACATTCATCCAGGCACCTAGCAATACCCGCACCAACATACTTCGCAATTCCCCATCACACTGATTACTGGAAGAAGCCAATGACTGGAAAGTGGCAGGAGACTTGGGGAACGACTATCCCGAGCTGGTAAGGACCTCCGGTATGAGACCAGACAGAGTACTCGGCTCAAAAGAAGTCCAGACGTGCGTCCTAATCGAGCTAATGGTCCCGTATTAAACAAACCTGGAGGAGCAGCACGAATACAAAGTGTCCAAATACCACGATCCCCTGAGGGATCTAAGGGATGCTGGAATGAAGTCAAGTATATTTGTGTTGGGAGTAGGCGCAAAGGGCTTTGTCGGTTCAACAATGTACTCTCTGCTGAAGAAACTCAGTCTAGATGCCAGGAAAATTAGAAGTGCCCTTAAGGAAATAACAACAACAGCGGAAAAATGCTTCCTGTTTGATTTGGTGTTAAAGAAATGAACAATAAATCCATATAGCCTAAAATTATACCATATAACCAGTGGCAGTCTTGGCAAAATGGATAGGACACCTGCACAAAAATCAGAAACTAGAGGTACCGGTTCAGACCTAGAAAAGGTTCTAAAAGATGTCAGGAAGTTAAAGGACGAAACATTTAATGAAAGAATCCACTCTTCATCTGAAGATCATCATCTGTCTCGCTCTACCTGAGGAGTTTTTTACCACACGTTCAGTTTGTTTCGAGACGTCAATGAGGCTAAGTCTTTTGAAAATCATGACAACTCCAGAGTCCTCAGCTCAGTCCAGACCGAAGAGACAGCGAGAGAAGCCCAAATGGACAAATGATTTTGTGTTATATTAGTTATTCATGTTAGGGATGCATGTTGTTTTACCCTTCTGCCTAGGGAGACATTGTCCATCCATTTTTTTTAATTAACGTTACGATTCGAGCGTAGGAATTTAATTTTAATTCAAGTTTGATGTTCAAGAGTAACATTTTTTTTCCTATCAATTCAATTTGTACATCCTGTTTTTTTTAAATGTTGAGACGTAAAGAATGACATTGAGTTAAAAGTTAAAGTTACTTGTTAATCTACTTCTGCTGGTAGACTCCCACTCAAAAAAAAAAAATAATTGTGTCAATCTACAAGAAAAAAATCAACATTAACGTAATGTTAAAGTTATAGCATTTTTGGTTAAAAAAAAAAAAAAAAGAGAAAGTGTTGTTGTGTTCAACCGATTATATTATTCGATTACTACCGATTATTATGGGAGTCGATTAAAGTACGAAACTAAAAAAGGGGGAAGAAGAAACAGTCCTAGAGTAAGCATCATGGCAGCGAGGGTCGTCCTGTGTTAACGAAATAAACAAGCAGACCAGCAAAGCACAGGATACAGTCTTATGTTGATTTAATTCGTGTTGACTGTTATTGAATTCAATTCGAGTGTTCTTCAGGTAATGACAAGAACACAACAAACGTCATCGTTAATAACATCATGAACACCATCAGTATCATCGTTATTAACACAAGACAAACAGACCTTAAAGAACTGTAGACTATTTCTACACATAGACGACTCTCTCGGCCTCTTTGAATAGAATATAAAGAATGTGTTTGGTTCTTCGCCATCAATGTCTAAAATCGATACATGTACTGTTCTTTCTTTCATAAACCGCACCTAACATTCTAGAGTCTACTGTTCTGTAACTGTAAAATGTCACTTGGGACCAGTTCTCGGTTATTGAACACTTTAGAATATATCAAAGCTTCAGGATAAATAATGTTGCACCCTATTACCATTTCAAGTCTTACTATGCATGTGCATGTATCAGAAGTGTGTGATAAAATTTCAAGGTGACCGCCGCTGTTGTTACAGAATAAGCCAAAAAAAAAAAAAAAAAAGTCTGTCCATTTACCATGTCCTAGCAACCCAGTGCACAGATCTGTAACGTAAAACATGTAATAAAGTCTATCACCGAAACACATGTAGTGCCAATTTCTTAGTTATTGGTAAATACATGGGCACACCAATACAATAGAAAGAAATAATTATGATAATTGTATTTAAGAAATGCACTGTAATAGCAGCGTTAAATGAAAAAAAAAGGCACACAGATTTGATTTATGCCTAAGAAAGAGAGAGAGAGAGAGAGAGAGAGAGAGAGAGAGAGAGAGAGAGAGAGAGAGAGAGAGAGAGAGAGAGAGAGAGAGAGAGAGAGAGAGAGAGAGAGAGAGAGAGAGAGAGAGAGAGAGAGAGAGAGAGAGAGAGAGAGAGAGAGAGGAGAGAGCGGCAGTAGTCCAGACAGACAGAGAGACAGCAAGAGAGAAAAAGAGAAACACAACATTAGCTATGAAGACATTAAACCATTCTACGAAATTTTGGGTATTTTCTGTGTTCTCTTAATTTGCTTTGTATTGTTTGGGTTTTATTTCTCACGCGGGGTTTTGCAACATACAACCTTTTCTTTTTGCCCAATTTTGACTTTGCTTATAGCCCTGCTGCGACCCCACAGTTTTTCTGTGGTTTTTATGATATTTTATAAACAAATAAGCTGGGTTTGAATGATTGTATTGAATAAAGATATTGGCACTTTTAAAGTTACTGGTGAAAGGAAGAGTGAATTTGGAATTTGTTTTTTTTTGTTAACTGCATTTTATTACTTGTTGTTCCTGATCAACATCGGCTTTCTTTTGGATTTTTATACCAGCATGTTTATTACGTTTCAGTGAATTCATGTGTGAAAAAATATTGTGAAAATTATGAAATTGAAGTCAGAAATTCTCAGATCAATTTTAAGATCTTCAAGTTGGAATAATTTCCACCATTGTGCTTGTGTTATTCTTGGCCTGTCACTACTCATGGCTAGTACAGGTAACATTGTTTTGACAAGTGAACACTTACACACTGAGACCGGTGTGCACACTGATGTGCTTGGTGAAGTGAATATGAACACCTTCAGTCAACAACTGTGTAAGCCCACAATGGCCTATTCAAGAGACCAGCTGTGTGCTTTAAGACCCTTGAACACAGCAATTGTACCACCTAGTGTAATGCATAGATTAAGAAACAACAAAATTAACTTAATACCAGCAACCAAACGCTCAAGAAGGGGAGGCAAACAGAGAATTAAAGTAAACATCACCAGTAGACATGGTTGTCTCCCTGGATATAGACAAGTATGCAAAGCAGATTTAATCAAAGTGGACACTGATGATGTAGAACGTGACCAGTGCAGTAACATCAGAGTTGGTTATTTAAATGCTCAGTCATCTAGAAATAAAACTGAAGACATTGTGGACCTCATTCACGAAAAGAATCTAGATTTACTGTTTATCGTTGAAACATGGTTAGTGAAAGAGCGTGATGCTATTATTGAAGATGAACTGACACCTCCTAATTTCAAAATTAAATCTTTTCCTCGGAAAAATCGTCTTGGAGGCGGGATCGCTGTAATTTTCAGAAAATCACTTGAACAAAAAATTGTTATTAAACCGGAAACTAGCTACCAACCTGAAACATTTGAGATTATGGAGCTATCATTAGATCTTGGCACCAAAGTCTTTCATTTTGTCTGCATTTATCGAGCGTCAGGCAGTAAAACCAATTTTCTGAGTGAACTTGAAGTTCTCCTACCACGCTTAACCTGCGAGAAAGGATACCCTGTTCTTTTGGGTGATCTTAATTTTCATTTTGATTCTGAAACATCATCTGAAGTAAAACGACTTAAAGAACTTATCGACCAATGCAACATGTCTCAGATAATCAAATGTCCAACTCATCGAGCTGGTCACATCTTAGATTTAGTGATCATCAAACAAACCTTGAGCACCTTCACCAACACCGCCGTCCTAGAAAAACTCATTTCGGATCATAAAACCGTCGTACTCGATATTGATTTCGCAAAGCCAAATATCATCAAAAAAGTTGTGTCGTCCAGAGACATAAAAGGTATCGACATCAATGCCTTCAAGACGGAAATGGCCAATGCTCTCGAGAACTTTGAAGGCGACATCACATCTTATAATAACATCCAGCAAGATCTACTACAGCGACATGCACCTATCAAGACCAGGTCAATCTCCAACAGACCGTTCGCTCCATGGTACACCCTAGATGTCAAAGCAGCCAAAGCAGAATGTCGCAAAGCAGAAAGGAAATGGTTAAAGACAGGTCTTACAGTCCACAAGGACATTTTCAAACACCAGAAGAACAAATGGAAATGTGTTATTAAACTTGCAAAAAAAGACTTCTATGTCACTAAACTTCAAAATTCTACATCTTGTAAGGAACTTTTTAGTATTTGTGATGAACTCACAGGGAAAAGAAAGGAAACACCTCTACCCACAATTTACGAGAACAATTTGTTGCCCAATGTTTTTGCTGATTATTTTGGTAAAAAAGTTACAACTATCCGAGAAAATCTTGACAGTTTTGATGCCACTGATCATTTTGATGAGTTTCAGGGAAATCCTATAGACACTTTTGGTGTTGTGTCGAATGAATCTGTAAAATCTATCATCATGGCATCGCCATCAAAATGTTGTGACCTCGATCCTATTCCTACATTTTTGGTTAGATCTTGTATTGATGAACTGGTTCCAACTATTACAAAAATAATAAACAACTCTATTTTAAGTGGGTCTGTCCCTGATTATTTTAAAACAGCCTGGGTAACACCACTTTTGAAAAAAACGACTCTTGATCAAAACATGTTGAAAAATTATAGACCCGTCTCAAACCTTCCTTTTCTTTCAAAAATCCTTGAAAAGGTGATATTACAACAACTAATGTGTCATTTGAGAAACAATGACCTGTTGGAACCATTTCAATCTGCTTACAGAAGTAACCACAGTACTGAAACTGCACTATTAAGAATCATGAATGACATATTAGTAAAGGCAGATTCTGGAAATATTACTCTGCTAAATTTGTTGGATCTATCAGCAGCGTTCGACACCATCGATCACGAAATTCTGCTCAGAAGGCTAGAAACATCGTTTGGAATCAGAGGGGTCGCCCTTAAATGGGTCGAATCTTACCTGTCAAATCGCCACCAATTTGTTGTAACCAACAAAATAAGATCTTTTTCTTATACGCTTCAGTATGGCGTACCACAAGGCTCAGTGCTTGGTCCTATTTTGTTTACTATCTATACTATTCCACTTGTACATGAAATAAAGAAATTTAATTTACAATATCATTTCTATGCTGATGATACCCAGCTCTACAGTTCTGCCTTGCCATGCGATGTTGACAGCCTTCTGCAGCAGGCTGGAAACTGTATAACAGAAATTAAAAGCTGGATGAACCAAAACAAACTGGCACTAAATGAGGATAAAACTGAGGTTATTTTATTAGGCCGTGAGCGGGTTCTGCAAGAAGTGGACAGAACTGAGATGATAATTGGCACTAATTCAATAGAAATTTCAAAAAAAGTAAAAAACCTAGGGGTTTACATTGATTCAAATCTTTCTATGTCATCTCAGGTTAGTCACCTCATTCGTATTCTATACATGGAAATCTGGAAAATTGGTAAAATCAGACATCTTATTTCAACTGAAACTGCGGCTGTTTTAGTAAATTCTTTTGTACTTTCAAAGCTTGACTATTGCAACTCCCTTTTGGCTGGAATTTCACAAAAAAATATTAGAAAACTCCAAATTGCTCAAAACAATGCAGCGAGACTTGTTTTGAAGAAAAAGAAAAGAGATTCAGCACTGCCACTTCTGCAGAGTTTGCACTGGCTGCCAGTCGAGAAAAGAATAATGTACAAATTGTCATCCACTTGTCACAAATGTGTCAATAATACTGCTCCATCGTACCTAGTTGATTTAACTGATTACTATGTTCCATCTCGTCAGCTAAGATCATCATCTGACACTACAAAATTGAAAGTACCTAAAATGAATCTGTCCACTGTAGGAGAAAAGTCCTTTTCATTTCTTGGCCCTACCATCTGGAACACTCTTCCAAAGACAACCAGGGAAATTAATGACATTGGTTCTTTCAAACGCCATCTGAAGACCCATTTCTTTCAGACAAACTAGGCTAGGTGTTTTTCGGCAGCAACAATAGTAAATATTTTTTAATTTCTTTTGTGTATGCGTGTGTGTGTGTGTGTGTTTAAGAGTTTGTTAAAGCGCCCAGAGCTTGTCATCGACGGGGTTGGGCGCTATATAAATGCCATATATTATTATTATTATTATTATTATTATTATTATTATTATTAATTTCTACCCATTCAGGTTACCTAATACAATGTGCACAAGGAAAAGCCGTATCAAAAGATCGTGTTATGAAAATCTGTTATCAAACCCATTGTGCATACCATTTGAGATGGCAGCTCTGTGAAGGTTCCAGTTCATATAATGCAGAATGTTCATCGAAGTCATCTACGATAGATTTGTGAGGAATTTGAAAAAAAAAAGATCAATTTCTTTCTTTTTTTTAGTTGTAATTTTGTTTTTAATACTGGTTTTAGGCATGAACTGTTATTTTTAAGTTACCTAGACGGGTGTGGTCTGATGAAACAACGGATACGTTCTCTTGACAAGATTTGCGTTTTGTTTTTTTGTTTTTATCATATTTTTAAATGTTGAAAATTCCTTCGTTTGACACGTCCGCTACTGGGTTTCGTCAGGTTTCAAAGCTGCTCTTTTAGTGCAAATAGTTCTGATTTCAAAATTGGGGTACCTTTTTATATTAAATTGCATATCTACTTTTTGTCGAAAAATGCAAAATTGGAATCATTTCCGCCCTTACTTCAAAATATGACCAAAAATGAAACGTCCTTAATCTTTTGTTACGTGTGCTACCATCTTATGTTTTGCTTCATATATGCAGTTAAATAGATTTACATCTCCTGGTTTCACAATGACAACACTGTGAGCAGTGAAAGCTACTGAGATTGGAGACCTTCAAAGCCCTGAAAGGAAGTGCCTGAATTTTGGAGTGTCACTGGTGTCACCATTAGTCTCTTCTAAACTTATAGACAGTATGGCAACGATAAGTACTTGTGTCCTAGTCTGGAGAGTAGATTTAATAATGCATGTACCACTGTTTCATTTTGTATTATCCAGTCATCCACAACTGTTAGGGCGGCACATCTATCTATTTGTCACGGATACTACTGGAGAAAGCGCTAGCACCAGTGACATGGTAGGTAGGACCAGTGGCGCGGTTGGTAGCACCAGTGACTAAATCGATTGTTCTTTCAAAACTACTATCTTTAATACACAGATTGCTTTATTACGTTAAGATGCAAGTCAAGTAATTTCACTTTCAGGCTCTATGGACGAGTTTGGGGGTGGGAGGGGGGGGGGGAGATTTAGGGATAAAGGTCTGGGAGGGGGAGGGGTTGAGCGAAATTTACATTTTCCTCTCTGATTGGCATGTTGAAGCAAGATGTTTCTTTAAGATATGGACATGTTACATGTAGTTGATGTTCCTAAAAATTGTGCTTCTAAATGTGCGTGCATGCATAATTATGTGTACGTCCACGGTACCAGTGTGTATGTGTGTGTGTGTGGTTGTGTGTACATTTAGGGTTGGGGGGGGGGGCGTCTGTTGTTGTTATTGTTGTGTTTTTCCATTCACAAAATGTGCCAATGTTAAAGTGTATGCGTGTGAGCGCTTCCCAGCAATTCTGCACCTAAAATGAGTGCAAACTAATGAGCATGGTTGAAGTGGATTCTATGACAATGCCATAGATCTATTCCAGCTGTACCTGCCCACTTTAGCATGTTTAAGCAACGTCAGAAATGATGTAGTAACGTGTTTCGTGATAACAATTTCAGAACATTTTAAAACGCTGAAAAGTAAAGAAATTTGGAAAAGTGCAAAGTTTAATATCAATTAATGTCTCTTCATGTATTTGTTTGATAAAATAATTAGTGTCGAGATTTTTCATTCCCTTCCAATGCCGTTAGATTTTTGTAGAAAAAAAGTTCGTCCTGGCAATATTCTTGAAAAAGAAAGACAGAATCAAGTCAATTTTTATGTGTATGTGCATATTTAATTTATTTATTTGTCTACTTACATGCAATTTAAAGCCTTGGACGTTAAAATACGTACACATTTTCTTTTTCATCGTTTTGTTTACCGTTTCCAAGGATGCTATCAGCTGAAGATGGACTTCGCGAACAGGATTAGCAAATATACGCTATATACTCATAATTATTTCAAAATCAATGGAGCGAACGACAATTGCAGGCTTTGGTTTGGTAAATATGTTCATAGTAATATTTATGACGGTATGACGTATCGCAACGGCCAGCAGTTCACAATTAAGGTAGTTCAATAATCATTGCGAGTAATATTATCTTCTCGTTTAATTTTCTCCCCTTGCTTATCCTCCCTCAGTTATTTCCTGGTATGGTTTCCATATTTCTAGACGTCTTATAATTATCTCTCATTGTCAGTTAGTGTACCACACTGAGTAACTCAGATGCACCTAAGTTTACAAAGAACTCCAAGATGATTGAGATGAAGAGTACAGCAACTGCACTACAAAATACAGATATTGAGTATTCACAATTTTTTAATGAATTCTTAATTGTGGCTACATTGATTTCATAAGTTAATGTGTAGGTGACCTAAAAACAATTATTGATTTTGTTCTTTTTTTGCCAGATGCCATGAGATGTTGACCTGTAGGATCAGACTTTCCTTCTATGCCAGGTTGCTTGATTTAAAATAAAATGTCGGAAGTAGGAAGTAAAGATTTGTATAGTGACTTCGTGTAAATGGTTTTTATTCTGCGAAGACAGCACAAAAGGGTTAATGTTTTCACATTTGGTTAAATGTGTTATCGTTGATACAATTACGAGTGTACAAGAAGTCTCCAAGTTAAAAGGAATAAGACCGTCCACAAAGGCCAGTATTTGGTTTTAAGAACATATTACTAAAATGTTCATTTCCTTCTGCCTGCTCGTCGGGATGTAGAAAGAGTGATAACTGTACATTTTCATAAAGATCAAAATCATCGAGTCATCTATATAAGGGACATTAACTATGCCAGTACTTACACGTTGCAACTTCACCGAGAGGTCGTGTCTTTCTTTTTGTTTCTTTCTTCACCAGGATAGTGACAATGATGGTAACCCACACCACAACTGTTTGGAGTGTGGAGTATTACAACTCGGGGTTTTGGTACAATAATTGTGCCAGAATTACTGTGAACGCCCCTTACCGACCAATGCATAAAGTTTGGCTGCATGACAAAGGTGATCGATTACTTCTGGAACTCAAACATACGGAGATGAAAATATGGCCTTGTAACTGACCAGTTCACCTTTACCAACAGAAAGTGTATTTGTCACAAATCCCAGACTGGGAGATGTAATAGATTATGACAGGACAACAATCACGAACAACCAAGTTTAACACTTAACAAAACAATCCATCAGACTCACACATTTATTAAACATAATTATACAGATAATAGCGCAATTACATACATTATATTATTGGAATTAACTGCCGTACAACGGCCTTATTCTCACATACACTCTCCCTCGGATCCACAACCCGGTAGTTACTCCTAAAGGCACTTCGGCCTCAGCCTCTCCTCTCAGGGTCTTAATAGCACATTAATAATTCACTGGCACCGCAGTCTCTCAATATCACCTTCCTATTGTCATACACCTTAGCATTCCCCTAGCACCTCAGCAGGGCAATAACACATTATCATTTCAATAGGCATTATCATTTCAATAGCCCATCACATGGCAATAGTACATTATTAGTTCACTAGCCCATCAACATGGCAATAGTACATTATCACATTCACGCTCATATCTACGTCCCTGTCCGTGGCCTGACTGCCACGACTTTATGTGCCTCTACTGTCCTGCACTGACAGCCTCACTTCTGGCCTATGTGTGGCCTCCGGCCCTATGCTGGCCTATCCCCTGTGCTCATCGAGGTGGCTCTGCGGCCCGTCCCCGACACCAGTCATCACTGGAAAAACTCTCTCACTGGTCTCTCGACTGCTCCCCTTATGTCCGCCCGCTGGGCTCTTACTAGCGTCCGTTCAGTAGGACCTTCTAACTTGCAGTGATAGTAATACAGCGCTTTCGCCTCATTCAGACCCCCATCACTCATAACATGCACGCTTTCCTTACTTGTCTTCGTGCGTTAATTTTACTCTCTTCCTTTCACGTCTGTCCCTACCTGTCTGCCGTGAGCCTTTCTTACTCTACACCCGCTCTGTAGCAATCCCCTTAATTGCACTCACTCCACTCGTGACAGTATTGTTGTAGTAGTCAGAGAATAAAACCCTTTTCCAGTCATTTTTTATGCCACCATAACAATATGAGTTAAAATAATAAAGACTATGTAAAACTTGCTTCTGTGATTGATTGACAGAATTTAATGATCACAAAATCGTATTGTGACTTAAACCTGAGAGATCAGATTTATATGACGTAACAAATCACAAAACAACTGAGAGACGACCGAAAGGAAATTTAAAAAAAAAAAATGTCACTCAGAAATGTCCTCATTTGTGAACCAAAAGATAAATTTTTAATAATTGTTATACTGAACCAGCGAGGTGACCATTTGGTGCAGTTAAGATTCCATGGGCAGTCAATATTTCCACAATGAAAACTAATGGATAGTGGGATTTAGTTTTCATTTTTCATCGTCTCAGATAACAAGAGAGCAATACAGCCTAATTTTTCACTACATTATAATGATGTCTAAATGTACCCAACAAACCGTTTGGTTGAGTCACCTTCTTATGTAAAAAAAAAATACATTTCACATGGCATGATTCCCAACTGTTTTAAGTACCAGCTTCGCGCCTGCACAATCTCTTTGACGTCAGGGACATATTTTCCTTTCATTCTTTATTTTTTCATTCTTTATGTAGTTCAATAGAAGTTATTTGCAAAGTCTTAATATACTGACCGATCATACGTGTCACGATATAATGTGACCAGTTGTAATAAATGGGCCGAAAGGGAAAAATGAGCAAGGTTGATTTCGATGGAAACTGAAATTTGATTGATTGATTATGATTCCTCGGTATCTCGGGTTTTTGGTTGTTGTTTTTGTGTAGAAAATATTTTTCATAAATAAAATGTCTTAATCAGTTAGCCTAAATATGACTTCATTTGACCACATCTGACTTACTTGATGGGTCATGTATGAAACTTATGCTTCACTGTACGTAATGCCACATGGCTGGTCTGGAGAAAAGAATTACCCATAGAGATACATGTGCAGGATTAATCACACACTTTAGCCAAAACTTTACATGGAAGTCAAATTAAGTTTGGTGATAATATGTTTAATTTGTGCAGTAATTCGAATGAATCAACTCTGTCATTTGAACCCAAAATTGATAATTATAAATAACATGGAATAGGAGGAATAACTCTTGACATTATGTCGCTGTCATAGTTCTGTCATAGATTATTTCCCATTATCAAATTCCAGCATTCTGTCAGTTAAATGGCACTGCTGTGTCTGACTTGATAGGCTGTTAAAATGCACTTTGGGAAATGCTTTTTTTTATTTCCCTGCAATTGAACTTGGAAAACGCGATCACCTATTAAGTATGGACGCTCCGACATGGGATTTTGGAAGGATAACGAGGTAGGGGTGCCCCAGAGTGTAAAGCGCCTATATGAGGGGAAGTGAACTTTGAAAAGGATACGTATGCTTTAAAAAAAATGGGTATGACTGAAAAGTTTCCGTGTTGTTGTTTTTTTTCAAACAAATTAATGTGTAGGCTAAAGATAATCATATAAATCTAATCTCTAATGAAACAGTGAACAAAAATCCATGCAAAATGGCACTAGCAAGTTTTAGAATGTCGATGCCGTGGATACTCATGATTGTGATAGCCATACTCTTGTACCGGGGGGAGGGGGGGGGGAGGAGGTTATGAAGCCCAGGTTTATGAAAACAATCTATGATGGTAGCAGTTGGTGTCAAAAATGGTCAAAATGGAGCGTATGAGCTTTATAATACAGACACATGACACAGAGAGCCCCGAAAGGACACGGGGTGTGAGGCAGGGGCAATAATTGTCTAACTTGAAGCATTATGATTGTATTATCAGGGGTTCTTTCCCACTATCTGTTCCACATGCTCGACTTTAAGTATTTCGCCAAATAACGATAACCAAATTCAATAATAATAATGCAAATAATTAAAAAAAACAATATAACTGAATAAACAACAGTAACTAAATAGTTTTCCTAGACATGCATATAGATAAATACACAAACTGACATACAATGATACAGACAGACAAATAGACTGGCAATGGCAGCTAGGCACACAGTGAGAGACACAGACAGGCAGATAATGACAGCCAGACAGACAGATCGATGGAAAAACAGAAATACTACCAACCAGTCCGACAGATAAAAAAAAAAAAGTATTATATTAAATGTATGAGTCATGTCTTTGGTGAAGAACTTTGAATAGCTAAACAAGATGAAAGACCACGGGAAAACAAAACAAAACAAAAAAAGCACCATGATAATTGAAGAAAAAACAACATGAAATGAACAGAATAGAGTTTGGCATTTTATTTTGATTAAAAAAGAAAAGAAAACAGGTGAGATATATTAAGGTGGCGGGGTAAGGCATAAAATATTCAGCCATAATTATGATGTAGATAGACGAAATTCTGACAGATATCAAATATCTCATGTTTAGGGTCTTTACATTTAGATTCAGGGAATCAGCCCAACCCCAAATGTACATCAGCAGTATAGTGGGAAAACGTTGTGTATTCGAAGTCCAAGCGTTTTGCCTCCTTGTATGTTACTGAATTCAAGCTGATATCCATGTTATACAGAATTATAACACGAACAACAACAACAACAACAAAATATTTTGCTTTTACAACTTTTAGTATATTTCAACTGTCCAGTGGCCTGACATGGACTCTCTTGTCTGGCAGTTCTGGAACGTTACTACTGATCAAATCATATCAAATGAACACAAAAACATACATTTCTTAGGAAAGATTATTATGTAATTCGAGACAGAAGAGATCATCATCATCAGTAATGCCACTGGGATGTGTCAAGAACAGAATTAATTCATAAATGTTTCCACTGACTAAATTTTTGTGAGAGAGCAGTGAGTAATTTTTACAAACGTAATTATTGTGCGAGCCAGCATAACTTGGTCTCGTGGGCAATTTGTTTTGAACAGTTTTTTTTATAATAGATAGACAGAAGGTGTGGGGAAGGATAGACGGACAGCGTAGGTGTGCATGACTGAGCACTTGTTATATCTCGTGTTTTGAACTAGGTTTAGTAAAGAGGGAAGGGGTGAGTAGAAATTAAATGTTATTGAGACGTCTGTTGACGTACAGAAAATACCGTGATCCAGAGTAAAAGCTCGGGGTTTTGAACATGTTAAGAATTTATTGCTATAAAATTACATTATATTGTATGAAGTAATTCGACCTTTGATGTCGACCCAAGGTCGTTGCGTAGGGCTGTTACTTAAAATAACTCAGTTCGGCAGCTGAGCTAGAAGTGGTTGCAGCAATCACAATCCAGGAATTAGACGGTAAGCTGCAGATGCAGACCAGTATTTAAGGCCATACAGAACTTAGTTCTGGGCCACATGTAGACAATCCATTTACGAGGTGGTCGGCGATAGTCCTCAGCCAGATGAGGGACATAGAGACGCAGTTGAGCAGTCCATTGTGAGGAGCCTGATTTAAAGCTCCAGAGCCTAAGCTACTTGGTTTGATATAAACCCACAGCGTTTACATCCAGCGCTCTCACTCCTAGTGAGGGCCGCATGGTGAGAGTCCATACTAATTTGTAATGATGAAAGTGAACCGTTCTACTTACTTTTGAAGACAGTTTCAGAGCTACCGCCAGACAACGCATGGTTGTACAAGCATTCTCCATGGCGTGTCTAGAGGAAATGTCCATATCCAATCATGTCTCATTGAATTAATAGAATTTAAACTGTTAGATCCGTCGCCACGTGCGCGGATTCTTTTTGCCATATAACTCATATGACCTGCAAGTAGTTAGATTGAATACGTTAGTCTTTATAAAAGCTGTAGTTCCATTAGTTAGATTCAGTTGCCTTTGAATTGATATTTATATTTATAATTATATTTGTTACATTAATTCCTATAATTAAACTGCCCTACAGTTCTGCTAAAATTGAAAGCAATTGATTTATTTAGTTTTTAGAGTGCAAGTATTTATTTTTGTGTGTTCGTCGATTGTGGGAGCGGACCTCGAAAGAGTGTCAGTCGAAATATCCCCATGTAACCCACATCGCGACACCCTGTCTGGAACAGACATTGGCGATCATGACTCTCCACTCAGATCTGTCATCAGCCAACCTCAAGAAATAGTTGTTGTTGTGACATTTGGTATTGTACCCGATAAAGGTACCAGAAATGCCATCTCTACAGAAGAGATATTGAGGCATAACAGCTAATACAATCCAGAATTCGTCCATATTTTCAATTTGAAATGTCAGGAGTTCACAATTTCTAAATACAGAGCAAATATAGCCATAAGCGGTAGCTGTCTATTTTGTACATTTTTATGTTAAATGAATGAATGTTACATCAATGTTCAAAGTTCCATTAAACGCCGAATCAGTAATCAGGTCAGATTAGATCATATGAGTGATATTTAACCAATACAAGTATATTATTATTATTTTTTTTATTTTTTTTAATAATTGTACATGCACAGAAGAGATATTGAGGCATAAAAGCCAATACAGCCAAAAATTCGTCTGCTCCAAATATGAAAACTTTGACATTAAAGAGTTGTTGCTCCGAAGAGGCAGTGATCTTAGAATGGATGGTTTTGTACAAAGTGAAAGATCTGACAAAAGGAAAAACAAAACAAAAAAACAACTCTACTGTAATCTTAATTCCACTGTTGGCGGGTTTTGTACATCTTTGTTTGGTCCATATTTTCAGTTTGAAATGGAAGAAGTTCAAAATTTCTATATATCAAGTGTCAGGGTATGGGATCTTGGGGATATTGTAAAAATCCCCCCCCCCCCCCTGATGTCAGAATCCCATCCTAATATTATAGATGGTATTCTAAAGTTGTGTTGGGTGTTAGTTCGACTGCATTTTTATAATCGAGAGTTTTATTATTTATTATTTATTCAATCTAAATCTAACTTCCATACCATGCCAAATACTAAAGAACAACCTGAGTAAATTTCAATTAATCAGACCTGCAGGGTCACATTTTATTACGTCCCTAACAATTTCGACTAGATCTATTTATGTAGTAAGGATAAATATCAGCAGCATCAAATCCATAATCAATAATACTTCGTTCTAAGTCTAGCTCTAGATTCCCTATAATATCATTTAACTTCTGTGCTCGCTAATTATCTAATTAAACTATTTCTATATATATCTAAGATCTAGACTGCTTACTGTATGGCAATTACAGTCTCTGGATACATAATGTCATATCCGATATTTCTGCCTAAACTTATAATAGGTCGAGCCCGTCAACGACAAAGTGACGTCGGCCCAGTTAAGTACAGAGATCTAACTCTAGGATGGGCTGGTATCTCCCAGCCTCACCCAGACAATTCAATCACAATTCACAGTTATGTATTTCACACAATAATACAATTTGCAGCTCTAGATGAGTTTAACTTTGCATTCTGCATTCACTGGCAAGCACTCCGAGATGGATTCATCATGCCTCTCCCACGGATATTTATCATGCTTTTCGCCTGGCTATTCACTGTCAATCATCACGAGCTTCGGTCAGATCTTACTTACGATTGTTCTGGCGCTAAGGCCTGAAACAGTAGATAAAAGCGGTGTTCATGTTCAATGAGCCATATCGATAATGACAAGATTGTCATCTAGCCATGCTGTTCGTTATAACTGGATCCACTCAAGCGGGATCTGCGCTGAGACCTTCACAGATGGAGCAATCTGTACGGAATGAATTAAGAAGTGCTGCCCACACGGTTTGCGCTGCATCGCGATCCTTCCGCTAACCCTCATTGGTTAGCCCTTTTACCTGTATTATAATTTATTAGCATACTACTGTTTATCACGGGGTCGAGAACTGCTCTGTCATTCCTAGCTATACATTTATTCTATCTCGCCCCACCTTCTTTCCATCTATAAGAAAAAAGTGTTTCAAAACAAACTGTTCACGAGAACAGCTCAAGGACAAATTACGCTGGTTATAATTAACAAGATCGTAAAAAATTGACACACTGAATTCGTGACCTAGCACGGCATTTATGAGACAATGTGATACTGACACCAAGCAAATATTCATAAACAACTGCTGTCCACTTTGTACATTTAATGTTAGATAAATGTGACATCAATATTCAAAGTTCCATTAAACTCTGAATCAGTAGTCTGGTCAGATTTGATCATGTGGAGTCATATTTAACCAGTACATTTATATTATTTATAAAAAAAAATATAAAAATAATTGTACATATACAGAAAAAATATTGAGCTATAATAGGCAATAAAAACCTAAGTGTTGTCTAAAATCAACTCTGATCGATAAAAAAATGTTTTCCCAACTCAGGACATGTAACTTAATTACCAATTTGAGACACTCGATCACATTTCCTTAGTTTTTTTCCCTGATCATGGAATTACCATAAAGCTATTAAATTACCTTCTCTGGGCATCACATCCAGTACTGATAAAATAATAATAATAATAATAATAAGGAAGATTATTTATATAGCGCTCAGTCCAAATAATTTGCTGTAGGTGCTTTACAGAAAGTCTTGTTCTCTCCATCTGCAACTTTCTCTCTCTCTATCTCTCTCTCCCTCTCTCTCTCTCTCTCTCTCTCTCTCTCTCTCTCTCTCTCTCTCTCTCTCTCTCTCTCTCTCTCTCTCTCTCTCTCTCTCTCTCTCTCTCTCTCTCTCTCTCTCTCTCTCTCTCTCTCTCTCTCTCTCTCTCTCTCTCTCTCTCTCTCTCTCTCTCTGCTAGACATACATTGTATACATAGACACACACACAAAATGTACTATAAGGCAGAAATTAAACAATAAAACTGAAAAAAATAAAGTGAATTGAGAAAATAAATGGGTTGGGAATGGGAATAAAACTTCACAACTGAAAGTGTTTTTGAAAAGGGTGGGGTTTTAGACTAGGTTTGTATTTTGACTGAGTAAATGCTTCTCGCAATGATTTTGGCAGCGAGTTCCAAATGTGCGGGGCAGAGTGCATAAAATTAATGCTCTGCCGCCTAGTGTCTTTGACTTGCAGTTAAAAATCTCAAGAAGGCCCCGATCCCTTGATCTTCAAGAACGAGGTGATGAGTAGGGATCTGCCAGGGTGGAAAGGTAAAGTGGTGCTGTTTTGTTTATGCACTATATCGCTGTTGTTACGGGACCGTAGTATTAAACAGAGAAAGCTCTAGCTGAAAGTGATCACAACCTGGTATTTTCTCCACTCAGTGCTATAATTAGACCACAATTCTCTACCATACAACACCCTACTCTACAGTGATTCCCGTGGCTGTCAAGGTCGAAATATTTTAATCTTTTTTTCACAGAGCCATACAGAAGGCTGAACAAACAACCAAATATGTGATGCATCATGACAGTTCTGTCCACAAGCTACATTTTAGGTAAACTGAGTTATTGATATCAAGTGAAAGAGAACTCTTTTCCCGTGGATTCCAATTACTCCACCTGCATCACCAACCACTTCGTCAACCTGTTCATCATATGCACTACCAATATTAACATCCTCGTCTTCACCGACAGCTTCAAGACACAGTACTCTTTTTCCTCGTTCCCAGAGAAGCAAAATCTGCATCAGAATAAAAATACGCTCCTCAAATTCTTTTGTGCCACATGCTTTCATTGCCCGGCTAAGTTGCAAAAGAACATCTTCTGTTCTGTGGTGTCGTTTCTCCGGCTCCAAAACTGTCACTAGGTCCATTAGAGAGCTGGACTCAGGAGGTAATAAAACCTCATCAAATAGAATACCACCCCGGAGCCACCTATTGTTCTCGGGTACGAGCCTTGTAAGTGGATGACTCTTGTGCAAAGTATAAAAGCACATATGGGCACATGGCAGGTCCATCTGCAGAAAAAAAGTGCAGTGGCAGGAGATGTCACTACCTGTATCTTTAACTTTGTAAGATGCATTGCCATCTTTAATTACAGTACCCTGTGTGGTTTCAGAAATTACTGCAAGTTTATCCTGCAGTAGCGATTGGTGATCGATCAGTAGTCATCATCTGTACTGCATGACCTACATAAAGTTCATACAGAGGCAGAAGCTCTTTGTACACACCTCGTGGATGAATACGCGTCATGGCTACATTGTATCTCTCCTGGGCCATCTCACCTGCATGCAGGACAGAGTGTTCATATAACCATGACACAGCGCTGGCTAAGTTTGAAGATGACGAAAGGCCATTCTGCATGCGCTGGTGCTCAGCCTCACATTTGCTATTTCTGTCATTTGCATATGTCCTTAAATGAAGCCTCTCGTGGGCTGGCCAGCTTGTTGCGAATTCGGAGGTTAACCAGTTCTCATGTAAATATTTGTGGAAATCCTCAGAGAGCTGTTGAATCTAGGATGGGACAATGTATAAAAGAGAGAGAGAGTGAGAGACATAAATGAAATATTGGGTATAACGGCAATAAGGGATGTCAAGATATACAAGATCTGTCAGTTACAACACATGATTCGTGAATACATAATATAAAATAATTGACTAATAGAAAGTTTGAATGTGCCAAAAAACATAGGCCTAAATCAGTACATACTGTATGTATTGCAGATGCAACACAAAGTAAATAACTAAACTGATGTAGACCTTAAATCTAAACTACCTTTTAACAGATGCCATTAAAGAGGTCCTACCTTTATCATGTCAACTAAAGCCAAGCATATGGTCACTTTCTTAACCCATGGGTTTTTTAAGTTCACTGACAATGAAAAAAAAAACTGAATTCTGGTGAAAAACGGAGATTGCCTGTCCCTGCATTGAATGATTGACTTTAAAGGTTTGTAAAGGGCAACACATTAAGAAATAATTCCCTCAATTCTTATAAAAATAATTTGTGTAAAAACTATCACAATTAAAAAAATGTTAAGATCTACAGCCTGACCCCCATCATAATAGGGAGATGTGTAGATCTAGCTCTAGCCATTCTATGATTCTAGCCCTAGTAAGACCATCACTACCATCACTTGAAAATGCTAGCCTCAACTTCTAATATTGGTCTACCGTCGGCCAATTAAAAATAAAAAAAAATATAAAAAAAAGTCTTGTGAGAAAATCAAAATTACATCCATAATTCTGCAAGGTCAGTATGGCAAAATTTCCAAAGTCAATTATATGTACAATGACTGTGAGTTTACCGTTAAGGAAAACAATACAACTTGAGCAGGGGAATGAAAATTTTAAATGAAAGAAACACTATAAATACCTTTTCCAGGTCTTGCTGGAATTGGTTTTGGCAGGTGGTTGTCACCAGGCGATATGCCAGACTGCGCAGTCCTGATTTCACATCACTTGAACCATGTATTTTGCTAATCTTTGTCCTCATGGCCTTATGAACATGGAAGTGGCACAAGAGAGAGCTTGCGTTGGGGAAGGTAGCTCAACAGGCTTCAATTTCTTCACGAGACTTGTCGGTCATAAAAATATGGGTTTTTGCAGTGCTTCCAACAAATGAAGAAAATATGTTCATCATTGATATTAATGTGGAAGTGGTCTCCTTCCTGACAAAGGCATAGAACACAGCACGTCCTTTGCCTGAGGAATCCTCAACCATGATTTGGTATAGCGGAAATCCACTACTATTTTTTCTGTACGTACCTGTGAGAAATACATAATAGTAATAATAACATAGATGCATCATTCAAGTAAATAATAGACTGAGAGCAATGAAGTTGTTAGTAAGTCACTGACCAACTATGGACCCAATGATACAAGGTAATCTTGTCACTTGTGATGATTTGACATTAACTAAAGAAGCTTTAAAAAAAGTACAGTCGAAACCTGGTATAACAGGGAATGTGGGACCAGAGCAAAATCCCTGTTATATCAGACTTCCAAGAGAAATAAGCAAAAAATGGCCTAATCCTGCGATTTTTAAATCATGGGTAGTGTACCTTGTCAAAGGCACTTCCGTTCTTGCGCAAAACTTCCCTGTGAATAGGCAGCCACAATCTTAATATTCTAGATTGGGAAATGCCCTTAATAACACATAGGAACAATCACAAACAGACAAGTATAACAATTACCAAAACAATCAAACAGGCTCACACATTTATTACAACATTAATAATGACAATCCAATAAGTACAACATCTCGCTCGTTCCCTTAAGCATTCATTCTTCTCCTCGTTCCTCTCTAGGATAATCACTCCTTTACAATATTATAGTTGGCCTCAGCCTAACAATTCATCACTGGCTGCACTGCCTTGTAGCACGACATCTCACTGCCCGTACTCAACCTCACATCAATATCTTAATCTCACATCAATATTTTAATCTCACATCAATATCTTAATCTCACATCAATATCATAATACATTCCTGAATGTGGCCAGACTGCCACAGATACTGTGCCCTCACTGTCCTGCGCATGCACCTCATTTGTGCTGGCCTGCGGGTGGCCTCACTGTCCTGCCCATGCGCCTCATTTGTGCTGGCCTGTCCCCGGCACCTATAAAGAATAACATCACATCTCTATAATACTATGTACCTACTATCCACTTCACCACTCACTACAAACCATCAAGCGTACATATAACATTCCACAGTTCACCCACCATACAGCTGCACCTCTCTACTGTAGCATACCCCCACAGCATTACACAGCACTCCTGACTAGGCTAGGAATCCCTGCTCCTAACATACATATCTCGCTCATCGTTCACATCTATTTACACAGTAACACAATGACTTGCACACTCCTTAAGTCCTCGCATATAACTTATTTGCATCATTGTCATCATCAGAATATAATAATAATAATAATAATAATAAATGGCATTTATATAGCGCTTAACCCTGTTCCACAGGCTCTAAGCGCTTTACAGAACTTATTTACTACTTTACAAACGCATTCACTCCCACATTCTAATTGTATATAATATGCACACAATCTCATGTCAACCACAGAGCAGAATGGAGCTGCCTGCGAGGCGCTAAACACACTGCACTGCTTCTTTCTCTCTCGCTGTCTCACTCACTCTCTCTCTCTATCTTGGAGCAAATTGTAACGAAGCCTGTTAGGCGCAGATCACAATTCACAACAGTTCACAACTCACAGCAGTTCACAACTCACATCAGTTTACAACTCACATAATATTTGAAAATTTATTAATAACAATATATATTTAATAATGAATAATAATAAATTTTTGTTGTTGCTGGTGGGGGAGGGGGGATGATATGGATAAATCTTAATCTATTAATTTCAATTTCAATTTTGCCCGGGCAGCGGCCTTTCGGCCTGCTCTTTACGATTTCCAACTGCCAAGGTATCTTTAACGTGCGCAACGTGCACACGGGCCCTCCGAATTTTTTCGTCCTTATCCGAGAAGACTAGGTACTCGATCCTACCCCCCAATAGGACCAGGGACTTGAAAATATGAGAAAAATCCAATTTCCAACATGCCTGCACTGCCCGCAGTAGATCTATCACCACAATTATCAATCCTTCTAATTCAACCTACCAGTCTTCACTGGAATACACTCCAAACTCCCGACTGCTCTCTTTCACGTCTGTCCTCTTGGACTTCTTAGCCTGCAGTAACTTTTCACTACACAAGCTTTACCTCATCGCCTCCAACCTTACTCATGTCCTGCACGCTTTCACGTTTACTAACAGAAGTCAATATAGGTGAGCAGCCTCAGCTATCCCGTGAGTTAATCCTACAACTATACTCCCATTCTATCGCAATCCCCTTAATTGCACTCACTCCACTTGTGACACCTTTCATCAGTTGTAAATTTCTCAGCTATTTGGGTAATTCATAAATATTCGGTCTAATTTGACAAGTCTGGGGTCTTCACTGCTACTATAAATGACAGTAAAAATAGTACAATCTGTGTGTCTGTCGACTGGGCTGGGCAGTCACATCTTAGGGTCTTATGAAAGTTGAAACTCTTTGATGCTCCAGTCATCATTTCGTCATTATCAGAGGTCTTTTAAAGTGCACAGGAGGTATTTTTTCTCAATTTGTCCTCTATACTAGGTGGTGTTTCAACTTATCAAGTTCAGACCAGAAAGGAAATGTGAAATTGGAGCAGAAAAGAACTTAATTTTCATAGGACCCTACACCCAGCACCTTTAGGGCAGGGAACACCTTGTTGAATCAGAGACTCCAGAAAATATCTGGCTTTTAACACCTTCAGTCTCTGAAAAACAGAATTTTTTCATGAAATAAGTTTAAAAAAACAACCACTGCCCTAAAGGTTATTTATTCTTTTAAATTTGGTCAGAGTTTGAAAAAGCAGTATAATTTTCAATCAGTGTCAACAAAACGTAGTCAATAGCAATAGAACACTCAGTCAGTATCAGTAAAAGTATTCGTTGGTACCAATTGAACTTTAAGTCAGCAGAAAGCATATTAAAGTGATAAGAAAGAAATGACTTTTGCTATATAAATACATAGGATTGACATAAACTTCGATACTTGAGATTTTTTACACTGTCATGCAAGCTTGGACCATCAGCAAGACATTGGCTCTTTTCTCCTTACGGCCAGTCTGTGAATGAAATAATATACTTTTCACTTCTGGGGTTATTATTCTTCTGTGCAAAATTTGAAAAGTGAAGTTAGTGCTGCTTTTACTCAGTGAAAGAGTTCACAAGTAACATTCACTTTAAGAAATGAATAGAGTACTATCATTTTTCTTTTTGAATGCTACACTCTTCAGTAGCGAAAGTAAACTTTTAGAAACTAAAAAATTACGTTAATGCTGTTTTTTGTCTGTGGAAGACTCCTTTGTGCCCTAATTGATTTACTTTAAGAAATGCGTTGAGTACTATCACTTTTTTTAAAACCTACATTTATCAGGAGTAAACATAAGCTCGGTGTCACTGAAAATTTAATTCACTGCCGCTGTAACTCAGAGGAAGACATAAGTACCATTAATTAACTTTAAGAAATACATGAAAAACTATCACTTTTTTGTCTCCCATGATACACTTACCAGGAGAAAAAGGAAACCGTAGGTAACTAAAACATGAAGTAAGAGTTGCTGTTTGCTCAGTGAAAGACTCCTAAACACCATATTTGCTTCAGCAAATGTATGGAATACTATATGTATCACTTTTTTTTTTGTCAGTGCTGGTATATCAGGAATAAAGTTTGTTTTTATTTATTTATTTTTTTTTTGCAAACAATTCAGCTGGGGATCTCATTTTTTTTCCCGTGCCATTTCTTTCCATGGGAAACAGTGCAAAGGTAATGCCACTTCTAGAATAGCAGAATAGGAGATACTGTCACTTGGCATAACTTTATGGTCTCTCTTTGACTCAGGGTTGTGGTGTAGAAGCCTAGTCGTCCAAGCCATTTTGATGGCACTATGTAGCTGGTATATAAAACCTGAAAATGGAACAATAAGCTAAGGACCCTGATAAAAGCCAAGTAACCCACGGCTTTATATAGCTGGGGGTGTAAATAAAAAAAAATGTAACAGTTAGCTAAGGACCATGACAAAAGAGAATAACTAGCGGCTTTCTGTGGCTGGGGTATAGGTTTTGGAAAATGGAAAAATTAGCTGGGGCTATAAATCTCAGAAAATGTACCGTAAGCTAAGGACAATGATAAAGAGAATAACAACCGGCTTTATGTAGCTGGGGGTATAAGTTTTGAAAAATGGAACAATTAGCTAAGTACCATGATTAAAATCAAGTAACCCCCGGCTTTACGTGGCTGGGGGGTATTGTCACAAGTGGAGTGAGTGCAATTAAGGGGATTGCTATAGAGCGGGTGTATAGTTATAGGATTAACTCGCGGGACGGTGGGGGCAAACAATTACCGTGAAAGCGTGCAATGACACGAGGAAAGTGCGTAGTCATTGAAGTAGCGTTTGGGGTAATGAAAAGTCACTGCAAGCTGAGAAGTCCAAGAGGACAGACGTGAAAGAGAGCAGTCGGGAGTTGTAGTGTATTCCAGTGAAGACTGGTAGGTTGAATTATAAGGATTGATAATTGTGGTGATAGATCTACTATATTCTGATGACAATGATGCAAATAAGTTATATGCGAGGACTTAAGGAGTGTGCAAGTCATTCGTTACTGTATAAATTGATGTGAACAATGAGCGAGATACGTATGTTAGGAGCAGGGATTCCTAGCCTAGTAGGAGTGCTGTGTAATGCTGTGGGGGTATGCTACAGTAGAGAGGTGCAGCTGTATGGTGGGTGAACTGTGGAATGTTGTGTGTACGCTTGATGGTTCGTAGTGAGTGGTGAAGTGGATAGTAAGTACATAGTATTATAGAGATGTGATGTTATTCTTTATAGGTGCCGGGGACAGGCCAGCATAAGTGAGGTGCATGGGTTGGGCAGTGAGGCCACCCGCAGGACAGTGAGGGCACATTATCCGTGGCAGTCTGGCCACATTCAGGAATGTATTAAGATTTTGATGTGAGATTAAGATATTGATGTGAGGTTGAGCACGGGCAGTGAGACGTTGTGCTACAAGGCAGTGCAGCCATTGACGTATTGTTAGGCTGAGGCCAACTATCATATTGTAAAGGAGTGATTATCCTAGAGAGGAACGAGAAGAAGAATGCATGCTTAAGGGAACGAGTGAGATGTTGTACTTATTGGATTGTCGTTATTAATGTTATAATAAATGTTTGAGCCTGGTTGATTGTTTTGGTAATTGTTATACTTGTCTGTTCGTGACTGTTACTGTTAAATAGTACATCTCCCAATCTGGGATTTGTTACAGGTATAAATGTCAGAAAATGGAATCATAATTAGCTAAGGACCATGATAGAAGAGAGTAACCCCCGGCTTTATGTGGCTGGGAGTATAAATGTCAGAAAATGGAACGGTTAGCTGAGGACCATGATCAAAGTCAAGTAACCCCCGGCTTTACGTGGCTGGGGATATGGCGGTCAGAAAATGGAATCGTTAGCTAAGGACCATGATAAAAGAGAGTAACCCCAGACCTTATGTGGCTGGGGGTATAAATGTCAGAAAATGGAACCGTTAGCTAAGGGCATCATAAAAAAGAATAACCTCTGGCTTTATGTAGCTGGAGGTATAAATGTCTGAAAATAGAACAATTACTAAGTACCATGATAAAAGCCAAGTAACTCCAATCTTCATGTAGCTAGGGCTATAAATCTCAGTGAATGGAAGTCGTAGCTAAGCACCGGGGTAAAAAGAGTGAACCCCCAGCTTTATGTAACTGGGGGAATAAATGTCAGAAAATGGAACTGTTAGTTAAGCACCATGATCCAAGTCAAGTAAACCCCGGCTTAATGTGGCTGGGGGAATTAATGTCAGAAAATGGAATCGTTAGCTAAGGACCATGATAAAAGAGAGTAACTCCTGGCTTTATGTAGATGAAAAAATGGAACCATCAACTAAGTACTATGGTCAAAATTAAGTAACCCCCGACTTTATGTAACTGGTAGTATGAATCTCAGAAAATGGAACCGTTAGCTAAATACCATAATCAAAATCAGGTAACCCCCGGCTTTATGTAGCTGAGGGTATAAAAGTCAGAAAAAAGAATCGTTAGCTAAGGGTCATGATAAAAGAGTAACCCCTGGCTTTATGTAGCTGGGGTCATAAATCTCAAAAGATTGAAAATTAGCCCCCGACTATGATAAAAGCCAAATAGTCTGACTGCATGTACTTGGGGTGTAAATCTCAGAAAATGAAACAAGTAGCCAATGAACATGATGAAAGCCAAGTAGTCTAACTGTACATAGCTGGGAATATAAATCTCAGAAAACGAAACAATTAGCCAATGGCCATGGTGAAAGCCAAGTAGACTAATTGTATATATATAGATGTGGATATATATCTAAAAAAAAAGAAACAATTTGCCAATGACCGTGGTGAAAGCCAAATAGCCTAACTGTACGTATCTGGGGATATAAATCTCAGAAAATCAAATAATTAGCCAATGATGAAAGCCAGGTAGCCTGACTGTATGTAGCTGGGGTATTTAACTTGAAAAATAAAAGAGGAGAACCAGGATAAAAGCCAAATAGCCTGAATATATATATTTATATGGGGGGTATAAATCTCAGAAAATGGAACAGTTAGCCAAGGATAGTGTTGAAGGCCAAGTAACCTGACTGGATATAGCTGGGGGCTATACATCTTACAAAATGATACAGCTAAGGACCTTGATCAAAGCTAAACAGTTCAAGCCAATTTAATACTTTTGTTGCATGTAGTTGTTGGTAATTTTTTTTTGTTTTTAACTATTCTAGCTGCTTATAGCTGCAGTAATTTAAATTCGGTTGAAGTGAAAAAAAAAACAACAACATGAAACAGCCAGACCAGGATAAAAGCCAAATAGCCTGACTATGTATCTATATAGCTGGGGGTGTAAATCTGAAAAGCTGGAACATTGGCCAAGGACCACGATAAAAGCCAAATAACCTGACTGTATCTAGCTGGGGGTACATATCTCAGAAAATGAAACTTTTAGCCAAAGATCATGATAAAAGCCAAGTAGTCTGATTGTATGTTAGCTGGGGCTATAAATCTCAGAAAATGAAACAGTTAACCTCAGACCATGATAAAAGCCAAATAGCCTGATTGAATTAAGTTACATTATCTTAATGTGGAGGTGGTGGTGGGATTGGGGAGTGGGGGTGGGTGGGAGGTGGGTTGGGAGAGTTAAATTACTTGCAGTTATGTCTGGGGGGGAGGGGGTGTCTTTTTTTCCATGTTTTTTTTTTTAATTCCTTGTAATGAAACTTTTTTTTTTAATTCCTTGTAATGAAACTTTTTTTTTAATTCCTTGTAATGAAACTTTTTTTTTTAATTCCTTGTAATGAAACTTTTTTTTTTAATTCCTTGTAATGAAACTTTTTTTTTTAATTCCTTGTAATGAAACTTTTTTTTTTAATTCCTCGTAATGAAACTTTTTTTTTGTTGTTGTGGTTTTGTTTCTTTCATTTTTTTTCACATCTTTTTTTTCTTTTTTCAAGTAAGAGTTGGATCAAGGTCTGTGAGTGAGTCTACATAGAACCATACACAGTTCAGTTGCACGCGGATGTTACCTTAAGTAAATGTTGTGAATTTTCAAAAATTAAAAAAATCTTAGAAAATTAACAATAAAATTACATTCAGACCAATATCCTGAACTGGCTCTGAATTTGTTGATGATACTGTAATAATGTTTCTTGGTATATTGTTTTGCGATAAGAGTGGCTCTTCATATTTTGGGGGACAATGTGGAAAGTCTCTCTTGTGACAAAAATGTGTACACATAGGAATACACATTGCACTGGCCATTTATGATAGTGGCTTTCATCATCGCAGAAGGAAATTAAGCATGTCTTTTCATTTTTGGGGGAATATGAATGGTCTTCTCATGATAAAGACATTTACATACACGGGAATGCGTATTGCATTGGCCATATAATAGCGGGATTCACCATTTCTGAAGGAAATTAAGCGTGGTTATTCATATTTCGGGGGAGCCAATGCGCATGCTGCAATTAATATTAACTTTGTCGTATACTTCAAATTCATGGGGATATTGAAGAATCTAGTAAGTATCAGAAATATTGCATTGAGGAGAAGGTTCTGGGCATACATTGAAATTTTCAAGAATTCACTCATGTAAGAGGTCATATCAGAAATATAGCATTCTGGTGAAGGTTCTGGGCATACATGGAAATATTTAAGAATTCACTCATGTAACAGGTCATATCGGAAATAATGTGTTCAGAAAGTAATTTTATTCAACTTTGGGATTATAAAGAGATATATGTCAGATATATTCTATTGCATTCAGACCTTGGTTCTATGGCTGCTTTGGAGTACATGTATGTAAGAGGTGATATCAGAAATATTGCATTCAGACCTTGGTTCTACGTCTACTTTGGAGTACATGTATGTAAGAGGTGATATCAGAAATATTGCATTCAGACCTTGGTTCTATGTCTGCTTTGGAGTACATGTATGTAAGAGGTGATATCAGAAATATTGCATTCAGACCTTGGTTCTATGTCTGCTTTGGAGTACATATATGTAAGAGGTGATATCAGAAATATTGCATTCAGACCTTGGTTCTATGCCTGCTTTGGAGTACATGTATGTAAGAGGTGATATCAGAAATATTGCATTCAGACCTTGGTTCTATGGCTGCTTTGGAGTACATGTATGTAAGAGGTGATATCAGAAATATTGCATTCAGACCTTAGTTCTATGCCTGCTTTGGAGTACATGTATGTAAGAGGTGATATCAGAAATATTGCATCCAGACCTTGGTTCTATGCCTGCTTTGGAGTACATGTATGTAAGAGGTGATATCAGAAATATTGCATTCAGATCTTGGTTCTATGCCTGCTTTGGAGTACATGTATGTAAGAGGTGATATCAGAAATATTGCATTCAGATCTTCGTTCTATGTCTGCTTTGGAGTACATGTATGTAAGAGGTGATATCAGAAATATTGCATCCAGACCTTCGTTCCATGCCTGCTTTGGAGTACATGTATGTAAGAGGTGATATCAGAAATATTGCATCCAGACCTTCGTTCTATGCCTGCTTTGGAGTACATGTATGTAAGAGGTGGTATCAGAAATATTGCATCCAGACCTTCTTTCTATGCCTGCTTTGGAGTACATGTATTTAAGAGGTGACATCAGAAATATTGCATCCAGACCTTTGTTCTATGCCTGCTTTGGAGTACATGTATGTAAGAGGTGACATCAGAAATATTGCATTCAGATCTTCGTTCTATGCCTGCTTTGGAGTACATGTATGTAAGAGGTGATATCAGAAATATTGCATTCAGATCTTGGTTCTATGCCTGCTTTGGAGTACATGTATGTAAGAGGTGATATCAGAAATATTGCATCCAGACCTTCGTTCTATGCCTGCTTTGGAGTACATGTATGTAAGAGGTGATATCAGAAATATTGCATCCAGACCTTGGTTCTATGCCTGCTTTGGAGTACATGTATGTAAGAGGTGATATCAGAAATATTGCATCCAGACCATGGTTCTATGCCTGCTTTGGATTACATGTATGTAAGAGGTGATATCAGAAATATTGCATTCAGACCTTAGTTCTATGCCTGCTTTGGAGTACCTGTATGTAAGAGGTGATATCAGAAATATTGCATTCAGATCTTGGTTCTATGCATGCTTTGGAGTACATGTATGTAAGAGGTGATATCAGAAATATTGCATTCAGATCTTGGTTCTATGCCTGCTTTGGAGTACATGTATGTAAGAGGTGATATCAGAAATATTGCATTCAGACCTTGGTTCTATGCCTGCTTTGGAGTACATGTATGTAAGAGGTGAATTAAGAAATATTGCATCCAGACCTTGGTTCTATGTCTGCTTTGGAGTACATGTATGTAAGAGGTGATATCAGAAATAGTGCATCCAGGCAATGGTTCTCAAGCTGTGAGATTGTGTGACCTCATAAAAATTTAATTTCATTCTCACCTAATGAGAGTGCAAGCAGAAACATTCAACTTTTCTCTCTTATAATAGAACTTAAACACATTTAGATAATGACCATTGTTACATTGTGCACTGCAGTTTCTTAGGGCAATATTGATAATGTTCCAATATTTTGCTATGCACATCTCTGTTTCAAGTTCCAACAAAATATGTAGGAATGGGTAAGTATTCTGTGAAGGTTCAGCTGATGTAAAACCTATGTCTAGGGTTGTCAACCAGAATGTTGTGTGTCCAGTTTTATTCATTGCCCTTAAATCCTGTAGGTATCCGAGACACACGGTGTGTGACTTTATTTCATAACCCAATAAAACTATTCATGTGACCATGTTGAAGTTATTGCGTTTATTTGAATATTTAAGGTTAAAAATTTCAAACTCGTTTTTCTCAGTTTGACAGTTTAGGACATAAAACATTCTAGTCACCAAGCCTTGGTATGCAGTGAATGTTCAAAATATCCCATGAAAATTTGTAATGTTTCCTTGGCGTGTGTGCTGATGTATTTTATTCATGTTCATTATGCATATATTATGTTTTCCAGTAATGATCAAACCTTTTATCTTTATATGCAGTCTTGTTGGTATGAAACTCAAATCTCTTCAGTTGGTGTGCAGTGAAATTTTGAATTTTTTCTTTGCTTCAGTCTGGGAAATTAGAAACTTTGGGGTTCATATGAAACAGGAGAGAAAAAAATGGTTTCCTGACGGCTTGAACTTTGACTTTGTAGTGGGCTGATTTTTGTACATATTGCAAATTGCACAGTTGTAGTGACAAGTTACTGTGACTCTGTCCAAATGCCAATAATTTGTATATTTCATCACTGCTTCTACGCTAATGGCAAAGTGGCTTGTGTGTGTGTTTGTGTAATGGGGTGAACCATTACAGGGCTGAGAACATAGCTCACTGTCGTGAAAGGGAGATAAACCCGTTATTTTGACCAGCTGGACCACTAGATGTGGTCAAGGGGAAGTAACCACACAGAAACCATAGATAATCTCCCTTTATTGTTTGATCGTGCACTTAACATGAGTCATGCAGTGTTGAGTAACATTGCCAACTGATGTACTCACTGCGCCAATTTTAAACCATAGTCTTAGCGTTGTCTGTGTTGTCCAGGATTGGTCAATTTAAGTGACCATCCCTGGTGCCAGAAGTAGAAACTTGTTATGTATCACTACATTGTAGGTTATGTTTAGTATTTATCTTGTTTAGTAATATTTTATTAAGATGGTGTATTTACAACATACACGAGCGAGAGGGTAGTTCTTTAAAAATGTTTTTATTCGTTTTAATGTTTTATTAGAATTTGCACTTAGTGAACTGTCAGGGAGTAAATGGGTTGCGTGTTTTTGGGTGACGCTTAGATGATAGCGTGGGCCAGTCAGCTCCACCCAAGTCTTCAAGACAGCAGGACGTGTCATTGTCCAGACTAACATAAAAGTAAAAGAAGTTGTAATTATTTCAAGATTTGTGAAGTGCCAGCTCTGATGATGTAGACTATCAAGTGTGAATTCATTTGGTTAATTCACCGCGCCTATTGGTTGGGTTTATCGTAATGTCTTGTTTATTGTATTGTCCTGGTTTATTGTGGTTTATTGTGAATTGTATTGTGGTTTATTGTACTGTTTATTGTCTGTGTTTATTGTATTGTGTTTATTATTGGATTTGTTTTTTCCTTTTCTTTTTTAAAAATAAAATTGATGTCCTCTCAAAACCTGATAGTTTTGTTTGTATGTTTGTTTGTGTGAGATAGCTATAGAGAGACTGCTCGTGTTCCCCGTCCCTGTTACATATTTGGTGTCAGATTAGATAGCTATAGATAGAGAGACCCGCTCGGTCCCGTTCCTGTTACATTTGTGTGTGTCTTTTGGGTGGGAGGGGATGTGGGAGGCAAATATTTCTGCATAAACGAAGGAAAAGGGTAGCTGTATGGGAGGAATTATTGTGAAAGTAAAATATTTTTGTGTGTATGTGGAAAGGGTAAATGTTTCATCTTTTGTTGGTTGGGGGGGGGGGGGTGTATGATAGGAATTGTGAAAGTAAAATATTTTTGTGTGTATGTGGAAAGGGTGAATGTTTCATCTTTTGTTGGTTTGGGGGAGGGGGGGGGGTAATTCATGACATTAAATAACATGAATCTTACTATTGTGTGGCACATTTTTTACAGCACAGGTTTGTTAATGGCTCCAACGAAATGAGTAAGAATGAGACAGAAAGATTTGTGTGTAAGGATCGATTGATGTAACATTTATTGTGTTGTTCGGGGACCGTAGTATATATACATAGTAAATAATAGTGACTCAGTATTTTCTCTATTTGGCTTTGTAACAAAACTATTGTCCCCTAAGATCAACCAAAAATTGACTTGTTGCAGATGCCTGATGAAATAATGTCAGTTTTACCGACTAGAAATAATTATGTGCATTTCTGAAACTCTCTATGACAACAAGCTCTTCCATGTATTTATGTAAATAAAGAGTTCTCAATCCCTTGCAAGTTGTGCGTTTTCTTTATTATGAATGGCATTGACAGTCTGTTTTGAAATGAGTGTGCTGTAACAGATTTTGCACAGGGAAATCTTAACATTCATGAATGAAGATCAGTTTGGTATACAGAATCTTGAAAGTAAAATGGATTTAACAAGTATTATTTTGACTTTAGCGGAAATCGGGAACTTCTATCAAAGTTTGCATGGGAAACAATCGTAACTTAGTTTTTATAAATTTTTCAGAAGAAACAAACAATTAATTTCTTTGCCAGACTTTGTGGTTGTGATTGCTAAAAAATGTTATTCAACCCTGTTTTCAGACTTTAACCCCGAACTTATAACACAACCTACTGGCTGTCAAGGGGCAACAAGTCAGTCAAGTGTCTCAAATTTGAAAAAAAAAAAAAAATTGAGTTGCAGTACATTTACCATCCCACCCTGAGAATGGTAAGAAATTTTCACCTTTGGGATTAAAAAAATGTTCATATTATCACTTTGAAATGGCAATTATCGAGAATCTTCAAATTTATCTGGCACATTTATGGGGCACTTGATGCACAACAACTTTGCTCTGTATGTACAGTTTTGTCCTTGCTCTATTTAATGATGCGAACTGAATTTGATATGTGAGGATAATTACTTACCAATTTTGTGCTTTCCCTTGGTTAAAGGGAAATAATCCACAATTTCGGCTTCTGATCACTGCAAAAATTATTTGGTTACTGGCCTTGGCCGTTCACCCGTTACTGTCAAGTCTCATTTAACCGAGACCATTCTCTCCCCACCCCTAGCCCCATGATGACGATAGATTCTCCCCCCCCCCCCATCATCACCACCACCAATTCACAATTGTTCTATTCAACTTTGCGCAAAACTTGATTCACGTTATCATTGAACTATAGCTGACACCATAATTTGACGCTGAAGACCCCGAGAAACAACGGACTTCATCTCACCAGAATTTGGTACATGTAAGCTTATAATTATTATCTCTTGTCAATGTGAAATCTATACGCTGTCCACAACTAAGTGATACTACTAGGATTTTTGTTGAGTTTGGTAGCATTATCAGGAGGGGCAGAATCTGTACATTAACTTTTTCAGGACATATCCCCGACTTAGCGGCGCTAGTGGAAAACACGTGTGGACAAAAAAACCGATTTATGCTTCAATTCTTTTTTATTTCATGTATAACATTTTACTTTACTATCAATACTTTTTTTTTCTGTAAGTTTTTTTCTGAACCATGCTGTTTTTTCCCAAAAGTGCTTTTTGCTTACGAAAAAGACAAAGGCATCATTGTGAGACCACAAAGAAAACATGTAGTTTGATACGTATTTATAAGTCAGATAAGGGACAACCAAAAATTTACCGAAATATGCACATCACAGAAACATTATTTTAACAAAAATTAACACTTAGTAGCACGTTTTGTATATATCTTGACACTGTCAGTTTGAAATTTTAACCCACTAAAATGCAAGTCGCTAACTTTTTTCGTCTTTTTTCACTACCAGTGTTTAAAAGACGGGTGCAAAGTGAACACTGTTCTTACGAAATACTTAATACTTATCGGCCAGTTGGTGACCGAGCACTCATAAGAGCGTCTTGCAGTTTTTGAAAAACTACTAATCGGTCAGCCAATCAACCCCATTCCCTTTCACACCATAACCACCCGCCTCCCATGTCCACACCAACCACCTGATCTATAATTCTTAATTTCATTATTTTTCCTGTCTCCATTATTTTCCAAAGGCAGTTCAAGGCAGGATAGAAGACTTTGAGGATTGTTTGACAATTTGAAGAGCTCAGATACTCGTGGGAAATTGTACAGAAGCCAAAGAACTGTGTGAAATAACAACGTCCGTAATAATGGCGCATTTGGGTAAAATAACTATGTTGCCTAAAGTTTGATGTATAGAAAGCAGGATAATTAGAGATTTTCACAGACATTATCCAAAGGAATCACGTTACATAATACATTTGTCAATCAGTCCCAAATTTAACACGAATGCAGCAGTGCTTTTGGGGAGAATTAATTTTAAAATCTCGGTTTCGAGCACAAATGTAGGTGGTCTTTTAAAAAAAAAAAATTTTTTTTTTTAGTTTAATATTACGTTTCCAAAAAGGTCAGAATGTTGTTGTGTGTCAGCTTTAAAAGCTAATTACATTCTGATAAAATATAAAATGTGATGTTACAAATGTAAAAACTTGAAGGATAATGACAGTGCAGTACATGTACATCGATTAAACATTAAGCCAAATTGAGCCACGGATATTTGGTCATGTAATCTCAGTTACTGATAATACAAATTCTTGCCAGTAAATTACAAAGTGTGCAGTTTTTTTTTTTGCTTGTAAATTCTTTCAATCGGTGAATTGTTCATCTAACATGTGAAGTCATACTCTCAAATTCCGGGGACATGATGGCTTAGATTAAATGACCAACGTCAAGTCTGAAACCAGAGTAATGAAGTTCAATTATTTCTTAATTTAACAAGTAAATTTCTTACGATGATTTGAACCAGGATGGTTGTCTTCGAATTCTGGGCAGAACTTGGGCTGCTTTCCGGGCAGCCGTTATTATTATATTATTAATATTATTGCTATTAATATTATTATGTCGTTATTATTATTTCTATTCTTGTTGTCGACGATTTTTGTTCCACATTCAACCAGATCAGCTCTGTATCTGAAATGATTTATGCTTTCCTTAATCATTGCTTTAACGCGGCAGCCGCTGTTGATCTTTCTCTCGGGAACCACGCCTACTTTGGACTTGGTCGACCACGATTACAGACCGCACACAATAACTAACCAGCTGCCACGATGCTCTTCTGTTTCTGAATTTGGGCAAAAACGACGGATAGCTCACGTTGGAGCTTTTCTTTTTTTTTTTTTCAACCTTGTTTTACATTCAGGAAATTTTCAAAGATATTAGTTGTATTATTAATATCATTTTTATTTTCACATGGATATCGTAAGTGGGTGAGGTTGAGAGAGGAGAGAGGGGTATACCTATGGTCACAACTCTGAATTGTTGCCCCGTAGATCTGAAATTTTGCATCATATTTGTTATTTTACCTGTGCTGTGAAGTATTTGCCATAATGATGCACGGTGTGGCTATCATGGTGGGGACAAGGTGATCTTGAGACCTCTCATGCCAAGGGTCCCGGGTTCAAAACTCATCCGGTGGAGGCATGTTAGAGGTTTGGGATTTTTCTCATATTTTCGTGTCCCTGATCCTATTGGAGGTAGGATCGAGTACCTAGTCTTCTCGGATAAGGACGAAAAATTCGGAGGGCCCGTGTACACGTTAAAGATATATTGGCAGTTGGAAATCGAAAAGAACAGGCCGAACAGGCCGCTGCCCGGGCAAAATCAAATAAAATTCATCCCTACCACCCCCCCCCCCAAAAAAAAAACAACAACAACCCGAACGGTGCTGCACTGTGGCGGCGACGTGTCTCCTCCAGTTGTAACTGACTGGGTGCAATGACGCAATGGCAAATTTCCCCGGATTAAAGTAGTATACAAATACAAATACAAAATCTAGTGTTGTTGCGGGAGAGAGAAGACAAAATCACATTTCTGTTCGTAGAGCTGAGGTTCTTTGCTTCAGAATTATTTCGTGCGGCCGCCTCGCAGAAATCTTACAAACACCGTAGAGTTTTCATGAGAATGCCCAAGTTCTAGTTCTTTGTTTCTAACTCTGGCTGAACGTTGCGATCAGTTTTGAATGCATCAGTCATAACAGCTGTGGCAGTTTATGTCATTCTCAGGCCATTGAAAAGCTGATAATAGGCCCAGGCTGATGGGAAATGTAGGCCTCCCTTTTTGAAATTGCATATTGTATATTTTTGTAAATGGTATTAAATACATTAATTTATATATATTATTTATGTTTTACAAATTTTCTTGAAAATATTACTATTTTCTGCTGGAAGGTCCCCCTTGGCAATTTGTTTATTTTTTTCCCCACAGCCAGGCTTGATTTCTTTGTTTTACAAGGATTGCTCCCTGTAGCGAATCCCAGATTGGGAGATGTACTATTTAACAGCAACAGTCACGAACAGACAAGTATAACAATTAACAAAACAACCAAACAGGCTCACACATTTATTATAACATTAATAACGACAATCCAATAAGTACAACATCTCACTCGTTCCCTTAAACATTCAGTCCCCTTCTCGTTCCTCTCTAGGATAAGCACTCCTTTACAATATGATAGTTGGCCTCAGCCTAACAATACGTCAATGGCTGCACTGCCTTGTAGCACGACGTCTCACTGCCCGTACTCAACCTCACATCAATATCTTAATCTCACATCAATATCTTAATCTCACATCACTATCTTAATACATTCCTGAATGTGGCCAGACTGCCACGGATAATGTGCCCTCACTGTCCTGCGGGTGGCCTCACTGCTCAACCCATGCACCTCACTTATGCTGGCCTGCGCCCGGCACCTATAAAGAATAACATCACATCTCTATAATACTATGTACCTACTATCCACTTCACCACTCACTAGGAACCATCAAGCGTACACACAACATTCCACAGTTCACCCACCATACAGCTGCACCTCTCTACGGTAGCGTACCCCCACTGTGAGCAGCCTCAACTATCCCGTGAATCAATCCTACAACTATACACCCTGTTACGAGTTGGGTTATATTAAATTATTGGTGTTACGACTGCATTTAAAATATCGAGAGGTTTTTAGGAATTATTCTCCATACCATGCCACATATACTAATAACAATTCGAATAAGTTTTATCAAGGACCTGCAAGGCCACAAATTTATTTACTTTAAAATCCCTAACAAATTTCGTCTAGCTCTTACATATTAAAAGGACAACATCAGCAGCATCAAATGAAAATTCAATGATATATCACTAGAAGTCTCCTCTAAAATTCCTAAAAGATTATATCATTCTGACTCATTCACAATTTAATTATTACTTATCTATCTTCCAGATATAGTCTGCCTACTATCTAACAAATAACATTCTAATGTCTCAGACGACAATGTTAACTCAGTTATTTGTGCCTACCGCTTATAAAGGATTAAACTCGTCAATACAACTGACGTAGTTAAGTTAGATCTAGATCTACTCTAGGATGGGCTGGCAATCCCCAGCCTCATCCAGACACATCAATTTCAATTTACAAATGTGTATACCAGACATTCATGCTAGATCTAGTGCAAGTTAAAATACATTGTAGTCTTGCATTCTTCGGTAGCACTTCTACTGGAGAATTTAAGGTCAGCTTCACGTTCATCGTCGAATCAATAGACAAACACTTACACTTGGTCCCTGATACGAGATCAGGGAGCCGGAGATAATAGCAGTAGATGATTTGTGGGAAGCGTATGGTCTCATTCCAATGTCTATCAAGGTCATAGACATGACTATAACAATCTTCTGATTCTCTCTGGCTGAATCACGCCGACTGCCTTCACAGAAGGATATTTCTGCATGGAGTGAAGAAACCTAGGAATGGCTCCGCTTATATCTTGTGCGGCCAGCTGCCAATCCCCAGCCAACTGCCTAGATTTGATTGGTGCATCCATTTCGAGCTCAGCTCGTAGTATTAATAGATTCTGCATGGAAATCGGTCACGGCCTTGCACTAGTAACAGCCAAGGTCAAATTAACATATCAAAACCCTTACTAAAGTCTCCAACCCTCTACGTTTTATGTACGAATTTACTATTTCCCTTTTACTCACCCCTTCTCTTCCCTGTTAGAATTCATCAAAATCACGGGGTCGAGAACTGCACCGTCACTGCTAACCCATCCATTTATTCTATCTTGCCCCACTTTCTTTCCATCTCTAAGAAAAAGCGTTACAAAAACAAACTGTCCACGAGAATAGTTCAAGGACATTTGCACTGGCTAAACTCAACGAGACCATGAAATAAACAAGCCGTGACCCAGCACGAAACTTCTAGTCCTAACCCTGACATCCCCCACCCCAGTGAAAATTTTAATAAAAATTTACACGATAGGATCCAAGAAATCCCAAAGTTATTGTGGTAGGGGCTTAAGTACTACTGTAGAAAAACGAGCCTTAAGCTTGAGACCAAAAAAAAAATCTAACTAAGAACGTGCATATTGGATGGACAAAAAGCATACAATTATTGATGTCACGTTCTATAGAATCTATTCTATCGAAACATTCTTACTGCACACAATCAAAATTCTCAGGAACATCTATAATAAGAATGAGTATATCACTGTATACTGCTGGATTAAAGTATAACTATTATCAAACAATGAAGCCTTACTGAAGGAATAGGCTCATAATTATCTAGTCAACACACATAATTGCTGCTTATATACACATTCACACACAATATATTGTTAATTAAAATACTGTGGTATCCAATGGCAGCAGTAGCTCTGGTAGCTTGGTTTGCCATGTCTCCATCTCATTGACCCGCTGACAAGGGCGTCAGGTTTGTCAGAAGTTCAGGTCACAGTCCGGAATGACGCTGGTGGAAAGAGGATATTCACAACAAAAAAGATTGTAAAACTGGTTCATAAAGTAATGAACAAGATAAATGTGAATCCATCCACCGTCTAGAATTGAGGGGGACAAGCACTATCCAACCCCAATACAAGACACAACACTCTTTAATAGGAAACTAAATTAGACGTGACAAAATATCAGCTTGGGAATTGTCACCGCCAGGGATAGCCCGGATAACAAACCGGTATTCCTGGAGTGCAAGACTCCACCTCGTTAATCGAACATTTTTAGCCCTGTTAGCCTTTAAGAATAACAACGGACGATGGTCCGTTTCAATTATAAACTCGGACATGAGTAGATATCGCGAAAATGCGTTTACAGCAAAAATGATAGCGAGGCACTCTCGCTCGATAATTGCATAGCGGCATTCCCTATCTAGCAACTTGCGGCTGGCGTATAGACATGGCCGCAAGGTATCGTCTCGTTCCTGTAATAACACAGCTCCCAATCCCTTGTCCGACGCATCAGTGCGGACAATAAATATTTGGTTTATATCTGGCAGTATGAGAATGGGGGAAGTGGAAAACAGTTGTTGAACGGTACGAAGTGTATCAGCACATTCGGTTGTCCATTTCACTTTATTAGGAAAATTCTTTCTTGTGAGGTCCGACAACGGAGCTGTAAGCGAAGAAAAATTTGGAATGAATTTCCTATAATAGTTAAGAAAGCCCAATAAACTACGAACTTCTTTCTTAGTTCGAGGGGGTTGGAGCTTTAAGATGGTAGTTATCTTCTTGTCATCAGGAGTCTGAACGCCGTGGGCAATTGTATGGCCCAGAAAATTAATTTCATTATATCCTAAAAACACCTTACTGGGTTTTGCCGTACGGCCAGCTCGACGAAGAGCAATAAAAACTTGTCGTAGGGCTGCGAGGTGGCCCGACCAATTGGTTTCATAAATACAAATGTCGTCAAAATACGACAATACGGAATTCATACCCTGGAGCAATATTGTCATCATACGGGCGAAAGTGGCAGGGGCTGTAACTAACCCGAAAGGCATATAGCGCCACTGCATAAGACCCAACGGAGTCTGAAAAGCGGTATATTGCTTGCTATTCTCATCAAGCGGAATTTGCCAATAGCCTTTGGAAAGGTCAATTTTAGAAAAAATCGTTGCCCTCGCTAACTGAGCAAAAAGATTCTCCTGGTTGGGAATCGGTTCAGCGTCATATATCGTAACCTCATTAAGTCTACGATAGTCAATACAAAAACGCACCGTATCATCTTTTTTTTTCACTAAGACGATGGGTGAGTTATATGGGCTCGTCGACCGCTCTATCACTCCCAGGTGAAACATGTTACGTACCTCGGATATTATAGTCTCCTGTGCGTGCAGCGGACGCGGGTATGGTTTAACAAAGGCGGGTATATCCGTCTTTAATCTTATAACATGCTGTACCAAAGAAGTATTACCTGGTAGATCAGTAAAGACTGTAGTAAACTCGTTAAGCAAATCTCTTATATCTTGTCTTTGTGATTCAGATAAATCTGGATTTATATTTACATCCGAAGTGTTTTCAGAAGATCGAAGTGCGGGGATTGAATTCTCTATCTTAATAGGATCATCATCGTCAACTGAAACCAAGGCCGCATTGGCCTGAGCAACCACATTTCGGCGATTATTCTGTCGATTATCCTCGTCGGACAGGTACTGCTTTAACATATTTATATGGAAGACTTTGTCCTGTCCCCGAATCTTGATAAGATAATTTACTCGAGAAAGTCTCTTTAGGACTTTAAAAGGTCCCTTCCATGTAAGAAGGAGTTTATTTTTCGTCTCCGGAAGGAGAACAAGAGTTTGGTCTCCGACGGCCAAGGTTCGCAATGGGCTACCTTGATCACGATATAGTTTATAAAGACTAGCATGCGCAGCTGAAGATTTTTGTGCGAGCTGACATGCGTTAAGAATTCGATGGCGCAAGTCTACAACGTATTGATATGCAGACCGCGTATCGTTGTCGTCGGTGTCTGATCCGGCGAATAAATCATGGAGTATGGCCATTGGACCACGCGGCTTACGACCATACAATAATTCGAAGGGGGAAAAACCCGTTGATGCGTTCGGCAGTTCTCGGTATGCAAAAAGAATAGCGGGGAGTTGTCGATCCCAATCACTCGGCTTGTCGGCGGAAACTCGCGCAAGCATAGTTTTCATGGTAGCATTCCACCGTTCACAGCAGCCATTAGACTGTGGGTGGTATGGAGATGTCAATCTTTGTTTAATCCCGACCAATTCCAAGACTTTCTTAAAAAGCTCAGAGGTAAACTGTGGACCTCTGTCCGATAGAATTTCAACCGGAAACCCAAGGCGCGAAAAAATGGTAATAAGGGCCTCAGCCACATGATCGGCTGAAATGTCTTTTAGCGGAATGGCCTCTGGCCAACGGGTTGCGTAGTCAATGACAGAAAGTATAAAACGATGTCCTCTGTCTGACTTGTGTAGGGGCCCAACTATATCTACGGCAACGCGCTCAAATGGTCTGGAGACCATAGGCATCTCCTGCAGAGGAGCCCGCGATGCTCTCCCTTTAGGAGTACGTCTCTGACATACGTCACATGTTGATACGAACCGGTTTACATCTGCGTAAATACTGGGCCAAAAAAATTGCGATAGTATTCGAGACTTAGTTCTGGCCTTTCCTTGGTGACCCGCCAAGGAAGTGTCATGGGCGAGACGAATAATGTCGCGACGAAAAGATCTCGGTACTACAAGCTGCATAACGGTCTCTCGCTTACTCCGAAAATTACGATATAATAAGCCATCTTTAATAAGAAACTTAGAGGTATCCGGCGCGGTAGGATCAACCTTAGCAAACAAATGTTTCAATGTGGGATCTGAATGTTGCTCATCATGAAATGCACTAGACGTTATGTTCACTTCAATAATAGGATTACTCAATGGACTGTCTGCTCGTCGACTCGATTGTAGGCGTGTTGTCGCACAAGCAACACTCTCATCCTCAGTCCAAATTTCCAAGTTACCGATAGGAAACTTATTTACTTGAGGTACATTCCCTATGATTATATCAGCCACCGGATTAGGCAGTACACATGCGGTAACAATACCTGTGAGGAAAGGTGTATCAATATAAACTTCTGCAAGACGGAATCGCTCTACAGATCCGCCAAAAGTAATACAAGTTACATCCTTGTCCAAAATTTGTGTTGGACGGACTAGTGACTGTCGAACGCCGATAGTCGTGCATCCGGAGTCACGTAGAACAGAAGCGCGAATCGCGTTCACGCGGCCCTGGTAAAATGTTAATTCACCCAGTTCATGTAGGGCGGACATGACTGGAGTAGCCTTTGATTGCGATGAAGATTTATTAGTATAACCAACATCTGTATAGGGTGTAGATTGTACAGAGCAGGCATTTGCCGATTCCATTTTCACGTTACAAAATTTTTGTATGTGGCCTACCCTATTACACCTAAAACACATAATACGATTAGGATCGTTTCCACGATAAGGAAGACTCTGCGGTCTATCATAATTATGATTATTATCAAAATGCACTCGTCGCGGCGGTCCCTGAGGCCGGTTATGTTGTTGGCCTGGATAGTTGCCACGATAATATGGACGAGGCTCGTAAAAAGAGTAAGTCTGGTATCCTCGACGCGGGGATACATTACTTCGATTCGGGAAATCCCTCTGTCTAAAAAAAAGTGGCTCTGATTGAGAGCGCGGATTTGGGGCCTGACGACGAGTCGGCCTTGAACGATCGTGTCCGGTTGGCGCTCCTTTGCCCACGTTGGCATAACACGGTGCTATAGTTGAAGGCTTTGCCAAAGGACGATTTGGGTGGGCGGACGCATAACGTTCCGCGCACGATGTGATTTCTTCAGAGGATGTCGGTGCCCTCTCTTTAAGGTGGGCAACCAAATCGGAATGACATGCCGTGTAGATTTGGTCTTTTAAGACCAAATTATAAAGTTGAAGATAATTTCCGGTAGTCACGTTCGCGAGCTCGATCCAGCGATCTAAGTAATGTTTCAGCCGATTCACATAAGTTGAGAAATTTTCAGATGGCTCAGGTTTACATGCGCGAAATCTCTGATGAAAGCCATCCTCGGTATGCTGGAATCGCTTAAGCAGTGCTGTTTTAAGCTTGTCATAGTCGTTGGCATCCTCTACTTTGAGGCTATGAAATACTTCCAGAGCCTTACCTGTTAGTAAATTAGACAGGCATGAACTGTACATCGCCCGCTGCCATCCGACGCATTTAGCGTGTAGCTCGAACCGATGTAAATATGCGTCGATCCGGTCGAGTTTTTCATTAAACGTCGGCAGCTTTGGTTTGGTAGCATAAGTATTGGTGGCAGTAGTGGGGGTCACAAGCGATTCTCGCTCTAACTTCTTTATTGCGAGTTCATGCTGCCTTTCCTTTTCTCTCTCTCTTTCTTTTTCTCTTTCTCTTTCTCTTTCCTTTTCTCTCTCTACTTCTTTTTCTCTTTCTCTTTCTTCTTTTTCTCTTTCTCTTTCTCTTTCCTTTTCTCTCTCTACTTCTTTTTCTCTTTCTCTTTCTCTTGCTTCTTTTCGATCCTCACGATCTCGGTCTTGTTGTAATTGTCGTTCGCACCACGAGGCGCGTTCTTCTTCTGGTATACCCAGAACTTTGGCAGATTCAATGTATTTAAGAAACTCGGCCATGATATGTTAAAGTCTGTAATTAGTAAGTATTTACCTACTGTTAAGGTATATCGCGGTATCAATTATATTATCTCTAACAGTTATTCTCTGTTAATATTAATTCAGTGTCTTACGTTAGCACTGCTTCGCGAAAAGAACGTTCTATCTCTCTGTGTAAATTGCAGGCAGTGTGTCTTCCACTGCAAAAACTTTATATTTCTCTCTCTGAATATGAATTCTAGTAAGGCAGTGCCGTCTATCCGTTGCTCCCACTGCAATAAAATATATATATCGCTTTTAATGCGATAAATTAGTGTCTTGAGTGATCACTCTCAAAAATTTATGTCTCTCTCAACGCGACGAATCAGTGTCTTCTGTTATCACTGTGAAAAATGAATCGCTCTCTCAATGCGACGAATCAAAATTATATCTCTCTCTCAACGCGACAAATTTGAAATATCTCTCTCTTATTAAAACGCGCACACGCAGTGTCTTCTGTTACCACTGCAAAATTATTCTCTCTATATTCAACGTGGACTTATCACGTGAACAAAAATTTATTATATCTCTCTCTCTCTCATATGTCAATACCTGATTACAATTCAACGTGGTTTTAGCACGTGAAACACCTCAGGCATATATTGTAAACATAACAATGTTAGTATAGTAGTTTAAAGTTTATAAGGAAGCAAAAAGAAATACAATTAACAAGACGCTATACTGACAAGTAATACGAACGATAACAGACCCTACAAGTCCTAACTTATGTTACAGAAAGTTTAAGCAAAAGACAGGAGAGACATCTTCCTAAAGAAAAGTGAGGAAGTAAGAAAAACGCCACAATCTATACGAATAATGGATCCCTAAAAGAACTATTCACAGTGAAGCAAATCCCCCCGAGTTATAAATAGCCACCAAGGCACTCCAATATCCTTCGAAATGGCAAAGAAGATATGCTAAACTATGACCCCAACCAACCTCCCGCTCTTAAACTAAACATATAGTAAATGGTAAAATAGCCTGGAAACACACAGAGCGGAAAGTACGTCGCCCTCCTCAAGACTGTTAATAGATGGTTCACTTAACTTTGCTTTTGAGGAATTCAGATGGTAAATATCCTCAAACCATAGCTCCAAGCCCAAAAAATGCGTTTCTGTCTCAGGTAGATCTGTACGGTGAAAAGTGTCCCTCGCCGGTGTCGTCGGGTCAATGGGATGTTGAGTTCACCATATGAAATTGAAACAAAATGTTAAATTAATACAAATTGCCTAAAATCTATAATAAAAAGGACCTGAAAACACAATGTTACAACAGTACAATATTAAATAATGGAATAAAAATACAATAGATTTTAAAATAATTTACCTATGGCATGGCGTTATTTAAGTTCTTTAAGGGTCCCTCTCCAGTGTTACGAGTTGGGTTATATTAAATTATTGGTGTTACGACTGCATTTAAAATATCGAGAGGTTTTTAGGAATTATTCTCCATACCATGCCACATATACTAATAACAATTCGAATAAGTTTTATCAAGGACCTGCAAGGCCACAAATTTATTTACTTTAAAATCCCTAACAAATTTCGTCTAGCTCTTACATATTAAAAGGATGTCACAAATCCCAGACTGGGAGATGTAATAGTTTATGACAGGACGACAATCACGAACAAACAAGTTTAACACTTAACAAAACAACCCATCAGACTCACACATTTATTAAACATAATTATACATATAATAGCGCAATTACATACATTATGTTATTGAAATGAACTGCCGTACAACGGCCTTATTCTCACACACACTCTCCCTCGGATCCACAATCCGGTAGTTACTCCTAAAGGCACTTCGGCCTCAGCCTCTCCCCTCAGGGTCTTAATAGCACATTAATAATTTACTGGCACCGCAGTCTCTCAATATCACCTTCCTATTGTCATACAACTTATCAGTTCACTTGCCCATCATCATGGCAATAATATAGTATCCCATTCACTCTCATATCTACGTCCCTGTCCGTGGCCTGACTGCCACGACTTTATGTGCTTCCCTGTCCTGCACTGACAGCCTCACTTCTGGCCTATGTGTGGCCTCCGGCCCTATGCTGGCCTATCCCCTGTGCTCATCGAGGTGGCTCCGCGGCCCGTCCTCGACACCTACAAGAATAACATTACATTGGTATAATACCCTACCATTTCTATTCACTCCACCTCTCCTTACAATCCCTGAAGCGTACACACACTAGTTCACCTTTCACTCACCACACATCTTACGGTAACACACCTCCATCGGAGTACACACTACTCACTCGCGCTACAAATCCATGAACTCACTTTCATCTATCGCTCATGGCGCACATTGCTATATCCAATATCAAGGACTTCCACATTCCTCACATATACTTATTTACATCATGGTAATAGACGAATATAATATAATACATCAATCATAATAATCAATCAACGTTCTACATACCAGTCATTACTGGAAAGACTCTTCCACTAGTCTTCTCGACTGCTCCCTTTATGTCCGCCCGATGGGCTCTTATTCACAGGTCCGATCCGTAGGACCTTCTAACTTGCAGTGATAGTAATACCGCGCTTTCGCCTCATTCAGACCCCCCCACTACTCACAACAGCACGCTTAACTTGCTGTCTACTGTGAGCCCTTCTTACTCTACACCCGCTCTGTAGCAATCCCCTTAATTGCACTCACTCCACTCGTGACAAAGGACAACATCAGCAGCATCAAATGAAAATTCAATAATATATCACTAGAAGTCTCCTCTAAAATTCCTAAAAGATTATATCATTCTGACTCATTCACAATTTAATTATTACTTATCTATCTTCCAGATATAGTCTGCCTACTATCTAACAAATAATATTCTAATGTCTCAGACGACAATGTTAACTCAGTTATTTGTGCCTACCGCTTATAAAGGATTAAACTCGTCAATACAACTGACGTAGTTAAGTTAGATCTAGATCTACTCTAGGATGGGCTGGCAATCCCCAGCCTCATCCAGACACATCAATTTCAATTTACAAATGTGTATACCAGACATTCATGCTAGATCTAGTGCAAGTTAAAATACATTGTAGTCTTGCATTCTTCGGTAGCACTTCTACTGGAGAATTTAAGGTCAGCTTCACGTTCATCGTCGAATCAATAGACAAACACTTACACTTGGTCCCTGATACGAGATCAGGGAGCCGGAGATAATAGCAGTAGATGATTTGTGGGAAGCGTATGGTCTCATTCCAATGTCTATCAAGGTCATAGACATGACTATAACAATCTTCTGATTCTCTCTGGCTGAATCACGCCGACTGCCTTCACAGAAGGATATTTCTGCATGGAGTGAAGAAACCTAGGAATGGCTCCGCTTATATCTTGTGCGGCCAGCTGCCAATCCCCAGCCAACTGCCTAGATTTGATTGGTGCATCCATTTCGAGCTCAGCTCGTAGTATTAATAGATTCTGCATGGAAATCGGTCACGGCCTTGCACTAGTAACAGCCAAGGTCAAATTAACATATCAAAACCCTTACTAAAGTCTCCAACCCTCTACGTTTTATGTACGAATTTACTATTTCCCTTTTACTCACCCCTTCTCTTCCCTGTTAGAATTCATCAAAATCACGGGGTCGAGAACTGCACCGTCACTGCTAACCCATCCATTTATTCTATCTTGCCCCACTTTCTTTCCATCTCTAAGAAAAAGCGTTACAAAAACAAACTGTCCACGAGAATAGTTCAAGGACATTTGCACTGGCTAAAATCAACGAGACCATGAAATAAACAAGCCGTGACCCAGCACGACACTTCTAGTCCTAACCCTGACACACCCGCTCTATAGCAATCCCCTTAATTGCACTCACTCTACTTGTGACACTCCCTAGCATTTACATCTCGCGTTTCTTGTTGGTGGTGATCTGTTCTGTTTCTGTATCTTCAGGTTTTTCTTCTTTCTTGCCTTTCTTCTTCAACGTCTTCGTTTTTGTCCACTTTTTCTCAGCCCTCAAACTGTGAATTTGGTCTGGCGCCCCAAGAGACAGCTGTAGGAAGAGGAAAGGAATAAGCGAGAATTGACGGCATTTATTCGGACCGGAAAAGAAGTGGTCGTCCCAGAAAAATGACTCAAAGAGCTGATCGGGTAATTTCACAGTCTCCTACTGCTTCAAGCCTAAAAATTCGATCCCTTTTGCTTGCAAGAGGTGTCAAGGTTAGACGTGGAACTGTATCCCGCAGATTAGTGGGTGATTTTTGCATCAGGTCCCATTACCCTGAACGTAAATCAATATTGACGTCCGAAATGAAAAAAAAAATGTCCGAAATGCCCGGTCCGAATAAATGCCGTCAATCTGGTAGCCAGTCAACGAATTATGCACTGCTGTCTTGCTACAGCCTATTTTAATAGATATTTCACATTCTGAATATCCTTCTCCATGTAAGGTTATAATCCGAGCTCTTTGAACTTCAGAAAGTGAGGAATTTTGGACCATTTTTGACAAGTATAAAGTTTCGGTGGGGTGGGTACAAAATAGCAACACAGTTCCCAAATGAAAAAAATCCTTTGCTATTGCACATCAAACTTGACAGATGATACAATAATTTCACTCACTGTGCCTAAGAATGGTGCATAATGCAATAGCAGACAAAAGTACAAAAATGCTAAGTTTTCGCAAAGGGGTCTTAAACGTTTGGCCACGACTGTACTTTGGTTTTACCAAAGCGCCCCCTCCCATTCCCCATTTACCTGTACCAAGGGGAGTACGCCCTCTCAAAAGTTTACGCTAGCTAACCCACCTGCCTCACCCAGTCTTTTCCCACTGTTTCGGCCCGAGCATTCCACGTGGTTCATTTGCACCCACATGCTCTCCAGTGTTTAAATTTCATATTTAAAGTTTTATTGTTGTTGTTGTTTTGATCTACTTCGAGCAAATAAAGCTGTTGGGTTATATCATTGTATAAAGAATATTTCTCAATGAAGTAGATCATTATGGTCCACATAAAATACCTCTAAAAGTCGGGGCGTACTCCTCTTTATTGGCCACTCTAATCGCCTTCCCCTTATAATAAAAAAAATAATACATATATATATATATAGAGAGAGAGAGAGAGAGAGGGGGGGGGGCGACCATTTGCAACACAGGATAACTAATTTCTTCATTATCATGGTATTGCTAAAATGCAAAGTGCTTCCGCACCATACTAGATGTCATAGCCTTATAATCTCAACTTTCAACCCTATTGCTGCAATACCGGTACCAAAAACAATATCGACGATGAACTCATTAGTGATGTTCTTGAGCTGAGCGACCTGACGGAACTGTACATTTATTCTAAAAACCTCTGAGTTTCATTAAACCAAAACCCCCAAGTATTATTAAAGCAAGAAAACAATTCATCTGAACAGCAGCATGAAAGGATACCCGGTATGGACAAGTTAATGTTTACAACACTTTCATCTTTAAGGGTATAATGTATTCATGGAGATTTCATGTGTATGAATAATGAATTTCACGTCACCCAGTTACTTTATCGGAACTGACACTCCTGTATCAAAGAAGATTGGCGGCCATAGAAAATGCAATTTTTTTTGGGGCGCGTTTACAATGATAAGTACTCTCGAAGTGGCTGACGAGCCCTGACCTTCGTCGGCAATTGTCTTTGTTACGTTTTGACATTTCGATACGAGGCGCCGATCGGAGGGAACTGGTAACGATGAGCAATCCGTTTGAACTTGTTCGGCAGTGGCTTCCCCCTAGCAAAAAAATACCGTTTCGTCCAGTCTTTGGTGCATAATCATGATTTCCTTGACGGGATGAGAATTTTCCGAGTTTGCAGTGAAATTAATTAAATAAATAAGTAAATAAATAAACGCTTTGGAGCGGTGCAAAAACAACCGCCGTTCTTTCTCACCGCTTTGGAGCGGTGCAAAACAACCGCCGTTCTTTCTCACCGCTTTAGAGAGGTGCAAAACAACCGCCGTTCCTTCTCACCGCTTTGGAGAGGTGCAAAAAAACCGCCGCTCTTTCTCACCCCCAAATCTCAACATAAGCTGTCTAGACCCTAGCTTCCAATATAAACCATTCTGGTATTTATTTTGAAGCACTATCCACGTATCTATTTGTTGGCTTACGCTCGTATTCATATATTAATGATCTTACAAGTTTTTGTCACCCTAAGACCTACCAAGGAGCATTAAGATGAGTTCCCAATTTCTCACCACTGGCTGCCTCCTAAACCGGATCACTGACATATGAGGTTAAAAAAAGATGGTAAAGGGCACCCATACTTGCTTTAAATCTGGGAATCAGAAGTACGGTTCTGATTGTTTTTGGCATACGGCTTTATGGGGTAGTTTGCCATTGCTTTCCTCGCCTCCTTTACTTTCGACGAGCCCTAGCTATCCATTTAATTCTGGGTGGACACAGGAAGCATGAAAAAACTTTTGCAAGGACTGGGGATCGAACCCAGGGCCTTCTCATTAGGGATTTAATGGCAACTCATCTTTTGAGTTCAATGGTGCATTGTCATGCTGATTAACACTATCAGGGCCTTCAACCCAGTTACCCGACATTCAGAACTGAGAATGCTGCCCAATAAACATTTACAAGTTACACAAAGTCACCTCACTACCAACAATTACAGAGTTCAAGTTCAAGTTCAGTTTATTGTAGGCCTGGCAGCCAATTCAAAATATACAGATCATGTAAACAATCTTTGAAAACACTAAAAACAAACAGACAAATTGCCCGGTCATTCACTCTCTCCGCTCCCTGCAGCATACCTATAGTATACAACTTGTAATTGCCAGCAACAGTCATCATTTTTCAATCCTTTCCCCCCCCCCCCCCATGATCTTTCTTCACCTTTATCGGTTGTGAATTTATTACAATTGAAGATATCACTATAAGTATAATTTATTTTTTCACACGAAGATGAATTCAGTTTTCAGACTTCGCCAGGAGAAGTCACAAAGTAACATGATTGTATTCGTTTAGAACTTTATGGCAAAACAGTGCAAACGAATGTAGTTCTCTATCGTGCATCGATGACAGAAAATTTATAAACTTAAACATGCTTGGTTTAACAAGTAGCCAAGACGGTAAAAACTTTCCTTATACCTTTAAATTTTTTGCAAGTTAGTAACACTGAAATTCGTCCTCCATTTCATTACTGGCCTCACACAATCTCATAACATACTCCAGTTTAGGCCTCTGCCACCTTCCCCTCTCCACTCCACCATAAAGTTGTGAGAGCCCAATCTTATCTTTGCTATGGCTATCCTTAAATGTTTCTGCTTTACTTCATGTAAATAATTTTCTGAGTAAAATTCAACAGCTATGTCTATATAGCCGATTCTCACTTAAATGCTCTATATCACTGCGGCATGTTTGTTGAAAGTTGTCACGTAGACGTTGTTCAAATTCAGATGAAAACAAGGAAGACTGATCAACCTTTTGGCTTTCCCAGATGTATCCAAATCCAGATTTCTCCAGCATTTTCTTTAACACAGTGAAGCCCAGTTGTTTTCTGTGGCTGATAATAATCTGCTGTAAACTTTTTTAACTGTACTATTGTCATCTAAGCCTAATATTTTAACCCAGAATTTCATTAGACTAACCTGTCTGTCAATTTTTAGAGGATAAACTCCCAATTCAAAATATATAAAAGCATTTGGGATTGTTTTTCTTACACCTAAAATAGACTTCAGAAATGTGAGATGGACTCGCTCAATGGGCCAAGCTTCAGCAAATCCCCAGATTTCACAAGCGTATAAAAGTATAGGTTTTATTAATGTATTGAACAGCGGTAGCTGTAACGAAGGACTCAGCTCTGGATTTATGTGCAAATAAGCCTTCAAACCAAATAAAGCTCTCTGTGCTTGATCCACTAGCGCCTGTATACCTTTAGAAAAGTTTCCTGTATTACTAAATGTAAACCCAAGATACTTGAAGGAACTAATGGTTTCCAGAGTTTTATCATTGTACACCCATCTGTCCCGAAATCCAGACTTCTCTCCCTTGCTGAAGACCACACACTTTGTCTTACCAGTATTCACAGTCAAACCCCACGCATTACAATATTCATTCAAAGCATTCAAGCCGTGTTGTAGTCCTTGCCTGCTGTTATACATTTGGCCTAATTGTTGTAACTTTGGCCTCTATTCAATTCGTAATAAATCTGCCCTCTTCTGGTTCTGTTCATGGCCGCGTTATGTTGATTCACTGTTCAGCTGTCACTGTCAATGTCATTCGTTCGTACTCCAGAACTCACTACACACGAACATAACATGGTGTCAGATAAGTACTACAACCCAGTTTTCCTGTTGATCATCGTAAACGCAGTTTACTTCAGATGTCGAGTGACAGTGATTGAAATTTGATACATGAACCAGCGACCACGCTCGAAGCTGGTCTTTCGGTTTTATTCGGCAAGTGCAGTAGATCGTCGCTGACGACAGACAAAAGCCGAAATTGAAGGTCAAGCACAAGAGAAAGATAAAACTCCAAAGGAAACATGAATACCAGAGAGCTGAGAGAGATAACTCAAGAAATAGAAGTTATCATACAGAGCTGATAATCCAGGGGACAGAACCTAGGAAATTATCGAAGTACATCAGACACGAGGATCAGTAGTTACGAGAAGAGGGTTAGAATAAAGTTAACCCACGGCCACGGGATAAGGGAAAGCGTGCATGTTGTGAGTGGGGGGGGGGGGTCTGAATGAGGCGAGAGCGCTGTATTACTATCACTGCACAATAAGACGTCCTAGGGAACGGACGCAGGAGAAAGCCCCAGAGGGCGAACATAAGGAGAGCAGTCGGAAGACTTGGGAGTAGTGTTTTTCCAGTGATGACTGGTAGGTGAAACGATGATTGATAATAGTTATGATTGATGTATTATATTCGTCTAATACCATGATGTAAATAAGTATATGTGAGGAATGTGGAAGTCCTTGATACTGTATATAGCAATGTGCGCCATGAGCGATAGATGGAAGTTGAGTTCATGGATTTGTAGCGAGAGTGAGTATTGTGTACTACGGTGGAGGTGTGTTACCGTAAGATGTTTGGTGAGTGAAATGTGAACTATTGTGTGTACGCTTCATGAGTTGTAATGAGGGGTGAAGTGATTAGAAATGGTATGGTATTATACCAATGTAATGTTATTCTTGTAGGTGCCGGGGTCGGGCCGAAGAGCGCCGCCTACGGTGAGCACAGGGGATAGGCCAGCATAGGGCCGGAGGCCACACATAGGCCCAGAGTGAAGCTGTCGGTGCAGGACAGTAGAGGCACATGAAGTCGTGGCAGTCTGGCCACAGACAGGGATGTATATATGATCGTGAATGTGCTATTGAAATGATGATGTGCTATTGCCATGTTGATGTGCTATTGAAATGCTAATGTGCTATTGCCATGTTGAGGTGCTATTGGAATGCTAATGTGTTATGGCAATAGGAAGGTGCTATTGAGAGACTGCGGTGCCAGTGAAATATTAATGTGCTATTAAGACCCTGAGAAGGGAAGGGTGAGGCCGAAGTGTCTTTAGAAAGTAACTACCGGGTTGTGGACCCGAGGAAGAGTGCATGTGGGAATAAGGCCGTTGGACGGTAGTAAATTCAATAATATAATGTATGTAATTGCACTTTTATCTTTATCTTTATGTATAATAAATGTGTGAGTCTGATGGGTTGTTCTGTTAAGTGTTATACTTGTTCATTCGTGATTGTTGTCTTGTTATAATTATTACATCTCCCAGTCTGGGATTTGTGACACTGGGGGCTCGTCCGTTGTGGCACTTGTCCGTTTAGTTTACCTGTAGTCATTTTGACATTGTATATTCGTCATATCTAGTTGTTTTTCTGTTGTGCTAGGAATTCGTGCTGTTGTCTTTTGTTCGTGGGATGAATGGAAATTTCATGATGATATGATTTATGTATATTTATGAATATGTACTAATGTGTGATTGAATTTTCACAGAGAGAGTGTGTGTGCCAGCTTGAGGAGACAAGCAGCCAGAGCTCCGAGTAAAGGAAGAACTTGAAATCAAAGTGAAAGTTAAGTGAAAATGAAATTTTGTACCCTGGATTGGGGGCTGTCCCTTTAATCTGTCTTTTTCCCTGTTTTTGCTGTTTTCGTTGTAATTGATTATACGGGCGGTGGCGCGGGTTTGCTGTGGTGAGCTTGGTTTGTCCTCTTCGGGAGGTGGGCTAAACTTGGAGCCACGCTCATCACAGTGAACAGTTCTTTAGGGCTTTGTTATTGTTTAGTTGTAGCGTCGATATCTTCTCTGTTCTGCAGGAAGACGTATTCTCTTGTCCCTCTTTCTTACCTATCTGTAGATACGTTCTTTTTTTCAGACTCTGTTCTTGTTCGTACCTTGTAGTGTAATCGGCGTAGTTAGATTGCATTTTTTTTCCCATTATAGTTTTTTTTAGAAGCTTTATCCTAGTCTGGTTCGTTGTCTTTATGTCCTTGTGGTCCTTCTACTGAATTTCCTCATTCTTGTCTTTTCTTTTCGCTTTTGTTACTTAATAGTGCTAGACATTTTATGAACATAGAATTAGTTAGAGAGAGTATGCTGTAGAATGTTTAGTTAGGTGTGGTTCTGATTTGCATTTGAAAATAGGGCTTGTTATTGTAGTGGCATAATTTCAGGTCTCGGGATACGTCGGTTATAATAAGTATATAGTAAGTACATAAACAGTTATTGTATTTCTAATTGTATAATAATAAATCCGTGAAATGGCGGAGCTCCAGCAACTAGTGAAGTTAGGGACGGAACTTGGTCTTGAAGGCGTAGAGCTCCGTGGCTGGATTAAAGAGCAACAGGCGGAATTGCGCGACGAGCGTGCTAAAGATAGAGAGCGAGAAAAAGAGGCTCAAGAGAGGGAAAGGGAAGCTAAAGATACAGAGCGAGAAAGAGAGGCTCAGCAGCAGGAAAGAGAGGCTAAAGATAAGCAGCAGGAAAGGGAGTTAAAGTTAAAGGAGATAGACGCGCGAGTAAGAATCGCGGAGTTAGAGAGCAAGAAGAATGCGCCAACAGAAACAGTTGAGCGGCAGGGACCAAATAAAGGTAGTGTTCGGATTAAGCTGCCTACGTTCGACGACCGGAAGGACGACATAGACGCCTTCCTTTACAGGTTCGAACTGAACGCACAACTGCAATGGGGGGAGAATAAACAATTATGGTCCACGTACCTGGCTTCCTTGTTGCAGGGGCGAGCGTTAACCTACTTTAAAGAGCTACAGCGCGAAGACGTACATGATTACGATAAGCTGAAGTCTTTGCTGCTTCGCCGATTTGCGCGTACGGAGGAATATTTCCGGGAGCAGTTTAGGCGAGCACGTGCGGATACCAGGGAGGACTTTGCTGCCTTCGTCGCGAGACTAACAGAATATTTCACGAACTGGCTAGACTTGGCGCATGTGGGCGCGGATTTTGCTAAATTAAAAGACCTAATGATCCGTGACCAGCTATACGCGTCGTGCCATAAAGATCTGGTGGCTTTTCTGAAAGAAAACGAACCCGCGACAGGGCAGGAGGCGTCTAAGTTGGCGGAAGCATACCGTACGGCACATCCGTCCAAACCAGTAGCGAGGGCGTACGTGCAGGATGCTGGTTACGTCGCCGTGGTTGAGGGGTCGCCGACAGGACATAAAGACAGGTCGCGTCAGCGTGGTGCCTATAATGGGCAAGCTCAGGGGCAACGTAGGGGGTATCACCAATCACCTGCATATGGATCGGGTAAGTTTGACCGAGCAGTAGGGCTAGGTCGCGGTAATGGCCGAGGGCGATTTGTGACCTTTGCCGATGACCGACGGCATAGGGACTTTAGTTCCGGTTGCGATGGGTCACGGGGACCCAGGTCTAGTGGAGCACAGGGAGCGGAATGTTGGACTTGCGGACGCGTAGGTCATTATTCACGCGATTGTAGGGCCGCGAAGTGTTGGAACTGCGGAAGAGCAGATCACATCAGCGTGAATTGCCCTGCAGGTAGGATAGCGGCGAACGTGGATGGCAATCACGGTAGCTCCACTCCATGTTCCCCTAATAAATTTCATCATGCGGCCGCGTGTGTTACATCGGACAACGGAGGCGGACAGTATTCTAAGTGTCCCAGTTGTGAGAAGTTATTATCTTCCGGTGTTTTACCTTGTGGGAGAAAGATCCCCGTTATAAATTCATGTCATACAGGAGGTGGTCTTAGGGTTTATCCGGGGTTTGTTGGGGACGAACCGGTCTCGGTTTTACGAGATACAGGATCTACCGTTGTGGGGGTGCATAGGGACTGCATTCAGGGTTCACAGCTTACAGGTGAGACTATCCCATGCATACAATTTTCAGGGACCATTGAGAAATTACCATTGGCAAAGATAGTGATAGATACGCCTTTCCTTAGCGGGGAAGTCGAAGCAGTCGTTGGTTGTTTTCCAGGCGCCCAGCTGATCATTGGTAATGTATCTCGGGTAGTTTCCCCTTCCGAGGAGAATGTGCAGGCATGGTCACAATCAAAAGGTATTGACTTTTGTGCCGCAGTCGAGACACGTCGACAGGTACGTGATAGGAGTGAGATTAGACCTTTGGCAACGCCAGCGGTCAACCTGGATATCACACCAGGGCGCTTATCACACCAGGGCGCTTGGCGACATTACAAAAGGAGGACCCATCATTGAGTCCATGTTTTGAGGAGGCGCGAACGGAGAAAACGAGGAAATATAAGAACGGGTCGTCTTCCTTTGTTATTCAGGCGGGCATTCTGTTCCGTAAGTATGTTACGGTGGCTTCCGTTTTGAAGCAGGTCGTGGTGCCAGCGTTGCTAATCGCAACAGTATTGCATTTGGCACATGATGTCCCATTAGCGGGTCATATGGGTATAGCTAGAACCAAAGAAAGGGTTCTTAAGAATTTTTACTGGCCATCCATCCACAGAGATGTACGAGTGTATTGTAAGACGTGCAGTGCGTGCCAAAAGACGACGCATAAGGGTCGTACACCCCAGGCTCCTCTTCAAAAGATCCCCACGGTTTCGGAGCCTTTTAAAAAGGTTTCGATAGACCTTGTTGGCCCCATTCACCCAGCTACCGATAGGGGGAATCGATTTTTCTTAACGGCCATATGTAATGCTACGAGATGGCCAGAGGCGGTTCCTCTTCTGACCATAACGTCTGAGGCAGTCGCGGAAGCGCTGTTTGGAATTTTCGCTAGGGTGGGAATTCCGGAACAGATTTTATCTGATAGGGGTGCGCAATTTACTTCGGAAATGATGAAGGAATTGTTTCGCTTATTTAGCATACAACCCATCACTACCACCCCTTATCATCCGCAGGCTAATGGCATGTGCGAAAGATTAAACTCGACGCTGAAGTCGATGCTGCGTAAGGTAGCTGCTGATCGCCCTAAAGATTGGGATAGATATATCCCTGCAGTGTTATTCGCGTATAGGGAGGTACGGCAGGAGTCAACGGGATTCTCTCCTTCTGAAATGATGTACGGTCGTACTCCTAGGGGTCCAACTGATGTTCTTCGGGACATGATGACGTCGCCATCATCGGGAGACGAGGAGCAAATTTCAGTGTTTCAGTACCTTGTTGATTTAAGAGAAAGATTATCTTCAGCGCGCACTGTAGCAGAAGAAGCTTCTAGTATCGCTTCAAAAAGAGCAAAAGACTATAAAGATAGAGGATCCAAACTGAGAATTTTTAAGCCAGGAGACAAGGTCCTATTGTTATTACCTACGGACCATAATAAGTTATTGATGACATGGAAGGGTCCTTATGTTATTGAGCGAGTTGTTTCGGAGGTGGATTACGCTATCCACATTGATGGATCAAGTAAGGTTTTCCATGTTAATATGCTACAGAGATTTTATGAGAGACCAGAGTATCTGTGTGCACAGACGAAACCAGAGGAGAGTGTCTTCTCTATTGCTTGTACGGGGGTCGTAGACCAGTTAGACAGTGACGTAAGCGACACCGAGGCGCAGGAAGAGGTACAAATTCAATTGCCGGAGTTAACTCCGACACAAGGTTACAGGGACGTAAAATTTAACCCTGACCTTACGAGTTCAATGAGTATGGAACTTAAGACCCTGTTAGCGGCATTCCCGGATGTTATGACAGATTTGCCGGGTCGCACTACGGTGATCCAGCACCAAATAAAGTTGACTTCGGATAAGCCAGTATCTCTTAGACCTTATCCGCTGCCTTTTTCTTCCAGAGAAAGAGTTATAAAAGAAGTTGAGTCAATGTTGAAGTTAGATGTGATAGAACCATCAACATCGCCGTATTCATCACCCATCGTCCTCGTGAAAAAACTTGATGGATCGGTGCGGTTCTGTATTGATTTTCGAAAGTTGAAAACTATTACGGTAGGCGATAGGGAGCCTATTCCATTTCAGGAGGAACTAATAGCTTCATTGGCCGGGTCCACGTGGTTTTCCAAGATAGATTTAACGAAGGGTTATTGGGAAATCCCTCTTGCTGAGGAGTCTAAACAATACACGGCGTTCCAAACGCCCATTGGATTATTCCAATTTAAGGTCATGCCATTTGGGTTGGTAAACGCGCCAGCGACGTTTGCACGATCAATGAGGCTGGTATTGAAGGACGTACCTAATGTCGTGTCATTCTTTGACGATATAGCGTGTCATACGTCGACATGGTCTGATCATATTCAGACACTAACAGTAATTTTTAAACGATTACGTCATTTTGGGTTAACTGCTAAACCCGCAAAGATGGATTTGGCATGTCCAGAGATAGTATTCTTAGGACATATCGTGGGTAGAGGTGTTCAGAGACCTGAAATAACAAAAATTGACAAATTAGTAGGGTTGCAAATCCCTAAAACAAAGAAACAAGTCAGAAGCTTAGTGGGAATTTTAAATTATTACAGAAAGTTCATTCCAAATTTTTCCTCCTTGTCATCTTCTCTTACTGACCTTACTAAGAAGGGACAACCCGATAAGGTCCAGTGGACGTCTGAATGTCAGACAGCATTTGATAATTTGGTGACAGCATTATCATCGTCACCCATTCTGATATTACCCGATTTTCGATCTAATTTTATCCTCAGAACGGATGCGTCGGACTCTGGTGTCGGCGCTTGTCTTCTACAGGAGAAGAACGAATGTTTACATCCTGTATGTTATGTCAGTAGGAAGTTATTGCAGAGAGAAAGAAAGTATTCTGTGATAGAGCGGGAGTGTCTTGCCATTGTGTGGTCCGTCCAGAAATTAGGACGTTATCTCATGGGACGAGAATTTTGTATCCAGACAGACCACAAGCCACTAACGTTTTTGTCGAAGAATCGTTCGTCCAGCCCACGCTTGTCTAGATGGGCATTGGCTTTGCAGCCGTATACCTTCATTATTCAACCAATTCCAGGAACCAGCAATCATATCGCCGACTACCTTAGTCGAGCCTAGGGGAAGAGTTCAGGAGCTTATACATCGGAGGACAGGAACATTGACAGGATCTGTGTGAACGAGTCGTCGACTTTAAAATATTGACATTATAAATATTATATGAAGAATGGTTGATAGGTTGAGTGGTTGTGATTCTGTATTAGGTATTGTGTTTAGTTAGCTATTGATGATGTGATACATATATGCATAGTGCAGGGCATATTGACCCCCATATTTTTCCCTGATTCCGGTATTTTATGTGCTAGGGGCATTGGTAGGTCATTTTTATGTAAGTACTGCTCACGCTCACTCGTTGACAGTCATCTTGATGCGATTTGAAATTAATTGCATTAATTTTTTGGGGGTGGGGGATGATGTCACGAGCGAGTGAGCGAGGATCAGTAGTTACGAGAAGAGGGTTAGAATAAAGTTAACCCAAGGCCACGGGGTAAGGGAAAGCGTGCATGTTGTGAGTGGGGGGGGGGGGTCTGAATGAGGCGAGAGCGCTGTATTACTATCACTGCACAATAAGACGTCCTAGGGAACGGACGCAGGAGAAAGCCCCAGAGGGCGAACATAAGGAGAGCAGTCGGAAGACTTGGGAGTAGTGTTTTTCCAGTGATGACTGGTAGGTGAAACGATGATTGATAATAGTTATGATTGATGTATTATATTCGTCTATGACCATGATGTAAATAAGTATATGTGAGGAATGTGGAAGTCCTTGATACTGTATATAGCAATGTGCGCCATGAGCGATAGATGAAAGTTGAGTTCATGGATTTGTAGCGAGAGTGAGTATTGTGTACTACGGTGGAGGTGTGTTACCGTAAGATGTTTGGTGAGTGAAATGTGAACTATTGTGTGTACGCTTCATGAGTTGTAATGAGGGGTGAAGTGATTAGAAATGGTATGGTATTATACCAATGTAATGTTATTCTTGTAGGTGCCGGGGTCGGGCCGAAGAGCGCCGCCTACGGTGAGCACAGGGGATAGGCCAGCATAGGGCCGGAGGCCACACATAGGCCCAGAGTGAAGCTGTCGGTGCAGGACAGTAGAGGCACATGAAGTCGTGGCAGTCTGGCCACAGACAGGGATGTATATATGATCGTGAATGTGCTATTGAAATGATAATGTGCTATTGCCATGTTGATGTGCTATTGAAATGCTAATGTGCTATTGCCATGTTGAGGTGCTATTGGAATGCTAATGTGTTATGGCAATAGGAAGGTGCTATTGAGAGACTGCGGTGCCAGTGAAATATTAATGTGCTATTACGACCCTGAGAATGGAAGGGTGAGGCCGAAGTGTCTTTAGAAAGTACCTACCGGGTTGTGGACCCGAGGAAGAGTGCATTTGGGAATAAGGCCGTTGGACGGTAGTAAATTCAATAATAATAATAATAATAATAATAATAGTTCGTCCATCAGGTATGATGATGACCTTAACAACACCAGATAAATAAAGAACAGAAATTGTTGAGAATTTCAACACATGGACAATAAAGAGAACTAAAGGACACAGAGGACAGAATGGAGAGACTGTTCTTTCATGACTTATGGCTTCTCATGTGACTGATAAGTCCTATTTTTGCCCTGCAGACCCTTCCGCATAAATGACAAGAGTGCTCCGTTGGTTCAGTACCACTGGGCCTTTTCTTGCGCCGTTCTCTTTTTTTGATAGCCTGCTGGACTCTGTCAGCTTCCCATGCTTTGCTGCCTCTGGTAAGGGCCGCCCTCCAATTTGCACGATCAAGCGAGAGCTTTTCCCACTCACTCACATCAATGGCAAAGGCCTTCAGTGATTGCTTGAGAGTGTCTTTGTAACGTCTCTTTGGGGCCCCAACATTCCTCGTTCCATTGGAGAGCTCAGAGAAGAAGATTTGCTTAGGGAGTCTGGAGTCGGGCATTCTGACAACATGTCCTGCCCAACGTAGCTGAATTTTTTTCAGGTGGCAGAAGATGCTCAATTCCTTGGCACGATTGATGACCTCAGTGTCTGGAATTTTATCTTGCCATTTGATCCTTAGGATCTTTCTAAAATTCAAAAATATAATGTATGTAATTGCACTTTTATCTTTATCTTTATGTATAATAAATGTGTGAGTCTGATGGGTTGTTCTGTTAAGTGTTATACTTGTTCGTTCGTGATTGTTGTCTTGTTATAATTATTACATCTCCCAGTCTGGGATTTGTGACATACTGATTACCTCTCTTGAAAAAGGATAATTTGCTGTTTACAGACCCTTGTACTTGTACTGAACTAATTGCAACAGAATTTTTGCAAGCCTTCAATATGTCACTCAAGTTGAAACAGCCTCCAGAACTTCTATACCACAATGACAACAGTGGAATTCCTCTGGCAGAAAGGTGGAAATCATGGAAAACAACAATGGAGCTATACCTTGTTTTGTCCATGAAAAACAGCTCAGAAAAAGAAAAATGTTCTGCTTTCCTCTATATAATTGGCCCGCAAGGCAGAGAAGTTTACAGCACCTGGACATTAGAAGAAGGGGAAGAGAGCAAGATCAAAGTTTTGTTCCAGAAATTTGAAACACATTGTCAACCAAAAATCAATGTAACTCTGAAACGATACAAGTTTCACACTAGAGCTCAACTTAGTGACGAGACAATTGACCAGTACGTCACAGAATTGAAGAGACTAGCCCAGAACTGCAACTTTGGGAACCTGAAGAATGAAATGGTGAGAGACAGATTAGTCGTGGGAATACACAACGACAAAACAAAGAACGTCTACTCAGAGTGAGTTAACTAACACTCGACCAAGCCATCACCATATGTCAAGCTGACGAGTTGTCAAAGGCAGGCATCAAGCAATGGACAAAGCAGAAACAGTCCAAGTAGTGACGAAAGCGACCTTCAAATACAAAAAGGCCTCCAAGAAATGTCCTGCAGAGACAAAAATGGTCCCAACAAACAAAGCACGTTCAGGCATATGTAGGAAGTGTGGCTACCAACACCCTCCCAGAAACTGTCCAGCATTTGGGAAAGAATGTGGGAAATGTGGCAAACCCAATCATTTCAAAGCTGTATGTCGGAGCAAGACGAAGACAAAAAAACAGATCCACAATTCACCAAAAAGCTTCAGACAGTGAAGATGAAGTGCAAGAAGAAGAACCTGCTCATCGTTACTTCGTAGGCGATCAATAAAGAAAGAATAGGAAAACAAGCCTACATCTCAACAGACATAAATGGCACAAAAGTCAGATTCAAGATTGACACAGGAGCTCAAGCCAATGTGTTACCACTGAAAATCTTTAAACAGATTAACAAAGACACTGGTGTGCACATTGCAACAACAAGTCACACACTATCAAGCTAATCAGGTGAAAACTTAGATGTCAAGGGAACCTGTCATTTGCAAATCATGGATGACAAAGTCAATTTCTATGTTGTTGACACAAGTGAAGAGCCAATTCTAGTTTTGGAAACCGCAGAGAAATTGCAGCTGATCAATATACTTCACATAGAAGACAAGCAGCCCAACAGTGACAAAGTCAACAAAAACATAATGAAAGACTACCAAGATGTGTTTACAGGTTTAGGAAAACTTGCAAAACCTTATCACATTGAAACTGACCCAAGTGTAAAATCTGTTGTGCATGCTTCCCGCAAAATTCCATTCTCACTACAGGATAAGGTGAAGAAAGTGTTAGACAGCATGGAGAAAATGGGAGTCATCAAGAAGCAAGAGCAACCAACAGCTTGGTCATGGGTGAACAGCATGGTCATCATTGTCAGGGTTAGGACTAGAAGTGTCGTGCTGGGTCACGGCTTGTTTATTTCATGGTCTCGTTGATTTTAGCCAGTGCAAATGTCCTTGAACTATTCTCGTGGACAGTTTGTTTTTGTAACGCTTTTTCTTAGAGATGGAAAGAAAGTGGGGCAAGATAGAATAAATGGATGGGTTAGCAGTGACGGTGCAGTTCTCGACCCCGTGATTTTGATGAATTCTAACAGGGAAGAGAAGGGGTGAGTAAAAGGGAAATAGTAAATTCGTACATAAAACGTAGAGGGTTGGAGACTTTAGTAAGGGTTTTGATATGTTAATTTGACCTTGGCTGTTACCAGTGCAAGGCCGTGACCGATTTCTATGCAGAATCTATTAATACTACGAGCTGAGCTCGAAATGGATGCACCAATCAAATCTAGGCAGTTGGCTGGGGATTGGCAGCTGGCCGCACAAGATATAAGCGGAGCCATTCCTATGTTTCTTCACTCCCATGCAGAAATATCCTTCTGTGAAGGCAGTCGGCGTGATTCAGCCAGAGAGAATCAGAAGATTGTTATAGTCATGTCTATGACCTTGATAGACATTGGAATGAGACCATACGCTTCCCACAAATCATCTACTGCTATTATCTCCGGCTCCCTGATCTCGTATCAGGGACCAAGTGTAAGTGTTTGTCTATTGATTCGACGATGAACGTGAAGCTGACCTTAAATTTTCCAGTAGAAGTGCTACCGAAGGATGCAAGACTACAATGTATTTTAACTTGCAACTAGATCTAGCATGAATGTCTGGTATACACATTTGTAAATTGAAATTGATGTGTCTGGATGAGGCTGGGGATTGCCAGCCCATCCTAGAGTAGATCTAGATCTAACTTAACTACGTCAGTTGTATTGACGAGTTTGATCCTTTATAAGCGGTAGGCACAAATAACTGAGTTAACATTGTCGTCTGAGACATTAGAATATTATTTGTTAGATAGTAGGCAGACTATATCTGGAAGATAGATAAGTAATAGTTAAATTGTGAATGAGTCAGAATGATATAATCTTTTAGGAATTTAGAGGAGACTTCTAGTGATATATTATTGAATTTTCATTTGATGCTGCTGATGTTGTCCTTTTAATATGTAAGAGCTAGACGAAATTTGTTAGGGATTTTAAAGTAAATAAATTTGTGGCCTTGCGGGTCCTTGATAAAACTTATTCGAATTGTTATTAGTATATGTGGCATGGTATGGAAGAATAATTCCTAAAAACCTCTCGATATTTTAAATGCAGTCGTAACACCAATACTTCCATATAACCCAACTCGTAACAATCATCGAAAAGAAAGATGGCTCGTTAAGAATATGTATGGATCTGAAGGACCTAAATCAAGCGATCAAAAGAGAGCACTATGCAATGCCTTCCGCTGAAGAGATAACAGCAAAGATGACTGGAGCAAAATTTTTCTCCAAATTTGATGCTGCACATGGATTTTGGCACCTAGAATTAGATGAACCTAGTTCCCTACTCTGCACAATGAACACGCCATTTGGAAGGTATTCCTTTCTAAGATGTCCGTTTGGCATTAGCTCTGCCCCGGAAGTCTTCAACAGAAACATCAAACAACTGTTTGGCGAGGAAGAAGGAATAGAATCATTCTTCGATGATGTCATTGTATGGGGTGGAACTCAGCAAGAACTAGATCAAAGAAGTCGATGATGCTTGGACATAGCACGCGCTGCCAATCTCAGATTCCGGAAAGAGAAAACTGTCATAAATCAACCGGAACTGAAGTACCTTGGCCACATCATCAGTGCACAAGGCATGAGACCTGACCCTGAAAAAACAGAGGCCATCAATGCCGTGAAAGTGGTAGACAAGAAATCACTTCAACGTTACCTTGGCATGGTGACCTACATGGGAAAATACATTCCAAATCTCTCAGAACTGACAGAACCCTTGAGAGAATTGTTGCAGAAAGATGTTCACTGGCACTGGTCTGACAAGCATGAAAAAGCTAAGCAATCCATCAACAAAAGAATCACAGAAAGTCCAACACTATTTCACTATGACCCAAACAAAGATGTAACCATATCCGCCGACTCAAGCCAATTTGGACTCGGTGCTGCACTCCTTCAAGATGGGAAGTGTATTTCATTCGCATCCAGAACATTAAACAAAAGTGAAAGAAACTATGCCCAAATAGAAAAAGAAAGACTAGCAGTGGTTTTTGGATGTTGTCGCGATGTGGGTTAGATGGGGAGAATTTGACTGACACTCTTTCGAGGTCCGCTCCCACAATCGACGAAAACAAAAAAATACTTGCACTCTAAAAATTAAATAATCAATTGCTTTGATTTTTAGCAGAACTGTAGGGCAGTTTAATTACAGGAATTAATGTAACAAATATAATTATAAATATAAATATCAATTCAAAGGCAACTGAATCTAACTAATGAAACTACAGCTTTCTATAAAGACTAACTTATTCACTCTAACTACTTGCAGATCATATGAGTTATATGCCAAATAGAATCCGCGCACGTGGCGACGGATATAACAGTTTAAATTCTATTATGATATGTTATGGACATTTCCTCTAGACACGCCATGGAGAATGCTTGTACAACCATGCGTTGTCTGGCGGTAGCTCTGAAACTGTCTTCAAAAGTAAGTAGAACGGTTCACTTTCATCATTACAAATTAGTATGGACTCTCACCATGAGGCCCTCAATAGGAGTGAGAGCGCTGGATGTAAACGCTGTGGGTTCATATCAAACCAAGTAGCTTAGGCTCTGGAGCTTTAAATCAGGCTCCTCACAATATGGACTGCTCAACTGCGTCTTAAATGTCTCTCATCTGGCTGAGGACTATCGCCGTCCACCTCGTAAATGGATTGTCTACATGTGGCATCTATCTAAGCTCTGCACGGGTTTAAATACTAAAGCTATGTCTCGACCTTCCGTCCAGATTCATACATTTGATTGGTGCAACCACCTCTAGCTCAGCTGCCGAACCGAGTTATTTTAAGTAACAGCCCTACGCAACGACCTTGGGTCGACATCAAAGGTCGAATCACTCAAGACAATAAAATGTAATTTTATAGCAATAAATTCTTAACATGTTCAAAACCCCGAGCTTTCACTCTGGATCACGGATTTTCTGTACGTGAACAGACGTCTCAATAACATTTAATTCCTACTCACCCCTTCCCTCTCTACTAAACCTAGTTCAAAACACGAGATATAAAAAGTGCTCAGTCATGCACACCTACGCTGTCCGTCTATCCTTCCCCACACCTTCTGTCTATTTATTAGGAAAGAAACTGTTCAAAACAAATTGTTTACGAGACCAAGTTATGCTGGCTCGCACAATAATTACGTTTGTAAAAATTACTCACTGCTCTCTCACAAAAATTTACTCAGTGGAAACATTTATGAATCAAATCTGTTCTTGACAGATGTGACAAATTCCATCAATACATCTATGGGAAAAAAGTGAAAGTTGAGAGTGATCATAAACCACTCCAATACATTTTTCGGAAACCACTCGAGAAATGTCCACCAAGAATCCAAAGATTCATGATCAAGCTACAGAAGTATGATCTAGAAATCAATTACGTGCCAGGAAAAACATTGCTTGTGGCAGATACACTGTCAGGTGACCCAATTTCAACACCAAGTCCTCAAAGTGATGAAGACAGAGAAGCCACCATGCAAATTCATACATTTTTGGACAATTTACCTGTTACACCTGAAATGGACAGAGAACTGAAGCCAGAGATTATGAAAGACCAACAATTAGAGATTCTGACTAAGTTCATTGAGCAAGGATGGCCTACAGAAATATCTCAAATACCATCCGATATCAAGGCCTTTTGGGATGTCAGAGAGACCTTAACAACTGAAGACGGCCGAATTCTCAAAGGTGAACAACTTCTAATACCTCAGTCTATGAGATCCAAGATGCTAAGAAATGTTCATGAAGGACAGTTAGGCATTGACATGTGTAAACGAAGAGCTCGCGAATCCCTGTACTGGCCTGGCATGTCAAAAGACATTGAAAACATGATACAGAACTGTGACACATGCCTGAAGTACAGAAAGCGCCAACCGCGAGAGCCACTAATCAATCATGAAGTGCCCGACTATCCGTGGCAAAAGACGGCATCTGATGTATTCACATGGAAGCAAACAGACTATCTGCTCATTGTAGATTATTTCTCCAAATATGTTGAAATAGCTAAAGTCTCTGATGTAACCAGTCATTCCATCGTCACACACATGAAATCCATATTTAGCCGTCATGGAATCCCAGAAATTCTTATTACCGACAATGCTACCTATTATACAAGTCAGATGTTCCAGACTTTCACCAAGAATTGGGGAATTATCCATCAAACTAGTAGTCCTCATTACCCCCAAAGCAATGGTTTGGCAGAAAGAATGGTGCAAACTGTTAAATCTGATGACCCTTACCTCGCATTGCTGAACTACCGAACAACACCAGGCAAAGACACGAAATCACCAGCATCTCTATTGTTCGGCAGACAACTAAGAACCAACATTCCAGCAAAGAAACAACAACTAAAGATAAGAAACTCTGATGTTGTCAGAAAAGCTCGTCGCACTGACCAGTCTGTCCAACATCGCTACTACAAAGGTCGCCACAACCTGCGAACTGTCCAACCAAATGACGACATTTTCATCAGAACTAACCAAGAGAAGGTGTGGACACTAGCAAGAGTGTTGCGACAAGCTGATGCCCCTCGATCCTACATCGTTCAGAGTGGCAACCGGGAGTTCAGAAGAAATCGTAAAGACATTCTGAAACCATCAGACTCCTACCAGCACAAGTCACCACCCATATCCAGCCCAGTTAATGACGAGATGATTCCGGCCCCGCCAGAAACAACCCCTGTTAGTACAACCCTGAACCCACCAACATCCACAATGTCTCCAGCACCACCAACGAAGGTTCAACATCCACCTGTTCGAACTCGAAGTGATTCAGCCAGCACGCTTCAGCAGAGACTAAATTGTTTGTGTATTTGTCCTCTTATACAAACACTGTTTTTATGTTGTGTCTAAACCAAAACTTGAACCAAGGACATTTTCGTGAATATGTGAACCAAAGACATTTTTGTGCAATTTATGTGTTGCTTTGAACTCTATCATTTGAACAGAAAACATGACTCAAGTTCAGAGACTTTGTGATTTCTACATTTTATTTGTGTTAAGGTTAAAGTAATTAAGTTGAGAATAACTTAAAAACAATAATCACTTATAAATTACTTAGACTTTAGAGACATTAGTAACTGTGCATCAAACAAAATTGTGTGATAAAACAAACTGTTCTGTAATTTTCCAAAGAATAGTTTCCTGACAAAATCAAAGAAAAGAAAATACAAAAATGTAAACCAATTTTAAATAAGATCTTATAAATTAAATGTATCATTTCATCAAAGCTTAAAACTAAATACAGATACATGCACACCTCTAAGCAATTGAATTTAATGACACTGTGTGAAAAATAGTAGCATCAAACTTAAGAGAGGAGATGTTATATCTTTGGCCTAATTGTTGTAACTTTGGCCTCTATTCAATTCGTAATAAATCTGCCCTCTTCTGGTTCTGTTCATGGCTGTGTTATGTTGATTCACTGTTCAGCTGTCACTGTCAATGTCATTCGTTCGTACTCCAGAACTCACTACACACGAACATAACACCTGCTATCACTAAAAAAGACCATGTCATCTACAAACATCAGTATCATTATCAAACATTCTTCTATATGTACACCTTTGACATCTTTCGCGGTCAACATCGAGAATAAAAAAGGCGACAAAGATTCACTCTGAAATAGTCTTACATTTGACGAAAAGAAACAGGTATCAATTGCTTCACTCAAACTGCTGACATCCCTCACACACAACTTGATTTTACTATGCGTTTTTTAATAAATTAGTCATTTGTTTAGAGACTCCCCTTTGCTCTAGTTTACACCATGGTGCTTTTCTATTTATGCTGTCGAACGCACGTTCAAAGCACAATACGAACTTTTTGACTTCTCTAGAAACAATTCTATCAAACCACGCAATATAAACAGACAGTCTGTTATTACAGAAACCAAACTGGTTATCACAAAAAACATTATTACAATTTACATTCTGCCCAGTGTGTAAGAAGACTATTTAAAATATTAGTGAAAAGTTTACCCAGACAGCTCAAGAGAGTTATTCCTGGATAATTTTTGGGGTCATCTTTGTGACCACTTTTGTAAATTGGAACGATTTCCCTGACTGCATACGATTTTGGAAAACAACCTAATTTTAAAATAGTATGAAATAATTTTACTAAGACGACTTTAACAGAAAAGCAACAAACAAACATTAGAATTTGGAGATATAGAATTAAATTGTTATTCAAAAATTGTACAAATGCAGAATAGGGCCTACATGTAGTACAGACATGGTACTCATGAAAATAAAAAGCATAAATTTGGTTAGCTATTGGCAAACTCTTGAAAAGTAGGTTTACTTGTCAACAAAGAAAATGCACATGTTATAAAGTAAGTGACCTTATAATATGAAATCAAATATAAATGAACATGTACTTTTTAAATAAGAAAATATACATGTAAATGCAATAAAATAAGTGACATATCTCTAATATGAAATCAAATATAAATGAACATGTACTTTTTAAATAAGAAAATATACATGTAAATGCAATAAAATAAGTGACATATCTCTAATATGAAATCGAAAAGAAAAGGCAATATGTTGATACCGTACACCGTATTAATAAAGATACAAAAAACATAAATCTGGCCAGCTATTGGTAAACTCTGGAAAAGTACTTGTCAACGAAGAAAGTGTACAGTCTTGTACATGCAATAAAGTAAGAGAACTTATGAAAATGTACTTTTTAAATAACAAGTATACACATAAATATGCAATAAAATAATTGACATATATCTTTAATATAAAATTGAAAAGAAAAGGCAACACGTTGATTTAAATCAATGATACACTATGTTATCATCAGGTGAAAATTGCAATGTTATTCCCCAAACACTGCTGGTTCAAATCCAACATATGGTGCATTTCCAAATAAACAAACCAAAGCCTATTAGTATCACACAGTTTACATTTAAGGCACATTATGCTATTGGGTACATGTGTATCTTTTTAAATAGGTGCATTCCACTTATATTGAGATTGTCAATGCCAACTTCTCCATTCACACCATCACTACCACCAACTACTCCATTTACATTACCGCCAACTACTGTTCAGAGCACATATTGAGAATTTTAAGTATTTCTAAAGATTAGGTACACAAACATAAGATTCAGAGTATCCACAGTAAAGTTAAACCACACAAAATGCACAGATAAATGATTCTGATGCATTCCTCTGCAAACAAACATTGTGAAACCATCTTGTGCATTTGTCACACCCTGTCCACTCCATCATTCCCCCGGGACAATGCTCCCTATCTACCTCCTTTTTAAAACAAACATAACAGATGTTACTATTCACATTTAACTTTCTACATTTTTTAGTGCATCTCCTTGTCTTTAATTCCCTTGGCCTACCCCTTTTGCGCACAACAGGAATCTTCAAATTCATACCCCTTGCAGCACTGAAAGGTAATAACTCAACTCCTCTTGCAACAACACCTGTAACATCTTGCCCATCACCAACTACTCCATTCACACCATCACCAACTACTCCACTCTCATCACCACCAACTACTCCATTTACATCATCACCACCAACTACTCCATTTACATTACCACCACCAACTACTCCACTTGCATCATCACCACCAACTACTCAATTTACATCATCCCCATCAACTACCCCATTTACATCATCACCACCAACTACTCCATTCACAATCACATCATCACCACCAACTACATGTACTCCATTCACAATCACATCATCACCACCAACTACCCCATTTACATCATCATCACCAACTACATTCACTATCACATCATCACCAACTACTCCATTCACAATCACATCATCACCAACTACTCCATTTACATCATCACCACCAACTACTTCAATTGCATCATCACCACTAACTACTTTATTTACATCATCACCGCCAACCACTCCATACATGTCCTCACCACCAACAACTCCACTAACATCATCACCACCAATTACTCCACCTGCATCACCAACCACTTCGTCAACCTGTTCATCATATGCACTACCAATATTAACATCCTCGTCTTCACCGACAGCTTCAAGACACAGTACTCTTTTTCCTCGTTCCCAGAGAAGCAAAATCTGCATCAGAATAAAAATACTCTCCTCAAATTCTTTTGTGCCACATGCTTTCATTGCCCGGCTAAGTTGCAAAAGAACATCTTCTGTTCTGTGGTGTCGTTTCTCCGGCCCCAAAACTGTCACTAGATCCACTAGAGAGCTGGACTCAGGAGGTAATAAAACCTCATCAAATAGAATACCACTCCGGAGCCACCTATTGTTCTCGGGTACGAGCCTTGTAAGTGGATGACTCTTGTGCAAAGTATAAAAGCACATATGGGCACATGGCAGGTCCATCTGCAGAAAAAAAGTGCAGTGGCAGGAGATGTCACTACCTGTATCTTTAACTTTGTAAGATGCATTGCCATCTTTAATTACAGTACCCTGTGTGGTTTCAGAAATTACTGCAAGTTTATCCTGCAGTAGCGATTGATGATCGATCAATAGTCATCATCTGTACTGCATGACCTACATAAAGTTCATACAGAGGCAGAAGCTCTTTGTACACACCTCGTGGATGAATACGCGTCATGGCTGCATTGTATCTCTCCTGGGCCATCTCACCTGCATGCAGGACAGAGTGTTCATATAACCATGACACAGCGCTGGCTAAGTTTGAAGATGACGAAAGGCCATTCTGCATGCGCTGGTGCTCAGCCTCACATTTGCTATTTCTGTCATTTGCATATGTCCTTAAATGAAGCCTCTCGTGGGCTGGCCAGCTTGTTGCGAATTCGGAGATTAACCAGTTCTCATGTAAATATTTGTGGAAATCCTCAGAGAGCTGTTGAATCTAGGATGGGACAATGTATAAAAGAGAGAGAGAGTGAGAGACATAAATGAAATATTGAGTATAACTGCAATAAGGGATGTCAAGATATACAAGATCTGTCAGTTACAACACATGATTCGTGAATACATATAAAATAATTGACTAACAGAAAGTTTGAATGTGCCAAAAACATAGGCCTAAATCAGTACATACTGTATGTATTGCAGATGCAACACAAAGTAAATAACTAAACTGATGTAGACCTTAAATCTAAACTACCTTTTAACAGATGCCATTAAAGAGGTCATACCTTTATCATGTCAACTAAAGCCAAGCATATGGTCACTTTCTTAACCCATGGGTTTTTTAAGTTCACTGACAATTAAAAAAAAACTGAATTCTGGTGAAAAACGGAGATTGCCTGTCCCTGCATTGAAGGATTGACTTTGAAGGTTTGAAAAGGGCCACACATTAAGAAATAATTCCTTCAATTCTTATAAAAATAATTTGTGTAAAAACTATCACAATTAAAAAAATGTTAAGATCTACAGCCTGACCCTCATTATATTAGGGAGATGTGTAGATCTAGCTCTAGCCATTCTATGATTCTAGCCCTAGTAAGACCATCACTACCATCACTTGACAATGCTAGCCTCAACTTCTAATATTGGTCTACCGTCGGCCAATTAACTCTCAATCTTCTTTGGTTTTTATGGCATATTTATGGAAACCGAATGTTGCCGACAGATAAAGAGCCCTATTTCTTTTTCTATTTAAGATAGAGTAGAAAGTTATATATCAATGGATTCAGAATTGAATTAGCTGCCATTTGATGATAGTTTTGACTAATTATAATGACAATAAAAAGATCTGGGGTCCAAATTTTATGGAAAAAAAAAATTGAAAAGTACATAAATTTACAACCACAATGGACACTGTGATAGAAGAAAAAAAAAGTATTTGAAGGAAACTGAAAAACTTTATTATCTTAACAAACTACATCCAATTTTACAACATATATCCAAATTTCAAGACATTCTGTCAGTAAATGACTGAAATATTTAAAAAATTGAAATGCATATGTGAACCATTTGTGCCGAGAACTGCCACAAACCACAATGGAAAAAGTTGTACAACTTGTCATGTTATATAAAAATATTTTGTTATTCATTTGAATTTTATACAGGGAAACAACCTTAATTTTAAACAGAATCAGGATTAACTTCATCATGTACAGACAAACATCTGAGGCTTATATTCAATGATGAATATGTATAAAATTATATTTTGTGGTAGTCCACAAGACAGTTCCGTGTGTCATGCAGACACAGAAAAACATTACAAGTTCTGCAGAAGTATCTGCTTTTCTGTTCAACATGTAATTTATCATAACATAGCTTACAGTTCTTTCTCTGAGAAGTTGGAACAATACCAGGAATAATTGGGTGATTAGTAAAAATTTTTGGTTTTGAGGCTGTTGGAACATCTGCAAAGTCGTCAATTTTCCCGAGTTGCCTGATTAGTTCTTCTGTAAATGCAAGCTGATTAAACTTGTTACTTCTATCTAGTTCTTTCAAATCAGGGTTTTGCTTTCTCCAGTCCTGAAACAAAATATAACTATTTACTCTGGCAATATCTAGAAAATGAAAAAACAATGTCTTCCAATATTTATTTGTCTTACGTAACATGTTGTATTTGGTTAGTAATTGGTCACTTTTATCAACTCCACCCATATGCATATTATAATCTGTTATGACTTTAGGTTGTCTAAGTTCCAAAGTTTGAAAAGCTCCATTTATTTTAGTTCTCCTGTTAGCCATACAAAATTCATTTGCCCCATGCATGGTAGAAATCACAGACACAGTTTTATTGTCCTTCCACTGAAGTGCTAAAATATTCCCTTGTCTACACCATCTCATTGCCCCTCTCTCATTCTGTTTCTCCCACTGTTTCACATTTTTCAATTCTGCTGGAAATCCCCTCCTATTGGAAAGAATAGTACCACAAGCTAAAGTCCCTTTCTTCAACAGATCAAGAAACAAATGAATGCTTGAATAAAAATTATCAACAAAAAGAAATTTCAAGAGATCCATAACAACTTCATAGGCTAAACCATTTCCACTAACTTTCCCAGACCCTGTCTTTCCCAAATAAACCTCAAAATTGTAAGTGTAACCAGACAAAGAATCTGCTAAAACCCAAAGCTTCATGCCCCACTTAGTAGGCTTGTCACGTATATATTGCCTAAATGAAAACCTTCCTTTATTTTTTACCATCCTCTCATCAACAGAAATATTCAAACCTGGCTGTTAAAGATTCATGCATTTTCTCCTCATAATATCAAACAAAAAACGAACTTTACATAACCTGTCTCCTTGTTTCTCAGTTTTTCTGTCGGATACTTTCAAAAAACACATAATTTGTTGAAATCGAAATCTTGTCATAAATGATCGCGCCCAAAGGCCATTGAATAGACTCTTTTTACTCCAATACATTTCTACTCTTGGTACTTGAATCATTCCCATGTACATAAGCAGTCCAATAAAACGATAAAACTCTTCTTCTTCTAGAGGAACCCAGCCTTTGTACATGCTGACTTTTGTCGGTCCCACCTCATTGGCGTTCTCATTTGTCCATGAACATAATTGCTGCACAACACATGATGAAAAAAACAGCTGGAAAATAGTGAATGGTGTCAGGTACTTTCTTCTGGACCCTCTTGTCATGGAATCGGGGAAGTGGGCTCCGGGTGGTCGTTCAGGGTTAAAGTTTGGGACGGACGTCCTAGACCAGTTGTCATAGTCTCCAAAGCTATATATGAGGAATAGAAAAAGAAACAAAAATGTGTTACAAGAATCATTTGTACCCAAACCTAGTAATAAAAAATTAATAGAAATAATGTGTAGCAATATAATACAATATACCTAAAATTATGTTGAAATTTAGCTCTAGAAGATCATAATAGTAGATACAAGAAGCCACTGACAAGAGATGGTAACCACAGTAAACAAAACATAGGCCTTGATTACTAGGTGCAGTACGAGGAAAGTTGTAATCAGCCTGAACAAATAAAAAAGCAGATCAAAGCCTAAATCCTGACTGACTAGTGCTCAGCAATGATTGAAGGAGCTAACTACAATAAATATAATTACCTGTGATACCTGTAATTAGATCTAGATCCAAAATATTTGTGTTATGATTACATAGGCTAAAGAAGAAAAAACCTTCACCTTCGTTCTCGTATGTTCCGGCCGGTTGATGGGGCTTCATTTTCATCAGAGCTGGAATCTGAGACGTCTTCTTCATCCCAGACTTCATCCTCGCTTGACTCATATTCAATTTCTTCATCAGAAAGATTGTTGAAGCCATTTTATTGCGCTTTGTTGACAATGATGGTAACTCAGCAGTAGATAAAAATCCAAGATGGCGGCGGAACCGAAGTGACGCGATAGTCTTATTTCTCTCTCTTTCTATTCACTTAAAAGGCTTCGTTTTATAATTTTTTCACCTGTTTTCGTTAAAAACCAGTTTCGCCTTTCAAAACAAACGATTTTCAAGCAGTTTTGAACAGTTTTTCATTAAAATAATGAGGGATACAAGCGTCGATCACCGGTGATCGAAATCTTTGGTAAAAGAAGATTGAGAGTTAAAAATAAAAAAAATAAAAAAAAAAGTCTTGTGAGAAAATCAAAATTACATCCATAATTCTGCAAGGTCAGTATGGCAAAATTTCCAAAGTGTACAATGACTGTGAGTTTACCGTTAAGGAAAACAATACAACTTGAGCAGGGGAATGAAAAATTTAAATGAAAGAAACACTTTAAATACCTTTTCCAGGTCTTGCTGGAATTGGTTTTGGCAGGTGGTTGTCACCAGGCGATATGCCAGACTGCGCAGTCCTGATTTCACATCACTTGAACCATGTATTTTGCTAATCTTTGTCCTCATGGCCTTATGAACATGGAAGTGGCACAAGAGAGAGCTTGCGTTGGGGAAGGTAGCTCGACAGGCTTCAATTTCTTCACGAGACTTGTCGGTCATAAAAATATGGGTTTTTGCAGTGCTTCCAACAAATGAAGAAAATATGTTCATCATTGATATTAATGTGGAAGTGGTCTCCTTCCTGACAAAGGCATAGAACACAGCACGTCCTTTGCCTGAGGAATCCTCAACCATGATTTGGTATAGCGGAAATCCACTACTATTTTTTCTGTACGTACCTGTGAGAAATACATAATAGTAATAATAACATAGATGCATCATTCAAGTAAATAATAGACTGAGAGCAATGAAGTTGTTAGTAAGTCACTGACCAACTATGGACCCAATGATACAAGGTAATCTTGTAACTTGTGATGATTTGACATTAACTAAAGAAGCTTAAAAAAAAGTACAGTCGAAACCTGGTACAACAGGGAATGTGGGACCAGAGCAAAATCCCTGTTATATCAGACTTCCAAGGGAAATAAGCAAAAAATGGCCTAATCCTGCGATTTTTAAATCATGGGTAGTGTACCTTGTCAAAGGCACTTCCGTTCTTGCGCAAAACTTCCCTGTGAATAGGCAGCCACAATCTTAATATTCTAAAATATCTGCTCTTTGTCTTATGATGATCGTATGAATGGATCCATACCTATGGATTTCTCAAATTTCCTACAAATCTCGGCCAGCAATGCAGTCTTTTTGTCAATGGTCCACGTGTGATGTCAACACTAGGTGTGTAGTGTGTGGCTGAGAAGGGCTTTTTGTTTTAGAGCTTTTCACACACACCTGACTGGCCTCTTTGTTTGAATTAGTTGTCTTGACACTGGCCTAGCCTCGCATCGCCTCCTCTTTGTCTCTCCCTCTCTCCTTTTGACTGCCACCAAAGATTGTAGAAATAACCACCGACATCACTCGCGTGATCGTGTAAGATTTTATTACAGTTAGATTTACCGAACTGCGCTCGCTGTTTGCCTACGTGGCGGCTCAGAGTCTGATTCTTGCTCTCGGTATCCCTGTTATAACAGATCTGGCACTTGTAAGTCCCTGTTATTGCAGATGTATTTTACTAAAGATAAAGAGGGAGAAAAAACAGGGATTCAAAAAAATCCCTGTTATACCCGACTGTAACAATGTTTGACTTTAAGAACCTCATTGCACTCAACAACGTTCCAATAAGCAGTCTTTTCAAAGGGTTGCAGTCATTGCTGGGTATTTCCTACTGGTTTGTTATTTAAATCAAGCTTAACTGAACTGCACTAAAAGTGTCCCACTTTTATCATCAAAAGATATGCACAATATTTTGAGCCTTACTTTAATTTTTTTAATAAGCCAATGATCAAACCACACAATGTTATCTTATGTATATTTCTAGGGTCAGGCGAACAAATTAGCAACACCAAAATAAATACAAAATTTATTGTGCATTATTATTTTAAGTAGAACAGAAGAAAGTTTTAAAGGCATTGCAGGTAAAATCCACCTTTTGTCAATGGCTCATCTACCTTAATAATGTTATCATATATAAGACAACTGTTACATTCTTTACTGCATTTAACAAATGGATTTGACGTTTAATAAATGCTAAATGATTTGAGTATGCATTGTTATCAGGCTATTGTAAAATTTAAAGAAATATTAATGTCGTTCATGCCTAGCATCGCACAACACACTTACCATCTACATACACAACTTCTGGATATTTTTTGTATCATGTATTAACCATGAAGTGTGTAGAAAATGCAATAATGTCTACCGCAGCATGAGTGCCATCTTCCGCCAATACAATTCTAGATTGTGCTTTAGGTTGCAGCTTCTCCAGCGTGTCTATCAATTGATCTACCAGGGGTGAAGATGGCTTGGAGTCAACTTTACTGAAAATAAAAATAAAACACAAACGTGAAAGTTTAAAGGTTTCATAATATTTATCTCTTTTGTTCCTAAGATGTCACACAGATAAACTTTTTTCTTTCTATCCAAAATGCTGAAGTTGGAATGTGAAAATACTTGCCTATAAAGTAAACTTATTTAAACTTTTAACAAAATATTACATATTATAACCATAAATAAGTAAACGAAAAAAATCAATAAATAATAAACCAGATACCCAGCCTCACTTTTTGGGGGGGAATAAAATTTGTAGCTCATTTCAACAATTAGATCAGAGACATATAGAATACAACCATTCAACTACCAAAACTTTTGAAAACCGAATAACTGTAATAATGCAAAAATTGGGTTAAATAATCCAAGCTCTCTATCAACAACAAATGAATCGTAATACTAATAGCTGTTATATAGCTTTCCCTAAATTAAAGTAGTTACTTGAAAACAAATTCATATTATTGGAGTGAAAGTCATCCTTGAGGCATAAAGCTTTCCCATACTTCGAGTTCACAACTTGAAGGAGGGTAGGGTTGCTTGGGTTTAGCTTGACAATTTCCTGCATTATAGAAACAGAGAAAGCCAAATGGGTTTGGGTCAATGCTAACTCGACAGTACCTTCTAAAGTATTGCCACAATAAGCACCCCATATTCTTAAACTAAATATATTCTGTATCGCCAAGTAAAAAAAACAACGTATACTTGCACACCCAATATAATTCTTATTGTTTGTGGTAGGATTATGAAGGCTAAAATTTTCACCACTGTAAGGCATTGAAATGGGTTTATTATTGTCCCTTACTATTGCAAAAGAAACTTTTTTAACATGCAGAGATGCCAACTGACCAGTCCCAAAAATCCTGACCTTTTTCCTTATCAGGAGCCAAGCAGCGGCCGGGCCATGCCAAATATATAGTTTTATTTTCTACAAAGAATTATCATTGACACTTCAGGGCATTAGAAAATAATGAACAAGACATACATACACCCTTATAACGCATAAAAGATAAGACAAATTAGTCTACCAACACTGTCTAGTCTTGTTGCCATTATAAAAAAAAATAAAAAAATAAATTTTATAATGGGAGTTATGGAGTGAAAAAATTCATAATCCGGAGATTCTGAAAAGCAATGATTTTATAAAACAAATGATTATACATGTACCTTACAGTCACACTAAAGTCTAAAAGGCCTTAGAATATAATGAATGAGACAGGCATGTTTATGCATAAAAGTAAAGAGGAAAATGTAGTCAACAAACCCTTTTTGCCTATAAAAACTTTTTTTTATTTTTAATGGCCGATTATGTAGGGCCTATACTCAATGTTGGCTTTATCATATCAGTAAAATTATTTCCCACATTTGAACCAATACACGAGCTTTACCTTTAAAGATTCACATTGATCAGATGTGAGTCTCTTAACTTTCAACTCTCTTGAGTATAGGCCTACTGCAGCACTACACTCATGGTTATGGTCAAAGGCACCTTTAATAACCTTCAAACTGTTCTTCCATTCATCATATGATATAACAAAGTGGGCACAAGAGCCAAATTTGGTGGAACTGAAAAATAAAAACAAGATGAGTGATGATATTGAAAGCTTGGAGGGGTCTATGACTATATCTAGATATGGGAATCTTCCGTCTCGCTATAAACCCCGGAAATGTCACCTTCAGCTACTGATTTGAACTTGCACCCTTCTGACCCGAAGCTCCATTTTTAAAGTTAACTTGACTAGATCTAACTCAGTAACTGGCGCCAAAGTAGCCTAGAGTCTAGACCTAGATCTACATTTTAGATTTAAGTTAGGGTGAAAGATCAGAGTCTAAATTGATAATGAATTCAGTACGGTTTGATTTCTAGATTGGATTTAGAGTCAAGTCTAGTCTATGATACTGACAGGGCGGATTTAGATCTAGGTTCTAAATTACTATAGATTTTGATCTCTTTATTAATTTTCAGAAGGCTTTATTATATTAATATAAACTAAACTAAAAAGCCTAGACTGTTACAAACACAAACAATGAAACAGTCATACTCATAAGGGGCATCTAAATCTAGCAGCCATACTCATAGACATAGGGTATCAGTATGATAGGCTATCTATAGATTCTCATTCTAGGCCTAGGCTAACGTGTAGCCTACTCACCGTGTTTTCTTTGTTTTTCCTGCTGTCGTGCTAGTTCGTGTTTGGCCAGAGTGATAGCATGTATACTTAGCTCGAGCGATTTCCATTTTGCTACAAATTCGATCCTCGAGTTTTCTCTTTCTGGATTTGTTTTTTCCTTCAACTTCAAGCGTTTCGGAATTTGAGATTGAAAAACAAGTGTATGTTGACTCTTCAAAGTCTTTCAACGCTCGTGAGAAGTCGTCAAAACTTGCAAACGAAGTTCCAACCTCCATTATAACAAAACTGGTGAAATTTCAAGTTTTAAAATTAAGTATGCTGCCGTTCGCAAATGGATCAGTGAAGATTGACGACTCTGTGAAAGCCAAGGCTCCTTTGTATACCAGCGGGCGGAAGTGAAGAATGGTCACAACAATGCGTTTGCGCATGCGGAAATAGCGGTGTGAAAAAACGCTGGTTTTTATGCACCGCTAAGAAGCGGTGCAAAAGGACACGGCGTTTTGTAAATATCTTTGACATTTATATGATGAAAAACCCCTTTTGTTGATGATAAGGCAATTTTGACATTGACTTTGACATGAGTCTCATTTTTCCCTTAGTTGTAAGAAAGAGTACGTGTGCAATGTATAACTATTACATGTATTATTGTAATATTACGGGGGGGGGGGGGTGGGAGAGAAGCAAATGTAAGAAAACTATAAGAAAGGGCGCCCGCTCAAAAAGTCCAAAAGTCCAAAAAAAGGTGTAAGATTATATTTGAACGTCCCCTGAGGAGTTACAATTTTTTTAAGTTACTGTGTTATCTAATGCATTAAAGGAAAAAAAACATCATGTAGTACTTTTTAGATTTTTCTTCTTAGAGACTGCAGTCTGAACAAACTGAACTAATTTTACTCTAAATTTTGGTCACTGCACAGATTCCTGAGACACTTTAATTGTATCATTTTTTCATCGAGTTGATCAAACTTCAAATAAGATCTAGATCTAGATTATACAATAAAAGCTGCCAAGAAGAAGCACTCTTCTCAGAATGCTTCGCTGTCTAATTAATATAGATTTATTATTTTATAATATTACTCAAATAATGAAAATACACATAAAATTATATTCACACGTAGATCTATTTGTACCACTAGATCTAGAACTGTTAACTAATCTCAAACCTTCCTGTTGGCAAATAAGAGACAATCTCGAACAACAATGGCATTAAAACTATAAAAAAAAAAATGTCATTTTCTCCCATGGCAGTCCTTAGCATGATGATAATTAAGAAAAAAAGCCCTAACCCTCAAATTTGCCCCGCACAGCATGCTATCAAATAAGGAGGACAACCAAGTGAAACTAAGTGCAAGACCGGTAACTCTATATTTAATCTTTTTTTTTTTGTCATCAAGGGAAGTAAGTAAGCGTTTTTTGTCATAAACAAAGAGAGATATTAAATTTAAACGCACTGTGCTAGTATGCAACTTTAAAATATTCCGGAAAAAATACAAATTATAGAGAAAGTCACAATCTACAATACACCACGAAATTGTATGCTTTAAAATATTTAAAATAGAGATTCAAATATTAATCGTTCATAAATTTTTGCACTAATGAATTGGCAAAGATGACTGCCAAAAAAAGATTGACCCTTCGCTGCATCATCACTCGCTCACTTTACTCGTGACATTATAAAGTGATTAATATTCTTTTTTTGGCCTGGCGTGAGCCACGCTATAGTAAAAACCAGAGTAGCTAGACCGCGCATTAAATGTGACGCTTGCGTGTTAGTGTGTAAAACCGGCTGCGTTGTTTTCAAGCCATGTTGCTGGCTAAGCGAGCGGCAGGCAGTGCCACATCTGTTCTTATTTTGTTACATCATGCTATGTTGGCTGGCGTTACAAGTTACGATACAGCTACAGCCTCGGCAAAATAAACTGCAAACAGTATAATCTAAACAAATAACAAAAAAACTTGAAAGTTTCGCCAGCCTGTAGATCATAGCACTTGGCAGGCATAAGTGAAACACCTTGTTCAAAGAAAAAGACGAAAAAAAAAGGGGATAGGCAATGGAACAGCTTCACCCTTCGAGTTCATGATCACTACAGTTCTATCGGATAGTTATGGCAGTCATTCCAAAATAATCAGTACACTTGATTGAAATTATGAAGGCTGCAGCAGTTTATTGCTCACCTTAATATAGCTGAGTTTCCGGCCCTGCCCGGGATAAATCGATAAATTTATTAGTTTCAGTTCTGGGTGATTATTATGGACCTGCTTCATTTTGCCTGTTCCTTTAGCTTTATTTTATTTTATTTTTGTTTGTTCGTTTTTAGATACGTTTTACTGCTCTCCCTTTGCGCGTTGACGTCCTGCGCGTCCCGCCTGCACCCGTCACCACAGGCGAGGGATTTTTGTTTGTTAATGAACACATCGCAGGAAGTGATAACGTCCTGTGTTAATGGAAAAGAAATATTATAATATTTTTCTAGGCATATTGAAAACACAAACCTGTACTTTTGGCCCTGCAGCGTCAATCTCCCAATTCCAGACCCTTTCTTTTTCCTAGTCTAGGCACATTCAGAACACACTAATGTAGCCATAGTGCTATGTTTGTCTTATTGTCCACCCCATCTTGTTTCTCTCATGCGCTGACCCAGTTATATTGGCAACGTGGTTATATTATGTAAATTACATCTAAATTTCTTTGTCTCCACCTGGGCTGTGTACTATCCCTTTGTTAGTCCCAAACAGAGACGCTGCACGTGGACTATGCCCACGCTGGCATCGGTACCTTCTTTGTTTGGGCGATGCATTCCCTCCGCGGGTCAGCTGGCGCGAATATAAGTTTGTCCAGTCTGACCACTTAGTCATATATTGGGGCCAACAGCACTATGCTGAGGCCCCCGAGAAACAAAAGAACTTAGTCATATTCCTATCTGACGGCGAGGGGCACAGACATATTGAAAGCTAGTAGTAGTTAAAGTTCCATTTCACATAAGAAAAGGGAGAACGAGTTTCTCTTATTGGCTCAAACCCACACTCAAACGGGATCTCTTTTTCTTCTGCGGAGTGAGTATTAACAACACGGTAAGTTGGCATAAGGATTCTATAGGTAGTACTTAGTAATTTTATGTGCTTTTCATTGTTGTAGTTTAAGTTGAGATATTGTTTTAATGTCATATGTGTAGATGCTGTACTAAATTAATTTTGTGACCTTGTTCACTGATCACAGAGTGGAAGTATCGTGTAATTCCGGTAAAGGCCTATTGTGTGTCCGCGTATATTTACCATTAATAATTTTATAATGCGTTTCAATTTTAGTATTCTTAGCCAGGCCTAGCTTTATTTTAGTGCCATGCATTCCTTCCAGTCCAGTTAAGCTACAATGCTGTTCTGTGATAGTGTGCAGGTTTTATCATCTGTATCTGTTTGCGTGCACGTGGCGTGCCATGCGCTCTTTTATAAAATGCATTTCAAACTAGCGTCATACCAAAGTGATTGTCCAGTTGACTGGTCCATAGTAATTGCCTAATTTAGCCAGCTTTAAGCCTAGGTCCATACTGTGTAATACTATTGGATTGGAGTCCCCATAAATAAGCTTTCATTACTGTATGATGTGTTCCCATTTAATATATTCTGGACACTGTTCATACCCTTGGACCCGCTTTGATCTAGTCACTAAATCCACGTGACTACCCCTTTGTTTAGGTTAAGCTGCAGCTATGGTCTGCTTGGCATCATCATTGGGTTTGGCCATGTACTAGCTTCCTAGATTCTACGTAACCCCTAGGGTGGGATGGTTGTCCACCCTGTTTAGTACCTGTAAGGCCCGTGCTTCGATTATTATTTATCGATTGCTGTAGGCTATCAAGCGGGCTCAGCCGCCTTAATTGCTTCGTATGGTTTGGTTCTGCGCTCTAGGGCTGTATGTACATGTATATATTAATTTACAATTATTTATGCACATGTGTTTGGTGGTTTTTATGTATGCTTTTACAGTAATTATGGTCAAGCTGTTGGATTTAGCTATATCGACCACGTGGCAATGGCATTGTTGCCATGGTGTTGGGGTATCCAGCTTATAATACATACATTAGTCGTGTTGGAGTTCGGATCCAATGCCCCTGGCTTGAGATCTATGGGCCTCCACTATGATCATAGATACTTCGGTGTATTTTCTTACAATGTGAGTAAATTCTTGCATTTATTGATTATATTCTAGTTCTGGAACCTTGTATTGATTTTGATGATTAACGATGGGCTTATAGATTCTTATATGGTCACCAGCCTAGCTGTTTATATGATTAAGGAGGATTCAGACGACACTTCCAGGGGGACTTATGAATTATCATATGGTGGTCATCCTTGTGTGGTCCACGTAAAATAGTAATGCTTGTAAATAATATTGGCTACGGCCTAATCCATAGCCTGGGTCGTGCTTAATTACCATGAGGCCTGTTAAGTATTACTTTAGAACAGTCCCTGTGTTTTGGTTGATAATTAAGCAGTAATATATATGCTTCTGAGTCCTTCACATTGGCCCCCGGTAGCGGTGTGGTCATAGGCTTGTTTGCCTAAATCACAGACGAAGAATTGAGCAAACTTCCCGGACGCAGCTTCGAAGCTGGCGGCAGCAGGCCAGTGGTTGATTGATAGGGCAGATGGCAATATACCGTCACTCTGGCCTGGATATCGTGACACAGAGCATCCACCAGTATTGGTGTTCTTTGGTTTGGGTCTTTCACCCTAGTCAGTTGGGACTGCGAGGCTGTGGAGTAGCCTACAGGCAGCCGGTCAGGCAATATGACTGTCCCTCTGGCATCCTCCTGCACCTGGATACATTCCCAGTCGTCTTGACCCTGTCTTGCCACTTGGATAAGTTGTGTCCAGGCGAGAGAGTGAGTCTGATGTTTGCGCAGCTCTTTCTCACTAAAAACAAATTCTTTGCGCCAGTCTTAACACTCACCTCGTCTTCTTTCATCTTTGTCTCGTCTTCTTTCCTCTCAAAATTCCAACGGCGATGGGCGAGTGCGGTGGCAGCAGGTTTGGATAGACTGGAAGCTGTTAGCACAGACCTACACGTTGGTGGCTGTGGGCTATGGTCGCTTCATCGTCGATTGAAGTGGAGGCGTGGGGAGGCAGCACCCACAGTAGCTGAGCAGCCTTATTTAAGGATAGCACTGCTCACCTCAACTGAGGAAGGGGCTAGAAAAGGTGCCCTAAAGAAAGCCCACTTCACATCACCCTGACTGGTATACCGCGACCAGTGGGGATCCCTTTTTGCGGTCGAAACAAAAAGAAATTCAGCTTACTCAGGCTAGGAGCCTGGAATATACGCACACTACAGGACAACTCAAACAACCCGGAAAGACGCACTGCACTTATTGCCATTGAGCTCAGCAGGTACAACCTGGACATAGTGGCACTCAGTGAGACCAGACTCCCTGATAGTGGCCAACTCAAAGAGCTCAGTGATGGATACACCTTCTTCTGGAAAGGCAAGGGTGCAGTCGAACCGAGACAGCATGGTGTTGGGTTTGCAATTAAAAATGACCTTGTCAGAAACTTGCAGTCCATGCCAATTGAAATAAATGACAGGCTAATGACACTCAGGATCCCAGTTGGGAAAAGCCAGTCAGCCACCCTCATTAGCGCATATGCGCCCACCATGACAAACCCAGGTGAAGCCAAAGACAAGTTCTATTCTGATCTAGAATCTGTCATATGCTCTGTCCCGGACGCTGATAAGCTGATTCTCTTGGGGGACTTCAATGCTAGGGTTGGCTCCGAAATCTCAGCGTGGCCAAATGTTTTGGGCCCTCATGGAGTTGGTTCATGCAATAACAATGGGTTGCGCTTACTTACTTTGTGCGCTGAATTTGGCCTGTTCATTACCAACACAAATTTTAGTCTCCCCGTGAGAAACAGAACGTCATGGATGCATCCCCGCTCAAAGCATTGGCATCTCATAGACTATGTCATTGTGAGGAAGACTGACAGAAAGGATGTCCTTGTAACAAAGGCGATGTGTGGTGCCGAGTGTGGAACTGACCACAGACTCATTGTTTGCAAGCTCAGACTAACATTGAGGCGCAATAGACGCCCTCAAGGAAAAGCGCCACCTAAACGCATAAATGTTTCAAAACTCTGCTCAGCTGAGAAACAGACCGAGCTCTCATCAGAACTCTCCTCAAAATTGGATTGCGTGACTTTTGACCCTGAGAACAGTGAACAGAGCTGGACTGACCTAAAAACGACTGTACACTCTTGCGCCAGCAGCACAGTTGGTTTTCCTGTCCGCAAGCACCAGGACTGGTTCAATGATAATGATAATGAAATCAAAGTGCTCATCAAAGAAAAAAATAGTCTCATCCAAGCTCACTGCAGTGACCCCTCTTCCACAGCAAAAGCTGATGCACTGCGTGCATGTAAGGGTGTACTCCAGAAGAAGCTGAGGAAAATGAAAAATGACTGGCTTGAAGAGCGAGTAAGAGAAACTCAGAAATATGCCGACACAAACAACACTAGAAAGTTCTTTGAGAGCCTCCGAGCTGTGTTTGGACCATCCCGCTCTGGCACTACGCCACTTCTTGCGTCAGATGGTTCAACACGCATTGTTGAATTGAATGCCATAATTCAGCGTTGGGCAGAACATTTCGGAGGTGTGCTAAATCGGCCATCAAATATAAATACTGAGTCCATTGACCGCCTCCCTCAGATTCCTATTAATGCAGCTCTTGCCAAGCCATTCACAGCAAATGAGACCCGAACTGCCACAAATCAGATGTCCTTTAACAAATCACCAGGCGTGGATTCAATTCCTGCTGAGGTGTATGCCTTCGGTGGAGAAAAGCTTATTGAAAGGTTGTCCGAGTTGTTCAATCATATGTTGAAAGCAGGGAAGCTGCCATAGGACTTCAAAGATGCTTCAATCATCCATCTGTACAAAAACAAAGGGGACAGCCAAGTCTGTGACAACCATCGGGGAATCTCTCTACTTTCAATTGCTGGCAAAATATTGGCAAGAATGCTTCTGAATCGCCTTCTTGATCACCTCTCGTCAAATGACTTGCTTCCCGAGAGCCAATGTGGCTTTCGTAAAGAGAGGGGAACGGCGGATATGATTTTTGCTGCCAGACAGATCCAGGAAAAATGCATGGAACAAAATAAAGCGCTGTATATCACATTTGTTGACCTCACAAAAGCATTTGACACAGTGTGTCGTGAAGGCCTCTGGAAAATCTTGGCGAAGTTTGGGTGTCCACCCGAATTCATCACAATAGTGCGCCAGTTTCATGATGGCATGCAAGCTGCAGTCAAAAGCAACGGCAGTTTTTCAGAGCCCTTTGCTGTCACAAATGGGGTAAAACAGGGTTGTGTCTTAGCCCCAACTCTGTTCAGCATCATGTTCTCTGCAATGCTACAAGAAGCCTTTAGCTCTCCTCCTCAAGGGGTAAGCATCAAGTACCGAACTGATGGCAGTCTATTCAACCTCAGGAGACTTCAGGCAAAAACCAAAACCAAAAGTACTCAAGTCTGTGACCTACTATTTGCTGATGATTGTGCACTTCTGGCACACGATGAGGATAGCATGCAAAACTGTGTTGATAAGTTCTCTAGTGCCTTTGACAACTTTGGCCTCACAATAAGCACAAAGAAGCCGGAAGTGCTCCATCAGCCTACTCCAGACGACAAGTATCCTGTGACCCCAAATATCAAAGTCCATGACAGTCTTCTGAAGGTGTCGGAGAACTTCACCTATCTTGGCAGTACACTGTCTTCCGCGGCTCGTGTTGATACTGAAATTCTCTCAAGAATCAGCAAAGCCAGCTCTGCATTTGGCAGGCTTCGAAAGAGAGTATGGGATGTTGCCGGCATTCGCACAGACACTAAGCTGAAAGTGTACAATGCTGTGGTCCTTCCCACCCTACTCTATGGGGCTGAAACCTGGACAGTGTACCAATCGCATGCCAGAAAGCTAAATCACTTTCATCTGGCCTGCCTTAGAAAGATCCTAAGGATCAAATGGCAGGATAAAATTACGGACACTGAGGTCCTCAATCGTGCCAAGGAATTGAGCATCTTCTGCCACCTGAAAAAAATTCAGCTACGTTGGGCAGGACATGTTGTCAGAATGCCCGACTCCAGACTCCCTAAGCAAATCTTCTTCTCTGAGCTCTCCAATGGAACGAGGAATGTTGGGGCCCCAAAGAGACGTTACAAAGACACTCTCAAGCAATCACTGAAGGCCTTTGCCATTGATGTGAGTGGGTGGGAAAAGCTCTCGCTTGATCGTGCAAATTGGAGGGCGGCCCTTACCAGAGGCAGCAAAGCATGGGAAGCTGACAGAGTCCAGCAGGCTATCAAAAAAGAGAACGGCGCAAGAAAAGGCCCAGTGGTACTGAACCAACGGAGCACTCTTGTCATTTATGCGGAAGGGTCTGCAGGGCAAAAATAGGACTTATCAGTCACATGAGAAGCCATAAGTCATGAAAGAACAGTCTTTCCATTCTGTCCTCTGTGTCCTTTAGTTCTCTTTATTGTCCATGTGTTGAAATTCTCAAAAATTTATGTTCTTTATTCCTCTGGTGTTGTTAAGGTCATCATCATACCTGATGGACGAACTATTATTAATATATATGCTTCTAGGGGCAGTTCCCTGTGCATATTGTGTCGGGATAGCACTTGGTTGGAATTTGTCATCGGGCCGTAATGGGCGCCCTGATACTTGTTTAGGTCGCCGGGGAAACTACTGCTGGGTTACGTTCCCTTGCTATTTGTCATTTTTATTCTTATTAAGCCTTGGGTGTTCATTATTTTCTGTATGCAATGTGTTCATGCTGTATATATATAGTATTATGACGTGTGCTTATGATGCTTTATTCTTTTTGTCCCTACAGCCTGAGCCGCTGTGTTGGTTTGCTTGGGTTCTTGGTTTTGTTTGGTTTCTGTTCCCCTTTTTGTTTTCTGTGCTCTGAAATAAACGATAATACGTTTAAGACCCATTATATATATAGCAGAGTGAGTTATTTTGATTTTGTCCCGACGACCACCCCCCCCCCCCCCAACCCATCATCGTCGTCTGCTAACACAAAGTTTCATACTTAATAGTCTAACTCAATCTCACAATTCAAACCAGTCCTAACCGGAAGTTGTTTTGTGAGTGAGATGCAGATACCGGAACCAATCTCAATTATATTTGCCGAAAAAAATAGATCGAACGCCAATGTCGCAACCTAGAAACTAATGCAAACGTTCTGCCAGTTATTAATTATTGTTTTATTTTTGTGTGCCGGCGACACAACGACAGTCTATACTAAGCGCTGTATAAAATCTGAGGGCCACTCATAGATATAATATATACATTACACTACTGAACTAGATTCCACGCGTGGCTTCGCCAGCCGTCTCTTTCCCTGCTTCCCGGCGCCAGCCGGAATGGTCCGCATTGAAACCCCCTCTGAACATCGCAGTGTGGGCTGAGTGCTCGATGCTGGCCTAACCCAGCCTAGGTAATGGGTTGAAAAATAGCGGTGATTGTGATTGATTTTATAAATTTGATTTGATTGTGATTGATTTTTGTAACTTTCATTTGTTTGTAGTCACTCACATACCTTTTCCGTACACTATGACATAAAATTGAATAAAATTCCTCGAAAAAAAAACAAACCATACCGACTGATTCAACCGACATAACTCACCACAACTACAATGTAAAGCCAATGGTGTTAATGTATAATATGACACGGCGGTAGAGGGTGGGGTAAGCCCAGAGAGAAGACAACGGGGGGTGAAAATAGATAGATAGATAGATAGATAGATCGATAGATAGAGAGAGAGAAAGAGAGAGAGAAAGAGAGAGAGATAGACAGATAGAGAGACAAATAGAGAGACACAGAGAGAGAGAGACAGAGAGAGAGAGACAGATAGTGAAAGACAGAGAGAGAGACAGATAAAGATAGCTAGATAGATAGATAGATAAGATAGATACATGTAGAATAGAGAGATAGACAAATAGAATAGATAGATGAATACATAGATAGATAAGATAGATAGAATAGATACATAGATAAATTAATAGAATAGGTAGATCGAGAGATAGATCGAATAAATAGATGAATAGATAGATAGATAAATAGACAGACAGCCAGACAGACAGATAGATAGATAGATAAGATAGATAGAATAGATAGATAGATAGCTAAATAGAATAGATAGATAGATAGATAGAATAGATAGATAGATAAATAAATAGACAGATAGAATAGATAGATAGATCGAATAGATAGATCGATAAATAGACAGACAGATAGATAGATAGAACAGACAGACAGATAAACCTTCTCATAGTCAAATGCCCAAACGCTGCTCCATTTACAAACACGATGACTCAAATAATGAGTCGTGGCCCGTCCTTTGATGGCCGCCAGCGCCTTCTAACAATCCCATTCAACCTGTGGAGTGTCTGGGCATTGGGGCCACCGAATCAGCATTAACAGAGGAGTAGCGAAAGGCGTGCTGCGATTGTCGTAAGGTTTCACTTTTATTAATATAGATATAGTATAATTTCATTGCCATTCTAGAAGACATATTCCATTCTGCCACATATATAATACTTATAGCCTATCATACACGACAGATAATAAAAGCAATACTAATAATTATAATAATACACAGCATTTATACAGTGCTTTCTCCCGTTAAGAACTAGGCTCTAACTTCTAAGGGCTTTACAACATTTATATCATATAAATCACACACACAATACACAGGCATACTTACAGAAAAAAACAAAACATAACTAGGTGTAGATGGACATTCAGAGTGTAAAAAAGATGACTCGTCAGCTGATGTTTAAAATTTAAAAGTCATAAATTTTCAGCCTTTCTCAAAGAGGGGAATTCCAAATCTGACGCCGTTGAAAAGAAAAGATTTTTCACCCATCTTAGGAATTTTAAACCTTTTAGTGCCTGCAGATGGTCTAAGATGTCATGATGGCACATAAAGAGTCAAACATCCGTTAAATAAGTTGGTGCGTTTTTGTACATGTATACGTTTGTGCCACAAGATAGGCAGCTTACACATTGTTCGTTTTTCTACAGGTAGCCAGTGCAAGCATTATGTCGCGAATGTGGTTTATAGCAAACGACTGCAATTCAAGAGGAAAACACACACCCGGCGAACACAGTCACTAAACTTTCGTACTGGAATTAATTAAACAACTCAAATGAAATAGTTTTGTCAGGCCTGTAGGGCCACAATAATGTATTGAGTTAGCTAAATAAAGATCACATATATATGTAATGACTATCAAGGTAACTGCACAAAAAAATACAATTTTAGAATGGACCAAAAGATCCCAGTACTGGATCAAATATAACCAATGACTCATAGGATATTTAATACAAATTATTGTCTTCGCTGTCTCAGCACACGCCAACTCAATTGCAATGGCTCAAGTCATATATTATAATACTGGCACTGCCTGGCTGTGACTCTAGGAGTAGACTCCCACACTGCTGGTAACATCTGAATTCTGACATACAATTACAATGCATACCATTTTTCCCTGGCTACCAAGAACCAGGGAATATCAACAAGAGCGTTGGATGGTGGACAAAGTCCGGATAGCTATCAGCTGGAGCTCGTCATTTCTAGGCTCCTCATATAGATGGACTGCTCTGCTGCGTCTCTGTTTCGATCTGGCTCGAAATTAGCCGACCACTTCGCAGTGGATACTTTTCTGCATGTGATAATGGACATAGGTATGGGCTGACTTTTATAATGTCTAGCCACCTGCAAACTACCGTCCAAATCCCTAGATTTGATTGGTGCAGCCATGCGAGCTCATCTCGCAGTATTAATACATTCTATGTGTGAGTCGGTTACGGCCTTGCACTAAGACAGACAAGGTCGTCTTCTAAATAGGTTAATAACAATTAAATCCAAAAATCTTATTAAATTGACTCAGCACGAATAATTAACAACTCGAGCTTTCACGAACCACTGAATGTCAACAGTCAATTACAACCACCTCACACCCTCTAACAATGCTATTAACTCACGAACTGGAGCTGCTCTGCCATCCCTGGTTTACCTACACATATTCCTTTTTAACCATCTACAGTTTTTTGTCGAAAAAACATTACTCAAAACATGTTGCTCACGAGAACAGCTCAAGGACACTTACGCTGGTTATAATTAATAACATCGTAAAAATTAACTCACTGAAGTCGTGACCTAGCACGGCATTTATAAAACTGTAATCATGACACATTAGTTTGTACTATTTGCAGTTTTCTAATTTCTTTCCTGCATTAGTCCAGCGGCGTTACCAATAGGGTGCCTTTGCCAGTCGAATTAGTGTGCCATAATTCACCTATTTTCTTCGATCTTTATTACTCTGTACATTCTTCGAATCGAGTGACTGATTTCACTGGTCATAGACACATCATTATTGAACAGAACACCAGGATTTCTAGCACATTTTGAAAATAGATTGGGATTGTTTCCAGAGAAAACGTCGATGACTGGAAAACCAACACTACAGAAACAGTTCACTGCTGCCCACTGTTCGTACATTAGGCCCGGCGCGCACTATGTTAAAATGAACTATCCGTTCAATGCAAGCAATCTTTCGCGTGGTGTGCAGCACTGTAAACTCTTTGCCAAGCAAAACAGGATAGTGCGCGCCGGGCCTTAGGAATTAAACAAAACCGACCTATAATTGATATTCGCTTCAGTCCATGGCCGACAATTAGCCAGCTCACAGTGTCCCACAAGATTAATTAATTCATTGTCTTGGCGATCACTTGGGTCGCATTCCACAGACAACCTGCACAGCTGAACAGAAAATTAATTTCTTTCACTCCAAATTTGGCCATTCTTTCATTCATCTGTTACTCTCATCACCAGTCCTAGCCATCCCACTTCCGCCCCCCCCCCACCCTTAGTTCCATCTTCTTCCCCCATTACAACATCATCAAAGGTCTCAGAGACCGAAAATTTGCGCGCTTTGGAACTAATCAGCTGCTGAGGATAACAATCTTTCCGTCGCAAAACCTACTACATATATAGTGGGCTGACTTAGGCAACATTGCCTGCACTTCTAATTAGAAAGGTGCCTTTTGGTACACAAGTAGCCTTTACCAATCTAAGAAATTTTAGGGTAGGACACAAGTGGTGGCTGCATAATTTAACTCTTATTTGCATAAATTAAAAATGGCCGCCACGGAGCAGTACCACCAATTAGAAAGAAGCATAACTTTTAGTTAAAATATGGCATAAATGCAAAAAAGGTGTCTATATATTGGTTTAAAAGGGTGCTGAATTCATTAGAAGGGATAAAATTTGCATATAAGGTCTGCTTTACCCAAAATTTCATTTTTTTTGCACTTTAAGCTATGCGGTAATTATGTCACTTGAACTCTGGACACAGCAACAACGGGACAAAGAGCCCCAGTTCATGTATTGGCACTAAACGATGGAACTGGAGCTAACACTGTGTATCACATCCCAGATTGGGAGATGCCCTCAATACGACAGACGAACAATCACAAACAAACAAGTATAGCAATTAACAAAACAGTCAAGCAGGCTCACACATTTATTATAACATTAATAAGTACAATCCAATAAATACCATACAGTACTCGTTCCCCTCAATCATTCATTCCACTTCCAATTCCACGACAGTATATTCACTTCTTTAAAATATGAAATTTTGGCCTCAGCCTAACATCAATGCCTGCACTACCTTGCAGTACAATATCTTAATACATATATCTCATAAATATGGCCAGCCTCGATTCCCCGAATCAGACTGCCACGGATACTGGGCTGCCTGTCGGCCTTACGCCACAGCTATCCTTGGCGGAAGCACCCAGATACTGGCGTACATCCCCAGCCCTGTCTATGTCCCCTAGGTCCTGACAGTGGCATCACAGCCCGACCCCGTCACTTCAGTTACGGCCGCTACAGCTTACAGCCTGTACCCGGCACCTATAAAGAATAACATTACGTCTCTATAATACTATGTACTTACTATACACTCACCACTCATTACGACCCATCAAGCGTACACACAACATTCCACATTCACCCACCACACAGCCAACACTCACGCAAACACTACACAGCCGCACATCTCTACTGTAACACACACTCACAGTATTACACAGCACTCCGACTATGCTAAGAATCTATGCTCCTAACATACGTATCTCGCTCATTGTTCACATCTATTTATACAGTAATGAATTACTTGCACACTCCTTAAGTCCTCGCATATAACTTATTTCCATCATTATCATCATCAGAATATAGTAGATTTATCATCACAATTACAAATCCTTATAATTCAACCTACCAGTCTTCACTGGAATACATCAAACTCAAGACTGCCTCTCACACGTCTGTTCTCTTGAACTTCTGAGCTTGCAGTGACTTTTCATTACCCAGACGCTACCTCAATAACTCCAACACTTTTCTCGTGTCATTGCACGCTTTCAAGTTAACTGTCTGCCTCAACTATCCCGTGAGTTAATCTTACAACTCTAAACCCACTTTACAGCAATCCTTTTAATCGCGCTCACTCCACTTGTGACACAGTGCTTCAGTTTGTGAAAGCAAAACCGTACAGCAAATTTTCATTTGTACCTTGAAAGTCTTCAACACTTTACGCCATGGATTTTCGCTCTAGACCATATACATTATGCACGCAATCTGCCCATTCACTTGCGAGACATATGTGCATTGAAGGAAATGCACCCACAGATCTACAAAGAGTTTGTGGAGGGGACATTTGTTGGGCAGAAGACAGAGCGATCTTTCTCCTGTCTCGCTCTTGACCAAATGCATGAGCAGCTCATTTGCACAGTAAAAAGGTGATGGTGGTGTTATTGGAGTCAATGAAGACCCCGAACTCTTAGACGGTTTGTGATTGCAGGACTCGAGCTTGCACGAATAACAGAAGAATTTGAGCAGGCTCCACCGTCCTTAAAAAACAAACATCATGATGAGTACAAAAAAGTCCAAGAAACTTTCAAAGAAGACACAAACTCGTTGATTAATGCATTTTCTGAATTAGACGATCCTTTTTTAGAAGATACCGGTGATCTGGTCTCACTAGAAACATCTCAAGTCATGGGCCACAATATTGTTAGCACAGTGATGTCTATCACTGAAACTGGAAGCAAGAAGTTTGATGAATTTTTTTTCACAGCCAATACAAAAAGCTCCAATTCCATGGTCAGCAAAGATTCACCTCAACAAATTTGCCACTGTTTTCAATAAAATTTCCACAAAGCAACGAAAATTCTGACATTGCATCTTTCAAAGAGGAAAGATCTCAAGTAGTGCATGTCACGAGCAGAGTTAATGTTTTGGGGATGTAGTGACTGCACGAGGAGGCAGCTAACTCACACTCGGACACAGACACACAAGAATTTATTAAATAACAAAAGTATAGATTTCTCAGGCCGGCCGGGCCATATGTAATAAATATTAATATAACAAAAGACGATAGAGGTATATTCAAAAAGCAAAAGCTTCCACTTATTAACTTAATGTAGCATAGTTATGTGACTATATTTCTATCAATTGTACTGCACTCAATATCCACATGGTATATTATAAGAAAAATAAGATATCAATCTATATAGTAGTTGAGTCGCCACTGGCCAGTCGCCAGACAACTCTCCAGAAATAATATGGGTTCTCAAGGTACACTGAAGGCTAGGAAAGCCCAGTCCATTCAAAGCCTACAGAAGCACGATTTCGGCTTGCAGGTATTAAGAAGCTTGTGCATATAATTCTATCCAGCTAATGACTCTAACATTCATATCAATTATCAGTGAGCTCGTGCCGTAATGAGACACAAGCTAACAATACACTCGTTCGTCGAGTCCAAGCTGTGGGTTTCTCAGACTTCCTACGAGGCTGTGGGTTTCCTCCCTATCTCTGGACTTCTATCAATTACTAGTGAAAAAGATGAGTTACCGTTGTCACGCCTAGCTAGTAGGCGCGAACATCAGAAGAGCGCAGCGTGGACTCTTAAGGTCGGTCCAACCAAAACCTTTCTTTTTATGAGCTTTCTCTCTCTCTAGGCTCCTTCAGTCCGACGACGATGGACTAGTCTTCGTGCCACTCAGTTCAGGTACTGGCCAACCGGAGATACGTCACGACACGATGCTTCTGCTCGTCTGTATTCAATGAATTTCAGCGTTACACGATGTTTTATATGGCCAAATACCCAGCAGGGTTAATCCGCTGGCAAAATTAGTTCAGCAATCGCATTGGCCGAAAACTCCCACCATTTTGAATGTAGGAATACGTCTGCACTGTTCTACCAGCCAGTTCACGTGCAAAACTTGTCTAGTCATACTTAATAATGTCAAACATCCCCACTGTTACGGGTGTGCCCTCCAGTGTTACGGGTATGGTTTCGAGTGTTACGGGGTGGGTTATTATGGAATTAGTGTTACGACTGCATTTTAATCTATCGAGAGGTTTTTAGAAATTACTCTTCCATACCATGCCACATATACTAATAACAATTCGAATAAGTTTTACAAGGACCTTGCAGGGCCACAAATTTATTACTTTAAATTCCCTAACAAATTTCGTCTAGCTTTTACATTCTAAAAGGACAACATCAGCAGCATCAAATGAAAAACACAATAATATATCACTAGAAGTCTCCTCTAGATGCTTAAAAGATTATATCATTCTGACTCATTCACAATTTAATTATTACTTATCTATCTTTCAGATTTAGCCTACCTACTCTCTAACAAATAATATCTTAATGTCTCAGACGACAATGTTAACTCAGTTATTTGTGCCTACCGCTTAAAAAGGATATAACTCGTCAACACAACTGACGTTACATTAGATCTAGATCTACTCTAGGATGGGCTGGCAATCCCCAGCCTCATCCAGACACATCAATTTCAATTTACAAATGTGTATACCAGACACTCATGCTAGATCTAATTGCATGTAAAAAACATTGTAGTCTTGCATTCTTTCGGTAGCACTTCTACTGGAAACTTAAGGTCAGATTCACGTTCATCGTCGAATCCGGAGGTAGAAACTTACGATTGTTCCCTGATACGAGATCAGGGAGCTGGAGATAATAGCAGTAGATGATTTGGTAATAGCGTATGGTCTCATTCCAATGTCTATTAATGGCATAGACATGACTTTAACAGTCTTCTGATTCTCTCAGGCCGAATCCAGCCGACTGCCCTCGCAGATGGAAATTTCTGCATGGAGTGAAGAAACGTGGGAATGGCTCCGCTTAAATACTGCGCAGCCATCTGCAAATCCCCAGCCAACTGCCCAAATTTGATTGGTGCATCCATTTCGAGCTCAGCTCGTAGTATTAATAGATTCTATTAATAGTAACAGACAAGGTCAATTTAACATATCAAAACCCTTCCTAAAGTCTCGAAACCCTCTACGTTTTATGTACGAATTTACTCACTCCCTTTCTCACCCCTGTTAAAGTTTATCAAAATCACGGGGTCGAAAATTGCACCGTCACTGCCCCACTTTCTTTCCATCTCTAAGAAAAAGCGTTACAAAAACAAACTGTCCACGAGAATAGTTCAAGGACATTTGCACTGGGTAAAATCAACGCGACCCTGAAATAAACAAACCGTGACCCAGCACGGCAATTCTAGTCCTAACCCTGACACCCACCTTTCCTCACCCTCACTGCCTTACTTTTAATCACGAACACCCAAAACCCAAAAGCGTGAATCTAACAGTTTAACTTTGCAATTTCTTACTCACCAACAATAATTCGCGAGGACCGCTCAAGGCCACCAGCCAATTTCTTATGGCCCTGGTAAAAAAAACAACTCACGGCTCTGCGTGAGACTTAATAACACTTGACTCATGACAGTGCACATGATACTTTCAAGACTTGCAGGAAGGGAAATCTTTTCTCACGAGAATAGTGAAATTCCACCAAGCCTTTCTTCAGCAGGCCAGATGCACAAAGGAACCAAATCAGAAATCATAAAATGCTTGGAATCAGAGATAGAATTTTCAGCTTCGACTCCCACTGCTGATGTTATGATTCTCGATGGAGCTTTTGTTGTACAGTCATTAAGGCCGGGTCTTGTGTTTCAAGGAATTAAAAGAATTCGCTGACCATGTTTTTGTACCTTACATTCTTTCTTGCCTTCAAAATGTTTCTCGACTGGATGTTGTATGGGACATAATAATACAAACCTGACAGCCTGAAGTTTGGTACTCGGCAAAGACGAGGTGAAGGTGTTCGGTGACGTGTGACATTATCTTCCAGAATGCCGGGAAACTGGCAGACTTTTTTTGCGTGTTGATGCAAACAAAACAGAGTTGTTTTCTATATGAGCAGTGTCGCGATGTGGGTTACATGGGGATATTTCGACTGACACTCTTTCGAGGTCCGCTCCCACAATCGACAAACACACAAAAATAAATACTTGCACTCTAAAAACTAAATAAATCAATTGCTTTCAATTTTAGCAGAACTGTAGGGCAGTTTAATTACAGGAATTAATGTAACAAATATAATTATAAATATAAATATCAATTCAAAGGCAACTGAATCTAACTAATGGAACTACAGCTTTTATAAAGACTAACGTATTCAATCTAACTACTTGCAGGTCATATGAGTTATATGGCAAAAAGAATCCGCGCACGTGGCGACGGATATAACAGTTTAAATTCTATTAATTCAATGAGACATGTTATGATATGGACATTTCCTCTAGACACGCCATGGAGAATGCTTGTACAACCATGCGTTGTCTGGCGGTAGCTCTGAAACTGTCTTCAAAAGTAAGTAGAACGGTTCACTTTCATCATTACAAATTAGTATGGACTCTCACCATGCGGCCCTCACTAGGAGTGAGAGCGCTGGATGTAAACGCTGTGGGTTTATATCAAACCAAGTAGCTTAGGCTCTGGAGCTTTAAATCATGCTCCTCACAATGGACTGCTCAACTGCGTCTCTATGTCTCTCATCTGGCTGAGGACTATCGCCGACCACCTCGTAAATGGATTGTCTACATGTGGCCCAGAACTAAGTTCTGTATGGCCTTAAATACTGGTCTGCATCTGCAGCTTACCGTCTAATTCCTGGATTGTGATTGGTGCAACCACTTCTAGCTCAGCTGCCGAACTGAGTTATTTTAAGTAACAGCCCTACGCAACGACCTTGGGTCGACATCAAAGGTCGAATTACTTCATACAATATAATGTAATTTTATAGCAATAAATTCTTAACATGTTCAAAACCCCGAGCTTTTACTCTGGATCACGGTATTTTCTGTACGTCAACAGACGTCTCAATAACATTTAATTCCTACTCACCCCTTCCCTCTTTACTAAACCTAGTTCAAAACACGAGATATAACAAGTGCTCAGTCATGCACACCTACGCTGTCCGTCTATCCTTCCCCACACCTTCTGTCTATCTATTATAAAAAAAAAACTGTTCAAAACAAATTGTTTACGAGACCAAGTTATGCTGGCTCGCACAATAATTACGTTTGTAAAAATTACTCACTGCTCTCTCACAAAAATTTAGTCAGAGGAAACATTTATGAATTAAATCTGTTCTTGACACATCCCCCACCCCAGGGAAAACTTAGGGTTTGAACGACATAACTGTCTACTAACGTTGCTATGTAATAGTACTTTGGAAAGGGCTATATAGTAAAAAATATATCGTTACTGAAAGTCAAAAAAAAAATAATTCTAAGAACGTGCATTATCGATGGACAATGGCATATGTATGTTTATATGCGACGTTCTGTGATAATATATAATTATTGTAGCACTTAAGAATTAAAGTGATAAACTTATCTCACACAGACATACTGTAAAGACTGAAATATTGAGCAACTAGCTCATCGCTTCATTGAGCGTAATTAATACATTCATAGAACATGAACGAACAATAGTTAATTAAAGTAATGGTATCCTGGCAGCAGTAGGTCTGGTCGCTCGATTTGCCATTTTCTCATCTCATTGACCCGCAGACAAAGGCGTCAAGGTTGTCTGAAACTCAGGTCATGGTCAGGATGGACGCTAGTGGAAAAAGGAATCACATGGAAATTTTGAGAAAGAATGTCCCTAATTGGTAGGACAATATAATGTGAAACCATCCACTGTCTCCGAAAAAGGTGAAAAATGCTCAACCTCAATGTTTAACAGTCTCTATATAAAATAGCAACATATTCTGGTTTATCAATTACAAATTTCGCCATAGTTAAGCTGAAATAAACGTCGACAAGATAATTAGCCTGACGTACTCTTTCAAAATCTGCGTAGCGCTCGTCTTGATTTAAGAATTATATAGCGCTTCTCGCATTCAACAATAATCTAAATCTCAATTAAATAACATTACACTTTAATCTATTTCTAATTATATCCAATCCGGCATAGATGAGGTGACACGAAGCGAATGCATGTGAATTTAATGCGCTATCCCCTACGCAGGACACGCACCCGTCAAGTGTCACAGTCATCTCGGTATATAGTCATAATCGGTTCAATTCAATATCCATATCGGGTATGTTCTTAGATAACTCATCCACTGACCGCATGGAGAGTTACAATCATAATCAGTATTCTTACTTGTCATATCTAGTATTACGTTAGATGGTCCACGAAACGCGGAAAACCATAGACATAATCGGTTGTATAAAAAAAACAACTCCAACTCTTCTTCACAACTTCTTAAAACGCGACCACGCAGTGTCCTCTGTTACCACTGCAAAAAACTCTCAAAAACGCGAACACGCAGTGTCCTCTGTTACCACTGCTAAATATCTCAAAACGCGAATACTCCCTTCCTTACATAACTAGTCGGTCTTACACTGCCCGTCGGTCTTACACTGCCTGCGGCCTTACACTGCCCAGAGGTCTTACACTGCATCTCGGCGTCTTACACTGCCTGTGGCCTTACACTGCCTGAGGCCTTACACTGCCCTGTGGGGCTTACAATGCCTGTAAGAAGGTTCAACAATAACACGCGAATACGCGGATACGCAGTGTACTACGTTAGCACTGCCAACATCTCTCAAATAATCGAAAAATACCAATATCATCCATCCCATGAGGCAATCTCATTATTGCTCTCCTCGGGTCGACGTCATACGCAGACGACTAAAAAAAAGTATACTCAATATATATAATTCACATAGCTCTTATATCGACATCACCTCGATACTGATACAGACTCTTCCCATGAGACAAATTCATTGCTCTTCGGGCGGCGGCACCAGCCGACAATAACACCAATATTCACCACATATCCCTACTAAAAAAAAAAGTCACCTCCCTAAACAGTCTAATACTGCCCTCTCGGGAGCTCGTCAATATAAAGACGAGATCGGTTATACATGACGCTTAATAAGCTCCATAGAACTGGCAGTGTGCTAACTGCACGGGTTCCAACAATTCAATAAAATCGTTACTCTCAATAACCAGATCAAATTACTCAATCAATGTGTCAATGTAGACACATGAGTTACTTAGGTAAAATAAGAAACAAAGGAATGTATAATTATAATGTACGTAAGGTGTAATAAAAAAAAAACACGAAACTAGACGCCAGACCAACAAGAAAAGACGGACAATAACAAACCCTACAGTCTGAACATATTTACAGATAGGATTAAGAAGAGGACAAGAGAGACGTCTTCCTAAAACAACGAGGAAGATGGGAACGCTACAATCTAAACAAAGTGTACAGATCCCTATCAAAGTCCGTTCTCGCGAATGCGACTTCCCACAGTTTCAATAACCACTGGTGTTGCGAGACCGCACAATCTGTCGTCGAGACGGCAGAGTCTGCGACCAAGCCACCACTTTGGCAGGGGGGACCCGCAAACGTAAGAACGCCCTCGCCACCGCCCGTGAGTTCCTAAACCCAGAAGAAAAGTATAAAAAGCCTATAAAACACGAGGAGGAACAATCAACTCCCCAGACGCAGACAAAATTTTAGGATGGAATCACTTAACTCAAGGAACTGGTGGAGATTCCTTTAGCCTTTGCGTACACCACAGTCAGTCTTTTTTGTCTTTCACCGTTCAGTTATGTTGAAGTCTCCTTGGCCTCGATCCTCGGGTCAATGGGAGAGCCGGAAATATGTGGAACAAATAATGAAAGAAAGCAGTATACAAAACTAAATACAATGAAGTAATTAAAGTAGCTCAACGTGAAGACCACGTGAGCACTGAAACTGAAAAGAAACAAAAGTTAATCAAAGAGAAAAACGATATTATAATCTAATCTAAATAAACTATAAACTAAACAATGTTGTGTAGTGTCCCCTCCAGTGTCGCGATGTGGGTTACATGGGGATATTTCGACTGACACTCTTTCGAGGTCCGCTCCCACAATCGACGAACACACAAAAATAAATACTTGCACTCTAAAAACTAAATAAATTAATTGCTTTCAATTTTAGCAGAACTGTAGGGCAGTTTAATTACAGGAATTAATGTAACAAATATAATTATAAATATAAATATCAATTCAAAGGCAACTGAATCTAACTAATGGAACTACAGCTTTTATAAAGACTAACGTATTCAATCTAACTACTTGCAGGTCATATGAGTTATATGGCAAAAAGAATCCGCGCACGTGGCGACGGATATAACAGTTTAAATTCTATTAATTCAATGAGACATGTTATGATATGGACATTTCCTCTAGACACGCCATGGAGAATGCTTGTACAACCATGCGTTGTCTGGCGGTAGCTCTGAAACTGTCTTCAAAAGTAAGTAGAACGGTTCACTTTCATCATTACAAATTAGTATGGACTCTCACCATGCGGCCCTCACTAGGAGTGAGAGCGCTGGATGTAAACGCTGTGGGTTTATATCAAACCAAGTAGCTTAGGCTCTGGAGCTTTAAATCATGCTCCTCACAATGGACTGCTCAACTGCGTCTCTATGTCTCTCATCTGGCTGAGGACTATCGCCGACCACCTCGTAAATGGATTGTCTACATGTGGCCCAGAACTAAGTTCTGTATGGCCTTAAATACTGGTCTGCATCTGCAGCTTACCGTCTAATTCCTGGATTGTGATTGGTGCAACCACTTCTAGCTCAGCTGCCGAACTGAGTTATTTTAAGTGACAGCCCTACGCAACGACCTTGGGTCGACATCAAAGGTCGAATTACTTCATACAATATAATGTAATTTTATAGCAATAAATTCTTAACATGTTCAAAACCCCGAGCTTTTACTCTGGATCACGGTATTTTCTGTACGTCAACAGACGTCTCAATAACATTTAATTCCTACTCACCCCTTCCCTCTTTACTAAACCTAGTTCAAAACACGAGATATAACAAGTGCTCAGTCATGCACACCTACGCTGTCCGTCTATCCTTCCCCACACCTTCTGTCTATCTATTTTAAAAAAAAAACTGTTCAAAACAAATTGTTTACGAGACCAAGTTATGCTGGCTCGCACAATAATTACGTTTGTAAAAATTACTCACTGCTCTCTCACAAAAATTTAGTCAGTGGAAACATTTATGAATTAAATCTGTTCTTGAATCTACAAATTCAGATTATGTGTAGAAGGCAAAGAAATTGTTTCTACATTTGGAAAAAATGTGCTCAGTTCTATCAGATCAACATCACAAGGGCTTGCTCCCTGTACACACGAAGAAGCAGATGCCCGCATTTTCATCCATGTTGCCACGCTTCACGATTTCAAACGGATCATAATTCGTTCCAGTGACAGTGATGCTGTGGTTATTGCTGTCTCATGTGTTCAAGATCTCTGTCTTGATGAGTTGTGGATTTCCTTTGGATCTGGTAAGGCGCACACGTACATTCCTACTCAACGTATTGCACAACACCTGGGCCCAGCAAGTCTCGAGCTTTGTCAGCATTTCACTCCCTGACAAGGTGCGACACCACTTGAGCATTTGGCGAGAAGGGGAAGAAAACAGATTGGAATGTGTGGCAAGAATTTCCAGGCCTAACTCCAGCCCTGCTCCATTTATCAACATTTCCACAATGGATTGATGATGATATCATGTCCTACATAGAGGCATTTGTTGTACGACTCTACAACAATTCCTCAGAGATCACATCTGTCAACGCTACTCGCCTTGAACTTTTCATTTACAAAGTCAAAGACTTTAAACATATGCCCCCCTCAAAAGATGATCTCTTTCAACACACTCTCCGGCTGCATATCAAGCAGATCATATAGAGGGACAAACTTTGATCAATATTGTCCTGCTATGCCTGATCCTTCAAAATGGGGTTGGATGAAGGAAAGTGATACCAATAGATGGCAGCCTCTATGGTTAACCAAATCATTGATTTCCAAAACTCAAACTCTTATTACTTGCCATTGCAAGAAGATTTGCGAACCACCTTGTAAATGATGTGCAGCCAAGGTAAAATGCAGCACATTGTGTGCTTGTCGGGGAACTTGTTACAATCCAGTCAAGTAAATGGTACATAGCAAATTATGTGTTATTGAAGACACAGTTGTGTAAAACAAGAATAATCAACAGAATATTTAATGCATAATTCTTAAGTGAGTAATTACTACCCATGTCTTATCGGCTACAGACTGTTCTGCTGACATGAACTAAGGTCACATCGTATGCATAGAATGAAAACCGTATAACTCCAAAATTTGCGATTTTTGTTTTTTTTAATAAAATACATCTGCAAAGAACGATCTACATTTTGGTACCGGTCTCATTACTGTATGTTGATAAATGGTAGAGATATCGATACTTTTACGATTTCACTTATATCACATTTTGAGGATGAACATCGTGTATTTAACGATGCACGGTGTTCATCGCACGGGCATTCGCTCTTTCCACTTGATCAAAGAGAATGAAAAGCGTGCAAGTCAAGATGTATGATGTTCATCTTACGGGCAGCCGCGCTTTCCATATGATCACAGAGAATGAATATCGTGCAAATAAAGATGTATGATGTTCATCTTATGGGCACCCGCAGTTTCCACCGGATCACGAAGGATGAACAACCTGTAACTCACCATGTACGGTGTTCATTCTATCGGATCTGAGAGCTGGCTCGCAATATAAGCTCCTCCCATTTTTAGGAAGCCTTTGTCTGGGCATACTTATTGCAATTGGAAGGTCAAGCCAACGTAATGATGATTGGTTGTGTTTGGTTATAGCCAAATCTTTGTCTCGGCCGAATGACTGGCTTCGTTGGTAAACTGCTTATGAATACACGTGGGTCAATGGCAATAGCCATAGGCTGAGACCGAGGCGTTCTCACAACGTTGAGACCCCCGAGAGACAAAGATCTTACTTCTTAGCCTTTGCTTATGAATGTTGCAGTGAACTGAGGACCTTGCAAGATAGCAGCATGTACATGTATTTAACTGAGGCTCTGTCGGTAACTGTACTACAGAATCTGCATTGTCACTGTGAACAAGAATGCAACCAAACTGTCATTTCAGTAAATAGTTATTTGATAATAGTGAGGGAAGGGGAAAATCTCAAGCTTTCTATAATCTGTGCTGATTCAGGGTGAGTGTTGAACTTAAAAAAAATAAATAAATAATAGCGATAAGATCTATAAAATGAACGTCCCATTCGGCAGGAAAAAAAGGTATGCCAATGGGTTTGGTCTTAAACACCCTTTACACGTACATTATATATAGAGAGAGAGAGAGAGAAAGAGAGAGAGAGAGAGAGAGAGAGAAAGAGAGAGAGAGAGAGAGAGAGAGAGATACATAATAAAGAATTCGACAATCGCGACCTTAATTCTTTTTTATTCTGTCTCCTTTTTCGGAAAAAACTGCAGATCTTTCAGTATGTAGAAGAGATATAACAAATGCCCACGTTGACATCTGTTTAAAATGCGTTGTGGCACTTACCAAGCTGTTTGACAGTTCCGATTTATTCTAACGCCTTACCATAATAACTAAAGCTGCAATCATTTCACCTCAAGTTTCTCAGTTGTGCTAAAAAATTGGAGTTGGAATAAACAAGAACTGACGTCACGACATGTCAGATTAACCATTGCTTTTCTTCTTTTTTTTTTCCTGCATGTTTTTACCTGCCCACGTATCTTCGGGGTCGGAGAGGGGGAGGGGGGGTGGTTATAAAGGGAGGACTGCCCCCATCGTAGGAAAAGTCTATACAGGTTTGTGTGTGTGGGGAGGGGGGGGAGGGAGGGAGGGGGGCATCATACGCTTGTCTATAATGGTAATTAATTTAAAAGTTTTTTGTTTTATTTTAAAATCTATTTGGAGCAAACAAATCCAGCTTTGGTCAGTAATTTGAGTTGAGGCTTCTACCAAAATAAAGCAATCGACAAAGCGAAAATTTTCAAACACTTTTGTGTTGTTTACGAAGATCCTTTTAAGTTCATTTTACAATAAAACTATCAATAACACATAACAATCAATCATTTAGGACTTATTTATGAACATGTAGTGATTAACAGATACCGCTGTGCTGAGAATTTTGTGCGTAAAACGGGCCCACTTCAAAGCTTAGTCTCAATTTCAGCTTTTTGTTCTTAAATTATAATAATTATTTTTTTAATATTATGTACACATGCAGAATTACAGCTCTTGTCCACATCATCCGTTCTGCTATTTTTACGGACAATGGCGTGAAATACTCTTTGCCTTTGTATACTTGTCCACAGAATCTGTTCTGCTCCCCTCCTCGCCGTTATAGAGGCTAATGGATTTTATTCATACGTCATTATCCGTAAAAGAAAGCGGAGCGGACGCTGTAGACAAGACCAGTGTAACAGGGTGACAGATTGCCAAGGTATAACTAGCGTGGGAAGATAGTTGACGGCGGGGAGACAGAGTTATTGTAGGCCAGAGGGGGAAAGTAGGGGATGCAACGGAAAGCGCGTTGACACCCGAAAAGGGTAGTGTTTACTTGACCGCCGTACTTGACGATCAGATCACCTGGGAATTGCTTGGGGAGTAGAGATGCTTCAATAGTATTTGACGTGGAGTCGACGGGGGTGGCTATTAGGATAACTAATGTACACTCGGTGAGCGTCTTGGGACGCTACCTGTCGCGATGTGGGTTACATGGGGATATTTCGACTGACACTCTTTCGAGGTCCGCTCCCACAATCGACGAACACACAAAAATAAATACTTGCACTCTAAAAACTAAATAAATCAATTGCTTTCAATTTTAGCAGAACTGTAGGGCAGTTTAATTACAGGAATTAATGTAACAAATATAATTATAAATATAAATATCAATTCAAAGGCAACTGAATCTAACTAATGGAACTACAGCTTTTATAAAGACTAACGTATTCAATCTAACTACTTGCAGGTCATATGAGTTATATGGCAAAAAGAATCCGCGCACGTGGCGACGGATATAACAGTTTAAATTCTATTAATTCAATGAGACATGTTATGATATGGACATTTCCTCTAGACACGCCATGGAGAATGCTTGTACAACCATGCGTTGTCTGGCGGTAGCTCTGAAACTGTCTTCAAAAGTAAGTAGAACGGTTCACTTTCATCATTACAAATTAGTATGGACTCTCACCATGCGGCCCTCACTAGGAGTGAGAGCGCTGGATGTAAACGCTGTGGGTTTATATCAAACCAAGTAGCTTAGGCTCTGGAGCTTTAAATCATGCTCCTCACAATGGACTGCTCAACTGCGTCTCTATGTCTCTCGTCTGGCTGAGGACTATCGCCGACCACCTCGTAAATGGATTGTCTACATGTGGCCCAGAACTAAGTTCTGTATGGCCTTAAATACTGGTCTGCATCTGCAGCTTACCGTCTAATTCCTGGATTGTGATTGGTGCAACCACTTCTAGCTCAGCTGCCGAACTGAGTTATTTTAAGTAACAGCCCTACGCAACGACCTTGGGTCGACATCAAAGGTCGAATTACTTCATACAATATAATGTAATTTTATAGCAATAAATTCTTAACATGTTCAAAACCCCGAGCTTTTACTCTGGATCACGGTATTTTCTGTACGTCAACAGACGTCTCAATAACATTTAATTCCTACTCACCCCTTCCCTCTTTACTAAACCTAGTTCAAAACACGAGATATAACAAGTGCTCAGTCATGCACACCTACGCTGTCCGTCTATCCTTCCCCACACCTTCTGTCTATCTATTATAAAAAAAAAAACTGTTCAAAACAAATTGTTTACGAGACCAAGTTATGCTGGCTCGCACAATAATTACGTTTGTAAAAATTACTCACTGCTCTCTCACAAAAATTTAGTCAGTGGAAACATAAATTTATGAATTAAATCTGTTCTTGAATCTACAAATTCAGATTATGTGTAGAAGGCAAAGAAATTGTTTCTACATTTGGAAAAAATGTGCTCAGTTCTATCAGATCAACATCACAAGGGCTTGCTCCCTGTACACACTCAAGAAGCAGATGCCCGCATTTTCATCCATGTTGCCACGCTTCACGATTTCAAACGGATCATAATTCGTTCCAGTGACAGTGATGCTGTGGTTATTGCTGTCTCATGTGTTCAAGATCTCTGTCTTGATGAGTTGTGGATTTCCTTTGGATCTGGTAAGGCGCACAAGTACATTCCTACTCAACGTATTGCACAACACCTGGGCCCAGCAAGTCTCGAGCTTTGTCAGCATTTCACTCCCTGACAAGGTGCGACACCACTTGAGCATTTGGCGAGAAGGGGAAGAAAACAGATTGGAATGTGTGGCAAGAATTTCCAGACCTAACTCCAGCCCTGCTCCATTTATCAACATTTCCACAATGGATTGATGATGATATCATGTCCTACATAGAGGCATTTGTTGTACGACTCTACAACAATTCCTCAGAGATCACATCTGTCAACGCTACTCGCCTTGAACTTTTCATTTACAAAGTCAAAGACTTTAAACATATGCCCCCCTCAAAAGATGATCTCTTTCAACACACTCTCCGGCTGCATATCAAGCAGGTCATATAGAGGGACAAACTTTGATCAATATTGTCCTGCTATGCCTGATCCTTCAAAATGGGGTTGGATGAAGGAAAGTGATACCAATAGATGGCAGCCTCTATGGTTAACCAAATCATTGATTTCCAAAACTCAAACTCTTATTACTTGCCATTGCAAGAAGATTTGCGAACCACCTTGTAAATGATGTGCAGCCAAGGTAAAATGCAGCACATTGTGTGCTTGTCGGGGAACTTGTTACAATCCAGTCAAGTAAATGGTACATAGCAAATTATGTGTTATTGAAGACACAGTTGTGTAAAACAAGAATAATCAACAGAATATTTAATGCATAATTCTTAAGTGAGTAATTACTACCCATGTCTTATCGGCTACAGACTGTTCTGCTGACATGAACTAAGGTCACATCGTATGCATAGAATGAAAACCGTATAACTCCAAAATTTGCGATTTTTGTTTTTTTTAATAAAATACATCTGCAAAGAACGATCTACATTTTGGTACCGGTCTCATTACTGTATGTTGATAAATGGTAGAGATATCGATACTTTTACGATTTCACTTATATCACATTTTGAGGATGAACATCGTGTATTTAACGATGCACGGTGTTCATCGCACGGGCATTCGCTCTTTCCACTTGATCAAAGAGAATGAAAAGCGTGCAAGTCAAGATGTATGATGTTCATCTTACGGGCAGCCGCGCTTTCCATATGATCACAGAGAATGAATATCGTGCAAATAAAGATGTATGATGTTCATCTTATGGGCACCCGCAGTTTCCACCGGATCACGAAGGATGAACAACCTGTAACTCACCATGTACGGTGTTCATTCTATCGGATCTGAGAGCTGGCTCGCAATATAAGCTCCTCCCATTTTTAGGAAGCCTTTGTCTGGGCATACTTATTGCAATTGGAAGGTCAAGCCAACGTAATGATGATTGGTTGTGTTTGGTTATAGCCAAATCTTTGTCTCGGCCGAATGACTGGCTTCGTTGGTAAACTGCTTATGAATACACGTGGGTCAATGGCAATAGCCATAGGCTGAGACCGAGGCGTTCTCACAACGTTGAGACCCCCGAGAGACAAAGATCTTACTTCTTAGCCTTTGCTTATGAATGTTGCAGTGAACTGAGGACCTTGCAAGATAGCAGCATGTACATGTATTTAACTGAGGCTCTGTCGGTAACTGTACTACAGAATCTGCATTGTCACTGTGAACAAGAATGCAACCAAACTGTCATTTCAGTAAATAGTTATTTGATAATAGTGAGGGAAGGGGAAAATCTCAAGCTTTCTATAATCTGTGCTGATTCAGGGTGAGTGTTGAACTTAAAAAAAATAAATAAATAATAGCGATAAGATCTATAAAATGAACGTCCCATTCGGCAGGAAAAAAAGGTATGCCAATGGGTTTGGTCTTAAACACCCTTTACACGTACATTATATATAGAGAGAGAGAGAGAGAAAGAGAGAGAGAGAGAGAGAGAGAGAAAGAGAGAGAGAGAGAGAGAGAGAGAGATACATAATAAAGAATTCGACAATCGCGACCTTAATTCTTTTTTATTCTGTCTCCTTTTTCGGAAAAAACTGCAGATCTTTCAGTATGTAGAAGAGATATAACAAATGCCCACGTTGACATCTGTTTAAAATGCGTTGTGGCACTTACCAAGCTGTTTGACAGTTCCGATTTATTCTAACGCCTTACCATAATAACTAAAGCTGCAATCATTTCACCTCAAGTTTCTCAGTTGTGCTAAAAAAATTGGAGTTGGAATAAACAAGAACTGACGTCACGACATGTCAGATTAACCATTGCTTTTCTTCTTTTTTTTTTCCTGCATGTTTTTACCTGCCCACGTATCTTCGGGGTCGGAGAGGGGGAGGGGGGGTGGTTATAAAGGGAGGACTGCCCCCATCGTAGGAAAAGTCTATACAGGTTTGTGTGTGTGGGGAGGGGGGGGAGGGAGGGGGGCATCATACGCTTGTCTATAATGGTAATTAATTTAAAAGTTTTTTGTTTTATTTTAAAATCTATTTGGAGCAAACAAATCCAGCTTTGGTCAGTAATTTGAGTTGAGGCTTCTACCAAAATAAAGCAATCGACAAAGCGAAAATTTTCAAACACTTTTGTGTTGTTTACGAAGATCCTTTTAAGTTCATTTTACAATAAAACTATCAATAACACATAACAATCAATCATTTAGGACTTATTTATGAACATGTAGTGATTAACAGATACCGCTGTGCTGAGAATTTTGTGCGTAAAACGGGCCCACTTCAAAGCTTAGTCTCAATTTCAGCTTTTTGTTCTTAAATTATAATAATTATTTTTTTAATATTATGTACACATGCAGAATTACAGCTCTTGTCCACATCATCCGTTCTGCTATTTTTACGGACAATGGCGTGAAATACTCTTTGCCTTTGTATACTTGTCCACAGAATCTGTTCTGCTCCCCTCCTCGCCGTTATAGAGGCTAATGGATTTTATTCATACGTCATTATCCGTAAAAGAAAGCGGAGCGGACGCTGTAGACAAGACCAGTGTAACAGGGTGACAGATTGCCAAGGTATAACTAGCGTGGGAAGATAGTTGACGGCGGGGAGACAGAGTTATTGTAGGCCAGAGGGGGAAAGTAGGGGATGCAACGGAAAGCGCGTTGACACCCGAAAAGGGTAGTGTTTACTTGACCGCCGTACTTGACGATCAGATCACCTGGGAATTGCTTGGGGAGTAGAGATGCTTCAATAGTATTTGACGTGGAGTCGACGGGGGTGGCTATTAGGATAACTAATGTACACTCGGTGAGCGTCTTGGGACGCTACCTGTCGCGATGTGGGTTACATGGGGATATTTCGACTGACACTCTTTCGAGGTCCGCTCCCACAATCGACGAACACACAAAAATAAATACTTGCACTCTAGAAACTAAATAAATCAATTGCTTTCAATTTTAGCAGAACTGTAGAGCAGTTTAATTACAGGAATTAATGTAACAAATATAATTATAAATATATATATCAATTCAAAGGCAACTGAATCTAACTAATGGAACTACAGCTTTTATAAAGACTAACGAATTCAATCTAACTACTTGCAGGTCATATGAGTTATATGGCAAATAGAATCCGCGCACGTGGCGACAGATTTAACAGTTTAAATTCTATTAATTCAATGAGACATGTTATGATGTGGACATTTCCTCTAGACACGCCATGGAGAATGCTTGTACAACCATGCGTTGTCTGGCGGTAGCTCTGAAACTGTCTTCAAAAGTAAGTAGAACGGTTCACTTTCATCATTACAAATTAGTATAGACTCTCACCATGCGGCCCTCACTGGGAGTGAGAGCGCTGGATGTAAACGCTGTGGGTTTATATCAAACCAAGTAGCTTAGGCTCTGGAGCTTTAAATCAGGCCCCTCACAATGGACTGCTCAACTGCGTCTCTATGTCTCTCATCTGGCTGAGGACTATCGCCGTCCACCTCGTAAATGGATTTGTCTACATGTGGCCCAGAACTAAGTTCTGTATGGCCTTAAATACTGGACTGCATCTGCAGCTTACCGTCTAATTCCTGGATTGTGATTGGTGCAACCACTTCTAGCTCAGCTGCCGAACTGAGTTATTTTAAGTAACAGCCCTACGCAACGACCTTGGGTCGACATCAAAGGTCGAATTACTTCAATACAATATAATATAAATTTTATAGCAATAAATTCTTAACATGTTCAAAACCCCGAGCTTTTACTCTGGATCACGGTTTTTCTGTACGTCAACAGACGTCTCAATAACATTTAATTCCTACTCACCCCTTCCCTCTTTACTACCCCTAGTTCAAAACACGAGATGTAAAAAGTGCTCAGTCATGCACACCTACGCTGTCCCTCTATCCTTCCCCACCTTCTGTCTATCTATCAGGGAAAAAACTGTTCAAAACACATTGTTTACGAGACCAGCTCAAGGCCAAGTTATGCTGGCTCGTACAATAATTACGTTTCTAAAAATTACTTACTGCTCTCGCAAAAATTTACTCTTATGAATTAAATCTGGTCTTGACACATCCCCCACCCCAGTGAAAACTTAGGGTTTGAACGACACAATGTGTACTAAAGTCATTAAGTCAGAATACATTTGGAAGCCATATGGAAAAACTATAGCGTTAACTGAAAGTCATGAAAAAAATTGTTGAGAACGTGCATTCTGAAGGACATATGCGACGTTCTATAATATATGTGGTAATTGTGTATAGTGTAATATATGTAATGTAACAATATCGTTACAATTAAAGTGATAACCTATTTCACAAAGACATACTGTAAAGACTTAAAATATTGAGCATCTAGCTCATAGCTTCACTGAGCGTAATTATGACACATATAACATGTACAAACAATGGTTAATGTAACGTAATGGTATCCTGGCAGCAGTAGGTCTGGTCCCTTGGTTTGCCATTTCCTCATCTCATTGACCCGCAGACAAAGGCGTCAAGGTTGTCTGGAACTCAGGTCTTGGTCAGAATGGACGCTAGTGGATAAAGGAATCACATAAATTTTGAGAAAGTATGCCCATAACTTGTAGGACAAATAATGTGAAACCATCCACGGTCTCCGAAAAAGGTGAAAAATGCTCAACCTCAATGTTTACAGACTATATAATGATACTAAATTAACCGGGACAACACATCGGCTTGTAGATTATCATTCCCAGGTATAGCTCTAATGGTAAATTTGTATTCCTGGAGCGCAAGGCTCCATCGGGTAAGTCGCGCATTTCTCGCTCTGTTCGACTTGAGGAATAGTAATGGACGATGATCCGTTTCAATTATAAATTCGGACATTAATAAGTATCGAGAAAATGCATCGACCGCGTAAACAATCGCGAGACACTCACGTTCGATAATCGCATATCGAGTCTCTCTATCAAGTAGCTTCCGGCTTGCGTAAAAGCACGGACGTAAGGAACCTTCATGCTCTTGGAGCAACACGGCGCCGATACCTTTATCCGACGCATCTGTACGGACGACGAAGGTCTGGCGAATATCTGGTAAAACAAGCAGGGGGAAAGTAGAAAATAAATTCTGAATAGTCTGAAGGGCATCAGCGCACTGAGGCGTCCAGACGACTTTATTTGGAAAATTCTTCCTCGTTAGATCAGATAACGGGGCTGAAAGGGAAGAAAAGTTTGGTATGAACTTCCTGTAGTAATTCAAAAGTCCCAACAAGCTACGGACTTGTTTTTTAGTTTTAGGGGGTTGAAGTTTCAAAATAGTGGATATTTTGCGATTGTCTGGAGTCTGAACCCCGCGGGTTATGGTATGACCCAAGAAGTTTATGTGGGAATAGCCCAAGAAGACCTTACTGGGCCTCGCGGTAAGGCCAGCTCGGCGAAGAGTGGCAAAGACTTCACGAAGGGCCATCAAGTGGCCAGCCCAATCGGTCTGAAAAATACATATATCATCGAAGTAGGATAACACGCAGCGCAGTTCATTTAATAAGATGTTCATCATGCGCGCGAAAGTTGCTGGTGCAGTAACCAGTCCAAAAGGCATATATTTCCATTGCATTAAACCCAAAGGGGTTTGAAAGGCTGTATACTGTTTACTATCCTCTTCGAGAGGAATCTGCCAATATCCTTTGGATAAGTCTATTTTAGAGAAGATAGTGGCGTTAGATAACCGCGCGAAAAGGTCCTCCTGATTGGGAATGGGTTCCGCATCATAGATGGTAATAGCATTGAGCTTTCTATAGTCAATGCAGAAGCGCACGGTATCGTCTTTCTTCTTGACTAACACAATGGGCGAGCAATAAGGGCTTGTAGACCGCTCTATTACGCCTAATTGTAACATTGCACGTACCTCGGTGATTATTGTTTCGTGAGCGTGCAGCGGGTACGGGTACGGTTTTACAAAAACAGGCACGTCTGTCTGGAGACGGATTACATGTTGGACTAAAAACGTACAACCGGGCAGGTCAGTGAACACTGTCGCAAATTCTTGGAGCAGGTCCGTAAGGTCCTGTTTTTGAGACGGCGTAAGCTCATCACTGATATTAATATCACTGATGCTCTCGGAGGCTTGTAATATGGGCAAGGATCTGTCGATACTTAACGGGTCCTCGTCGTCGACAGTAACTAAAGCCGCGTTGGCCCTTGCGATGACATGAACGGAGTCGCCTCGACGACGATCATCGCTAGGCAGGTACTTTTTGAGCATATTAATATGGAATACTTTTTGCTGCCCGCGGATGTCTATCAAGTAATTGACTCTGGAGAGTCTCTTTTGGACTCTATATGGTCCCTTCCACGTTAGAAGGAGTTTATTTTGCGTTTGAGGCAAAAGTACAAGTGTCAGATCTCCGACGGTTAAGGCGCGCATTTGGGCGCCCTGATCGCGATAAAATTTTGAAGAACTCGCTCTAGCGCATGCAAATTGCAGAGCGGTTTTGCATGCATTAATAATTCGTTGTCGGAGATCGACAACATATTGATACGCGGAGCGCGTATCATAATCATCGGTTTCCGAACCGGTGAACAATTGACTAAGAATGGCCATCGGGCCACGTGGTTTACGTCCGTATAATAGTTCAAATGGGGAGAAACCCGTGGACGCGTGCGGGAGTTCCCTATAGGCGAAAAGAATAGCGGGGAGCTGACGGTCCCAGTCTCCTGGTCTATCGGCAGATACGCGGGCTAACATTGCCTTCATGCTCGCGTTCCACCGCTCGCAACAACCGTTTGATTGCGGATGATAGGGGGACGTTAATTTCTGCCTAATGCCCGCTAACTCCAGCACCTTTTTGTATAGTTCAGAGGTGAATTGTGGACCTCTGTCGGAAAGAATCTCGCCGGGAAATCCGACTCGCGAGAAAATAGTCATAAGCGCTTCAGCGATATGGTCAGCCGTAATGTCTTTCAAGGGAATAGCCTCAGGCCAGCGCGTCGCGTAGTCGATGACCGAAAGAATAAAACGGTGGCCCCTATCTGATTTAGTAAGAGGGCCCACCAAGTCAATCGCGACCCGCTGAAATGGGATTGAGACTGGAGGCATTTCCTGTAGGGGCGCGCGCGATGCCTTACCTTTGGGTGTACGTTTTTGACACACATCGCAGCGCGCCACAAAACGGTTGACGTCCGCGTATACTCCAGGCCAAAAAAAATGTGCCAATATTCGTGACTTGGTTCTGGCTGAACCTTGGTGGCCTGAAAAGGAAGTGTCGTGCGCGAGACGCAAAATATCACGACGGAACGACTTAGGAACTACCAGCTGTTCGACGGCGTCGCGTTTATTTCTGAAATTTCTATAAAGTAATTTATTCTTAATAAGGAATGGAGAGGCATTTCCATTCTGAGGTTGAACCCTCGCAAACAGCGGTTGAAGTGAAGAGTCGTTTTGTTGTTCTCTGTAAAAAATGGAAGGCGTGACATTGAAATCAAAAACGGGGGTCGCTAAATTACTATCCGGTGGACGCTTTGACTGTTGTCGGGTGATTACACACGCAACTTCTTCTGTCCAGATGTTCAAGTCGCCCTCAGGTGTATCGTTCACCTGTGGTAAGTTACCAATTATTAAATCGGCAACCGGATTCGGTAAAACACACGCCGTTACGACACCGGTAATAAATGGCGTGGCGACGTAGACCTCCGCGAGTCGGAAACGCTCGACGGAGCCCCCAAAAGTAATACATGTTGCCTCTTGTTCAATAAGTTGGGTCGGTCGAACCAAAGACTCCCGGACACCTATGGTGGTGCATCCTGTATCCCGTAACACGGACGCGGGTATGGCATTTACATGACCTTTATATAATGTCAATGACCCGTGCTGATGAAGGGCCGACATCACCGGGACGGCGCCCGTCATGGGCGACGTGAGTTCGACGGGGCTGACATTCTGTGCAGCCGGAACTACGACAGTGCAAGCATTCGCAGCCTCGAATTTTACTTTACAATCCTTTGATATATGCCCAGGTCTATTGCACCGATAGCACCTGATAATATTCACGTTACGTTGGGGTGGCATTGGAGGCGCGTTATATGGAGTAGTAAAATATGCCCAAGGAGGTGGGCATGGTGGGCCTTGATACTGGAAGCCCTTGCAATTATCCCGACGCGGTGGACCAGAAAAATTTTGCGCTTGTGGTCCAGTGGGTGGTCCAGCACGTCGCGGAAAACCGCGCGATCGATTCGGTGGCGGTTGGGAGTATGCCCTCGGAGACGGTGTCTGGCGATTAGTAGGACGGGAATTTCTACTTCCCGCAGGTGGAGCACCACTGACTCCGGCATAAAAGGGTTCGCTTGTTTTTGGTTTCGCCAGCGAACGATTGGGATGGGCAGAAGCGTACTGCTCCGCCAACGACGTGGTTTCTATTAATGTTTTCGGTGCCCACTCTTTAAGGTGGGACACCAGATCAGGGTGACACGCGTTATAAATTTGGTCCTTTAATATTAGCTCGTACAGCCCTTGAAAGCTACCGTCAGCGATGCCGGCTAACTGAATCCAGCGGTCGAGGTAGTGCTTTAATCGATCAACGTACGTAGAGAAGTTTTCGGATGGGTCCGGTTTACACGTCCGGAATCGTTGGTGAAACCCGTCCTCTGTATGTTGAAATCTTTTGAGAAGAGCCTTTTTAAGGACATCATAGTTTTTAGAATCTTCAATATTGAGGCCATGAAATACCTCAAGCGCACGACCAGTCAATAAATTTGCAAGGCACGAAGTCCATTCCGTGCGGTCCCAACCGGCGGCTACAGCGTGGAGCTCAAAGCGATGGATGTAAGAATCGATGTGGTCGATCTTATCATTGTAGGTCGGTAGCTTCGGCTTAGTTTTAACATTATTCGCGGATGCTAGAGGAGCCGCGGTGGGCTGGATGGCCTGCAATTCTAGTTTCTTTAGAAAAATTTCATGCTCTCTTTGAGCCGCGTTCTCAGCTCTTTTTCGTTCTTCTTTTTCTCTTTCTCGTTCTTCTTTTTCTCTTTCTCGTTCTTCTTTTTCTCTTTCTCGTTCTTCTTTTTCTCTTTCGTGTCTTTCTTTTTCTCTTTCTCGTTCGCGTTCCTCGGCCTTCTCGGCTCGTTCTGCGGCGCGCTCCTCTCGAGCCAGCTCTTGGTCTTCCTTTTGTTTCCCCTCGCACCAAGCGGGTAGCTGATCATCGGGGACGCCCAACAGCTTCGCCGCGTTAATATAGGCAGAGTAATCAGTCATTATGGTTAAGACTCCGAATAAGTCTCTATATGAGATCTAGTATTGATAAAGGTCAGGTATCCGGATCCTTCACGCGATAACCTGCGTACAGTGAACTATGTTAGCACTGTATTCTTTACGATTATCCGATTAAAATAACAATCTTAATTATTAACCTGAAGTTATCAATTATCCCTGAGGCCAATTGACCTCGTCGGGTTGCCGCTACTAAGAACGACGAATTACCAACACTGTTCCTTCGTTTAGTTATGTTGAAGTCTCCTTGGCCTCGATCCTCGGGTCAATGGGAAAGCCGGAAATATGTGGAACAAATAATGAAAGAAAGCAGTATACAAAACTAAATATAATGAAGTAATTAAAGTAGCTCAACGTGAAGACCACGTGAGCACTGAAACTGAAAAAAAACAAAAGTTAATCAAAGAGAAAACCGATATTATACTCCAATCTAAATAACCTATAAACTAAACAATGTCCCCTCCAGTGTCGCGATGTGGGTTACATGGGGATATTTCGACTGACACTCTTTCGAGGTCCGCTCCCACAATCGACGAACACACAAAAATAAATACTTGCACTCTAGAAACTAAATAAATCAATTGCTTTCAATTTTAGCAGAACTGTAGAGCAGTTTAATTACAGGAATTAATGTAACAAATATAATTATAAATATATATATCAATTCAAAGGCAACTGAATCTAACTAATGGAACTACAGCTTTTATAAAGACTAACGAATTCAATCTAACTACTTGCAGGTCATATGAGTTATATGGCAAATAGAATCCGCGCACGCGGCGACAGATTTAACAGTTTAAATTCTATTAATTCAATGAGACATGTTATGATGTGGACATTTCCTCTAGACACGCCATGGAGAATGCTTGTACAACCATGCGTTGTCTGGCGGTAGCTCTGAAACTGTCTTCAAAAGTAAGTAGAACGGTTCACTTTCATCATTACAAATTAGTATAGACTCTCACCATGCGGCCCTCACTGGGAGTGAGAGCGCTGGATGTAAACGCTGTGGGTTTATATCAAACCAAGTAGCTTAGGCTCTGGAGCTTTAAATCAGGCCCCTCACAATGGACTGCTCAACTGCGTCTCTATGTCTCTCATCTGGCTGAGGACTATCGCCGTCCACCTCGTAAATGGATTTGTCTACATGTGGCCCAGAACTAAGTTCTGTATGGCCTTAAATACTGGACTGCATCTGCAGCTTACCGTCTAATTCCTGGATTGTGATTGGTGCAACCACTTCTAGCTCAGCTGCCGAACTGAGTTATTTTAAGTAACAGCCCTACGCAACGACCTTGGGTCGACATCAAAGGTCGAATTACTTCAATACAATATAATATAAATTTTATAGCAATAAATTCTTAACATGTTCAAAACCCCGAGCTTTTACTCTGGATCACGGTTTTTCTGTACGTCAACAGACGTCTCAATAACATTTAATTCCTACTCACCCCTTCCCTCTTTACTACCCCTAGTTCAAAACACGAGATGTAAAAAGTGCTCAGTCATGCACACCTACGCTGTCCCTCTATCCTTCCCCACCTTCTGTCTATCTATCAGGGAAAAAACTGTTCAAAACACATTGTTTACGAGACCAGCTCAAGGCCAAGTTATGCTGGCTCGTACAATAATTACGTTTCTAAAAATTACTTACTGCTCTCGCAAAAATTTACTCTTATGAATTAAATCTGGTCTTGACACTACCTGACTGGGTATAAATCCCCGAACGCTCCTTCCAACTTCAGGCCGCTGAGAGCACTCACCAGCTTCGTGCCGAAGAGGACAATTTCAATTTACAACTGCAACTGTAACTTTGTACTAGTCTTGTGAGTGGGGAGGGTCAGGGAACCTGCAAACATCCTTTGTCAGAGCGTGATATCTTTGGTATCTTGTCGGCATTTGAGCTGTTGCTGAGTGGTAAGTTAATTATACGATGTATGTGTATTTTACTTAATGTTCATAATTGTAGAACCTAAATCTAGTGGGTTTACTTTGGTATAACTACTGCCTCTGAGAGAGTCACGGAAACGCCGTTACATATATGTTATGAAACCTTATAGGATGGGGTATTATAGGATGGGGTATTATAGGATGGGGTCTGTTAGAGAGAGCGTTATTCTTCGTGGGGAACGTGTAAATATCATTAAAACTGTATTGATCGTTTATTCTGTTGCCTATATGGCAGCCTATGGAGTATGGGAGCTGCAGCCTGACTTATAACAGTGTCAGCGGTTAAAAGTATTAATGATGAATATCCGTCATGGAGTAAGTATGGAAGTCATGCCTTCCAGCAGTAGATTAGGAAGTTGCGATTGTTTTTCTACAGAGGAGGAAGAACAACGCCTTCTTGGCGTCTCAACTTCTTGTCCTTTGATTAACGACATCGTGGCTTCTTGGCTTCCCGACCTATTGGTACCTGCTGATACCTGTTGATCTAACTGCGCGGTCAAGCCAGAGTAGAGAGGAAGAACCAGCTCCCAAATAGCGCCATACACCCCTAAAGGAGAGGTTTCCTTATGCTGAATGTACCCATGTGTTTATAAAATGTGCTAGAAATTGAATATTACGAAGCCTTTTAATTATCATGTACTGATTTGCATTGATTTCATTCCATCGAAATTCACGTGAAATTGTATGACCTATATTCCTATTATTATTGAATGAATTAATAATTATTGTATAGATAAGCAATACAGATATCGTTTGTTATAACTTATAGAAGAGAGATAGTCGATTACTTAGTGTGTTTGTGCCGTGCCTATCACGGCTGGTGTCAGAAGAAAGTTAGTGAGAGGAAGAGTGCGTGAAATTTATCCATTAATGTAATATCAAAGTTTAGCCAAAAGCAGTTGATCATCCAGGCACCCATCCTGACTATTGAGATAGGACTAAGCGCAGAGTGTCAGCGTGAGAGAAAGTGGAAACATCACAACCAGTTATAATGCCTTCAACAATGTACAGTTTTACAATTTCTTTAATATCTCCGACTTGCCGTGATGAATCAGGGCCAAATTTTGTATGATCCCCTATTTCAATTTGCCTGAGCTGGGAACTGTTTATCCACTTGTATTACATGTAACTGTAGAGGGTGCAAAACGAAAAAAAAGTAAAGGTTTTCTCCATAAACGTATACAAGAAACACGAGTTGCAGATAATAAAGTGGCCTCGTGCTGGACCAGGATTAACAAAACTTCTCAAAGCCATCACAAGACACCTGCGGGGTCGCAGCACGGCTGGAACGAGCTACATTATAAGTGGCAGGGAAAATAAAAATTATTATACCTTAATCAGTGTGGTAATGAACTTATTATAATATTTTTCTTGTTTGTTTTGCTCTTTGCCCGACGAAGGTTCTCGATGATCGACAGTTTTGTAATCCTTTTCTCTTTAGTTTTCAGGCCTTTGGTAATAATAATAATTATTCTCTGTCGCGTTTCTGTGTTTTGTTTCTTTGTCAGGGCTTCGGAGCATACATATTTTTATTTTTTATTTTTTTATTTTTGGCTACACGAGCATCAATTAGCATCATAGGATGCCAGTTCTGATATTCCAGAATTTTTTGTTGTTGTTGTTGTTGTTGTTTACTTCACAATGACAACCATGTTAAAAAGCTTGCTTATCAGTCAAACTCCCAATATTAAAATTTTTTTTTTTTTACCATTAATACTAGAGAATCCGCGACAAAGGGCAAACATGCTACTCACCCTTCATCTCTAGGTCTTGTTTTGGTTGGTGTTGTTTTCTTTCTCTGCCCGCATTTCTCTCCCCAGATCTCTTCTTATTTTATATTACCCCAATCTAATTTTTTTTTTTTCAAACCGAACGCGTCTCCAATACACACGGGCATTTCGAAGGGAGCAAAAAAAAAAAAAAAAGCTTATTGCACTTTATCGTTCTGACAACATTTTTAAAGGAATGCTTGCAACTTTAAAGAACCCAATAGTTCTATGCAAAAGCGATTGGGTTAGATTAGTTGACACCTGAGAAAATTAATTTTATAATTTTTGAAACTATTATTGAAGCTGCAGCGTTGAGAAAAAAAAAGTGGCCAAATTACATTATAGTGAAATACCTCCGTTACTGACCTTTTTTCACAGATAGGTGCACAGAAAGGCAAGATTAACATGAATGGAGATAATAAATTATAGGCCAATCTTATTTTTAACACCCGCGCCACTTGAGTGGATCCGTCCGCGTAACGCCCACTCGGGGATAGCCGATGATTAGTCTTCGCGATATTTGGATAAAGTATTTGTGATGAGATGCAATCAGTTTTATTGATAACTAGCTGAGTTCTCGGCCCTGCCCGGAATAAATCGATTTATTAGTTTCAGTTCTCGATGATTATTAAGGACCAGCTTCATTTTGCCTGTTCCTTTAGCTTTATTTTATGTTTGCTTGTTTGTTTGTTTTTAGATACGTTTTACTGCTCTCCCTTTGCGCGTTGGCGTCCTGCGCGTCCCGCCAACATCCGCCAAATGGCTATGATTTGCGCACGGGTTAGTTTGTTTGCACATCGCAGGAAGTGATAACGTCATGTGTTAGTGGAAAAGAAATATGATATTTTCCTAGGAATAATATTGAAAACACAAACCTGTACTTCTGGCCCTGCAGCGTCAATATCCCAATTCCAGACCCTTTCTTTTTCCCAGTCTAGGCACATTGAGAACACAAAGTTTTATACTTGATAGTCTTAGGACTCAATCTCATCATTCAAACCAGTCCTAACCGGAAGTTGTTTTGTGAGTGTGATACAGTCTGTCACGAGTGGGGTGGGTGCAATTAAAGGGGAATTAACTCACGGGATAGTTGAGGCTGCTCACCTATATTGACTTCTGTTAGTTAACGTGAAAGCGTGCAAGACGTGAGTAAGTTGAAGGCGATGAAGTAAAGCTTGTGTAGTGAAAAGTTACTGCAGGCTGAGAAGTCCAAGAGGACAGACGTGAAAGAGAGCAGTCGGGAGTTTGTGTGTATTCCAGTGATGAGTGGTAGGTTGAACTATAAGGATTGATAATTAGGATGATTGATGTACTATATTCTCCTATGACCATGATGTAAATAAGTTATATGTGAGGAATGTGAAAGTCATTGATTACTGTGTATAGAGATGTGCGCAGTGAGCGATAGATGTAAGTTAGGAGTGTGGATTCGTAGCGAGTCTGAGTACTGTGTAATACGGTGGAGGTGTGTTACCGTAGAGAAGTGCAGATGTGTGGTGAGTGAAATGTGGACTGTTGTGTGTACGCTTGGTGGTTCGTCATGAAGGGTGAAGTGGATAGTAATTGTATGGTGTTATAGAGATGTAATATTATTCTTGTAGGTGCCGGGGTCGGGCCGTGAGGCTACCCGTGGTGGAGAGACTAGTACCGGGGATAGGCCAGCATAAGCGAGATGCTTGGGTTGGGCAGAAGGCTACCCACAGGCCAGCAGGAGTGAAGCTGTCGCGCAGGACAGCGAGAGCACATTAGTCGTGGCAGTCTGGCCACAGACAGGGACGTTATGTATTAAGATATTAATGTGCTATTAAGATAATGTGCTATTAAGATATCAATGTGCTATTAAGATATTGAGGGGAGATTGAGATACTGAGATTAGGTTGAGCAGGAGCCAGTAAGATAGGCCCGCAAGTAATACATACATTGATCAGTGAGGCTGAGGCAGGAGCATATTTAGAAAAGTAACTATCGGGTTGTGGACCCGGAGAAGAATGCATGTTGGGAATACTGACCATTGGATGATATTTGAATTGAATAATGTAATGTATGTAATTGCACGTATATCGTTATCTTTATGTATGTATAATAAATGTGTGAGTCTGTTTGGTTGTTCTGTTAAGTGTTATACTTGTCTGTTCGTGATTGTTGTCCTGTCATACTAAGTACATCTTCCAGTCTGGAATTTGTGACACAGTCTATACCGGAACCAATCTTAGTTACATTAATTTGCAGAAAATATAGACCGAACGCCAATGTGTCGCAACCTAGAAACTAATACAAACGTTCTGCGAGTTATTAATTATTTTTTTCATTTTCTGTGCCGGCGAGACGGCGACAGTCTATACTAAGCGTTGTATAAAATCTGAGGGCCACCGAATCAGCATTAACAGAGGAGTAGCGAAAGGCGCGCTGCAATTGTCGTAAGGTTTCACTTTTATTGATATAGATTAGAGGGCTCATGATAAAGAAGTTTCTACATTTACACACCCTTTAAAACATGCTAATTTTTTTTTCCCCCAAGAGATCTGCACTTGTTTGTCCATAAGAAATCGCACATTATAGAGCAGGTGATCAAATCATTTTTCAAGCCAGGCACTTAACTTCTCAGGTGTCGTGACGTTCCCTTCTCACCCCCCACTGTTCACCCATCCACTGTTTTGAGGCTCATTATCTTTGCTCTCTAGCCACGTCTTTGGCAAGAGATTTGATTCCCAGCTCCTATAGTACATACGTGCAATTCAGAACGTCTTTAACAACAATCAATCACTTAGTCGGTCATTTTGTCCCAGTTTCCCCCAATGAAAAACCTACAGAGAGACGCCATTATGCAGCATTGCTTCTAGCATTACATCGGAATTAATCATTATGTAGATAACATGGAAACGACAACCAGCATCAAAGTCAAAAGTTTCCAATAGATGTTCCCCAGACCAAACGTCTGATCTGTCAAAACTATTACATGAGTATGACGAATGGTTATTACTAAACGTAATCGGACGATACCATTAAAGTTAGCTTTGGCAGGGTACATAAACAAGCGATCAGTGGGAGCAACCAAATAAATGAACAGGAGATGATGTATTGCTATGCTACTAAAGTGGCCTCGCGCAGGGTCGAGAGTTGCAAAAAAGAGACTGCAGGCTGGAGGCCTCTATATGGACCTCTCGATGGATTTAGGTTAAGAATTAACCTTATTAATGGTTATAACGCTGGTAATTTGATTGTAATAAATTTGTGTCAAAATTGATTAGAAAACATGGCACGGTAGGCTTACTTCAGGACAGAAGAGTCTGCTTATCTCGCCTGAGATGAAATATATCTTAATGTCTGAACCTATTTTTTTTAGATTTTCTGTTCCTTTAATATTCCTATGTGGACTATACTTGTCTAGCGTCTTAGTGGCAAATCTGGCAATTTATAAACACGAATTTGGTATCCCCTGAACATCTTTACCTGGCCATACTGAAAATCATGGAGTTTGTTCTTTCTGAGCCACTCTTAAAGTATGTATGCCGTGAGGTTAGAAGGAAGGGGAGCGAGGGTTTGACCCCAGCCCAACGTATGAAGAGCGCACACCGTGGGGAAAGGTTGGGGGTGCCTGGGTAGGCTTTTCAGTTGTGGCAATGAATTTAAACTTTTTTTTTTTTTTAGTATTTTGAACAAAGAAGTCAAAGGATTACATAAAAATCAAACAATGAAGGCAACCTATCTCATGAAACAGTCCAATCGTCAGTGCAAAATGCCATTTTAAAGTATAACGCCAGCAATGCTTTAAATTTTATCATAGCAAGAAGATTTTCAGGTGTCCCAAGAATCTCGTATAAGAAATGATCATGAAACAGGACCATCAAATGTACACTTTATAGGTAGATGAAATAAAAAATTTGTATCAAAAGACTTCCTCTGTATCCAGAATAGTTAATACACCTTTAAAGCCAAAATTTTGAGAAACGCAGGGATCCTCTCGGAACTGCAATGTTTGGAGTATTCCAATAGGGAGTGTTTTTATGCACGGTCCACCACCGTGCCCGTTTGTGTTTCGTTTTATGGCACGGCCGCTTACGCATGCGCACTCGCAAAGATTGGTTGTAGCTTTTCCGCTTTCATTCTCTTCTCTCCTTCCTGTTCGGTACAATCATGTTAGGGGTGGTGAGTTTCACTACAGACCGGGAATTTGCCTCTTATGAGGAATTCCTACGATGCCTGAAGGAACTGGTGGAGACATCGTTTGCAAAATACAACATTAAAAATTCCGACAAGGCGGAAAGGAAAGTAGCCAGTGGAGTTTGTCGTAGCAACAGCCCCGTACGTCTGCAGCACATTTCGGGACATCGAGAATAAGCGAAGGGTCTCACAAAAGATGTTTACAAGTAAGTGTCATGTCAGTGTCATAGCGTACATGCCTGCTTAGAATTGATCTAGGCCTAGACATCTTGATCTTTGAAATGTGGGGAGGATTTCCATATCAGATTCTCTACAACTGAGGAGTAGATCTAGATCTAGATAGCTGTATGTAGGCCTATGGACAGAATTGAGGGTAACAAGGGAATGATTTTTCCGATTTTGGCTTGGGGATAGGGTTATTATGACTAAGAATTCTATGTTTTTTAAACAAGATTGATCATTTCAATATCCTGTCTCACACTTGCCCCTAAAGGCTTTAGTGTGATTTCTGGAGATAGGCCTAATTGGGTTAGGTAGTCCTTCAGAAATTTGAATGCCAGTGCACTCCTGAGTGATAGAGTGGAAAATGTGAAAATTCTGACAGTCATTAGTGTCAGTGGAGAACTGGCAAAAGTAATTTGTAATGTAAACCTTTTAAAAACACATTTAGATCAAGATCTAGATTTCTGTCTTAGATGACAAATAATATAAACATTTAAATGAAGTTGTTCAGAATGGAAGTTGATTCGGCAGATTTATAAATAAAAAAGTATTTCTTCTTGCAGCCGATGTTGCATTATGTTACAGTGACAGATCTAGGCCAAGATCTAGATCTAGATGCTTTCGGAGAACACCTGTCGAAATCATTCTGATTATTTTCCACAGGACATTGTTGATCTAAATCCAGATAACACCAGCATCATGAAGATGATCAACTCAAAATTCAAGAAGGCATTTGATGAAGATGTGAGCACTGAAACATCAATGTATGTATACAGTCTCGCCATCACCTTTAATTACCAGTTGATCAGCATGCCATTCTTTCATCCTTGTCCTATTCTCCTAATCTTAAAGGATAGAATAGAAGTTCAAAGGTGACATACTTTTCTTTGTGTTGGAATGTTTTTGTTGGCCCAGAATGTCAAATGCATACAACTTGATGAGGTTCCATACCTCACAGTTACTGAATAGAGAATGTACCTGTTGTAACTGCAGGCAGTTATAGTACTTTCCTCGTGCAGAACTGTATTGCATGTTTTTCCAAACTTTCAGAATGAATGTTTCTATCTATAACTATAAGTCTCCTTTGTTAATCAAATAGATGAAAAGCAGGAAAATTGCAACGAACTGTAAGACCATAAAATAATTATAACTAGGTGCGTTACATCTGCATCAAATTCCATAAAAAATATGGTACTATAAGTATAATATGTGATCAAACTTAGTTTTTGTTTTTGTCCTACTCATAACAAAGCTTACAGCTACAACTTCACTATGTGGTGTGAATTAAGAGGTTTTTGGTGAATATGCGTTTCTTTTGGTTGTTTTTTTTATAGTGATATGGATTGGATGCATGTGGTAAGGTATGTAGTTTTAATGATACAGTATTGCATTATAAAAAGATGTGCACATCTTCATGTACATGATTCTGCACATCTTCATGTACATGATTCTGACACAATCTGTTTCATCCAACAGTCGACGTTTCCAAGGATTCATCAATGTCCCATATTCAGGAGCATCTTGAAACTCTTGGGAAAGTCCAGCTGGAAAACCTCGACGATGAGGGTTCCAATCTTGTCAACATCTTCAGCTCATATGAGATCACAGCAACATACAAATTTCATCCTCAAATAATATTTTTAGAGGTGAGTAATTCTTAAACTCCTTTTGAGGGTTCCAATCTTGTCAACATCTTCAGCTCACACAAGATGATTGCAATATTTAAATCTCATCCTCAAATAATATTTTTAGAGATGGGCAATTCTTAAACTCCTTTTTAATTTGTGAAATCTCAGTAAATAGTGGTGGAAAGGAAGCTCTGATATTCTATGGTATTCAAAAAAGTGTGAACCTGCATTTATTGTGCCAGGTGAGGTTTTCACCTTGTTCAAAACACTTCCATCAGTCTTATGATTTTTTAATTTGTCCACCAGTAGAACAATCTTTCTCGGTTGTGAAAAGCAACCTATTAAAGTACATACCAGATGTTATCTATTTACCAGAAGGACTTCATGAAAAGTTCAGAAAAGTTCTTAAAGACTAGAGTGGCACATCTACAACTGCAACAGGTATAGCTGGACAAATATGACAAAGAAGGACCTGCTAATTAAAGGTTGAAATGCTTCTCCAGACTGAAACGTTTGCTTCATTTTTCATTACCAGGTACATACAGGAAGAACAGAAGTGGATTCCCTTTCTACCAAGTAATAGTTGAAGATGCTGCATTGAAAAACTGGGCTGCTTTCTTTGCCTTTGGGAGGAAAGAGACTGCAGAGACATTGGAAAGGATGCTACAGATATTCAAGTCCTGATTGACAAGTGCTGCATGCAACTCTTAGCCCGCAAATCAGTTTTCCCCTCTGCCAAATCACTGCACTGCTTAACAAAAGTACCTGTATTATTCCACAGTCAAGGGTGTGATTATGCTACCAATTAAATAAGATGACAGCATGGAGCAGCAGCATAACCCATAAAATCTCAGATTAACATGTCAGTTTGAACGTTTTTATAAAATCCAATAGGGTAGATGGCGAAATCGATTACCATGGCGCGGCAATGGTTACCGCCAAAGTCAGTGTCACGAGCGGGTGAGCTGGGATCAGTAGTTACGGGGGAAGGGGGTAGAGTAAAGTTAACCCACGGGCCACGGGTAATGAAAAGCGTGCATGTTGTGAGTGGGGGGGGGGGGTCTGCATGAGGCGAGAGCGCTGTACTACTATCACTGCAAGTTAGAAGGTCCCAGGGGACGGACGTGAGTGAGAACAGTCGGGAGATTGTGACAGTGTTTCCAGTGATGACTGGTAGGTGGAACGATGATTGATAATTATGATTGATGTATTATATTCGTCTACGACCATGATGTAAATAAGTATATGTGAGGAATGTGGAAGTCCTTGATACTGTATATAGCAATGTGCGCCATGAGCGATAGATGGAAGTTAGCTTCATCGATTTGTAGCGAGAGTGAGTAGGGTGTAATATGGTGGAGGTGTTACCGTAAGATGTTTGGTGAGTGAAATGTGAACTATTGTGTGTACGCTTCATGAGTTGTAATGAGGGGTGAAGTGATTAGAAATGGTATGGTATTATACCAATGTAATGTTATTTTTGTAGGTGCCGGGGTCGGGCCGAAGCGCCGCCTACGGTGAGCACAGGGGATAGGCCAGCATAGGGCCGAAGGCCACACATAGGCCCAGAGTGAAGCTGTCGGTGTAGGACAGTCGCAGCACATGAGTCGTGGCAGTCTGGCCACAGACAGGGATGTATATATGATTGTAATGTGCTATTAAGATGTACTACTGTGACATGGATGTATTATTGTGCGATTGAGATACTCATGTGAATTGAAGTATTAACGTGCTAGGGCCACGTGAGGTGCTATAGGAGGCTAAGGTGTTATTGCCATAGGGAGGCGCTATTGAGAGACTGTGGTGTGAAAGAATACTAGTGTGTCATTAAGACCCTGACTGGAGGGCTGAGGCCGAAGTGTCTTTAGAAGTAATTACCGGGTTGTGGACCCGAGGAAGTGTGCTTGCGGGAGAAGGCCGTGGACGGCAGTTTAATTAAGTAATATAATGTATGTCATTGCAATTCTATCTTTATCTTATGTTTAATAAATGTGTGAGTCTCATGGGTTGTTTTGTTAAGAGTTATACTTGTGCGTTCGTGGTTGTTGTCTTGTTATAATTATTACATCTCCCAGTCTGGGATTTGTGACAGTCAGCCCCTGACTTTTTCTCTCACCTTTGTTGCACAATATCATGGCACAATGAAATGCATCCTCAGAGAAGTTTAATGCTATTTTCACATTTTTAATCATTATTGTTACGAATCTGGACTGGGTGATAGTGCCCTCCAGTGTTACGAGACTCGACTAAAGTCCCCTCTAGCTGTTATGAAGAGGGTCTTCTCAATGATGGTATTATGACTGCATTTAAATCGAGAGGTATTTAATATTTAATCTTTCGTACCATGGCACACACTAAGAACAATCTGAATAAGTTTCATAAACAGACCTGCAGGGCCACAAATTTAATTACATTAATTACCCTAACAATTTTGTCTAGATCTATTATATAGTAACGACAACATCAGCAGCATCAAATCTAATTCAATAATACGTCACTAGAAGTCTTCTCTAGATTCCTATAATATTATGATAATTCTGACTCACTAACAATTTAAGTACTAATTATATATCTCTCAGATCTGGTCTGCCTACTATATATCAATCAATATACTAATATGGGCTCTGGCGACGATGTCATCTCAGCTATTTGTGCCTACCGCTTATAATGGATCGAGCTCGTCAATATAAACTGACGTAGTTAAGTCTAGATATCTACTCTAGGATGGGCTGGCAATTCCCAGCCTCATCCAGACAAATCAATCCCAATTCACAGATGCGTATGCCATACATTCATACTAATTGCAAGTCAATATAAATCTTTGTCTTGCATTCTTGGGTAGCATTCCTAGTATATGCGGTAATCCTGTCCTAGTGGATAACTTATGTTCAGCTCCTCGTTCATTGTTGAGTCATCAATGGACAAACACTTACGCTTGGTCCCTGGTGTTAGAAAACCAGGGAGCGATGGACAATAGCAGCGGGCATATCTCATTCAAGCATATGGCTTCCTCTCAAATGTCTATATTGGACTAGACATGACATCGAACAGACTTAGGATTCTTCAGGCAGAATCGTGCCGACGCCTGCACAGATTGGAGTTTTCTGTATGGAGTCATGGACATAGGTATGGCTACACTTTTATACTGTGCAGCCACCTGCAAATTACCGTCCAAATCCCTAGATTTGATTGGTGCATCCATGCGAGCTCATCTCGCAGTATTAATATATACTACGTGGGAGTTGGTCACGGCCTTGTACTAAAAACAGACAAGGTCAATTTAAAATGTCAAAACAATTACTGAAATCTTTAAACCCTCGTGCTTTCTACATTTTATGTACGAAATTCTGAACGCGACTAAGCGTCTTAAACTATCTATCCTTATTCACCCCTTCTCTTCCCTTCTAAGTGTTCATCAAAATCACGGGGTCGAGAATTGCACTGTCACTCCTAACTTATCCATTTATTCTATCTCGCCCCACTTTCTTTCCATCTCTAAGAAAAAGTGTTTCAAAAACAAACTGTTCACGAGAACAGTTCAAGGACAAATTACGCTGGTTATAATCAACGAGACCGTGAAAAATCAACTCCTTGCAAGTCGTGACCCAGCACGACATTTATAGTACACTTAAACCATGACAATTATGAAGCCTGATTTGCATTTCTAATTAATTTCATTTTACTGTGTGATGAAAGCATTTTATTGCTCTGTTTGGTCATTCTGCACTGGAATTGCTAGCATTAAGTTAGATTCATGTTCTTTTTGTGGTGGAAATTCACAAGCATGATTCCACAACCATAAACGATTCCACAACTGAAGACAGTGTGAAATTATAAAACAATGCATGAGTGTAATAATTTAGACTCAGGCTCTAAATGAAGATGACGATCTCATTCTTACAACCCAGCCATGCTTAGCTCTGCCTATTCAGCAAATTCAGAGTTTTCATAAACACCAAGCCACTCCTCTGCATGAACTGTTTGTGTGATTTCACAATACAAAAATCTCAAGGGCTGCCACTAATAGGCCTTTAAATGCAGCTGCTGTATACTGCATTCTCACTCTTGTCTCACATATTAACTCTAAGAATAACAGGGTTTCATGGCCTTTGTTTCTTCACTTGTGCTGCAAGAGACCAAAAGAATTTGAAAATTAGCACCAAACAGTGATTCCACCACCACGAAATTGCCCTATATGAAAATTTCATTATGTATCACATATATGCCTCACATCCAAAGTACCTCTTCTTTTCTTCATTTATTTTTATCATGCTTGATTACTTATTTCTTTTTTATTGTTCCCTTATATAATTATCTACATGTACATGCATTTATGTCTTGTTTACAATAACTGTAATGATGGTATTTTTTAAAACTGTATACGACCCTAAACTTGCAGATGACCATCCCATACTGAAGAAATGATTTCTGGCCCACTAGTGGTTTACACAATGGTGTGCAGATCAGTTTTTTACTATTAAATGTGAAGAAAAAAAGGAATTGGTAATTGATTTCAGAACAAAGTTTACAAAGCCAACATTACTTCCACCGCCTAAAATCTTAATCAAAATGTTGAGATAGTTGACCTGTAATTATCTTGGAATGCACGGCAACTCCAAACTCAACTGGCACATTTATACCACCTCAGTCCACGCAAAGGCAAACAAACATAAGTATTTCCTGAGGAAACTTAGATCATTTAATGTAGACACACTCAAGCAGAAATTTTATAAGTCAACTATCAAAGTATCAGCCTATTTTGTATTACAGCCTGGGATGGAAATGCAAAGGAGCACGGAAAGAACAATTAACACTTCTATTATCAAAAAGGCTTTGCTGTCTAAGTAACGGTGAATTTATGAACTTTGATGAGTTATTCAGAAATTGAAATCAATTCTAAATGACTGCTCCCATCCCCTGTTCTATCACATCAGAGTCTGAGCCCAATCTAGTGGACGATTACTACATTTAAAAACAAATAGAGAGCATTGTAGGTGATCTTTTTTTGCCATCCGTCATTTGAAGCAGTAGTGTTTCCAAATTTGGTATGCTGTTGTGAGTTTTCCAAATCTATTGTTCTGACTGTGTAATGTTCTTTTTTGCTGGTAATGTTGTGTGAGTAATGTGGATGTATGCAGTATGAGTTAGAGACCTGTGTGCTTTTGATATTGTATTTAATGTACTGTTACTGATGATGTGTCAACAAATTTCCTGACAACAGGATAATAAAATTATACAATGTATCTTATTATTCTTATCTTATTTTATGTACATGTATTGTCATTTAATTTGTGAGTTAGAGACATTCTGTTTCAGTGTTTAGTATGTCACAAAATTGTGGAAGGTCGCGGTTTCTCTCATTATTTTACGGTACAAATAAGACCACCGTAACTCCATTTTTTAGTGACCGTTAAGTTTCATTTTATAAATCTACACCTTAGAGACATGACATACACTATACAGATTTGATAGCCATCTGAAAAAAGGTTAAACAAGCTTATTCAAAAGAATCTTTTGAGACAAAATGGTTACTGGAAAGTGGTGTTTTTTTTGTTTTGTTTTACAGTTTTAGCAGAGGGGGGTGTGGATGGGAAGCAGTGCCCATAATTTAACAGCGGCCAATAGAAATATTGCCGGTGCTGCAAAATATTGAGCAATAACAGTAAGGATAAAAACCGTGCAATCTATTCCAGTGGGCACATACATGCAGTTTGGCTACATCAAATTTTAGTGGACAGCTCAGAGAACCGAGAAAATGGGACTAAATCTAATACAATTTTTTTTTTTAACAAACACAGGCTTTTCAAATCCTGAATTTTCTGAAAACAAAAATGTGGAACAGAACAGTTACCTAATACTACCTTAAATTTGGGGGAAAACAATTTTTAAATCTTTTTCAGCGGTTTGAAAAGATGCTAATGCTTCACTTTTCACTTGTGGATATTCCTATAACTTATTGACACCACTGAGTGAGTGCGATTATAAGAAGTTCTTAAATTTTGTGATATGGGTATGTGACAAGTTCTTAAACTTAGTTTTCAAAGCTTTTTGTGATTTCCTGGTATTAGGCCTATGCGGTAAACTAACAATACAGAGACTGAAACCACAACTGTACATACGTTTGATTATCATTACAATTAACAATAACAGTCTATCGTTTACATTTGTATCGACGGTGCTGTGCCAAAAACAATAAAGATAAAGTGCATGATGGCGGCCGTGCATAGATTCATAGGAAAAATATAAACAGTGAAAGTGACCGTGCATAAAAACACCACTGTGCTATACACGGTCCATTACCGTGCATAAAAATACCGCTATACTGTACACAGTTAGTGGCCGTGCATAAAAACGCTGCTTTATTATACACGGCCCGTGAGCGTGCAGGAAAACGCTGCTGTACTATACACGGTTAGTGACCGTGCGTAAAAACGCCGCCATTTCAATAAGTTGAGTTTCAATGAGTTGGTGACATTCAACGACTCGGCAAAAAATCTTATTTAAAGTGGTATGTAAATCTGTGGTCAGATTTTCTCGCTCAATGCAGTGTTGATATGAATGTACTTATGAAGTCAATTTCCCCCAGCTTGAATAAACATCTTGATTCAGTTTATTACATTAGAAAATAATCTGACCTAAGTATTCATTAAAACATTTCTCGACTCCAAGCTTAAACCCGCCTTTTGTTACGGCAAGCGTCGTGAAAAGTTAAACTTATGCAATCACAAACGGCGATTGGCTAAGATTTGGCCCTATGGTGTGATCTCGCTGGTAAGATTTTGGCCCGGTTATGCGACCCAGGCGGTCCTCTCGTGCTACCATCAAGGTCCTGTAGTGCTACCCTAGCGGCCCTTTGGTGCTACCTCGGGATACTAAGATACTAAATTTATCCCCTCTTTTGTCTACTTAAATTGCTCTATGGTTGTACGTATGATACGCAGTTATGAAAAGAATTAAACAGAGATTAGGGAGAATACAGGTGTTTAATTAACATTTTACTTTATTGCCAAAGTCAATATCATTGGGAGGAGGAAGGGCGCAATTTCATGAAGGTCCTCTGTCATAGGGAAATACGAGTAAAATGAAGTCAAAAGCGACAAGCAACAAGACGAAAGTTTAAAGAAATGATAGCATGATTTCTAACACTCACAACTGCTGAGGCCATTGCTCCTGCAAACACATGTCAGCATCTTACTTCATTATAATTATCCACATGTTGGTAAACTGATCAGCCACAGCAAGATCATTCCAAACCTTGAGTAGGAATACACAGGAAAAGCAATCAAAGCACATCGTAAGTTCTGCAAGGGAAAGGCCAAAGCCCCGGTCTATCCCAAGCTGCACTTTCTCAAAGACCTTGGTCTTCCTTGGATAGAAAGATTTACATTTTGCTTAGGTTTTCATGGTGAGCAGGGAGTTGAGTGGCGCCAGAAGAATTAAAAAATCTAAGAAACTATGTCTCTGTGAATTCCTCTTGAAGAGGACAAACTTGAAACTACGATGAAGAAACATCTTTCACAGATTGTTCCAGATTTGTTAACTCTGACAGCCTCCATCAGGAAGAGAAAAAGAAAAGTTAGAAGTAAACAAGTAAAACAAACTTTGATGTTCAAAATTGAGTTCAATGAGTTGATGCAGTCAAAGTGAATATGGTTATGGCATCAGATGAGCAACAGAGTTTAGGTTTGTAAAGAAATGTAAGTAATTTTTTTTTGTTACTTAGAATAAAATACATCTGATCTGCAAAAATGATTTAAAACTTATACGTCCAGATCAAGAAATGGTAAGTTGATGCAGTGCTTTTATTTATGGTCATTGCGGTTACTTATATTACAAATAATGTTTTCAATCGGGGATTTGGCTTTTTGAGTCATCTTAACTGCTGCTAATTTATTATGACACTTACATGAATTTATTGAATTATATATATACCATTGTGATTGTGATTCAGTTATCTATTTTTAATGCTTTTTGCTCAGTTTATATGTGAATTTTTTTTTCAGAAAATATTAAAAGATGAGAATAATCCAATTTAATTTACTATTTAAAAAGTGAAAACTTCCGCAGAAGAAAACATTGCAGTGAACTAAGCAAAGAAGATAATGTAAAACTACAGAAGCATATCACTCTTAAGTATAACTGGGAAAACATTTGCACGGATCCTCCTAAGGCGCCTGCAGAAATTTGCAGATCGCATCTTGTCAGAGAGCCAGTGCGGCTTCAGATCAAGTCGCTCAACAATGGACATGATATTTTCCCTTCGCCAACTAGGCCTGCAGAAAAAGAGCCGGGAACAGCATCGCCCTCTTCACATGGCTTTGTAGACCTCACAAAGGCATTGGTCACAGTCAGCAGACCAGGATTGTAAATAGTAGCACATAAAATTGGATGCCTCCCAAATCTATGGAACCTCATCATCTCGTTCCATAAAGATATGAAAGGTACTGTTCTGTTCGACGGCAACACATCAGAGAGCTTCGACATCAGAAGTGGAGTTAAGCACTGTTGTTTCCTTGCACCTACCCTCATCAACATCTACCTTGCATTGCTCCTACAGTGTGCCTTTAAGACATCATCTGGAGATGTCTACCTCCACTGGAGAACAGGTGGATCCCTCTTCAACGTAACAAGATTGAAAGCCAAGACAAAGATTACATCATCCCTAATTAGAGACCTCCTTTTCGCTGATGACGCAGCACTTGTCGCACACAGTGAAACAACACTATAAAAAAATGATGAACCACCTATAACATGCATGCCAAGCATTCTCTCTCACCAGCGTCAAGAAAACAGTGATACTGACTCAAGATGGTACGACCAAGGCAAACATCACTCTGGAAAACAATCCGCTGGAGGCTGTCAACAAGTTCTGCTACCTAAGATCAACAGTCACCTCTTAACCTCCCTCGACGATGAAATAAATACCAGGATAGGAAAAGCTGGAACATCCTTTGGCAGGCTGAAAAATAGGGCATGGAAGAACAAAATGCTCACACTCATTTACTGGTCAGAAACGTGCACACTGTACTCAGGACATGAGACTAGACTGAACACCTTCCACCTCAGATGCCTCCGAAAGATCCTTGGCATCAGCTGGCATGACAGAAAGACCAACACACAAGTCTTGGAAGAAGCAGAACTACCGAGCACGTACACCATCCTGTGCAAGCGAAGGCTGAGATGGCTAGGGCACGTAAAACGAATGGACGACAGCAGGATTCCCAAGCATTTACTTTTTGTTGAAATGGCTCAAGGCGACAGACAGCGTGGAAGACCAAAGCTAAGATTCAAGGACACGTGCAAAAACAACATGGTAAAGTGTAACATCAACCCTGGAACTTGGGAAGAACCAGCAGAGGACAATTCAGCTTGGAAGTCCACAGTGAGAGCTGGAGTCCAACACTTCGAGAACAATATCATCTCAGATCAAATTGAGAAGCGCCAAGTAAGAAAGGAGAAAACCCCACAATCTCACAGCATCTGTCTTACCTGCCAGTATTGTAATAGGAGCTGTTTATCCAACATCGGTAGGAACCAGGATAAGCCATGAGAGATGCTGCGGGAGAAAAGGGTGAATTTAGCTGTTGACCATCTGTCAAGACGAAAAGAGCCAAGCATATAGAGCAACAACATGGTTCAAACTTTTTATGAATCTACATTGGTTCTGCTTTCATGGCGTACAAATGATATAATATAGGTAGGAAAACCTACATAAGGTTTCTACACATTTTAAAAACAATATTTTATCATTTTTAAATATAGAAGCGGGCACGAGTGCCAAGGGAGGATTGAAGTCTTTATTCTTTTCTTCCTAATTATATAATTGCACTTGTAAAATCTTATGAGATTTGATTTTTCTTTTCACCCACAACTGGAATTTGTACGTTGTGTACTTGTGAAGATATAAAGCGTTAAAGTGAAGGAAAAACACAAATTTCACCGCTGGCAACCAGCCAGCAGACGGAAAAACGATTCATTAAAGTATCGGATTACGTGACCCGCGTCTCACACTTAGTGACTTGGCAGGGCCTTTCTCAAACTAAGCAGAGCCCTCTTATCAGCTGTGTGTCTCAAATCCCACGGCGCCGTCCACTCAGAAGGCGGAGCTAAGTAACCTATATAAGCAGTTTCACATCAGTTTCTGAACGTCAGAAAAAAGCTGAAGACAGAACAATCAACAAGAAACTCGAAATTTTGCTCAGCTGGCAAGAAAACACCGTCATCAAGATTCAGATAGTCCTACAACAGGAGACAATGAAAGACCGTTTTGTAGCAGCGCTGTTTTGTGCAGCATCTGCAATGTTCCCGTTGATCAAAGGCGGGCATTCACGGCAGTACACTGAATTTCCAGCGACTATCGTGGGGTGTGATCTGGTGAAGTTGCCTAATCCGCTTTTTATTCATTGTGCTTCAGCGTGTCTCGATGATGAGGCCTGCATGGGTTTCCAGTTCTTGCCAACCAAGAAGACGTGTCGCAAGTGTAATAAAGCCAAGGTAACCGGCTTTAAAAATGGACCTCGGTCATTTTATTTGGTCAGACACGAAACTATCTTGGATGTACCGGTTGGGAAAATTGAGAAGCTGGACATTCAAAAGTATCTCCCGGGAGCCGTGGTGAGTTCATTTCTTGTGTATTACTGACTACCACAGTACATTTGAAATATCAATACTCATATTTGGCAAGTTGTAATGTTATTAGTAGAGCATTTGGAATTTGTGTATGATACCACCCTGCCGTGGGTGGTTTCAGTTAAACTTTCAATTATTTGGTCTTTGATTCTGGAGGAGTAAGAGCAAGGAAAATAATTGAAAGCAGTTGGGAAGACACGGCACACTCTTTTGCCTATAGGAATTATCTCTCCTACTTAAACTTGTAAATACTGATGGAGTGAGACAGCCAAAAACACAAAAACAGACAAGCAGTCCAATAGATGGACAGACAGACAGACAGACCGGCAGACAGACAGACAGACAGACAGACAGATAGACAGACAGGCAAACACAGACAAAGAGACAGACATGTAGACCTATTTAGATAAAAACTTTAAAAAGAAAACATGCTGTTCACAAATTGAAACAAAAAATCAATTATCTATGGTTCCTAAAGGTCTCATGAAAATTGTTTTTCCACCATCACTATGCACCCAAACGACTCCCCACACATAACTGAAGACTCACATCATAGATGACTAATAGCTGATTTCTATAATTATCCGATGTGTCTGAAAATACTTTCTGTTTACGTCTACACGGTGCTCCTGTTGAATTTTATCGTTTACTTTTTTTTTGGTCGTTGCATTGACTTCCATGATTGTTGTGAAGTTACTTTAATCATGTTGACGTGTTTGACTTTTACAGGTACACTACAGAGCCACGATGTTGAACAAGCCACGTTTTTTTGTGAATTTTATGTCCCCCAATGGCGCGATTGTGCTTCATGTGGATATTCGAAGAAAGTACACCACATATCACAATAAAATCATACTTGCAGATAAATTATTAAAAAAACCGTGGGTGGTCCGCAAAACTATTCAGTACCCAGTTGCAGCCGGTCAAACATTCGATGTTTACGTATTGATAACAAAACGCCAGTTTGTTCTTTTGATAGATAATATCCTTGTGCACAAGGTCAAGGTCCGGGTACCACTGTCAGATATCCAGTATGTTACGATGTACAAAGGTGTGCGGAAAAATGCAAAATTTCACGAATTCAGCGTCTAGCCCCAGCGGCTAGGGATGGAGGCTGAGATCGGCAGAAACGTTAACACAGCTAGAACTTGGTTGTTTCAAGTCAAATCAGATTAAAATAATTTTATCTAATTTCCTGATCAGTTCAAAGGCAATGTTAACATTATAACAACAGCATAATTATTTCAAAGAAACGGAACGAAAAAATGTCCTACTCATCTTTGTTGGTTTGTTGGTTTTCTTCCCTGTTCTTGTTTTTGTTTGTTTATTTGTTTGCTTGGTTTTTGATGTCACAAATTATGTGAAAACTTCCATTAAAACTACTCTACCATCTCTGAGGTCCAGATATTCCGATAATGATTATAATCTAGAACACAAGTATTATTTCTTTAGCAGACTTTATACCCAAAGTACCACAAAGCTGACAGTAGACTAAGTTTACTTTTCCTCATTGAACTTGTGTTTCTCCAATTAAAAATAGAAGACAGAAAACAATTAACAGAAAAGCCTCCCCAAACTTAATACGATGTGCATCCCAATATTCCTGAAGTCCATGAAGCATGCCGATACGGTATGGAGGTTCATTAATATCAGTGTGTAGATACATGTGTCTATATTTACGCGTCTTGGTGTATGTATACATGTGTGTGTGTGTATGTTATAAATTATGGGTTGAATGTCATCAAATTTGTAGAATGTTTTTCTTCTAAATACCCCCCCCCCCCTCATCTCAACTTAACATACGAGTTGCTTGATAATGAAATCACATCCAACATTGTTCCTTCGTGACTTCTGTCTCTGACTCTTGTTTTTTTTAAAAATAATACAGGTGCGTATGTCCGTTTCTCGCAAATATCCAATCGGACTGCCCAACAAAACGTAGCACTAGTGCTGGCAAATGGTAACGTCTATCTATCTATATTTCTATGTATCTATCTATCTCTCTATGTATGTATGTATGTATGCGTGTATGTATGTATGTGTGTATGTATGTGTATGTATGTGGCATTATCCAGGGGTGTCCGTGGAGCTCCATCGTTTTCATCCAAACCATGGATGCTTGGCTCCGCTGGATGGCTTCACCATACACTGACGTATGCATCCCGAACCCGTGTCAGGCGTACATGGACGACGTGTCGATGACTGCAACCACAGAACATGACATGAAAGCAATGATCACAAAAAGTGAACAATTTATGAACTTTACCGCAATGGAAATTAAGCACAAGAAGTGCGCTGTCCTACATGGACAAAGAACTGGGAACAACTGGTCTAAAAACGATACTACATCAAAAGTGACATTTGAAATTCAGAACGATAAGATTCCTATGTTTGGGAGAGATAAAAAATATACTTACTTAGGTCATGACCTCAACTTAAGCGGAACCTCCCTAAAAGAGCAAATGAAAAAGGCAACAGATAATTTTGAAAATGTTTTAACTAAGATTGAAAACTCAGTCTTACCTTTGGCATACAAAATTGAAGCTGTTAATTCTATGGCTATTTCTAAACTAATCTTTTATTTCAATAACCTATCAATCCCAGATACTGTTTTGCAACACCTAGAAGATTGTATTATCAATTTTGTAAGAAATGTACTAGGACTTAATCAGTCATCGACCCGTTCTTTTGTCTTTGTCCCTTTGAAGACTGGTGGCCTCGGAATATTGAAACCATCCACAATGTATTATGTTAAAAGAGTCACCTTTTTACTAGCTATGCTCAATTGTGACGACGAGCAGGTTCGAAAGACAGCGCGCAACGCGCTCCATTTACACATGTCAAAGCGAAAAGTTAAAGAGGTACAAGATAGAACGCAACATCATTTTGGTGGCTTCGAGTTGACAGAGAAAAATATACTGAAAAAGGAAAGCAAAGTTAACTGGGGGGCTTCCGACTTTGTGGAAATGAATAGATTGTGTACAAAATTGAAATCTTCTTTAAATTTTGATGCAGAGAATGATCTTTTCACTTTGTCTATGTACGATAGCAACAATACTTTAATGTCCACCAGCAATGTACACACGCTATCAAAATATTTCAAACAACAAAGAATGAAAGAAGATATTGATTATTGGCGTAACTTGGAACAACAGGGTCAAATTTTTAACAGTGTCATGAAATGCATGCATTCATCATCCAGTGCTGTTCTGAAAAACTCAAGTGTGAATGACAATATCATAAAATTTACAATGAAGGGGAGATTACAACTTCTTGAAACAAATGTTAACATGAATAAATATTACCCCGAGACATTCCCTCGATCATGTTCCCTTTGCAACCATCCATATGACACAAACTCACATATTCTCAATGGATGTCAACAATTTAAAGGAATGTACTCAGAAAGGCATGACAGAATTGTAAATTATTTGTATGAACACATCTCCAATAAATTAGCCAATGATAAATGTGTAGTGACAACCAAGAAATGTGTTCAGGTGGACGAAAACATCCCCAACAAGCCTGACATACTCATATTAGATGAAAAAAACAAAGATGCTTTTATTGTAGAAATTGCTGTTCCATTTGACAAATTCATCGATTTATGTTTTCGTGAAAAGTTTTTAAAATATCTATCATTGCATAATAATATGAATGACAAGGGCTATCACTGTAGAATCATTGTTATTATCGTGGGAGCATTGGGGACTGTTCATAACAAAGCCGCATCAGGGTTAAAAATGCTAGGTTTCAGCAATAGGCAGTCAACTAGCATGTGCAAGTTTATCAGCATTAGCGCAATTATAGGTTCGCAAAGAGTATGGAAAAGAAGGTATAATTTAATCTGATTGAAATAACGTACAAAATGTAATGTCTATTGTACGGAATATATTGGTGTGTTGTACAGCTGAAGATGGTTGAATATGTGATTATGTAAATGGATGTATTCATTGCATGTAAAATCATATAGTCAATAAAGTTCTTGAAATATGTGTGTATGTGTGTGTGTGTGTATGTGTGTGTGGGTGTGCGGGCGCGCGCGCGCGCGTGTGTGTGTGTGTGTATACAGGTAGGTAGGTATACAGGTATATAGATGGGTGGGTGGGTAGGTAGGTAGGTAGGTAGGCAGGCAGGCAGGCAGGCAGGTCGGTAGGTTGGTATCTGTGTGTCTGTCTGTATGTTTGTCTGTAGACGTACCTGTCCGTCAGCCAGTCTACTGCACTACAAGAAAGGTTAAGAACCCGATGATGGACAATTGAAGTACTTTGGACATATTCCAAAGATATTAAAATCTATACTGTGAGTGATAACATGCAGAGCGAAAACATGAAAAATGTCACAATAGATAAAGTGATCTCTCATGATATGTCATCACGTGATGTGTTTGGATAACGCGATTGTTGGGCTTCTCACAAGCAAAATCGTCAGTTCAGTTTTGGATCAAACTGTGTCTAACGAAGAACTCTGTCTTTAATTATAAGTGGGATTGGAATAGACTTTAATGCCTTGTGTGGATAAATCCATTATCGAACGTTTTCAGACATTTAGAAACAAAACAACATGGAATCCAAATATTCGAATGGTTGTAAATAAATTAAATTTAAGAAAAACAGAGTGTGCACTGACGTATACTGTTCTGCTGAAAACAGTACTAGAGCAGGCAATTAAAAAAAAAAGTAAATAAAAAATTTCACCCAGAAAGGCCCCTCGTCTTGACTAGTAAAATAAGATTTGGTTAAAGAGAAGATAGATAGATAGATAGATAGATAGATAGATAGATAGATAGATAGATAGATAGATAGATAGATAGATAGAGAGATAGAGAGATAAATAGATAGATAGAAATAGATAGATAGATAGATAGATAGATAGATAGATAGATAGATAGATAGATAGATAGATAGATAGATAGATAGATAGATAGATAGATAGATAGATAGATAGATAGATAGATAGATAGATAAATAAATAGATAGAAATAGATAGATAGATAGATAGATAGATAGATAGATAGATAGATAGATAGATAGATAGATAGATAGATAGATAGATAGATAGATAGATAGATGATGGATGGATGGATAGATAGATGGATAGATGGATGGATAGATGGATGGATAGATAGATAGATAGATAGATAGATAGATAGATAGATAGATAGATAGATAGATAGATAGATAGATAGATAGATAGATAGATAGATAGATAGATAGATAGATCGATGGATGGATGGATGGATGGATGGATGGATGGATGGATAGATAGATGGATAGATGGATGGATAGATAGATAGATAGATAGATAGATAGATAGATAGATAGATAGATAGATAGATAGATAGATAGATAGATAGATAGATAGATAGATAGATTCAGAATGAAGGTCTTCAAACGAATCACTTCTTCAACATTTTCTCCATACACTTCAATATGACGACGCTCCAGCCGGCCATAATAATAATACTGATTTGAGGTCTTTATTTTAGGAGGTTCGCTGCCCTTGGCATTTACACCTCACTTTACTTGTTTTATTATTTCTTGTTCTGGCGGGAGGGGGGGGGGGGAGATGATATGGATAAATTTTAATCTATTAATTTCAATTTTGCCCGGGCAGCGGCCTTTCGGCCTGCTCTTTACGATTTCCAACTGCCAAGGTATCTTTAACGTGCGCAACGTGCACACGGGCCCTCCGAATTTTTTCGTCCTTATCCGAGAAGACTAGGTACTCGATCCTACCCCCCAATAGGACCAGGGACTTGAAAATATGAGAAAAATCCAATTTCCAAGAACTACTCGATCCTATCCCCCAATAGGACCAGGGACTTGAAAATATGAGAAAAATCCACTTTCCAACATGCCTGCACTGCCCGGGTTTAGAACCCGGGACCCTTGGCATGAGAGGCGAGCACCTTGCCTCTAGACCACCTTGTATAATAATAATACTAATAATGGATGGCATTTATATAGCGCATAATTATTCATTTTTAAAATGCTCTATGCTCTTTACAGAAGCAACATGTCAACTGCACAGCAGAATGGAGCGCCGCCGAAGCGCTCAACACACTACATTGCTTCTTTCTCTCTCCCAGTCTCGCTCACTCTCTCTCTCTCTCTCTACCTCTTTCTATCTCAGAGCAAATTGTAGCGCAGCCTATTAGGCGCCGTTCACGATTCACAACAGTTCACAACTCACAACTCAAATAATATTTGAATATTTATTAATAATAATACATATTTAATAATGAATAATAAATTATGTTGTTACTGGTGGGGGTGATATGGATAAATTTTAATCTGTTAATTTCAATTTTGCCCGGGCGATTTGAACTCAACAAATGGTTGCTAAAAAGGCGCGCCTGCACACACACACAAATCTATTGAATGAACTTCGCTTTTACCCAGTCGACTTCAAATGTACCGTACTTAAGAATGGATGGGTCGACCTCTATTCACCTCCTGAATTATTATTGTAGGCCCTCAAAAACAACAGACGGCAGCAAATAAATCAACAGGATAAATATCATCTCCTGAACAGAGAGGATCAAGTAATATTGTTCAGACTAAGAACTGGCCACAATAGGCTCCACCACCATGTGTTCACCAAGTTTAAAATAGGAACATCGGCCATATGTGAGTGCAGCCAGTCTCCTCAAAACTCGGAGCATAAAATGCATACTCTTCTCAGCACTGCGAGAAACGTATTGGCCCCAACCCACCAACCTGAATATCAAACTCTATGGTGCTCTGCCAGAACTGCAGAAAACCGTAGATTTTTTTAAAAGAACAAATCTGCAGATTTAGATGGTGAACGGAAGAAGAAGAAGAAGATTGTAGGCCTTGTAATTGAAAAACTGTCAACAGTGATGCGAGAATCACTTAGTCCACACGAGAGACTGACTGCTACTTTACGCTTTCTAGTTACAGGAAGAAAATACCCTGATTTTGCAATTCTCAACTTGCATTTATTTTCGCCGTCTGCATGGTGTAAAATAATACCGAAAACATGTCGTGCCATATTCATTTTTCTCTTGTAAACGAGTATATTATTGTGAAGGTAGGTGTTTTTCTTTTCGTACTTACACATACCCCAACCCCTCCCTAATTTATAATTATGTAATTTGAAATGTTTTTTAAAAAAAATTAATTTCCTGTCTATTTATTGCATTAAATCGTTAATTTATTGAAAGTTACAGTATACGGATATATCGTACCATTGCATGTATTTACCATTGTCATCATCGTGAACATTAATATCATTGTCACCACCTACGGGTACGCTTGTCAACAATTATTTGCGTTTTACAACTGATTTGTTGTTTTTCTATAAATCGATGTTACACGAAGGCTAAATGAAATATTATTTTTAATGCTCAAACATATTGTGCGACCAAAGGAGTGGGTCTAGTAAAGAGTATACTATTGCACGGTAAACAACAACAACAACAAAACAATTTCATTATAAAACCAAACAAAAAAAATCGACCTGTACGCGTATATTATTAATTTATTAATTTCCATACGCTGATTACGAATATGCACATAGTTTTTTAATTTGATCACAAAATTCCTCTTTTAGCCTAATTCTCAACAATTTATCTTCGCTGGGCGGCAAGTTCAAAGGGAACGCATACCTAAGGATCGGGCGCCAAAATTTCGAGAAGTGCTTGATTTCCTGGATCAGTCCCGAGTGACGTGAATTCGGCACCAAGGGACGGGAGGATAGTCCCGAACACCCGGTATTGGACCTCAGTGACAGGGGATTGTCCGGCAAGGGACAGTTCCTCCAGACGATTCGCTACGTCTAAATGGGGCATAAGAGAAGACGGGAGCAGAGTTGAGTTTGTCCTTCCGACTGGGTTATCTGCAAAGAAAATCATGTAAATTCTAGAGCCATTAAATTATGAAATTTAAAACTTCTGATCTATAATCAATGAGACAATAAAATTTCATACAACATAATTCCCAGAACTCCAATCTGGTTTTCCCAAGGCAACATTCGAGATTATACACCCACATACAGACATGTAAACTATTTATATGATACAACATGTAATTTTTAAATTTTTTATTTCACTTGCAAGTGACGCGCCCTTCCTCACTATAACACACATCAATATTGCATTTTTCAAATGCCTTGCAAACTAATCCAGTGTCTTAAACCATGAGTCACATGAAATGTATAGCCATCAAAGAATTCAATAACATGAAATGTTAACGCAACACGATACACTGAATTTTTGCTGTAACAACAATAATTACTTTATAAAATGCATTACCAATTACTTTATAAAATGCATATCACCAACGAAAATGTATAATTCATTATTAAATAAATATTGTATAATATATATTCAAATAATATTATAATACTTTAGAATACAAGATGTGAGTTGTGAACTGTTGTGAGTTGTGAACTGCGCCTAACAGGCTGCGTTACAATTTGCTCTGAGATAGAGAGAGATAGAGAGAGTGAGAGAAAGAGGGTGAGAGAAAGAGAGAGTGAGAGAGATGCAAATCGAGAGAACAAGACTTTCTGTAAAGCGCCTAGAGCAAACTCGTTTGGATTAGGCGCTATATAAATGATCTTCATTATCATTATCATTATTATTATTATTACCGTTCTGTTGTCTCAATTGATTTTCTCTGTCGATTTACACATCTATCAAGGCTACTTTACTAAAGTTTTCTCTCAGTTCTTTTTGAAAAAATTTAAAGTTTTCAAATATTTTTGTACATAATAATTTAGTTCATACATACACACATTACTTTTTTTAGCTTCTAAAATGATGTGTAGAGCTGCAAAAAATGACTGACATGCTAGACTTGTTCGACGCGCGGCGTTGCTACCATGGGACCGAAAAGGATTACACTTGGGCCAGAAAACATAGCTAGAAGGTTAGATTACATATTTTGTGATAACAACCTATTAGCCCACATCGAAAATGCTTATCATGAAATTGTTACACTCAGCGACCACAAAGGGGTCATAGCAAAAATATGTACTGCTTCATTTAAAAAAGGACCATCAATCTGGAAATTCAACAATTCACTGCTGGAAGATAATTTCATTCTGGAAATGAATATGCACATTGACGTTTTTATTCGGGACAACTTAGAGCTTGAACCGACTGTTAAATGGGAACTTTTAAAAACTGAAATGAAATCTTTCTGCATACAATATTCGAAAACAAAGACCCAGCTCAGGAAAAATAAAGAACGAGATTTAGAACTAGATATTGAAAGGGTTAATAAGCAGTTACTCGCAGAACCAAGTAATGAAAACCTACAAAAAGAAATGGCAATCTTAAAACAGAACTTAGAAGTATTTCTTTTATACAAAGCAAGGGGGGGGGGGCTCAGATAAGATCGAGAGTTAAGTGGATAGAGGAGGGCGAAAAGAACACAAAATACTTCCTATCATTAGAAAAGAGAAAGGGGACTGCAAACACTATATATGAACTAAGGGTGAATGATAACGCCTTCAAAAAGCCATTAGAAATATTGAATCAGATTCGACAGTTTTTTGAAAACTTGTATAAGAAAGAGAGTGCAGAAACCGATGTAAAGTCATTATTGAATAGCTATTTAGAAAATACCGAATACCCAGTATTAGATGAAAGCGAAAAAGAAATAATGGAAGATAAGATTACAGTAGAAGAACTTGGATACGCACTATCACAACTTAACAATGAGTCAGCACCTGGGAGTGATGGACTGACGACTCCCTTCTATAAGTGTTTCTGGGGACGTCTGAAGACATTGTTGTGGGAAAGTCTGTCCGACTCAGTGATAAAGGGAGAGCTTACAACAACGCAAAAAAGGGGCCATTACACTACTGCATAAGGGAAACAACTTAGAGAGAAATAATATAAATAATTGGAGACCAGTGAGTCTTACTAATACAGATTATAAAATTTTCTCTAAATGGTTAGCGCTGAAACTTCAAAGGGTTATGGAGAAACTTATACATAATAATCAGGTGGGTTTTATCAAAGGCAGATCGATCTCAAATTTGATTCGTACTATAGATGATTGTATGACCTTATTAAGGAAGGAGGAAGGTGGGGCAGATATCTTAGTCTCGCTAGATTTCCAAAAGGCTTTCGATAGTATTGATAAAAAAGCAATCATATATGCACTTGAAGCTTTCAATTTTGGCAATAACTTTATTCAATATATTAAAACATTGATACGAAATACTGAAAGCTGTGTAAAAAATGGAGGCTGGGTCTCAAACTGGTTTAAAACGGAACGCGGAGTGAGGCAAGGCTATTGTGTCAGCCCTCTACTTTTTATTTTAGTGGCAGAAATTATGGCCATTAAGGTAAGATATAATTCGCATAAAAAATGCATACAATTAAAAAATACCCTGGATAATAAATTATACCAAAACGCAGATGATGTAACATTGATGTTAAACCACACTAATGATTTGAGAGAAGCTCTTAGAGACATCGAAACATTCGGGGAATTCTCAGGGTTGAAATTAAATAAAAACAAATGCAAGGGGATGGAAATAGGTGATAGGATTGTGGGTACCTGTGATGTGGGAATATCGTGGCTTAAGAAAGGAGATAATACGAAAATACTGGGCATTTATTTTAATGCTAATCAAGAAATATGCGTAGAAGAGAACTGGAATGAAAGGATAAGAAAAATTGAAGAAATCATTCAAAGATGGAAAAGACGTAATTTATCATGTTATGGTAAAATAACTGTGGTAAAGAGCCTTCTATTGTCACAGTTGAGCTATATAATACAGTCCCTGAGTTTACCGCAAAATATATTGCAAGAAATAGATACTAAGATATTTAAATTCATTTGGCAGAAAAAATATTCAAATAAGAAAGCATTTGAGAAGGTAAAAAGAACTGTAATTTGCAAAGAATTCTCTAAAGGAGGTTTAGGTATGATTAGTTTAAAGGATCAGCAGAAAGTGTTTCTAATGAAGTGGATGAAAGGCGTGACATCGAAAAGTAATAGAATGAATGAAGGCCGTGTAAATACTTCTGAACACTTTTTCTCACAATTGGGAGGGAGCAAATACTTCGTAGAAGGTAATTTAAGCATCGAACATAAGGTAAAAATAAATAATATCACATCTTTATTCTGGAGAACTGTAGCTAGTACCTGGATAGAGACCAAGGATACAAAAGTAGTAGAATACGATATGAATAACCTCTCACAACAAGATTTATTAAATCAACCTTTATTTAATAATACATTATTTCAATACAAAAGAAAACTCCTTTTTTTCCCATAATGGGTTGAAGCAAATATTAGATACTAGATGAGCCGCCGGGCATTGCCCAGAATAAACAATCATGTGATCGCCCCCCCCCCCTCTCTCATATAATAAAAGTAATAAACTACAGTCTTGCTTCAGAACTCATGCGCACCAGAACACTACGCACCAAACTGAACGCTTGACACGGTTACTTTTTATGACATGCATGGTACTCTATATTACGAAACAAACATGCAGAAATACAGATGTTACATAGCAATAAACATTGTTATTTTTTTTTAAATACATGCTTGAAGTAAACAACTTTTAATTATAGCCATCATCTTCCTTATCTCAATTGCCACCTTCCTGCCAAATTTAAGCCCTGAAGAGTGTATAGTTTGGTCAGTTAGTCATGCCAAAGGTGGCAAGTTACTGAAATATATAATAGATGTACATGACATATGGAATGAGGAAGGGGTAATTAGAAGGGAGATAATACAGGAAAAGACAGGAAATTATCCAGGACTACTGTTTGAATATAATGCAATGGCAAATGCCTTTACAGAAAACCAGAGGAAATTATTAAACAGAGTCACAAAGGACATGATTAAGGAAGCAATAGAGAGATCCCATAAGCTGCCTGAGCATGTAGAATCTTTCTTTGCCAAAACTAATAAGCAGATACGAAATTCGTTTTTAAACACGAGAGACGGCACTATTTGTGGAGTGAGCTTTTGCAAAAGAAAGATGGATATAGATATACCAAAATATTTTATGATAGCAAAAAATGCATCTCGTGAAAGTAGACTTAGGCTTCTTCACTTCAAATTAATACATAATATCTATCCCACCAACATACTACTTACACGAATAGGAATAAAATCATCGGAAAACTGTGCATATTGTAATGAAAGAGACTATATAGAACATTTCTTCTATCATTGTAAGACAGTCAGAGAATTTTGGTATCATATTGGCCAGATCATCTTCATGAAAACAGGCTATAAATTAGACATGGACGAAGTGACAGCACTCTTTGGGATAGTTAAAGAAGACCATAACGAATGTACAAGTAAGAGGATAAATATTATAAATCACATTATACTAATAGCCAAATTATGTATAAGTAAGATGAAATATGGAACCATGAATAACGTTTTCCACATCTTCGAAATAGAATGGCAGAATAGGGAGCATTTAATGGAATAGCTATTTTGTACAGACAAGTTGTTTTTGATTGTTGGTGTGCCATAACTCAACTTGGGTTTCATCAGACTGATGTCATTTGATATGATCGGATAATCAGCCACCAGTATCGAGAAAGTGATCATCGTCTATGGCATATTAAAAAGTTGTGTCTTGCAGAGAGGCAATAGAGATAACGTAGATGGCGGATGAAAGTGAAATAAAAGCAAAAAAAAAAAAGGGCAATGACGAAAGGTGAAAAATGCGAAACCAATTACATTCCAAAGTGCATGAAGTAAAGTTAGATTAAATACAGGTGTTCCTATTGATAGTGATAGCTCAGACAATATTAAACACCTTTTTTTTATGTCTCTGTGTCATTGCATCTTTACCAGTAATTCATACACCGCAATTTTTCCCTCTTGACCAGTTTTTGAAAAGGACAGTTATTATCGTTATTGTTTTTTTTTATTTCATCATGTTCGATTTTATTTAAACAGTTAATTTCTCTGAATGTTCAGAGTTAGAGTTTAGGATTTGTTGAGACTAGGACTATTTTCCCTTTTCCTGAATTACAAACTCGTCAGCTGGTAATGAAAAAACCTAAAGGGTTCGAGAACAGCCGACAACAAAGTATTCAGTACACTATTATTTATTATCTATACTTTCGGTATATCTTAACAGATCTTTTATTTAATCTATAATTCATTAATATTTTGTCTTATTCATTCAGTATTTTTAGTTGCTGGAAGCACATGTACATGGAAAACTGATCATATACCAGCGGATGTAACTGAATTACAAAACCGTCAGCTGATAATGAAAAAACCCAAAGGGTTCGAGAACAGCCGACTACGAAGTATTCAGTACAGGACACTACTAAAATACATGGCAGAAGCCCACTGGGTTTGATCTCTCTCTTACCTAGGAATATTCTTATTTCTGTATTTTATTTAATCTTATCTACTTTTTCAATTGCTAGACTATTTAATCTTATCTACTTTTTCAATTGCTAGACTTGCAGAAAAAAACAAAAAACACTTTATAATAATCTGAGCAAACTTAATAGCAATATCTAATTTCTGAGTCATGCACAGAATGAATGTATTAAAATTCGCATTTCAATCTGAGCCCCCCCCCCCCCAAAAAAAAATGATGTGTAGACCTACAATGTCATTTTTACATTCCCTCTTATCATTATATTACTTCAAGATGATGATGACGACTCTGATATTGCTATTTGTCTGTATTTTCAAGTGTAAATAAGATGGTTTGGTGTTTTCAGTGTTATTATTGTATGTGACATTATACATTACTGGTTAGCACTCTGTAAAGTTCCAAGTGGATCTGCACAGGTGGAGCTCATCGTGAGAAAAAAACAACACAACCATTGTGTATTTAGTTTTATGTTAAATAATTAATTTCTACTGGGAAACATCGTGGATGATGGAAGTGCACCATTTGTCAGTTAAGTTATTAACCCTAGTCCTGTGTCAGACTACCGCGGAGGCCTCTTGCCAGCAAACCGGGAAACAGGCGGGGCCACTTTAATGTGTCTCACACTGCAATCCTCCTCCTGCGCAAGGCCACTTTTGTGGCATAGCCCCCCCCCCCCCTCCCCACCCCCTCCACATCTCGGGTTACTTACTTGGTTCTTCCCACCGATCGTTTATTTAATGCTTATTTCGGGTTGTTTATTTATTCTGTCACCCCTGCTAAATCTAACAAAGTGGTAACGTCCGATGAACTGTGATAATCATTCGTCATACTCATGTAGTGGTTCTGACAGGTTAGAAGTTTGAACGGCGGAAAATCAAAGGGAAACTTTGGTCTTTGATGCTAGTTGTCATGCACATACGAAATGATAGAAAGGGGGACATGTTTGGTAAGCCGTTCTTTGCCTATTGATTAATGGTGCATAAGGGTGACCACAGAAAGGCCACCTAATAACGGTACATTCACACCAAAGATTCGCGTTCGTGCGTGTTCGTGGGTGACACGCACGAAACCATTTATTTCTTCTCTGGCCCTTTCTGTGTTCCCACCAACCAATAGTGTTCGTGCGCTGATGAGACAACACGGTCGTGCGTGTGATTCGTTTTATGGCAGCCATAAAATTTCATCCGTCTACTCTCGTGTTGTGACCGCCCGCCACTCTCCATGAGGCAAAGTGCTAGGCCTATATTTAGGATGATGCAACCATACTATTATTACATGTCGAAGACCACAGACAGCTAGGCTCTACTACTCTGTCGACAATCAACAATGGAAAATATTGATAATGAACGTCTTATCGCCGCTGTACAAAAATTACAAGCACTTTATGACAAAACTCATACATTGTATGCAAATAGACAGTTCCTTCATCAAGCATGGAAAGACATTGGAGAAGAATTGAACATCGATGGTAAGCAAAATTTATTTCAATATGTGTGATACATAATTATCCACACAAAAAAAGGTTCAACTTTGAAATAATCTTGACATGTTGAGAGTGGCGTGGGAGGGAGAGAGATAGTGAGGGATGGAGAGAGAGAAAGAGACAGAAGAAGGAGGAGGAAAAGGAGGAGGAGGGGAGGAGGAAGAGAGAAGAAGAAGAGAGAGAGAGACAGACAGACAGATAGAAAGACACAAATCTGGTTTGATTCATTTGATCGTATTTTAACAGAATGATATAAAATTAATTTAACCCTATCCGTACAACGTGGGTCAAAATGACCCACCTTGTGCATATTACATTCGACTGCTGAGTAATTATTCAAGTTATGTCGTTGAGGTTATAGATATGCTATATGTGCCTAAAATACATATCTTGGATGTAGTTATCTAGATCATCACTATTTTCAAGGGCTTAATATTTACATGTAGATCTGTTAAAATATTTAAAGACTTAAGAAAATATTGATCTAGGGTATTTTGGTGCCCTGGTACAATAAAACCAAACATACAAGAAATCAAATGTTTCTTTCCTTTATGGTCTCATACATGTGTCTGTGCTAACTTTCAGTTTTAGGCTTTATATGGGTAATCGGGTTCTTGTATCACATTATTCCTTACTGCTGTACACTTTGTCATCTTGCCAAGAGACTTTGCCTTCATCAGACAAGAAATAGTTCATTAATGTATCTCTTATGTGAAGTTTAGTCTTGGCATCCATGTTGGTTAGGCCTAAAACACGCACGAACACGCACGAATAGACAGACGATTGGTGTGAATGGGCACACGTTCGTGCGTTAGACGCATGAAAGATACCACACGAACGCGGATGTTTGGTGTGTACGTAGCGTAAGTCGGCCCCTATAGGTCGGAGCTTTGGGTTACCACCTAGAGCGCCTATGCTACACATAAAGACCGCCTACAATTTCGGTGAATTGCCCCCGGTAGGTTTTATTATTGTACATTTTTTCTGCTCACACTACTCATTGCACCACGTGGAACTGTGCAGAGTGAAACTGAGCTGACCAGATGCTCGCTTTAAACATAATTAATTATCATGTCTTTGAAATGATTAAAATTAATTTTTAAAAGATTGTTCTTTTTCAAAATAAACACATTCCGCTCGGTGACTCTGTTAATTTGAGGTCGCTGAATCCAAATTTTCAATCAAATCTCCTCTATCGTCCCGTCAAGGTGTGGTTTGGTCATTAGAAAATCGCCCCGCTCACCGTAAATGAGTATGACTCATCACACCTTCCTGTCGCTCGACGGTCTTGCCCATCACCGTGTCACGGGATCGGTATCAATCGGCGCAATAGGAATGTATTTTGGATTCCGATAAAAAAAAGTCAGCACCTATGGCGCTGAAACGAACCGAATGTAGGTGGGCTCTGTGTGCAGTTATTGAACTTATATAGTACAATTCTTCTCACCTAAAGCGCCTAGTGGTGACAGAATTCGGTGGCCTTTATGTGGGCACCCTAGGGGTATCTGTTCGAAGCTTTGTCGTACTGGGAGAAAATGATTGATTTTGTTGGTGGTCGGTTGTCTTTATTTGCTATGGTAATTAGAGCGATATTCTGGTGCTTTGATGTACGGGTATGTACAGTAAGAGCTGGAAATCAAATCTCTTGCCAAAGTTATTGAGAAGGTTGTGCTAAGAAAACACAGAGGATGGAGATTGAGCTTTAAACAGTGGAGGAGAGAGAATGGAATGTCAAGATACACACCATGGAGTTAATACAACTTTTCAAAAGTTGCTGGCTTAACAGACGATTTGTTCACCTGTTCTACATGCGGCCTAACTTAGGGAGAATAAAGTGCAGACCTCTTGGAAAAAGTTAAAACATTTTTTACCGACCCGTTCTCTGCCTTGCCCATAACCTTTCCGGGCTGACCTATATCAACATAATGCCATCTGCCCGAAACTGTTCCTGGTCTAGTTAGTATGCGTTTCTTTCCCGAATTATATTTTTTAAAGTGTTTTTTAGTTAGTTTCCCTATTTCCTTGTGTCATTTGCATGTATTTTGAAAACGTGGGATTTATGGTGTGCAATTTTTTCTTACATTGGCTGGTTTTTTGTCTCCTTTTGCACCAGGCATAATTATAATTGGAAATCTGTGTGGCAGGCAAGGGATTTCTTGGCATGTCAAATAAAACTGAATACATTTCATCACAAGAATCTCATCCAAATATTAAGGGGGTCACTCACGATTTCTCCAGCATAATAATTTTTGATATGGTGTAGTAAAGTAAACATGATGCGTGTTCAAAGTGACCCGATTAATCCGACTGCCGAGGTTATCGGCAACAGGCGGTCCAACGCCTGACTGAAAACGGGTTATCCACGTGATGGTGGTTACGTGGACGAGTTAACTTAGTGTGTTGCGATGGTTAAAATTTTTAACTGCAAGTCAAAGGCACTAGGAGGCAGAGCATTTACATACTCTGCCCCGCATAATAATATCTAGAACTCGCTACCAAAATCATTGCGAGAAGCATCTATTGAGTCCAAATTCAAAACTGGTCTAAAAATTCACCTTTTTAAAAATACAGTCAGTTGTGAAGTTTCATTCCCAATCCATTTATTTTCTCAATTCACGTTACTTTTGCAGTTTTATTGTTTAATTTCTGTTTTATAGAATGTTATGTGTGTTTGTCTATGTCTATGTATACAATGTATGTCTAGCATAGCAGCGTATGCAACAGATTGCGTTTGAGATAGATAGAAAGATATAATACTTATATTAAGCGAGAGGGAGAGAGAGAAAGAAAAGGAGAGAGAGAGAGAGAAAAGGACAGAGGGAGAAGGAGAGAGAGAAAGAGGGCGAGATAGAGAGAGAGAGAGAGAGAGAGAGAGAGAGAGAGAGAGAGAGAGAGAGAGAGAGAGAGAGAGGTGAATTGCAGATGGTGAGGACAAGACTTTCAGTAATGGGCCTGGAGCAAATAAAAAAGAAATTGTTTGGATTAGGCGCTATATAAATGATCTTCATAAATTGTTATTATGATATAAATATATATATTTCAAAATACAGTCCGCATCATTCCAAACTCTTGCAAATTGCTTAAGTTTTCGTAATACATGTGGTTCCACGTGAAAAATCGATGACGACGCATAAACAGTAGAGAAAGGCGTAGCAAAATCCCCGGTTTGTAGTTATAATGAAGGAGAACTTGGAGCGAACCAGCCACTCGATCGGGTCACCAAATCCAAATCATGTACACAGCTGTTCATTTGTACTGAGAAATGCACACCTTAGTTTCCCCTCTGTCCTGTAACCTGATACATAGATAGATAGATAGATAGACAGATAGACAGATAGATAGATAGATAGATAGATAGATAGATAGATAGATAGATAGATAGATGGATGGATGGATGGATGGATGGATGGATGGATGGATGGATGGATGGATGGATGGATGGATGGATGGATGGATGGATGGATGGATGGATGGATGGATGGATGGATGGATAGATAGATAGATAGATAGATAGATAGATAGATAGATAGATAGATAGATAGATAGATAGATAGATAGATAGATAGATAGATGGTGGGTGGGTGGGTGGATGGATAGATGGATGGATGGATGGATGGATGGATGGATGGATGGATGGATGGCTGGATGGATGGCTGGATGGATGGATGGATGGATGGATGGGCGGACGGACGGACGGACGGACGGACGGACGGAGGGACAGATAGATAGATAGATAGATAGATAGATAGATAGATAGATAGATAGATAGATAGATAGATAGATAGATAGATAGATAGATAGATAGATAGATAGATAGATAGATAGATAGATAGATAGATAGATAGATAGATAGATAGATAGATAGATTAAGATTAAAGGTCTTCAAACAAAGCATTACTTCATCATTTTCTCCATACACTAAAATGTGACGACGCTCCAGCCGGCTATTGTAATTTTGCTCAAGTAGATTACGTTGTCCTGGAGAATGAAACAGAACAATGATTTACACGAGTGTTATCACATCTTAATAATTAATTATGTTGTTAGAGAAGACGGGAGCAGAGGTGAGTTTGCACGACATTATCAAGCTTATCCAAATATATAGCTTTGCGAAGCAATCCAGATTTATTAAAATTATTTTCTCAGTCTATAACAGGGCGGCGTTCATCAAACCTATCGTGCCCATGCAGGGGCTCTTGTCTGATGCAAATCTTATGTTACATCGCACCACCTGTGATCTTCAACTGATAAAATAAGATTAACTTTGTTCAACCCAGACCCATCGAGTTATTGACGGCCATGGAACAGAAAATTGCATTCTCAAATAGACAGTTGGACAGGGTCGGGGGATCAGGGAAATATCAGGACCTGAGTGATGATAGTCCCTGGCACTCCAGCAAGATATGTTCGATCGTCTCCTGTGGGGACCCACACTGTCGCCATATGGGCTCGCGAAGTGGACTGAAGCGGTTCAGATGTGCATTCAATTGGACGTGTCTCGACCTCATACGCTGGATGATAATCGCGTATTGCTTAGTCTATAGATGGGATCTTTCGGGTCAGGTTTATTCAGGTGTTGGTAGACCCTATGGCCTTTCATCGAGCTTGCCTATTGATTTAGCCATTTCTTGTGCCCGTGCGGGCGGATTTTGGCTCGGGCTACTGGGTATGTCGTAGGGTTATTAGGCGGTTTTCTATTATTCCCCCATTTCGCTAGGGTATCTGCAATCTCATTTCCGCGGATTCCCGTGTGCGCGGGAATCCATTGGAAGTGGACCTCGATACCATATCCGCTTATGATTTTATGGCAGATCTCTCTGATCTTGTCCGTTTCGTGCGCTTCGAGCTGGATGCTATGCGATTGTACGTACGGCCATGAGTGAGGCCTTCGAGTCTGAGAACACAACGATATCTGTAGTTGGAGTAGATCCGTTTTCATAACCATTGAAAGCTACAGTCAGTGCTCTGAGTGTCGCTGTTGCCTCAGCGTCGTAGTTGGAGGCGTTCGCCCCTCAGGGCCCGTATCTTTTCGGTGGCGGTACCACCTGGGTAATAGATTATTGCTCCCTACCCGGCATTAGTCGTCTCCTGCAATGCAGAGCCGTCAGTGTAGGCCTTAAGCCTATATGCGAGGTACGTTGCAATAGTCTCGCTTGCCGCCGTTTTCAGAATCGTTATACAATAATGCCGCTTTATGACTTCTCTTGGCGAGGTCTGAAAACAGAATTCTTTTTTGTGTGAAAAAAATAAATCTTAGTGATATCTTCAATTATAGTCAATTCAAAACATATAAAGGTGAGAACAGATCGGTTTTCTTTCGGGGGAGGGGGGGGGGGTGGGTGGGTGGGTGAAAAATAATGTCACTTTTGCTGGCAATTACAATTTGTATTTTATTGTATACTATTGTAAGTAAGTGTATAAATTGTAGCAGGCAGCAGGGAACGGAGAGAGTGAATGACCGTGCGTTTTGTCTGTTTGTTTGTTTCTTTTTGTTGTTGTCAAATAATATGTGTGGTGCTCTAGGAAAAGTCGTCACATGGGTCAAATTTCACATTTTGAGATATACAACTATTGTGAAAGAGGGCCATTTTCTGTGTATTTTGCTTTTTATTTGAAGTCAGTATCTCAAATAGTTTTGGAGATATGGCCGTTTAAAATGTCAGGTGAGAAACGGAGAAACATTACCTTGCAGGCCTGTATCTCAAAAGCAACCTGTGCGTCATCCGACGGGTTTTCCTGGAGCGCCACAATATTGTTTGCATGAGTTTTCTGTGTATTTTGAATTGGCCGTTAGGCCTACAATAAACTAAACCTGAACTTGAACTTTAGCTATGTGAGCTATTGTAGCAGCGCTTAAATTCACTTTTTCTCTATGTGGGGCGTGGCAATATTCTGTTGGGACGTGGGACTTCAGATAGTCTTTTTGTGTAATATATATGCCAACTGTAACATCAACACTGTAACTTGGGAAGAACTATCAGAGGACCGCTCAGCTTGGATGTCCACTGTGAGAGCTGGAGTCCAACACTTCGAGAACAACATCATCTCAGGCCAAAATAAATTGAGGAGCGTCGAGTAAGAAAGGAGAAACCCCAACAATCTCGCGGCACCTTTCTTACTTGCCAGTACTGTAATAGAAGCTGCTTAATCCAACATCCGTAGGATAAGCCATGAGAGGAGCTGCAGGAGAAAGGAGTTAATTTAGCCGCTGACCGTCTGTCAAGACGAAAAGAGCCAAGTATATGCCAACTGTACCCGATCATGGATAGGCAAGCATTTAAAAAAAAATAAAAGTGGCACGTGGGACAAAAAAGGTTGAGAAACACTGGCCCAATCAAGTTCAGTAAAATTCCATCATGGAGATCACTGGGCAAAAAGAAACAAAACAAATAAACTTGTGGAGTTTCATGACACTACCGGTGGTAACTTATTCTGCAGACCAAAATTTTCTATAACAGTAACAGAAATGATAACAGATGATTGTCACTATTTCATACCATAGTTTTACGACAGCTGCAATGTCACTGTCTGGAACAGGCATGTTACAGTTAGGTCTGTGTCAGCTATGTCTACTAACTTTGAATTTCCGACGAATAACGAAACGAAATTTAAATTTTCAAACAAAGGCCACAAAGGGGTCAAACAAAACATCGGATTTCTAATTTTTTTGTTCATGTACTTAATAACCTACACTCTTATTGGTCTAGTACAGCGGTTCTCAATGGGCACGATTTTGTGTCTCTGGGGCCGAAAACGACGAAGGGGGAGATTGGGGGTGATACGTGAGTGGGCGATAGAGGACGAAAACGTGAAAGGACGAATTAATATTATCCTAACTCGGGATTAGTTTTGCTCAATATCTTGACCATAATTTCTTTTTAGTGCAAAGCCATGTTATCAGTGCCCACTGTTAGCAAAAAAATCCTGTCAAGTACATGCTGTTCAATTTCATAGACCATTCAGTTAATTGACAGTAGATCTAAATGATGGTAGGTGAAGGATTTATACTTTGGAGAGAAAACCAAACGATGATCAATATAATTTCAGTTGCAGCAGATGGAGCCCTAATTACTAATGGGATGGGATCAGAGCTTGATGGACTTCATAAAAATGGAGATTTGTGGCCTTCTCATTGTCAATATAGAGAAAGTTGAAAGACTTGAATGACTCCTTCTCTAGGTCCGCTGCTTGTCAATAACTAACTGATTTCGACGCTTTCTGCACCTGTTTGAACCAGTGCAGAAGTTTTTGTTGGTTATTTTTTGTATTTTTGCCCTAAGACCCAGCATGCCACATTAGAAGTTGCCTGCATGTTAAAAAGTTTCGCCAAGTCCAATGAAGTGAACTTAAACAAGACAATCTCGTTAAGGCAAACTATTTTATCCTGTCATCTTTCTCCGTCGAGCTGGATTGATGGAATACGGGTACGAATCGTTCACTTCCCAAAACTTGAAAAAGTCATGCACAGGCGATTTTTAGACCTCTGCGATCAATGTGTCCCTGAGTGTATTACGAACCCTAATGTTGACGATGCACCTTGAAGCCCAGGCGCTTGTAAGGATATAAAACATTAAAACATCTATTCTTCCCTCTGGAAGGACGTTCCTACTCCCTCTGGTCAAAATGTGGCAAAAAGAAAAAATTGTATGTACGTGGTTTAATAATAACATTTCGTCAATACTCCTCCCTCTACTAGTCTTTTCCTCTATTTTTATATTATTTTTTTATTTTGTAGAAAGGCTCAATACATTTCAGAAACAGAGAAACAGACCTCAGATGTGTGGGAGGGCGATCTGTGTTTGCTTCTCACAAACACCGGCACTACATAGCTGACCACAGCACAGCAACCGGGGGGAAGTCACAGACATGTTAACAATACATACACATGGGTGTTATGAACTGGAACAGCCAATATTTATTAATGCATTGATGAAGGTTATTTTCTATTTTTCTTTATATCTCTCAGTAAATTAAGCGAAACTTGACATAATTTATGCCTAATATTTGCTCCTTTGATTGCATGTTAGGGTGGATGTAAGGTTTGGGAGTGGGGATTTGGGGGGTGGGGGGGGGGGCGATAGAAAATTTGGAGCCCAAGAGGGTCCGAAGGGAACCACTGGTCCGGTAGAAGCAATGATATAATTAATATACCACAATAGCCAACTTGCAAATTGATGATTTGAAAGATAACTTGTCTAACTGCAATGTGTGAAGGACACAGTACATGCAAATTTTGGTACTAGGGTCATGTGATACTATCAAACTTTAAGAATCATTAAATGCCCATATATTTTGGGCCGTGACATGGGACTGCATTCTGCAGTTGTTTTAGTGCTCTTAACTTTCTTCTCAGAGTTGTGAACATGAAACTAGAACGATAGCTGTAGGTGTTTTTTTCTTATTATTATTATTAAGTCATCAAGTCCAAAAACATCGAGGGAAAGTGATACTAACAATAACAACAACAGCAACAACAACAACAATAACAACAACAACTCCAAAACAAAAACTATAACGATAATATATACTAACGAAATTAAAAATTGTCAACCAACATCGATTGTTTGGCCTAAAAACTGGATACATTTGGCTTACCGCGTCTGTGAATATCTGGCCATCCTGTAACCAATCGACGACCACATCAGTGCTCTCTTTAATTTCCTTGGCGCTCGTGTAGACTAGACGTTTTCGATTATCGACCAGCAAGTAAGTAAATTAAATTATATATAATGTACACATGATTACCAATATAAGTAATATTATTGTGAATGCAACAGCTTATGGAACGGTCCAGGAAACCAAGGTATTTTGTTAGATTTAAAGGGCTTTGAGCCGATCTTCCTCTTTCAATTTGACCCGCGACTTCCTAGCGTTTGAGGGGTTTTCATTGTTATAATAATTAATTCAGACATTTTCCTTCTTTGTAACATGCATGGGATTTCTTTCGTCCCGTGTTCAATCGTATTGTTGACCGAGAATGATTCTATATTAAATATAATCATGAGCTCCAGCGTGATATGCCAGCAAAGAACGGAAATTCCCGTTGATTTCCCCAAACGAAGTGCCTATCCGCAGACGTCTGCGAATAAGATCTCGTCGTGACTTAGATCTATACCTGTATTTTCTGAAAATATATTTTTGGGGATCTTCTGCTTCAGCTCTTTGTCATGTTTTGTTTTATATGTATTACTTTTTTTGTGTGCGTGGAAGTTTGATTCATTTTACCTGCACTGTCTGACTTTCTCTGTGACTTCACACCCGACCAAAAAATCCTTGTCACAATTTTATATTCTGGAGCAAAGCAACGATGATCAGTGATTGGGATGGGGGGGGGGGGGGGGTGGTAAGCAGAAGGAAAAAAAGTAAAAAAAAAAAAAAAGTAAGTTCTTGCGGAGATTCGGAAAACCACCCCCCCCCCCCTTTTCAACTCAAAAGGCGAGTTTACTTAGCATGCCACCGTGGAACCTGAGTAAAAGCCTTACTAAGCAGGGTCTCTCTAATGTTACCGAGGACACGATACCGGTAACCAATAACTATCGCTGAAAAAAAAAAAAGACAACCTGGTGCATCCTTACCGTAAAAAACCACCGTGCTTTACTCCGAATCGAGTCATTTTACCGAGTGAAGAACTTTAAAATTATTCAACAAAACAAGCCAGAATTGTGATCTAAAGGAGCTCTTCCTCAATAAAATCACAAAACCAAAAATCCATATAAAAATATAATTGAATAAGCATAGGAAGCTTTACAATAATTCATATACCAGAGGTGGCCAACCCGTGGCTCGATAGCTACATGTGGTTCTTTGACTTTCAATATGGGGCCTGGAGAAATATGTTGGCTGATCACTTTTTTCATACGATTGAGCATTGATTTTTAACCAAGAAACATTTTGTATTTGTATTTGTATTTGTATACTACTTTAATCCCATTTGGGAAATTTGCTTTTGTGTCATTGCACCCAGTTACAACTGGAGCAGGCACCATACCAAAAGTTTACAATAGATGTGACCAGGGTAATAGCAGACGTTTTGAAATGATAGTCAAGATCTGACCATTGTCTTTGTCGGTTGTGATCAGCAAAAGTTCTAAGATGTTAATGATTCTGCCTTATGAATGACAGGATGACTGAAACAATAATTATGAGACACGTTGATATGTAGCTTAATATATTCAACTTTTGTCCAGGGTGACTGTCTGAAGATTGTATTTGTCATTCATTTGAGGGCAGATTACATAATGATAAACCAGTGAAATAATGATGGGTTTCCACAACTTAAACCATGATGAGAATGAAAACATTTGGTATATAATATGTGTACTTTGTGATTACTGAAACTGATGCAAATGAACAGTTTAAAAAACAATCCCATACATGAGTAGATATTATTGCATACGTGTATTTCTTATAAAAAAAAATTATATAAAAGTTTTGTAACAAAATGTGTATGTGGCAATAAAAACGGGTGTGCAAATTTTGTTCATATCTCGTGGCTCTCGAACATCAGAAATTTATTGTATGTGGCTTTTTGGCCACCTCTGTTATATGCAGTAGTTGAGGGGAAAAAAATGATGGAAAACTGTTGTAACCTTCATAGCAGCATGTCTAAAATGTACCCTTTCAATACTTTCATACATGAAATATCATGAAAACCACACAAAAACTGTGGGGTCACAGCAGGGCTATAAGAAATGTCAAAATTGGGCAAAAAGAAAATAGTTGTATGCGACGTGCTTTTGTGCTGCTAATGAAACAAGAACTCGCAGATAAGAAACATAATAAAATAATATCCTGTTTCGCTTCGATTCTATACATTTCCTGTTGAAATCTATAATTGTTCGATTGGTTTTTTAAAAATATTTTTTTCACTTGAGAAAGGCGATAGCCGAACATTTTGTGTATTTTCTGTCTTCTCTTTAGTTTGCTTTGTGTCGTTTGGGTTTTATTTCTCACGCCGGGTTTCGCTACAGACAACTTTTTCTCTTTGTCTAATTTTGACTTTTCATACATGGTTGTTATATACTAGATCTATATGTGATTTCATTTCTACAGGTGTAGAGGAATCACATCCTTGAGAGATGACCCAAAAGTACATCAGTAAGAAACTTGAAACTTTGGAGGAGACGAGAGATGATCTACACCGAGGTTTAGACGAGCTCATTGAAGAGGTAAAAAATAGCAAGTACATCTATGTAAGTGGATGCCTTAACTTTGTAGGATATCTTGTCGCTGAAGAAGAAGAATGATGAGCACTACAGTTTTAAAAACCACCTGGCCATATGTATTTTGCCATGCATACACAAGCTATACCTTTGGAGTAAGTTCAAAGGTTGGGTCTGTGGGGAAGCTATAATAATAATAATAATAACGAAGATCATTTATATAGCGCCCAATCCAAACCGTTTGCTCTAGGCGCTTTACAGAAAGTCGTGTTCTCTCCATCTGCAACTCACTCTCTCTCTCTCTCTCTCACTCTCTCTCACCCTCCCTCTCTGCTATACATACATTGTATACATAGATACACACACATACTATAAGACAGAAATTAAACGATAAAACAGCAAAATTAAGTGAAATGAGAAAATAAATGGATTGGGAATGTCGAGACTTCACAACTGAAAGTGTTTTTTAAAAAGGTGGGTTTTTAGACCAGTTTTGAATTTTGACTCGGTAGATGCTTCCCGCAATGATTTTGGCAGTGAGTTCCAGATGTGCGGGGCACAGTGTGTAAATGCTCTGCCTCCTAGTTTCTTTGACTTGCAGTTAAAAATCTTAAGAAGGCCCTGATCGCTTGATCTTAAAGAACGAGGTGGTGAGTAGGGCTCTACCAGAGTGGAAAGGTAAGGTGGTGCAGTTTTGTTTATGCACTTGTAACACAGAAGTGCTATTTTGTACTGGATTCGCAACTTAACTGGTACCAGTGCAGTTTAATAAGCATGGGGGTAATGTGTTCAATCTTTTTCTTCTTTAAGACAATTCTGGCAGCTTGGTTTTGAAATCGTTGCAGTCTGTTCAAAGTTTCATTGGGTAAGTTCCCAAGAAGGGAATTGCAGTAATCTAAGCGAGAAAATATAAACGATGAGATCAATACCCTAAGAGAGTCTTCGCTTGGAAAAGATGACATTTGACCTACTCTGCGCATCTCACAGTAGATGGTTTTTGCACAAATTATGAACATGGAAATGCATGGAAAGCTTTGAGTCAAAATATACCCAAAAATTTCTAGCCTTTTCTGAAAAAGATATGTTCTCGTTCCCAATGCAGATATTCTCTACATCACTAGGATTCCATCCTCTCTTTGTGTTACACAATATCACCTCAGTCTTATCTTCATTCATCTTTAGCTTGTTAGATTCCATCCAGTTTTTCACATCATCAATGCAACACTCTATAGAAGTAACTAGTTTCATGATGTCACAGGGTGGAACAGACATATACAGCTGGGTGTCGTCAGCGTACATATATTTCACATTGTGCTTTCTTATGATTGAACCAAGTGGCTGTGTATACAGCGTGTACAATTACAAAAGAGGACCCAATACAGATCCTTGGGACACACCAAAATGTAGTTTGAAAGATGTTGACATATTTCTATCTACAAGAACTGATTGAGTACGGTCACAAAGATATGACTTGAACCATTTGAGAACAGTCCCAGATAAACCAAAGGTCTTATCTAGCCTCTCAATGAGGATAGAATGGTCAATAGTATCAAAAGCTGCACTAAGGTCAAGGAGGGCCAAGATGGAAACCATCCCTCCATCAGCAGCACACAAGAGATCGTTTTGAACTTTGAGAAGGGCAGTCTCTGTGTCATGGAATTCTCTGTAGGCAGATTGATACACTTCATTTAAATTGTTTTGACTCTGGTAGTTCTTCAATTGACCAAGAACTACTTTTTCTAAAATATTGATACAAATGGAAGATTTGACACGGGCCTGAAATTCTTCAATTCTTCTGGGGACAAATTGTTCTTCTTCAAAAGGGGTGTGACGATTGCTTGTTTAAAAGGTGATGGGACTGTTCCTGACTGGAGCGATTCGTTAATAATGACTGTAACAATCTCAGCATAACTATCTATGTTGTCAATTAACACAGGTGTTGGAATGGGGTCCAGGCAGTATGACTTCGGTGGGGAGAACTTTATAATTGACTTAACAGTTTCCACTGAAACAGTGTCAAAATGTGACATTTCACTGCTAGCAAATGATTCAAATTTGGGTGGTGGTGCTGAAGACAAAATCAAGTTTTGATCGTATTGCTGAGATTTTTTCACTAAAATACTTGCCAAAACTGTCAGCTATCTCACTTTGTGGGATATACTGAGGTAATGCGCTTGATTTTGCTTTACCACAAATAAATTTACTTAATCGAAATAAGTTCCTCGATGAAGCACAATCTGATATCATGTGATTAAAAAATTCGTTTTTAGCAGCACAGATCAGTTCTTTCACTCTATGATGCGTCTGTTTGTATATTTGTCTGTGTACTGTTAGTTTTGTCACTCTCCACTTCCTCTCTGCCTGTCGTCGTTCAGCCTTGGCCGCGTTGATGTCTAGCGTCATCCATGGTGCTGAGGGTCGGTCTGAAACAGTTCTGGTGCGAAGAGGGGCGTGTCGATCTAGCAGCTCGCGCATATGAACATTATAACGTTCGACTTTGTTTGGACTTTGTAGTATGCACACTGAGCTTTTCCAAGTCTGCATGAAACTGACATTGGATTGGTTCATGTTTTTTACATTTCTGCCGGTGATAGTACGTTTACGCGGTCCCGGTTTTTCAATGTCTTGCTCTAACGTGATGACATAATGGTCGCTGATGGCTTTGTCCGCTACCTGGAGATTTTTTTATTGAAACAATGTTTTCATCAGTAACAATCCAGTCTAGAATGGGATTCTTGTTATGGGTGGGGCTGTTAATGATTTGTATAATTCCTCGAGTGGCTAGAATATTTTTCATAGCCATTGCGTCCTGGTCGCTTTCCGAATCAAAGTGAATGTTGAAGTCTCCCAAAAACGATGGGTCGATGCTTTCTGCCTATGTATGCGTCAACTGGGTCTTGAATTTCCTCGATAAAGTTTTTGGTGGTAAATTTGTTCATTCTGTTTGGAGGGGGCCGATAGATGCACAGGAAAGTAAAGGGCCGACTATTCAAGACAACTTCCGATTCCATACTTTCAAAACTGGCATAATGGGATATTCTCTTACCACATACATGGATGGACTCTCTGTACATCAAACTTACTCCCCCTCCTCTGCCTGTAAGCCGTGGGAATGATGTTTTAAATCCCTGGGGTGTTAGATCATGCAATGCTATTTCATCACCACTAGCTAACAGCCACTTTTGTGTAAGAAATGCGAGGTCGACGTTCATTTCACATATCAAATCATTGACAATGGCGGTTTTATTTCGGACAGACTGAGTGTTGAGCAGTCTAGTGTCAATAGTAATCAAGTTGTTAGGTGAAATTGTAGCCTTCCGTTTTTGTTCTTTCTCCGCTCCACGGTTAGTCATTACAACCTGGATCCGCCGCTGCTTTCTACGGCCACCCCGTTTTCCTCTCTTAACCTTCTTTGCTCCACACGAACAAGGCTGTCTTTTGATACCTAAAATAGACAGTTTATTTAGTAGGGTTGGTGGCACAGGGTGTGTGCGTTGACTATTTACACTCCTCAACTAATCTTTGGTGTACACAATATGCATAGATGTTAACTCCTTCTGCACAGGGTATAATTTAGTTTCCCCGCTGTCCTGTAACCAGATACTCCTTTCATTCTCCGACTCTGCCCGTCGCTGGCCGTAGGGTGACAAGGCAATAAATCTTGACTGGGGATTTCCCCTGTTACCTGTGTGGTCTGTGTGTGGGATAGGAGCGTGAGTGAACACAAATCTCGAAACGAAGCGTGAAAGGTTGAAAATAGCTATGGCCAATATAAAAAACTCCATCGTGTAAGAAATACTCTTGAAAATCCAGCTAGTTTTCTCACCAAATCTCATAATTATTATACCAAAAAGATCACAGCCACTTGAACTAACAATCCACAAAGTTTCAGAAATGAAATCCAGTGATGAAATACTAAAAATACACAGAAACTACAGAGCAAATTGTAACGCAGCCTGCCAGGCGCAGTTCACAATTCACAACTATGTTTTTTTTTTTTTTTCTTAAAATCCTAATCTGAATTACAGCTGTTTGTAGTTACAGGGAGTCACAGTCATGACTGATAGTGGTAATGTTTACAGTGCTAAGAGACCCAGTGGGACCAAAATTGTCAACTCTAATCAGCTTCATTTGGTAAGGAAAAGCATGAAAAGTGTCGATAACTCATTTTGATTTTATTTTAAAAGAAGGGAATCTTGGGCATGTATATTGTCAAATGTGATGTACAACAACTTTGCTTCACTTCGACGTGTAGGACTGACCTCAAGATTCCTCATAGGAATGACCCTGATCTTGCGTAGATCCGCGGGTTATGACATCGCACCGCCGTTGGTTTGATGTGAGTAATAAATTCTAGCTTATGGTGATCGTACCATCCCTACAGAAATTCTTTTCAAATCTACGCTGGTCTGACCCAGAAATGGTGGCTGGAGGTGGCTGTAACCTAGTTTTTTTTTTTTTTAAATTGCTTTGTTGACAAAATGATTTGAATTAATTTCCAGGCAGTCAAAACAGGAAAAGCGTGGATGGAAAAACAGGATGATTACACCCTTACAGCCAAGGAAACAGGCCAACTTATAGACAATGTTGTTTTTTATCTGAGCAGGAAATATGAGGAGTTTACCAGTAAGGTTTATTCTGTAGCCTTTATTATTGGGGTCCGAGTTTAGTTTAAAAGTTTGGGTTTTACATCTTGATCATGACAACATAAGGTGTGTCATTCAAAATAGTTCTTTTGAGTGGTGTCTTTGTTTTATGGAACACTTAGAGCGTTCAAACTCATTTGGCTGATATTTGATCATTTGTTTTATTAGCAAATTGATTTCACCAAAACAGGATATGAATTGAATGCAATGTGTTTGATAACATCTTTGCGAATCGGTAGCTGGGTTGTGTGTAAATTTTTTCAAGTGAAAATTCAGACTTTGTTGACATCTTTGCGTGTTTGTCTGCTTGTTACCGATCTTTCCTTTCATCAGCCTATCTTCTTGCCCGTCTGTCTATCACCACACTCAAGCTCTGGTTATTTCAAGTCAATAGTAAACGTTGAATAGTATGTCCGTATTTTCTTTTAAGAAAACCCCGTAATAATAAATTACATTGATGTGTGTTATGTTATGTAACGAGAAATATCTCTAAGAAATGGTCACTAGGAATCTGGCTAGATTATGATGTTTCAATTTGTTCATTAATGCATATTTCATGAAAAATTAATGTCAAGTTTTTTAAGTCTTAAACTCCCCAAGTTCAAACTTGTATTAATGGAGATACAGTAACTTTTTGCTTACTTTTGAAAAAAAAAATAAGTTCATACGTAAACCAATCCAACTTAACACCATTTTCGTGTGCCATCTGTCATTGTTAGACATCTGCAAAGATAAAATTCATGTCTTGGTTTTAACAGATGTAAAAGAGAAGATTGCAGATGGGAATATTGAAGTTACAAGTGAAGAGGAAAATGCATCACAGAACTTCCAAGCAACATTACAGTCCTTTCCACACAAAGCAAATGGGGGATCAGCAGGTAATATCTATCAGTCTAATGTACAGACATATCTTTGGTTTAGAGTTATTAAATTGTGTTAATCTCTCATATGGGAGGTTTAAAACTAGTCACTGTGATATAAGTATTAGTTGATCGTTTTCCAGATAGTTCATTATTGCATGGTTGAAATAAGTCATTACTTGAATGTGATATTGGAGTAATGTGAAAACAACATTTAATATATTCTTACGTATGCATTTCTATAGTTTGATTATATTTCTGACTTATTGCTCCCGTCCAGCGAAGGTAATCCCCAAGCCGTGCAGTCCATTCTCTAACTGACTGATCCCAATTTGGGACTGCAAATCTGACTTCAAATTGTCGGTCCCTTCGTCCGTTTCTTTGATTAAACTGTCTCTTTTTGGAAAGGTTTTGTTTCATTTAAAAGTTTGACCTAAAACCAATATTCGACTGCCTTTTGAGAGGGTTGAGTTTCGTGGGATTTTCCCTAACAACGAGAATGACATACTGGGGAGACTGTATTTGATGCATGTAATTAGATGTGAATTCCTCGAAAGGAATAGTAGTGAGTGAAAGAGAGGCGAAGGAGGGAGAGAGAGATGCAGTAAGATTATGAGGGAGAGAGATAAAGAGAGTGAGAAAGAGAGACCTAGAGCGAGACTGAGAGAGAGAGAGGATAAAGATAGGAAGCATTTTTGTCTCGAGCAAAGAAGGGGCTGTGTAAGATGGAAACAGCAGCTATTCACATGTGTGTATTAAAAATTTAAAGAAAACGGATCAGCATTTTACTGTGATTTTTTCAGATTTGTTTCCCCCCCAATCATCACATGCGTTAAACCAAATGGACTGATTGCACTCAGTTGATTCTACAGACTTTTTTAAAAGGGGAAGGGGGGGGGGAGGGCGTAAAAAAAATTAAAATTGGCTCAGCACCTGATAGGCCTAGCACACAGCAGTTTCCTGGCTAGACAACAATTTCGGTATGTGTTTTTTTTTTCTTTCTTTTAAGAAGTGGACATGAGGATCACCCATAAAGTTCTGGCAAGGTTTGGAGTGCTTGAAGAGGCCTTTTGTTCCCTTAAGGGGAACGTGGAGCAAATTGCCGGAGAACAGACTGCCATGAGGACAGAATACCAAGACATGATCAGCACACACAGCCAGAAACTGACACAATCAGATGCTCGCTTGGATCACTTGGAAGAAAGTGCATATGACATAAATAACAATGTGGAAGAACTTGAGAAAAATGAGAAAGAAAACGTCAAAAAGTTAGAATCAATGAAACAGGAAATTGAAGTAGCAAAGAAATACATGGATGATTTAGCCAATAAGACTGATTCTCTGAATACAACCATGGAGAAAGTTAATCAAGAATGTGATGATTCTTTGCAGAGAGTCAGCAAGCTTGATGATAGACTGACCACAGTGGAAGAACACGGTCAGCAAGGGATTGAGAAAGTGAAGACACATGTTGAGGAATTGAAGACAGATTTTGAGGAACTGAAAACCAATGTAAGAAGATAGTGTTGAATGAAAGCAGGATAATAACATAATGATGGGCTGCGATGTGGGCAGTGCCTATTGTGTTAGTTTGAAGCAAAAGTTATGGCTGGCGAGTGATCAATCTGGCGCCTATACCAATCCTTTTCTGTTTCACCTCTAAGTAAGAGGGTTTGTCTGTCGATAGATGGAAAGGGAAGTAACTAACTAGATGGATGGGTGTGGGGAAATGTAGTTTGACAGATATAATAATGATATATCGGCAAGACAAATAGACAACCAACCAGGAAGTCAAAGTAAACATTGACATGGGTGGCAGATACACAGAATTTTAACCTTAAATGGGAATTTGCAGGACTATTCTGACGGCACCCAGCACTCATCGGCTTGGACGTTCTTAAAGGATTTGCAACAACAAAAAGAAAACATCAGATTTCTAGCTTTCCCAAAGAGTACAGATACATGACTTTACACATGACTTTATGTTATAATGAAATGGTCTTAAAGCTCAGTTGACTATTTTAAGATATCAAGTATACAACACAGGCGCCTAAATGTTTGTGGTTTTTTTTCACTCACCTCCCACCCAGACCACTTATTTATATAACAAAGGCTTTCTTCTACACTCTGTAATCTGAATTCAAAACATTAAAACTTTTTACAGTAATCTTTCATTGAATTTTTTTGCCATGTTAATGTATTCCCATACATCTTATGTGAAAGTCTTACTCTCGGTGTTAAAATAACGAATCCAAAATTTAGGTCACAGGAATGGTTAATAAAATTATGTAAATCAGTGGGAAATGCCAACACCCCATGGTCAGTAGTATGATTTAGGAAATCCAACCAAATGGTAATCCTACTAACACCAAAAAAATCTTACTCAAATCTACTTAGACACAATGGATTGACACATTGACCTTGGCTGCTTCATGACTGAGTTCACAGAATCCTCACTGGACTTTTCTTTTTTAAACAAGAATCGTCAACGCCAAAAAAAAAAAGGAAAGAAAAAGTGGCAAAAGAAAACAATTCTCTTAGTTACATGTTGGTCATTGTGTTTTATAACTTCAGTGACCTGTCACCAGTCTCTTCAGTATTTCCATAAGTTTTTAAAAGAAATTAAACATTGCGACTTGATTAAAGGTTTGTCTTAGTTGTACTACATCATTATTATGTCTATAGAAAATAAAAGGCTATCTTAATGAAATACTTGTATTACTACCACTACTACTACTACTACTACTACTACTACTACTACTACTACTACTACTACTATTACTACTACTACCACTACTACTACCACTACTACGACTATTACTACTACTACTACCACTACTACTACTACTACTACTACTACTACTACTACCACCACTACTCCTACCACTTCTACGACTATTACTACTACTACTACTACTACTACTACTACTACTACGACTATTACTACTACTACTACGACTGCGACTACTATTACTACTACTACTACTACCACTACCACTACTACTAATACTACTATTACTACTACTACTACTACTACTAGGACTACTACTGCTAATAATTATAATAATAATGACTAAAACTGCACTTTCAGTAGAAAAACATGAATACTTAAAGGAGAGTTACATGTATGACAAGAAGAAAATGTCGGTGAATGTTTGTAATGACTTTTTTACTTTTTAATGGAATTCACTTTTCTGTTTGACTCTGTGGTTCGAGTGCTCATCCCTGGCCGATCGAGTTTTCACTCGTGACGGCAATGGCGAATATGGCAGTATTCTTAAGTTGTTTAACGTCCCCATAAAGGCAGTTGGAGACTGTCGGGGTATCTGGGAGGTAGCGGGATCTGAGTTGTTTTAGTCCTTGGCACTCCGCAAGTATGTGCTCGACTGTCTCCTGCGGGGACCCGCAGTGCCGGCATACTGGCTCACGGAGTGGGTTGAAACGGTTTAGATGTGCGTTCAACTGGACATGTCCCGTCCTCATACGCTGTATAATAGTCGCGTATTTACGCTCTAGTGTCAAAATCGGGTCTTTGATGTCTGGTTTGGTTTGGTTATGATACACCCTACGTCCTTTATCCGAGTTTGCCCATTGATCTAGCCATTTCCTTCGTCCGTGAGCGCGGATTCTGGCTCGGGCTGCTGGGTAAGACATGGGGTGCTTTGGCTGTTCGCCCCTGGTCCCCTGTTTCGCTAGGCTATCTGCAACCTCGTTGCCACGTATTCCTATGTGTGCGGGGATCCACTGGAGGTGGACCTCGACACCGTATCCACTTATGATCTGGTGGCAGATATGTCTGATTTTGTCTGCGCCATGTGCCTCGAGCTTGTGGTTGAGCGATTGGACGGCCATCGATGTGGCCCTTGAGTCTGTGAACACAACAATATCTTCTGGCGATACTGTTCCGTTTTCAAAGCCGTTGAAAACCGTAGTCAGTGTCCTCCAAATCGCTGTCGCCTCAGCGTCGAAGTTGGAGCCATTCGCCCCACACGCCCATAGATCTTTTCGGTGCCGGTGCCGTCAGAGCAGTAGATTATTGCTCCGTACCCCGCATTCGTAGTCGCCTGTACTGCCGAGCCGTCAGTATAAGCCTTACTCATGTGTGCTGGGTACGAATCAATAGTTTCGCCAGCAGCCGTTTTCAGAATCGTGGGATTGACCTCCTTAGTCATGTTTGTGTCTAATAGCGTGGTTTTGACCACTGGGGGTTTCAGGGAGGCGTGAGGTGGCTCTTTCGTCCATAACCGAAGGGGCATTGTGTCTCGTTCTAGCCCATACTCCTCAGTTAGCCGTTTGGCTTCGCCCAGGAACGACTTCTTCTGAAGTATTCTCGGTGGCGGGTCGGTTTCGATCGTCTCCCGCGCCAGATAGTCCGGCTCGAGCCCTTTTAACCTCTCGTACTGCTGTAGTGCACTTCCTTCCCTTCTAGTTGCCAGTGGTTCCACATTGGTCATGATTTCGAGAGCATTCGTAGGAGTGTTTTTGAGGCAGCCTGTTATGAGTCTCATGGCGCTGTTCTGGACTCGGTCCAGCGCCGACAGCGTTCGGTCGCTGGCCATTGGTTGCAGTGGCAGACTATACTCTAGGCCTGCTCGGACGTAGGCTAGATATAGCTGTCTGAGAACCTTCCCAGTGGCACCCCAGTTGGTACTGGCGAGCGTTTTTAACAGTGTTAATCGTCTCCTTGCCTCAGACTCAAGCTTGTTGACGTGCGTCTGCAAGTTGAGCCTGCTGTCAAGTTCAACTCCCAGGTATCGTGGTGCGCTTTCCCTTTTGAGTGTCTGGCCATTGATCTTAAGAGTGATGGTGGCTTTCTGGGCGTGTTTGCCGTCGGTGAAGAGTTGATAAACGGTCTTATCGACGTTTATCTCCATCTTCCACAATCGGCAGTAGCAGGCAAGCGTCGCGAGGTCCCGGTTAAGGTCTCGATGTAGCCATTGGACATGCTTTCCTGTCCTCCAGATTACTATATCATCGGCATACATCGCTGTTTCGCATCTCAGGTGTTGGGTAAGGTCGCTGGTGTAAGCTGCAAAGAGCGTGCAGCTTAACGCTGAACCTTGCGGCAGGCCATTCTCCATGGTGAGTTGGCTTGAGGTCTGTCCGTTCACTCTGGTACGGACTGTTCGATTGTGAAGGAAATCTTTTACCCATGCATACAAGTTTCTTTTGACCTCCGCCTTGAGTAGTTTAAGGAGTAGCCCACCTTTACACACCTTACCGTACGCTTGTTTGAGATCGACGAATACGGTGATAGTATGCTCCAGCCTATGGAAACCACTATTGACCGCTTGGGTCAATCGGATAAGCTGGTCCATCGTCTGCCTGCCACTACGGAAGCCCGCCTGGTGTCTGTCTAGAAGACCGCGCTCTTCTAGATACCAGGTCAGCCGGTAGTTAACCATCCTCTCCCCTACTTTGCAGATGCAAGAGGTAAGGGAGATTGGCCTGTAATGTGATGGTTCGGTACCATCTTTGCCTGATTTCGGGATAGCTGTCACCACGGCCTTTTTCCAGTCAATAGGGAGCTTTCTTTGATGCCACGTTCTATTTATTAAGGCTAGGAGCCATTTCTTTGCCGTGGGGCCCATCTGGAGCAACATCTCGTTAGAGATTTTGTCCGGGCCTGGCGCTTTACGATTTTTACACTTGCCAAGTGCTCTCTCCAGTTCGTCTAGGGTGAACTCACTGTTAAGGCCCTCGTAATCGCTGTCTACCTGCGATTTTTCGAGCTGACGCCTGACCTTACGGAGCCCCTTGTCCGTATTCGTGGCTTTGCCACTCTTATTTGTACTGGCAAAGTGTCGGTTAAGCATGATTGCACGCTTATGGTCTGTCACCGCGACCGTCCCATTTGCCCGTATCGGAGCGACATTCTTCACTCTTTGCCCCCGATTAAGGCGATTCAGGACGGTCCACGCTCGGCCACCACTCGGGTCCACGTTCAGAGACTCGCACAGGTTTAACCACTTTGCCCTTTTGGTGCTTCTAGACAACAGCTTGACTTTGGCGGTCAATCTGTTATATTCGATTCTGGCCGCCGTGCTCGTTTTTGCTTTTCTTCTCGCCCTCTTACGCTGTCGGACCGCCCTGTTCAAGTTCCTTTGACCAGGGCAAGCGATTTAGGGGCTGCAGTCCTCGCGGAATACTCCGCTTAGCAGCTGCGAGCACAGCCGAAGTCAGTACGGCGTTAGCTTCGTCAACAGTACCCTCGTTGGGGTCCACCTCGTTCAGAGTTAAACCTAAAATCTCTCTGAACTCTTCCCATCTGCCTCGTTTATAATTCCAGTTTAAACGCTTCTCCCTCTTCTTAGCTGTTTTAGTCTGGATTTGTACGAGGAGAGGAAGGTGGTCGCCACCTACGTCCTCGAGGACTGCGTAGCTGTGTCTGGAAACGAGGTCAGCAGATAGAAGCGTAATGTCGGGCCGACTCTCCGCGCCGTTTGCTCGATGCAGGCAGGTGGGCGCGGAGTCGGCTGATTGTATCCGGACCAGGTTAGAACTTAGGAGATCTTCGACGTTTCTTCCTGCGATGTTCGTCGATTCTGGGGCGTACCTCATTTCAGGGCTTCGTGCGTTGAAGTCTCCTCCGATGATTGTATTATTCAAGGTAGCCTCTGTTAACCCTAGGTCGCAGGGGACCTTAGGAGGGTTATAGACATTCGTGATGGTAAAGGCCACGCCGTCCTTCCATACTGTAAGAGTGAGGGTATCAGTTTCACCATTGCTCGGCGGGGCGTGTTGCCTCACAGCCGTTACGTCATTGCGAACCAGTGTGGCAATGCCTCGGCACTTGGTACACGAGCAGGTGTATATGGTATACCCTGTGACGTGCGCGCCTCTCCCATTCAGCAGAGTCTCTTGAAGGTGAGCTACATGGATATGTTTTGACTTGAGGAGCTTAGTTAGCTCCAAGACCTTCGGGCGAAGGCCGCAGACGTTGAGCTGCAACATGTTAAGTGTCGCAGGGGGATCCCTCGCCGCTAGGGTCCCCTTGTTAGTTTTCACACACGCATTCACACTCGCATTCAGACACAGGTCACCAGTAGCATACTTGCGTAGGGGGACCTGGCAACTGCCATCCTCCCTACGGAGGATATGTTTGGGTTCCTCAGCCCCACGTTTCTTCTTGCCATATTTTACCATCATGAATAGTGGGAATTTGTTGCTGCTGTCAGGGTTCTCAGGATTCCCAATTCAGGAAGGGTGTGTCCTCCAGTGTCAAGGAGCTGGCCTCCTGTGTTACGAAGGGGGGGGGGGCGGAATCCGTTCACTTATGGTTCGACTGCATTTTAATCGAGAGTTTTATGTGGTATTACTTGTTCAATCATCAACTTTCATACCATGCACTGGCACACTACAGAACAACCTGAGTAGATTCAGTTACTCAGTCCTGCAGGGTCACATTTATTATCTTAAGTATACTAACAATGTTGGCTAGATCTAATTATGTGGTAATGATAAATATCAGCAGCATCAATTTCAAAATCAATAATATGTCACTGCCACTCTAGCTCTAGGGTTCCGATAACATCATTCAGCTTCTATGCTCGCTAAATTATATAATGAATAATTCCCGTATATGTCTAAGATATAGACTGCTTATTGTATGGTACTCAATATACTAATATAGTCTCTAGAGACATAAGGTCATCTCAGATATTTAGGTCAAAGTTTATAGGTCTAGGTCTTGCCCGTCGAAGCGAGTCGGCACAGTTAAATGTAATTCAATGATGGGCTGGTAACTCCCAGCCTCACCCAGACAATTCAAACACAATTTACAGTTATGTATTCATACAAGACTACTAATCTATCTGCAGCTCTAGATGAGGTTATTATGCGTGATGCATTCACGTGGGTGGATTCCTCATTCTCTTATCGGAAACATGACAATCATCACGAGCTTGGTCCCATTCAACTTACGATTGTTCTGGCACCAAGGCCTATGGACAAATGACGAGATCCACATCTGGTCATGCTGTTAAAATATACTTGAACCCATCAAGCAGGGTCGCACTGACAACATCACAGAAGGACGATTCTGTATGAAGTGAAGAAAGTAGCACGGACCGCAGGGTCTGCGCTGTATCGCGATTCTTCCGCTAACCTTCATTGGCTAGCCCTTTTACCTATATTATAATTTATTTGCATACTACTGCTTATCACGGGGTCGAGAACTGCTCTGTCATTCCTAGCTATACATTTATTCTATCTCGCCCCACTTTCTTTCCATCTATAAGAAAAAAGTGTTACAAAACAAATTGCCCACGAGAACAGCTCAAGGACAAATTACGCTGGCCATAATCAACAAGATCGTAAAAAATTAACACCCTAACTTCGTGACCTAGCACGGCATTTTTAACTTAACCTGCTCTTGACAGCTGCTTGGATCCCTTTCAGACAAATGGAGGCTAATCACAGCCTGAACCGACTGATTCGTATCACGTCGTGACCAGAATCTCACTTTCTCATCCGCCAGCGTGCGGTCCTTGTCTTGTTTAAGTCATTGTCACGTAGTGCTTGCTGCACGACTTATCGAAGGATCGATCTGATCAGTCCCCGGCCCTCAATCGGGGACTGCCACCAATGCGTTCTGCTAGGCAATTTGCCCCCTTCTGCCTACAGCAACGGAAAGCTCCCAGTGTTTAACGGCTTCGGGAAGGTCAGCCGTCAGCCCGTCCCTGTTAGCCAGCCCCCAGCTTGGGCTGCCCCGCTGCTACCACGTGGCGGTCGAGAAGAAATTCTCCCCGGGTCTCTCCAGACCTGGGATCGGGCTTATCCAGAGCCCGGAGGCTGCGGAATAGTCATAGGCGAAACGGTGATCATCTGCTAGTACCACGCGTTCGCATGCACCTTATACGAAGGACCCACCGAGACAGTTCTAGTATTCAACTAGATAGTTGGTTTCCCAGAAGGACTGCAACAGCAGGACCCTCGGAGCAGCGGACTCTGTGGTTCAGTTTACACCATTTCCGTAGAACTGATATAACCAGAGGTCAGGGACACCTTTGCTTGTGATTAAGGAGAAATTGCAACTGTAAGGAAGAGAAACATTTGTACCATTTCAATAATGTAGACAAAGTTTCATTTACCTTTTTCATTTCCAGCATTCTGCCCTGTGCCAAATGATGGACAATAAACTCAAACCTCTCATTCAACTACGACATATCCTGAATACCAAAGTGAAAGAAAAGCATGAGGAACTGAAAGAGGTAAGTAAAAGTATAAAAATACTTTAAATTCTCTTACAGCAATAAATCTATAATGACTGCAGTTTCTGCTTCTTCTAATAATTTTCCTATGCACCTGTTTGAGCATAAAACTTCAGGGGCATTTATGTATGCTTGTGTTGTCGTGTAAACAAAACGCAGATCACGTGCCACTCCAGACCTCCAATAATAATATTATTACGGCATATCCTGGATACAAAAGTGAAAGAAAAGAATGAGCAATTGAAAGAGGTAAGTAGGTATAAAAATACTAGAAATTCCCATATCGCAATAAATCTGTAATGGCTGTAGTTTCTGCTTCTTCTAATAATTTTCTTGTGCACCTGTATGAGCAGAAAACTTCAGGGGCATTTAAGTATGCTTGTGTTGTCGTGTAAACAAAACACAGATCATGTGCCACTCCAGACCTCCAATAATAATATTAATAACCATAGCAACTGACATCATAAGATAAATAATTCACTTTGGAAAAAGAGTTTACTGGCTTTTTCTCAGAACTATCAAAACTGAAGTAGGCCATTTTGTGAACATTGTGATAATATTCAGGTTGATGTGAACTACTCTAGCCTACTACCTGCCTGTCTTTATTTCTATTTATCTCTTTCTCTGGATGATTTTCAAATTTCAGAACTTATGATATCAAAATAATTGTCAAAGAGATTACAGTTATTTAGATTTCCATATCACGCAGCAGCTTTGATAAATTACCAGCATTTTTTCCTTTTCTTTGTGCAGCAAAAGAATATCCCAATGGAATTGTCTGCCTTGAAATCTGAAATGCAAAGTTTGAGTAAGTTTGGAGAGATTATTATCGTTATCACTAGCTGAGGTACAGGTGTTGTTCGGGATAAACCCGCTCCCCTCTCTCTGTTCCCTTTCGCTTTCCCTCCCTACCCTACCTCCTCCCCCGGTGTCTGCATTTCTCTCTCTCCCTCTCTCTTTCTCAATGTTTCACTTTCTTACTGGACTGTAGTCAAATTATTTATTAGAATTATCACACCATTATAAATAATGAAACTGCGATGCAAATGCATCACGGCTGTCCCGAGGCGGGTGTACTGCTGTGTGGGGAAGTGTCGACTCACACACTCACCCCGCAACAATCAAAGAAAAACAATCAAACACAATAATTGCCATAAACACGAGCCTGCAAGGCCATGTAATGTTGATTAACAATAAAACAACATGTTATTCATAAAACTACAATATTATTATGTATGGCGGAGTGAGGAGGACAATCCCTCCGTCTTACTGTAATCACTTTCCTTTAATGGACATTTTTGTGCAATGCTGAACTGGCAATAATATTATTACTAATCTATCTAATTACAAAATTTTACTCAATGCTAAAGCAAAGCTCAAGTATGAAACTCCATGTACCAGTTCATATAGGTATGCACAAGGTCTAGGTCTGCGGAGGAAGGGTTAGTCCTCCCAGGCGGTGCTCAGCTGCTCACGAGTTCACTCAGAGACAAAACGACTTACATCGTCGCCCACCAAGAGGTGGAGGGCAAGCAATGGCGCGTGGTACTCTTTTCTCCAAGAGACATGGGTTACAACCTAACGTTTTCTCTGCCCGTTGTCAGTACGTATTAATTTCTGAGGCTTTCTCCGACTCTGATCCCTCTCAGGCGGGGGCGTACTGAGTCTCTCGGTGAAGGATACTATGTCACCTGAAATTGAGGTCGGCGTGCCATCTCCTGGGGCCGGTTTCATAAAAAGTGCCTAGTCCATGGGACAGAAGTTGGTGCCTAAACGGTCTGAGCGCGCCCAGCTGGGCGGGTACCTGATGTAACCCAGAGGAGCGTTTCATGAAATTAATGTACCCACGCTTGTGCTTAAGAGGGCGCTTGCTGAACTGACTGTTACACACTTATTTTTAGAAACTGGCATCATGTGGCCAGTGTTGAACTGCGGTGGAACTCTACACCACAGCCGTCAAAGTTAAACGTTCTCGTTACTTGTGTCATGTTAATTAGGATAATCCAATCGTAACTCGTTTTAAAAAACAATAAATTGATCAGAAAGACTACACATTGTGTTACAAAGGTGAGAATACGGCTCGGGAAGTGCATGCGATTAGAATTCGTCGGTTGGTTAGAGGTTTGGCAGTTAAGAAACAAGCCTTGAGTCTTTATGAATAATACTGTGCGCTGGCCAAGTCTAGACCGTGGTTGGATGTAAAATGTGAATATTCAAAAGCCTAGATCAAAATGCTGACCTTCACTAAGCATTGAGCAGGAGAGGAAAAGAAAGAAAGGGTTGTATTCGTTTGCACGTGGATGATGATACAAGCAAATTATAATTGTGTGATGTGGGGAAAAAATAGAACTGAATCGAGCTGAAATCGCACGGAAAGGCCCTCGGTTGATCCGAGCGGATGAATAGATCCAGATCCACATCTAGACCTAATGAAGAAATCGGCGCACGTCGGCTCGGGAATGAACGAAAAAAAAAAGTGTGAGGAACAAGGGAAAGTGACAGCATTTAAATAAAACATGAAATTTAAATGACAAACCAAAAGGCGCTCGGTTGATACGAGCGGACAAGTAGAGCTAATGAAGAAATCGCCGCGCTTGTTTGCAAATGGATGAAAAAAAATTATTCTAAGGAACCAGAGATATCAAAATGGATAGATGATAACCAGTTTTAGCATATTGAACCGAATATTATTGCGATGCATCGCCTATCGGAGTCCACACACTCGCTACATCAGTGTCATCATGGCACACCCTCCATGATTGGGCTATTGTTTTGGCCCTTGGGCCTACTCGTTGGCTGTCCCAGGATCTGTGACCCAAGGGACCGCCCAAACTGACGGTGTGCATTTCATGAAACGCTGCCCAGCCGTGTCAAGTACCCATGGGCTTGTTTTCGCCATATTTGGGTGGGAACTTTGCCTTGGGCGCTTTTCATATAACCGGCCACTCTCTTTTATAGACTCGTGAACCTGCCCTGGCATTGTGTCCACGCTCATGGGCGGAAACTCAACACTAGCACTGTCCCGACACTTTGCACGCCCCAATCAAGGTCACAAACCATTCACGTCATTTAATTCTGACTCCTAAGAACAACTGGCGTGAACAGCCCGGGGTTTGAATATCACGTGGGCAAAACATGACTCGTGACAACGGCTGACGGGCGATATGAAACTAATTATGTTATTTATTGTCATTTTCTCCCGTCGTGTATACCAAATGGGAAAAGTTTATAGAAAATTCTATATATCACAAATTTCACAAAGTTTGAGAAACGCTTCATACCTATGTTTTACATAATGATGGATGATATTTTCTTCGTTTGATTGTCAATATTGTGTCTTTCTCTTTAAAGACAATTAAAGTGTTGCCTGAGCATGTTGCCAAAGTTTTCCATTCACCGCCCGGGCATAGTTTCCCCCATTTTTTAGTATTGCTGGGGCAGTTAGGATAAACTAAGATGGTATGCAGTGCAGAATGGGATGAAATGTGTGGACTGATCAGTTTAATAGTTCTGAGATTGTCGTCGTTTGTAAAAAAAAAATGCGCTGCAACTGATTTATTCTGAGCGAGGCATGACACATCAACTAGGAATGAGATATGCATAAATGTTGTGGACATTTACCATTTTTAGTAGAGTTATTTCCATTGTAGACAGCTGCGCTGTTTGTCAAGGTGTATGTGTGTGTGTGTGTGTATGTGCGTGTGTGTGTGTGTGTGTGTGTATGTGTGTGTGCTTGTTCACGACCCACTGAGTCAAGTCGTGACCTGGCCAACATCACTGCATCAATCATTTCAAGTGTAGATTTGTGTAACATTCCCGTAAGACGGGTAGGATTACCTAATATAGGTGTGATGTCATAACCATTGAATCTATGTAGATACATGTCATTCATAGGAGCAAACATTGATGTCAATTGTTTGCATCAGATTTCCGTAAGGATGCTGGTTGGGCAACTACCCTGGATTTGGTCATTTAAAGCCATCTTTCACTCAATTAGCGATTTTTTTCATGAAAAACATTTTTTCCATACACAGAAGAGAAATCATAATTAAACGAAACCCCAAATCTTCCCTTGCCAAGAGGCATGTTCTCTGCTCTTCATCACCTCTGTCTTGTATAGAGCTGAAATACACACCTGTACATTCTCATATTATGCTCAAATAAAAAAAAAAATCTATTTCTTATCCAGGAAGAGAGTGTGCCAGACCATCTGGTGTTGGATTTACTGCAGCTGTGACTGATTACTATATACCTACACAACGTAAAACTGTTTGTTCTTATGACAAGGTACCCTACAACAGTGGCCAGTTTTGCAAGGACACAGGCATTTTCACAGCCCCAGTAAAGGGAATGTACGTGACCTGTCTCAGGGTGTGTCAATTAGCAGTAAAAGGAGGTGCAACATTATGTATATGTAAAGAGACAAAAAATTATGAGACAGAATTGTTGTATACTTGTTTTACAACTCATGATAGCACTGACTGCACCGTTGCTGTCACAGAAATGGAGGCAGGTGAGACAATTTATGTCGATGCATTGTTTGTAAACGGAAAACCCAAACTCTCAGGCAGCAGCAGGTTTTCGTGTTTCCTTGTTGGCTGACAAGTTTACCAAGTTTTCAATACAACTCTTAAATTGTGGAACCACAACATACACCAGTGCTAATGTCAGAGATCAGGGATGCTAATTCAATAGTTCTTGTGGACTTCTGAGGCTGACGAAAGGAAACAAAACAAAACACAAAAGAAGTAAAACAACAAAAACAACAGGAAATGGTCACTTTAAATGTTGATACATGTGACGCAGCGCCAAAGTTCGGCCAGGAAGGTACAGGCCTGGCTGGTTATTGAGTAATTGCCCAAACTAACTTTTCTAAAAACATTAGGTCTTAAAAAAAAATGATAGTTACCAACTTCGCTTGCTTATAACACAGTCTTAAAATGGTTCAAAATTCAATGAATCTAGCATCAAATCCAAGGGGAAAGATTTCTCTTTCATTTGATATCAATAACTCAGTTTACCTAAAATGTACCTTGTGGACCGAACCGTCATGATGCATCACATACTTGGTTGTTTGTTCAGCCTTCTGTATGGCTCTGTGAAATAAAGATTAAAATATTTCGACCTTGGCAGCCACGGGAATCACTGTAGAGTAGGGTGTTGAATGGTAGAAGACTGGTCTAATTATAGCACTGAGTGGAGAACATACCATTTTGTGTTCACTGTTCAGCTATAGCTTACTATGTTGAATACTACGGTCCCCTAACAACAGCGATATCAGTACTGGATACGATGTCCAGGTGAACTAATTTAATAGTTTTGTGGCAATTCCTTGGACCAGGGAAAAAAACTAAGGAAATGTGACCTAGTGTCTCAAATTTTCAATTAAGTTACGTAGCATGAGTGGGGAAAACGACACTTTTATCGACCAGAGGTGATTTTAGTCAATTCTTAGGTTATTATTGACTATTATGTCTCAATATCTTTTCTGTGTAGGTACATTTTTAAAAAAAATTTAAAATAAATAATATAGCTGTATTGGTTAAATATAATTCCATTCATATTGTCAAATCTGGCCTGATTACTGCTTCAAAGTTTAATGGAACTTTGAATATTGATGTAACATTTATTCAACATAAACATGACGTACAAAATAGACAGCAGTTGTTTATAAACATTTACTTAGTATATGGAACGTTTTGAACTTTTGCCATTTCATACTGAAAATATGGACCAAAAAAAAAAAAAGAAATGTGCAAAACTCCACATAGTGAAAATGAAAATTACAGTAGAATTTTTCTTTTTGGCCACATCTTTAACTTTGTACCAAAAAAGTCCATTCTAAGATCAGTGTGTGTTCGAAGCAAGAATTCTTTAATGTCAAATTCTTTTTTTTTTTTTTTTGGAGCAGCCGAATTACAAAATAATCTTTCCTAAGAAATATGTATGTTTTTGCACTCATTTGATATCATTTGATCAGTAATAACATTCCAGAAGTTCTAAACAAGAGAGTCCATGTCAGGCCACTGACCATTGGAACTATACGCAAACTTAAGCCAAAGATTTTGTTATTATTGTTGTTGTTCAAGTCATAATTCTGTTTGTGATGCCAGTGTCACGAGTGGAGTGAGCGGGATTCAAGTAGTTACGGGGGAAGGGGGTAGAGTAAAGTTAACCCACGGGCCACGGGTAATGAAAAGCGTGCATGTTGTGAGTGGGGGGGGGGGGGTCTGCATGAGGCGAGAGCGCTGTACTACTATCACTGCAAGTTAGAAGGTCCCAGGGGACGGACGTGAGTGAGAACAGTCGGGAGATTGTGACAGTGTTTCCAGTGATGACTGGTAGGTGGAACGATGATTGATAATTATGATTGATGTATTATATTCGTCTATGACCATGATGTAAATAAGTATAAGTGAGGAATGTGGAAGTCAGTGATTACTGTGTATAGAAATGTGCGCCATGAGCGATAGATGTAAGTTAGGTTCATGGATTCGTAGCGAGAGTGAGTGCTGTGTGGTACGGTGGAGGTGTGTTACCGTAAGATGTGTGGTGAGTGAAAGGTGGACTAGTGTGTGTACTCTTCATGGTTTGTAATGAGGGGTGAAGTGGTTAGAAATGGTATGGTATTATACCAATGTAATGTTCTTCTTGTAGGTGCCGAGGACGGGCCGAAGAGCCGCCTACGGTGAGCACAGGGGATAGGCCAGCATAGGGCCGAAGGCCACACATAGGCCAGGAGTGACGCTGTCGTGTAGGACAGTCGCAGCACATGAGTCGTGGCAGTCTGGCCACAGACAGGGATGTATATATGATTGTAATGTGCTATTAAGATGTACTACTGTGACATGGATGTATTACTGTGCGAATGAGATACTCATGTGAATTGAAGTATTAACGTGCTATGGCCACGTGAGGTGCTATAGGAGGCTAAGGTGTTATTGCCATAGGGAGGCGCTATTGAGAGACTGTGGGGTGAAAGAATATTAGTGTGTCATTAAGACCTGAGTGGAGAGGCTGAGGCCGAAGTGGCTTTAGAAGAATTACCGGGTTGTGGACCCGAGGAAGTGTGCTTACGGGAGAAGGCCGTGGACGGCAGTTTAATTAAGTAATATAATGTATGTCATTGCATTTCTATCGTTATCTTGTGTTTAATAAATGTGTGAGTCTGATGGGCTGCTCTGTTAAGTGTTATACTTGTTCGTTCGTGATTGTTGTCTTGTTATAATTACTATATCTCCCAGTCTGGGATTTGTGACAGCCAGCATGGATATCATCTTGAATTAATTAACCTACAAGGAGGCAAAACGCTTGGACTCCGATTACACGACATTTTCCTAGTACACGTTTGGGATCGGCCTGATTCCCTGAATCCAAATGTACAGACCATAAACATCGGATATCTGAGAGCTGCCAGACTTTCGTCAATATACATCACTAGCTGAGGTCCCCGGCCCTGCCCGGGATAAATCGGTTTGAATATTGGTTTCAGTTCTGGGTGGTTATTATGGACCTGCTTCATCTGGCCTGTTCCTATTTGTTTATTTTATTTTTGTTTGTTTGTTTTTAAATAAGTCTTACTGCTCTGCCTTTGTGAGTTGACACCCTGAGCATCCCGTACAACAGCATGATTTGCGCACGGGTTAGTGTGTTTGATAGTGAACACACCGCAGGAAGTGATAATGAAACCTTAAAATGGCGAACCATGACTCGAAATAGATCTAAATGATGGCGAAACAATAAATTTCCAATTAAAAAAAACTACACCGATTTGAGACTTCTATTAAAAACTGTGCACCCTTACATCCATTCTGATGCACCATATAAAATTTGAAGTCTGAGTGTTGCGTGGTTCAGAAGCCTTTTGCAACGAAAAATCTCAAGTCCACAAATATATATATTAAATATAGTTAGTATAGATAATATTATCCCTGAATTTTTGTATCACTCCACTCTCGGCATTAATATATCTCCACATCAATTTTTAGATAAAAAATAAATTCCAAATTCAATTCTTTTGATTTCCTGTGTTTTTCCTATATTTTTTCCTATGGTCTTTCTTCTAGTCCAGCTATTCAGAGTCCTTTATCTGCTTTATCTGAGACATGACTTATACATTTTATATAATTTTTTTTGTCTGTCTGGCTGGTTGGTTGTATACCTATTATTTATCTATGTTGTCATCTATGTTATGTACATGTATTATACAGCCTGTACCCTTTATTTTGACCATATTTGACACCCCTGCGATTCAAAGACACTTGCAAGGTCACGATGAAAGCATTCAACATCGACCCCAATGAATGGGAGAACCTTGCAAGTGATCGAAGCAGATGGAGACAAAAATTGCGCAGTGGCACGCTCGCAATAGACTTCAAGGCAAAAGAAACATACCTGACAAAACGACAGAGGCGGAATGAAAACACTCGCCAAAGTGAACCCAAAAGACTGACCTGCAATCACTGCCATCGCACTCTCGGGTCAAACATTGGTAGAATAAGCCACGAGAGAAGCTGTCAGTCAAAGTGAAAGTGAATATTCTAGCTGCTAAGACCGTCTGTAAAGACGCTAAAGGCCATATATATATTTGACACTCCTCCTACCAACCATAGATGATTTCACAAACGTCTTCCTCCCTCCTCCCGGAAGATGGCGAGTACATTGACGAGTATCCATGACATCGACATTCTAAAAACTTGCTAGTTTCATTTTGCATGGGTATTTGTTCGCTGTTTCATTTGAGATTTTATTTCTATAATAATTTTTAGCCTACAATTTAATACGTTTGGAAAAGAACAAAACAAACATGGATATGTGTAAGTCATAACCATTTTTTTTTTGAAAGTGTAGGCATCCTTTTCAAAGCTTTCCACCCTTCGTGTAGGCGCTTTACACTCTGGGGCACCCCCCCCCCCCGCCCACTCTGGGGCACCCCCCCTACCCTCGTTATCCTCCCCAAATCCCACCTAGGAGCGTACACACATAATAGGCGACCACCTTCTCCACTTCATATAGCAGGGAAGTAAAAAAACATTTTTTTTTCCAAACTGCATTTTGACAGTATTCCTGGCCTATCAATTTAGACACAGCAGTGCCATTTAACTGACAGAATGCAGAAATTTTATAATGGGACATAACCTGTGACAGAACTATGACAGCGGGATAATGTCAAGAGTTATTTCCCCTGTACTATGTTATTCATAACAACCTTGTGTTCAAATGACAGAGAGTTGGTTCATTCGACAAACTGAACAAATTTAACATAAACTTAATTTGACTTCCATGTAAAGTTTTGGCTAAAACGTGATTAACCCTGCTGCCCTCATGGAGACCAGCTAGGTGGCATTATATTGCGTACGGTGAAGCAAAAGCAAAGACATGACCCATTAAGTAAGTCAGATTTGGTCAACTGAAGTCATATTTCACTGATTTTAGACATTTTATTCATGAAAAATATTTTCTACACACAAAAAAAGAGACACCGAGGAATCAAAATCAATCAATCAAACGGCGCTGCTAAATTCCATTCAACCATTGGCTCCCGGGTCCTTGTTGAAAATGTAATATCAAACAGTAATTTGTCAGAGATCGGAGTCCATTTTGGCCTCCGCAATCACTGAAGATTAAGTAAACGTGATTTTGTTAATTTTAGTTGTGCCTGACACTTGTATTTTTTCCAGAGCGTCGAAATCTTGCTCACGCTAATCTTTAGCCTTACACCAAAACTACAGTTAAAATCATTATATCAAATCTTTATCTTAAGTCACATGTCCCTATGATTACAAGATAGAATTCCAAGTGATGACAGTTACGACAAGTTTAATACAATGGTACTTCAGTCCTCACTGCCCATTAGTTTTCATTGTGGAAACAATGACTGTCTATGGAATCTCAACTGCACAAACTTCAGCCCCGCTGCTCAGTATATAATCATTTATGTTGTTTCAGAAATGAGGACATTTTTGGGTGAAGTTTTTTCATTTGCTTTCGTTCATAACTCAGTTGTTTTGTGATTTGTTACATCATACAAAGCAGAATTCTCAGGCTTAAGTCAAAATATGATTTTCTGTCATCGAACATTAAATTTTGACAATCAATCACAGAGGCAAGTTTTACTTAGTCTATCATTTTAACTCATATTGTTATGGTGGCAAAAAAGGAAAATAAATCTTACTTTCCATAAAAATGACTGGAAAAAGACTTTATTCTCTAACTATTACAATAATACACTTTCTGTAGGTAAAGGTTAACTGGTCAGTTACAAGGCCATATATTCATCTCCGTGTGTTTGAGTTCCAGAAATGATCGATCACCTTTATCATGCAGTCAAACTGTATGCATTGGTCGGTAAGGGTCGTTCACATTAATTCTGGCACAATTATTGTACCAAAATCCCGAGTTATAATACTCGACACTCCCACAGTTGTGGTGTAAGTTATCATCATTATCACGATCCTGGAGAGGAAAGAATCAGAAGGAAAGCTACGACCTCTAAGTTAAGTTGCAACGTGTGAGGACTGGTATAATTAATATCCCTTTTATAGATGACTCAATGATTTTGATCTTTATTAAAATGTACAGTTACTGTTCCTCCTTTACGAGCAGGCACAAGGAAACGAACATGGTAATAATATGTTCTAAAAACCAAATACTGGATCTTGTGGACACAGCCTTATTCTTTTCCAAATGTTTCCAGTGAATTTCTTAAACACTTTAAAGAGTGTCAACGACACCACATTTAACCAAATTTGAAAACAATCACCTATTTGTGCCGTCTTCACAGGATAAAAGAAAAAACATTTGCACGAAGTCATTGTAGAGATCTTTACACTCTACTTCCGAATTTTTGATATAAATCAAGGAGCATGCCTGTAGCGTCCCACTAGTTGATAGATCGATATTTTCTCACCCCTGAATGGCGAGTCTTACTCGGCGACCTCCCCCCCCCCCCCTCTCACCAGCAAGGCCGGTATTTCTCTTTGATGTCTCGCTGTGTGGCTTGTTTGTTTCACTGTAGAAAATGTAGAAGGTCTAGAAGGTACTGCAGTATCCGAGATTACGCTAGGTCGACCTTGAGTGATGTAATTCTGTGACGTGTCTGTATTCTTTATTATTGGGGTCAGAGTTTATTTTAAAAGTTTGGGTTTTATATCTTGATCATGACAACATAATGTGTCATTCAAAATAGTTTTTTGAGGGGTGTTTTTGTTTAAAGGAACATTAAGAGTGTACAAACTTAGTTACCTGGCATTTGATGATTTGTTTTATTAGCAAAGTCATTTCACCAAAACAGGATATGAATTGAATGCTATGTGTTTGATAACAATGTTTCCGAATCGGTGGCTGGGTTGTGTGTACATTTTTTCAAGTGAAAATTCAGTCTTTATTGACATCTGTATGTGTTTGTCTGCTTGTTACCGAGCTTCCCTTTGATCAGCCTATCTTCTTCCCTGTGTGTCTACCACCACACTCAAGCTCTGGTTATTTCAAGCTAATAGCATACGGTGAATAACATGTCTATATTATTATTTTCTTTTAAGAAAACACTGTAATAATAAATTACACTGATGTTTATGTTATGTAATGAGGGACATCTCTCTCAAGTAATCACTAAAAAAAACGGACTAGATTAATACATGTAATAATGTTTCAATGTGTTCATTTTTTGAAATTTTCTTTTAAAAACAATTAATGTCAAGTTTTTAGGTCTTATGTTTCCCAAGTTGAAACTTATATCAATTGACATGCTGTAATCTGTCCCTTTTTTTTAAAAGAGAAAAATGTACATATGTAAACCAACCCAACTTACCACCATTTTCGTGTGCCATCTGTCATTTTTATTATCTGCAAAGAGGAAATTCATGTCCTGGTTTTAATAGCTGTAAAAGAGAAGATTGCAGATGGGAATGTTAAAATTACGAGTGAAGAGGAAAAGGAAAACGCAACACGGAACTTTCAAGCAACATTACAGTCCTTTTCACACAAAGCAGATGGAGGATCAGCAGGTAATATCTATCAGTCTAATGTACAGACATATCTTTGGTTTAGAATTATTAAATTGTGTTAATCTTTCATATGGGAGATCGAAGTTTGAAACTAGTCACAGTGATATAAGTAGTTGAGCTGATCATTTCCCAAATATTTCATTTTTGCATGGTTAAAATAAGGCATGATTATTTGTCTGTGATACTGAAGTAATGTGAAAATAACATTTAATATAAAGCCTTACGTATGAATTTTTATAGTTTGTTATTTCTGAGTTTTTGCTCCCGTCCATTGATGGTAATCCCCCAAGTAGCCCAATCCATGCTCTAACTGACTCCAATTTGGGAGGACTTTCATTGCAAATAGTCGGTCGCTTCGCCTGTTTCTTTGATTAACTGTTTGTTTTTTTGAGGGTTTTGTTTTTTATTTAAACAGACTGCCTTTTGAGAGCTTTCAGTTTCGTGTCATTTTCCCCAACAACAAGAATGACATGGAGGGGAGACTGTATTTGATGCATGTAATTTGGTGTGAATTCCTCGAAACGAATAGTTGTGAGTGAAAAAGAGGCGAAGGAGGGAGGGGCCGATGCAGTGAGATTACGGAGGGAGACAGAGAGAGAGAGAGAGAGAGAGAGAAAGAGAGAGAGTGAGAACACAGAGAGAGATTGAGAGAGAGAGAGAGAGGATAAAGATAGGAAGTAGGTTTGTCCTGGGCAAAGCAGGGGTTAATTGTGTTTGTCTGGCAATAAATATAAGATGGAAAAAGCACCTATTCAAATGTGTGTATTTTAAGAAAAGCAATGAGCATTTTACTGAGATTCTTTCTCCCAATCACTGCCGGCGTTAAACCAACTGGGCAGATAGCACTTAGTTGATTCTACAGGCTTTAAGTCTTAAGGGTAGGGGTGGGGGGAGGGGGTACGTAAAACAATTTCAATTAGGCCCAGCAGCTTATGCGCCTTGCACTCAGCAGTTTCCTGGCTGGACTACCATTTTTTGTTTTTTTTTAATGTATTTATTTCAAGAAGTGGACATGAGGATCACCCAAAAAGTTCTGGCAAGGTTTGGAGTGCTTGAAGAGGCCTTTTGTTCTCTCAAGGGGAATGTGGAGCAAATTGCCGGAGAACAAACTGCCATGAGGACAGAATACCAAGAAATGATCAGCACACACAGTCAGAAACTGACACAATCGGATGCTCGTTTGGACCACTTGGAAGAAAGGGCGTATGACATAGATAACAATGTTGAAGAACTTGAGAAAAATGAGATAGTTCAGGTCAAAAAGTTAGAATCAATGAATCAGGAAGTTGGAGTAGCAAAGAAATGCATGGAGGATTTGGCCAACAAGACTGATTCTCTGAATGCAGAGAGTCAGCAAGCTTGATGATAGACTGACGGCAATGGAAGAACATGGAGAGCAAGAGATTGAGAAAGTGAAGACACATGTTGAAGAATTGAAGACAGATTTTGAGGAAATGAAAGCCAATGTAAGAAGATAATGTTGAATGAAAGCAGTTTGGTAAACATCAATAGCTAGTGAATGGCTGAAACAGACCGAGGCCGACATAGGTGCGAGACCCGTGGCTCGCTGCCCATGAATTTTACTTTAACTAGCACCAAAGGCATTGCCCGCTGCATACCGCTTTGTTGCGATGTGGGCAGTGCCTATTGTGTTAATATGAAGCAAAATTTATGTGTGGTGAGTCACCAGTCTGGCGCCTACACTAGCCGTGATCTGTTTCACCTCTAAGTAAAAGAGTGTGCCTGTAGATAGCTGGATAGGTAAGTAATTAAGTACGTGAATGGACGGGTGTGGGAAAATGTAGTTTGACAGATATCATAAAAATATATTGGCAAGACAGATAGACAACCAAGCAGGGAGTAAAAGTAAACATTCACATAGGTGACAGATAGACAGAACTATAACCTTAAATGGGAAGTTGAAGCACTATTCTGATGACACCCAGCACTCATCAGCTAGGAAGGTCTAACATGTTTAACAACAACAAAAAAACCCATCAGATTTCTAGCATTCCCATAGAGTACAGATACATGACTTTACGTTATAAAGAAACTGTGTTCCAGCTCAGTTTCTTGTTTTAAGATATCAAATGTACAGCACAGGAGTCCAAATGTTTATTTGTTTTTGTTCACTCAGACCACCAATTATCTGTAATACCAAAGACTTTCCTCTACATTCTATAATCTGAATTCAAACCATTAAAACTTTTTATAGCAATCTTTCATTAAATTTTCTTGTCATGTTACTGTATCCCGTATATCTTCTGTGTAAGTGTTACTCTCAGTATTAAAACAGTCCGTATCAAATTTAGATGACAGGAAAAATATGGTTAATAAAATTATGTAAATCACTGGGAAATGCCAACCCCCCATGGTCAGTAGGATGACGTAGGAAATCCACCCCAGTGGTATCCTACCAGCCCTCCAAAAAATCTTACTCAGTTCTACTTTTGACACGATTGACGCAGTGACCCTGGCTGCTTCATGATTGAGTTCACAGAATCCTCACTGGACTTTTTTTTTTTTTTTTCACAAGAATCGTCAACGCGAAAAAAAGGAAAGAAAAAGTGGCAAAAGAAAACATTTCTCTTAGTTACATGTTGGTCATTATATTTTATAACTTCAGTGACCTGTCACCAGTCTCTTCAGTATTTCCATAAGTCTTTAAAAAAAATTGAACATTGTTACTTGATGAAAGATTTGTCTTAGTCATACTACAAGGCACTCAAAAGAGTGTACCACTTCAAAGGTGTAGACAAACTTTCATTTACCTTTTCCATTTCCAGCACTCTGCCCTGTGCCAAATGATGGACAACAAACTCAAACCTCTCATTCAACTACGGCATATCCTGAATACAAAAGTGAAAGAAAAGAATGAGCAACTGAAAGAGGTAAGTAGAAGTATAAAAATACTTTAAATTCTCTTACAGCAATAACTCTATGATGACTGTAATTTCTGCTTCTTCTAATAATTTTCTTATGCACCTGGATGAGCATAAAACTTGAGAGGCATTTATGTATGCTTGTGTTGTCGTGTAAACAAAAAGCAGATCACGTGCCATTCCAGACCTCCAATAATAATATTATTAACCATAGCAACTGACATCACAAGATAATACACTTTGGAAAAAGAGTTTACTGGTTTTTCTCCAAACTATCAAAAATGAAATCGGCCACTATGTGAACATATTGATAATTTCAGGTTGATGTGAACTACTCTAGTCTACTGCCTGCCTGTCTTTATTTCTATTTATCTCTTACCTTTGATGATTTTCAAATTTCAGAACTTATGATATCAAATTGTTAAAGAGATTACAGTTATTTAGATTTCCATACCACACAGCAGCTTTGTTAAATTACCAGCACTTTTTCCTTTTCTTTGTGCAGCAAAAGGATATCCCAAAGGAATTGTCTGCCTTGAAACCTGAAATGCAAAGTTTGAGTAAGTTAGAGAGATTATTAACGTTATCACTGGCTGAGGTACCAGGTGTTGCTCGGGGTAAACATGCTCCCCCTCTGTGTTCCCTCTCGCTTTCTCTCGTTATCCCACCTCCTCCCCCCAGTGTCTTTCTCTGTCTCTGTTTCTCTCTCTCTGTGTCGGAGAGACAACATATTTTTTTCCCTGTAGATATCATTCTATCATTCTCTCAACTGTTTCACTTTCTTACTGGACTTTAGTCAAAGTATTTATTAGGATTGTTATACCATTATAAATAATCAACTACGATGCAAATACATCATGGCTGATGGGCGATATGAAATTAACTTCTGTTACTTATAAAGTCATTTTCTCCCGTCTTAATATAAAATATGAAAAATTATAGAAAATTCTGTTTATTACAAATTTTACTAAGTTTGAGAAACGCTTCTCATTTGTGTTTCAAATAATGATGGATGATATTTTCTTCATTTGATGGTCAATATTGTGACTTTCTCTTAAAAGACAAAAAAAGTGTTGCCTGAGCGTGTTGTGCCAAACTTTTTGCCTTTTTTTAGTATTGCTGTGGCATTGACTATAATATCAGACTGTAAGGTTGCCGTGCAGAATGGGATGAAATGTGTTGACTGACCAGTTAATTAGTTCTGAGACGGTCATATTCTATCACAAGTGTTGGTTAGTAAGAAATAATAGTGCTGTAACTGATTTATTCTGAGAAGGCAGGATACCTCAGCTAGGAATAGGATAATTATGTATAAATGGTGTGGATATTTACCATCAATTTTTCTAGCTGAGTTATTTCCATTGTGGACAGTTGTGCTGTTTGTCAAGGTGTGTGTGTTTGTGTGTGTGTAAGCGTGCTTGTTCATGACCCATCCAGTCGAGTCGTTACCTCGCCAGCATCCCTACATCAATCTGGCATAGATTTGGGTAAAATTTCGGTAGGATGAGTAGGATTACCATAGCGGTGGGCTCATCAATATTGGCGCGATGTCATAACCAGTGAATCTATGTAGAAACATGTCGTTCCTATGAGCAAACCTGGATGTTAATCCTTTGAATCAGATTTCTCTAAGGATGCTGGCTGGGAAATTACGCTGGATTTGGTCTTTAGAGCCATCTTTCACTTAATTAGTGATTTTACTCATAAAAAAACATGTTGTTCATACACAGAAGAGAAATCATAATCAAATGAGACCCTAAATCTATGCTGACCAAGAGGCATTTTCTCCCCTCGGCGTCACTTCTGTCTTGTTTATATCTGGAATACACACCCGTAAATTCTCATAACATGCTCAAATAACAAAATTTTATTCTATTTCTTATGCAGGAAGAGAGTGTGCCAGACCATCTGGTGTTGGATTTACTGCAGCTGTGACTTATGGCTATACACCCACACCCGGTAAAACTGTTTGTCCTTATGAGAGTGTAACCTACAACAGTGGCCAGTTTTGCAAGGACACAGGCATTTTCACAGCCCCAGTAAAGGGAATGTACGTGACATGTCTCAGTGTGTGGCACTTTGCCGAAAATGGAAGTGCAGCATTATATATATCTAAAACGACAAAACATCATCAGATTGAACTATTGTCTGGTGTAAGATCAGATTCTGATAGTAATGACTGCACTGTTGCTGTCATAGAAATGGAGGCAGGAGACACAATTTATGTCTATGCAGTTTCTGTGACCGGAAAACTGCAACTTTCAAACTTTAGCAGGTTTTCGTGTTTCCTTGTTGGCTGACAAGTTCACTGAATCTTCAATACAACTCTTAAATTGTGGAACCACAATATACACCAGTGCTAATGTCAGATTTCAGGGATGCTAATTAAATAGTTCTTCTGGGCTTCTGAGGCCCAAAAAAAAAAAAAGAGCAAAACAAAATACAAAAAAAAAAAATAAGGAAAAAAACCCCCCAGAAAATGGTCAATTTAAATGTTGATAATAATGTGACACAACGCGACAGTTCGGTCCGGAAGGTACAAAGATGTTACAGGTGTTGTTGCAAGAGGAGGTGAGTTATTACCTTTCAGTGCTGCAAGGGGTATGAATTTGAAGATTCCTGTTGTGCGCAAAAGGGGTAGGCCAAGGGAATTAAAGACAAGGAGATGCACTAAAAAATGTAGAAAGTTAAATGTGAATAGTAACATCTGTTATGTTTGTTTTCAAAAGGAGGTAGATAGGGAGCATTGTCCCGGGGGAATGATGGAGTGGACAGGGTGTGACAAATGCACAAGATGGTTTCACAATGTTTGTTTGCAGAGGAATGCATCAGAATCATTTATCTGTGCATTTTGTGTGGTTTAACTTTACTGTGGATACTCTGAATCTTATGTTTGTGTACCTAATCTTTAGAAATACTTAAAATTCTCAATATGTGCTCTGAACAGTAGTTGGCGGTAATGTAAATGGAGTAGTTGGTGGTAGTGATGGTGTGAATGGAGAAGTTGGCATTGACAATCTCAATATAAGTGGAATGCACCTATTTAAAAAGATACACATGTACCCAATAGCATAATGTGCCTTAAATGTAAACTGTGTGATACTAATAGGCTTTGGTTTGTTTATTTGGAAATGCACCATATGTTGGATTTGAACCAGCAGTGTTTGGGGAATAACATTGCAATTTTCACCTGATGATAACATAGTGTATCATTGATTTAAATCAACGTGTTGCCTTTTCTTTTCAATTTTATATTAAAGATATATGTCAATTATTTTATTGCATATTTACGTGTATACTTGTTATTTAAAAAGTACATTTTCATAAGTTCTCTTACTTTATTGCATGTACAAGACTGTACACTTTCTTCGTTGACAAGTACTTTTCCAGAGTTTACCAATAGCTGGCCAGATTTATGTTTTTTGTATCTTTATTAATACGGTGTACGGTATCAACATATTGCCTTTTCTTTTCGATTTCATATTAGAGATATGTCACTTATTTTATTGCATTTACATGTAGATTTTCTTATTTAAAAAGTACATGTTCATTTATATTTGATTTCATATTATAAGGTCACTTACTTTATAACATGTGCATTTTCTTTGTTGACAAGTAAACCTACTTTTCAAGAGTTTGCCAATAGCTAACCAAATTTATGCTTTTTATTTTCATGAGTACCATGTCTGTACTACATGTAGGCCCTATTCTGCATTTGTACAATTTTTGAATAACAATTTAATTCTATATCTCCAAATTCTAATGTTTGTTTGTTGCTTTTCTGTTAAAGTCGTCTTAGTAAAATTATTTCATACTATTTTAAAATTAGGTTGTTTTCCAAAATCGTGGGCAGTCAGGGAAATCGTTCCAATTTACAAAAGTGGTCACAAAGATGACCCCAAAAATTATCCAGGAATAACTCTCTTGAGCTGTCTGGGTAAACTTTTCACTAATATTTTAAATAATCGTCTTACACACTGGGCAGAATGTAAATTGTAATAATGTTTTTTGTGATAACCAGTTTGGTTTCTGTAATAACAGACTGTCTGTTTATATTGCGTGGTTTGATAGAATTGTTTCTAGAGAAGTCAAAAAGTTCGTATTGTGCTTTGAACGTGCGTTCGACAGCATAAATAGAAAAGCACCATGGTGTAAACTAGAAGCAAAGGGGAGTCTCTAAACAAATGACTAATTTATTAAAAAACGCATAGTAAAATCAAGTTGTGTGTGAGGGATGTCAGCAGTTTGAGTGAAGCAATTGATACCTGTTTCTTTTCGCCAAATGTAAGACTATTTCAGGGTGAATCTTTGTCGCCTTTTTTATTCTCGATATTGACCGCGAAAGATGTCAAAGGTGTACATATAGAAGAATGTTTGATAATGATACTGATGTTTGTAGATGACATTGTCTTTTTTAGTGATAGCAGGTGTTATGTTCGTGTGTAGTGAGTTCTGGAGTACGAACGAATGACATTGACAGTGACAGCTGAACAGTGAATCAACATAACACGGCCATGAACAGAACCAGAAGAGGGCAGATTTATTACGAATTGAATAGAGGCCAAAGTTACGACAATTAGGCCAAAGATATAACATCTCCTCTCTTAAGTTTGATGCTACTATTTTTCACACAGTGTCATTAAATTCAATTGCTTAGAGGTGTGCATGTATCTGTATTTAGTTTTAAGCTTTGATGAAATGATACATTTAATTTATAAGATCTTATTTAAAATTGGTTTACATTTTTGTATTTTCTTTTCTTTGATTTTGTCAGGAAACTATTCTTTGGAAAATTACAGAACAGTTTATGTTTTATCACACAATTTTGTTTGATGCACAGTTACTAATGTCTCTAAAGTCTAAGTAATTTATAAGTGATTATTGTTTTTAAGTTATTCTCAACTTAATTATTTTAACCTTAACACAAATAAAATGTAGAAATCACAAAGTCTCTGAACTTGAGTCATGTTTTCTGTTCAAATGATAGAGTTCAAAGCAACACATAAATTGCACAAAAATGTCTTTGGTTCACACATTCACGGAAATGTCCTTGGTTCAAGTTTTGGTTTAGACACAACATAAAAACAGTGTTTGTATAAGAGGACAAATACACAAACAATTTAGTCTCTGCTGAAGCGTGCTGGCTGAATCACTTCGAGTTCGAACAGGTGGATGTTGAACCTTCGTTGGTGGTGCTGGAGACGTAGTGGATGTTGATGGGTTCAGGGTTGTACTAACAGGGGTTGTTTCTGGCGGGGCCGGAATCATCTCGTCATCAACTGGGCTGGATATGGGTGATGACTTGTGCTGGTAGGAGTCTGATGGTTTCAGAATGTCTTTACGATTTCTTCTGAACTCCCGGTTGCCACTCTGAACTATGTAGGATCGAGGGGCATCAGCTTGTCGCAACACTCTTGCTAGTGTCCACACCTTCTCTTGGTTAGTTCTGATGAAAATGTCGTCATTTGGTTGGACAGTTCGCAGGTTGTGGCGACCTTTGTAGTAGCGATGTTGGACAGACTGGTCAGTGCGACGAGCTTTTCTGACAACATCAGAGTTTCTTATCTTTAGTTGTTGTTTCTTTGCTGGAATGTTGGTTCTTAGTTGTCTGCCGAACAATAGAGATGCTGGTGATTTCGTGTCTTTGCCTGGTGTTGTTCGGTAGTTCAGCAATGCGAGGTAAGGGTCATCAGATTTGTTTAACAGTCTTTTAACAGTTTGCACCATTCTTTCTGCCAAACCATTGCTTTGGGGGTAATGAGGACTACTAGTTTGATGGATAATTCCCCAATTCTTGGTGAAAGTCTGGAACATCTGATTTGTATAATAGGTAGCATTGTCGGTAATAAGAATTTCTGGGATTCCATGACGGCTAAATATGGATTTCATGTGTGTGACGATGGAATGACTGGTTACATCAGAGACTTTAGCTATTTCAACATATTTGGAGAAATAATCTACAATGAGCAGATAGTCTGTTTGCTTCCATGTGAATACATCAGATGCCGTCTTTTGCCACGGATAGTCGGGCACTTCATGATTGATTAGTGGCTCTCGCTGTTGGCGGTTTCTGTACTTCAGGCATGTGTCACAGTTCTGTATCATGTTTTCAATATCTTTTGACATGCCAGGCCAGTACAGGGATTCGCGAGCTCTTCGTTTACACATGTCAATGCCTAACTGTCCTTCATGAAGATTTCTTAGCATCTTGGATCTCATAGACTGAGGTATTAGAAGTTGTTCACCTTTGAGAATTCGGCCGTCTTCAGTTGTTAAGGTCTCTCTGACATCCCAAAAGGCCTTGATATCGGATGGTATTTGAGATTTTTCTGTAGGCCATCCTTGCTCAATGAACTTAGTCAGAATCTGTAATTGTTGGTCTTTCATAATCTCTGGCTTCAGTTCTCTGTCCATTTCAGGTGTAACAGGTAAATTGTCCAAAAATGTATGAATTTGCATGGTGGCTTCTCTGTCTTCATCACTTTGAGGACTTGGTGTTGAAATTGGGTCACGTGACAGTGTATCTGCCACAAGCAATGTTTTTCCTGGCACGTAATTGATTTCTAGATCATACTTCTGTAGCTTGATCATGAATCTTTGGATTCTTGGTGGACATTTCTCGAGTGGTTTCCGAAAAATGTATTGGAGTGGTTTATGATCACTCTCAACTTTCACTTTTTTCCCATAGATGTATTGATGGAATTTGCCACATCCAAAAACCACTGCTGGTGTTTCTTTTTCTATTTGGGCATAGTTTCTTTCACTTTTGCTTAATGTTCTGGATGCGAATGAAATACACTTCCCATCTTGAAGGAGTGCAGCACCGAGTCCAAATTGGCTTGAGTCGGCGGATATGGTTACATCTTTGTTTGGGTCATAGTGAAATAGTGTTGGACTTTCTGTGATTCTTTTGTTGATGGATTGCTTAGCTTTTTCATGCTTGTCAGACCAGTGCCAGTGAACATCTTTCTGCAACAATTCTCTCAAGGGTTCTGTCAGTTCTGAGAGATTTGGAATGTATTTTCCCATGTAGGTCACCATGCCAAGGTAACGTTGAAGTGATTTCTTGTCTTCCACTTTCATGGCATTGATGGCCTCTGTTTTTTCAGGGTCAGGTCTCATGCCTTGTGCACTGATGATGTGGCCAAGGTACTTCAGTTCCGGTTGATTTATGACAGTTTTCTCTTTCCGGAATCTGAGATTGGCAGCGCGTGCAATGTCTAAGCATCATCGACTTCTTTGATCTAGTTCTTGCTGAGTTCCACCCCATACAATGACATCATCGAAGAATGATTCTATTCCTTCTTCCTCGCCAAACAGTTGTTTGATGTTTCTGTTGAAGACTTCCGGGGCAGAGCTAATGCCAAACGGACATCTTAGAAAGGAATATCTTCCAAATGGCGTGTTCATTGTGCAGAGTAGGGAACTAGGTTCATCTAATTCTAGGTGCCAAAATCCATGTGTAGCATCAAATTTGGAGAAAAATTTTGCTCCAGTCATCTTTGCTGTTATCTCTTCAGCGGAAGGCATTGCATAGTGCTCTCTTTTGATCGCTTGATTTAGGTCCTTCGGATCCATACATATTCTTAACGAGCCATCTTTCTTTTCGATGATGACCATGCTGTTCACCCATGACCAATCTGTTGGTTGCTCTTGCTTCTTGATGACTCCCATTTTCTCCATGCTGTCTAACTCTTTCTTCACCTTATCCTGTAGTGAGAATGGAATTTTGCGGGAAGCATGCACAACAGATTTTACACTTGGGTCAGTTTCAATGTGATAAGGTTTTGCAAGTTTTCCTAAACCTGTAAACACATCTTGGTAGTCTTTCATTATGTTTTTGTTGACTTTGTCACTGTTGGGCTGCTTGTCTTCTATGTGAAGTATATTGATCAGCTGCAATTTCTCTGCGGTTTCCAAAACTAGAATTGGCTCTTCACTTGTGTCAACAACATAGAAATTGACTTTGTCATCCATGATTTGCAAATGACAGGTTCCATTGACATCTAAGTTTTCACCTGAGTAGCTCTATAGTGTGTGACTTGTTGTTGCAATGTGCACATCAGTGTCTTTGTTAATCTGTTTAAAGATTTTCAGTGGTAACACATTGGCTTGAGCTCCTGTGTCAATCTTGAATCTGACGTTTGTGCCATTTATGTCTGTTGAGATGTAGGCTTGTTTTCCTATTCTTTCTTTATTGATCGCCTACGAAGTAACGATGAGCAGGTTCTTCTTCTTGCACTTCATCTTCACTGTCTGAAGCTATTTTGGTGAATTGTGGATCTGTTTTTTTGTCTTCGTCTTGCTCGGACATACAGCTTTGAAATGATTGGGTTTGCCACATTTCCCACATTCTTTCCCAAGTGCTGGACAGTTTCTGGGAGGGTGTTGGTAGCCACACTTCCTACATATGCCTGAACGTGCTTTGTTTGTTGGGACCATTTTTGTCTCTGCAGGACATTTCTTGGAGGCCTTTTTGTATTTGAAGGTCGCTTTCTTCACTACTTGGACTGTTTCTGCTTTGTCCATTAGCTTGATGTCTGCCTTTGACAACTTGTCAGCTTGACATATGGTGATGGCTTGGTCGAGTGTTAGTTAACTCACTCTGAGTAGACGTTCTTTGATTTGTCGTTGTGTATTCCCACGACTAATCTGTCTCTCACCATTTAATTCTTCAGGTTCCCAAAGTTGCAGTTCTGGGCTAGTCTCTTCAATTCTGTGACGTACTGGTCAATTGTCTCGTCACTAAGTTGAGCTCTAGTGTGAAACTTGTATCGTTCCAGTGTTACATTGATTTTTTGTTGACAATGTGTTTCAAATTTCTGGAACAAAACTTTGATCTTGCTCTCTTCCCCTTTCTTCTAATGTCCAGGTGCTGTAAACTTCTCTGCCTTGCGGGCCAATTATATAGAGGAAAGCAGAACATTTTTCTTTTTCTGAGCTGTTTTCATTGTTGTTTTCCATGATTTCCACCTTTCTGCCAGAGGAATTCCACTGTTGTCATTGTGAAATAGAAGTTCTGGAGGCTGTTTCAACTTGAGTGACATATTGAGGGCTTGCAAAAATTCTGTTGCAATTAGTTCAGTACAAGTACAAGGGTCTGTAAACAGCAAATTATCCTTTTTCAAGAGAGGTAATCAGTAGTGTCTGATGTACTTCGATAATTTCCTAGGTTCTGTCCCCTGGATTATCAGCTCTGTATGATAACTTCTATTTCTTGAGTTATCTCTCTCAGCTCGCTGGTATTGATGTTTCCTTTGGAGTTTTATCTTTCTCTTGTGCTTGACCTTCAATTTCGGCTTTTGTCTGTCGTCAGCGACGATCTACTGCACTTACCGAATAAAACCGAAAGATCAGCTTCGAGCGTGGTCGCTGGTTCATGTATCAAATTTCAATCACTGTCACTCGACATCTGAAGTAAACTGCGTTTACGATGATCAACAGGAAAACTGGGTTGTAGTACTTATCTGACACCATGTTATGTTCGTGTGTAGTGAGTTCTGGAGTACGAACGAATGACATTGACAGTGACAGCTGAACAGTGAATCAACATAACGCGGCCATGAACAGAACCAGAAGAGGGCAGATTTATTACGAATTGAATAGAGGCCAAAGTTACAACAATTAGGCCAAATACATAACAGCAGGCAAGGACTACAACAAGGCTTGAATGCTTTGAATGAATATTGTAATGCGTGGGGTTTGACTGTGAATACTGGTAAGACAGATTGTGTGGTTTTCAGCAAGGGAGGGAAGTCTGGATTTCGGGACAGATGGGTGTACAATGATAAAACTCTGGAAACCATTAGTTCCTTCAAGTATCTTGGGTTTACATATTAGTAATACAGGAAACTTTTCTAAAGGTATACAGGCGCTAGTGGATCAAGCACAGAGAGCTTTATTTGGTTTGAAGGCTTATTTGCACATAAATCCAGAGCTGAGTCCTTCGTTACAGCTACTGCTGTTCAATACATTAATAAAACCTATACTTTTATACGCTTGTGAAATCTGGGGATTTGCTGAAGCTTGGCCCATTGAGCGAGTCCATCTCACATTTCTGAAGTCTATTTTAGGTGTAAGAAACACAATTCCAAATGCTTTTATATATTTTGAATTGGGAGTTTATCCTCTAAAAATTGACCGATAGGTTAGTCTAATGAAATTCTGGGTTAAAATATTAGGCTTAGATGACAATAGTACAGTTAAAAAAGTTTACAGCAGATTATTATCAGCCACAGAAAACAACTGGGCTTCACTGTGTTAAAGAAAATGCTGGAGAAATCTGGATTTGGATACATCTGGGAAAGCCAAAAGGTTGATCAGTCTTCCTTGTTTTCATCTGAATTTGAACAACATCTACGTGACAACTTTCAACAAACATGCCGCAGTGATATAGAGCATTTAAGTGAGAATCGGCTATATAGACATAGCTGTTGAATTTTACTCAGAAAATTATTTACATGAAGTAAAGCAGAAACATTTAAGGATAGCCATAGCAAAGATAAGATTGGGCTCTCACAACTTTATGGTGGAGTGGAGAGGGGAAGGTGGCAGAGGCCTAAACTGGAGTATGTTATGAGATTGTGTGAGGCCAGTAATGAATTGGAGGACGAATTTCAGTGTTACTAACTTGCAAAAAATTTAAAGGTATAAGGAATGTTTTTACCGTCTTGGCTACTTGTTAGACCAAGCATGTTTAAGTTTATAAATTTTCTGTCATCGATGCACGATAGAGAACTACATTCGTTTGCACTGTTTTGCCATAAAGCTCTAAACGAATACAATCATGTTACTTTGTGACTTCTCCTGGCGAAGTCTGAAAACTGAATTCATCTTCGTGTGAAAAAATAGATTATACTTATAGTGATATCTTCAATTGTAATAAATTCACAACCGATAAAGGTGAAGAAAGATCATGGGGGGGGGGGGGAGGGGGGGGGGTAAGGATTGAAAAATGATGACTGTTGCTGGCAATTACAAGTTGTATACTATAGGTATGCTGCAGGGAGCGGAGAGAGTGAATGACCGGGCAATTTGTCTGTTTGTTTTTAGTGTTTTCAAAGATTGTTTACATGATCTGTATATTTTGAATTGGCTGCCAGGCCTACAATAAACTGAACTTGAACTTGAACTTGAACTCTGTAATTGTTGGTTGTGAGGTGACTTTGTGTAACTTGTAAATGTTTATTGGGCAGCATTCTCAGTTCTGAATGTCGGGTAACTGGGTTGAAGGCCCTGATAGTGTTAATCAGCATGACAATGCACCATTGAACTCAAAAGATGAGTTGCCATTAAATCCCTAATGAGAAGGCCCTGGGTTCGATCCCCAGTCCTTGCAAAAGTTTTTTCATGCTTCCTGTGTCCACCCAGAATTAAATGGATAGAGAGGGCTCGTCGAAAGTAAAGGAGGCGAGGAAAGCAATGGCAAACTACCCCATAAAGCCGTATGCCAAAAACAATCAGAACCGTACTTCTGATTCCCAGATTTAAAGCAAGTATGGGTGCCCTTTACCATCTTTTTTTAACCTCATAAGTCATATCACTTTTGTCAGTGATCCGGTTTAGGAGGCAGCCAGTGGTGAGAAATTGGGAACTCATCTTAATGCTCCTTGGTAGGTCTTAGGGTGACAAAAACTTGTAAGATCATTAATATATGAATACGAGCGTAAGCCAACAAATAGATACGTGGATAGTGGTTCAAAATAAATACCAGAATGGTTTATATTGGAAGCTAGGGTCTAGACAGCTTATGTTGAGATTTGGGGGTGAGAAAGAACGGCGGTTTTTTTGCACCTCTCCAAAGCGGTGAGAAAGAACGGCGGTTGTTTTGCACCGCTCCAAAGCGGTGAGAAAGAACGGCGGTTGTTTTCGCACCGCTCCAATGCGTTTATTTATTTACTTATATATTTAATTAATTTCACTGCAAACTCGGAAAATTCTCATCCCGTCAAGGAAATCATGATTAAGCACCAAAGACTGGACGAAACGGTATTTTTTTTCTAGGGGAAGCCACTGCCGAACAAGTTCAAACGGATTGCTCATCGTTACCAGTTCCCTCCGATCGGCGCCTCGTATCGAAATGTCAAAAACGTAACAAAGACAATTGCCGACGAAGGTCAGGGCTCGTCAGCCACTTCGAGAGTACTTATCATTGTAAACGCGCCCCACCAAACTGCATTTTCTATGGCCGCCAATCTTCTTTGATACAGGAGTGTCAGTTCCGATAAAATAACTGGGTGACGTGAAATTCATTATTCATACACATGAAATCTTCATGAATAAATTATACCCTTAAAGATGAAAGTGTTGTAAACATTAACTTGTCCATACCGGGTATCCTTTCATGCTGCTGTTCAGATGAATTGTTTTCTTGCTTTAATAATACTTGGGGGTTTTGGTTTAATGAAACTCAGAGGTTTTTAGAATAAATGTACAGTTCCGTCAGGTCGCTCAGCTCAAGAACATCACTAATGAGTTCATCGTCGATATCGTTTTTGTACCGATATTGCAGCAATAGGGTTGAAAGTTGAGATTATAAGGCTATGACATCTAGTATGGTGCGGAAGCACTTTGCATTTTAGCAATACCATGATAATGAAGAAATTAGTTATCCTGTGTTGCAAATGGTCACCCCCCCCCCTCTCTCTCTCTCTCTCTCTCTCTCTCTCTATATATATATATATATATATATATATATATATATATATATATATATATATATATTGTAACAGCTGAGGTTGTTCTAGCACGTTATAGTAGGGGGGAGTTAGTTGATCTAACTACAACCCTTTAGAAAACGAAACTATTACAGCTGTAAAATAAATAAACACGAGATCCGACGATAGATTAAATAATACTAAAGTTTAATAACTGTATAGTGAACAATAAATTACTAGGAAGACACCAGCGAAACTAAATATCTACGCCACACAAAAGGAAACTCACTTACTCACCCCACCAACCACTCACACAGGTCTATATATATAAACATTCCTACAGAAAGTTCCCAAAATAAACGTTACCTTTGCCCTCGCACAAACTGACCAATCACGCATCAATACGTCATCAGGTTACATCACTCAAGGCCAAATCTGGCGTAAACATTCGTTTCCACAACGTTATCGAATGTTCGGGAACATACTAATATTTACTGAACGAGTCAAAACACCTGACAACAAGCGAGCGAGGAAAAAAACTACTCACTAGGAGAAGAAGGTCAGGTCACGGAGTACAGTACACTCTAGCGGTTGTCAAGAAGAAATGAACACATGCTCACCAGTGTAACAAGAAAACGGGGGAGGGCAAGGGATAGCTTGCATATGCTACACAACTCCCCAATTTAAGTTGAATATTTTTCAACTCCAAAACATTATTCAGCGTCTGCAATATCTTGAAAAAACAATCTTACAGTACTCCCAATCTCACAAAGGTAGTTGCTAATTCTATTACAATTATTAACAATTTCAGTGTCTTCCCGAATGTCATCACAAATACAATACAATGCAGTGTACTTTGCATCACTAATACCATAACTAATACAATACCATCATTGCTTCCCAATAGTAAACATTAGGCCTACTAGTCAAAATAACACAACGCCACCACTGTGGTGAAACAATGGTCAATGATATTATTACAAATCATATAAGGTGAAACGATGGCCCATCGTTTACATAATGCTTCGTGCACGAATCATAGCATATAACTTGTTGTACATAACATGGTTATCTCCAAAATGTATAACTCATACGTACAATCACAAAAATACCAATACATACCGACCACTGGTTAGGGTCTTTCTTCATCATATTAGGTCAAAACAAGTTACAACATTGCAACATAACACAAACACTGCTTGCTCGCAGTCCCCATTTGGGTTACATTTTCCAAAAATTACACCAAGTTCCATTGGTAACTAATATGACATAGCATAAAATCAAAATGTGACTAACACATCATGACTCTCTATCAGCCATCAATTCAATATTCAGTCACAGATGAACTATGTCCCCAATTACAGTACAATACTGCCGTCCTAGCAATTCATCTAGTAGGCAAAAGTATGGGTTACAATGCATTTCACTGATAGTGTACTACTTTAAAATACCCTGCTCAGGAAATCGGCACAGACATTTTCTCTGCCTTTTACGTAGTGAATCCTGAATCGATAAGACTGTAAAAATAAACTCCATCGTAATAACTTTGGACTGTCAAACTTGGCAGAGTTCAAAAACTCTAATGACCGATGGTCAGTTTGGAGCACAAACTCCTTTCCATACAAATACAAAGTAAACTTTTTTACAGCCCAAACAATAGCTAAACATTCGCGCTCTGAGACCGAATATTTTGTCTCACGAGGCAATAGCTTACGACTAGCATATGCCACAGGGTACAACTTTCCCTCGTGTTCCTGCATAAGACTAGCGCCTAATCCGCGATCTGATGCATCAGTTGCTAAGACAAACTCTTTGGAAAAATCTGGCAAACATAACACGGGTTTGGATATAATGACATTCTTCAAAGATGTGTACGCTTTCTCCTGCGTTTCATCCCACTGAACTATATTGGGCTGACCCTTTCTAAGTAAATCAGACAATGGTGATGCAATCGCTGAAAAGTTAGGAATAAATTCATGGTAATATCCCACTAATCCTAAGAATGCTTTCACTTCCTTCTTAGTGGTGGGTCTGGGTGCGTCTCGTACCTTACATACATTCTCTTCTAACAGGCCAATCATACCTTCTCCCACTAAGTGTCCAACAAAGTCTACTTCAGACGTTCCAATCAGACACTTCGATGGTCTTGCAGTTAATCCAGCTTGGTCCATCCTCTGCAGTAAGTCCTTGAGAGTCTTCACATGCTCGTCGAATGTCTCTGTATGAATCAGCAGGTCGTCCACATATGCTGTCACATTGTTCATTCCACGGATCAATGGCTTTACGACCCTGTTCAGCGTGGCTCCTGAGTTCATCATCCCAAAAGGCATCCGAATGAATTCATAGTGCTCGCCCATGGTGACGAACGCCGTCTTGGGAATGTCTTGCTCTCGAACTTTCACTTGCCAGTATCCCTTGCTCAGGTCAATCCGAGAGAATAATTTTCCTCTCGAGAGACTCTGAAACACTTCTGATGGCGCTGCTGTCGGATGAGGGTCGAATACTGTGATCTTGTTTAACCTCCTGTAGTCGATGCAGACTCGGTTGGATCCGTCCTTCTTCTTGACGACAACAATAGGTGAAGCATAAGCTGATGAGCTCCTTCGAATGATGCCCAGCCGTTCCATGGTGGTAAGCTCCTCCTTCAATGAGTCGCGCATAGCGTAGGGCACCGGGTATGGTCGTTGACGAACTGGTACTTCTGTCGTCAGGTCGATGCGATGTTCACCCAACTGACAGCATCCATGGAGATTGGTGAAGACGTGCTGGTAATTCTTCACCACATCGCAGAGTTCTTGACGTTGTTCCGATGTCAGTTGCGTTCCATACTGGACATCTCTGTAGCTTTCCTTCTGGTCCCAGCTTCCTAGGTCGGCAAGGTCCTCCGTCGTTCCACCGTTGTCGCCTTCCAGGTCGCAGTCCTCGATAATTGTCATGCCAGCTGACTCCACGGGTTGACTCTTGTCCAGCATGTCGTCCTCTGCCAGTACAGTCTCAGCACTATCACCGCCGCCGTCCTTTATGGCGTTGACATGTCCAGGCGTGATATCTCTCCTACTGTTGTCCATCCCACACATCTCGGTCACAATAGGTCTCGGTTCCATTGCCACTGCTGCTGCTTTTGACGTCCTTGGAATGTATCTCTTGAGGAGGTTGGCGTGCAAGGTCTTTTCTTTTGCACCCATCTTGACTCTATAGTCGTTAACACCGACAACTGAGACTACCTTATATGGTCCCTTCCATTGGACTAGGAGCTTGTTAGTGTTCGTCGGCAGTAGCACCAACACTTCATCTCCGGGGCGGAACTTCCTCTCTCGCGCCTTCCGGTCGTAGTAGGTCTTCTGTCTACCTTGAGCCTTGGAGAGTTCTTCCGTCGCTAACTTCCATGTGTCCTCCAGCCTCTCACGTAGTTCCATGACGTACTGGTAACTGGTCTTCGTTTCCGGCTCCTCTACGTCCTTGGTCCATAGTTGTCGTAAGATGTGCATTGGTCCTCTCACAGTTCTCCCATACAGCAACTCGAATGGGGCAAACTTGGTCGACTCTTGGGGAACTTCACGATATGCGAAGAGCAGCGGGTTGATGTATCTGTGCCACTGCTTGGGTTGCTCTGCGCACAGTCGTCTCAATGTTTTCTTCAGTGTGCCGTTGAATCGCTCCACCAACCCGTTGCACATAGGGTGGTAGACTGTAGTGGTCGACTGTCGAATTCCCAGTAGTCTATTCGTTTCCTTCATGACATCTGACATAAACTGGGTCCCTTGGTCGGACAAGATCTCTTCGGGCACACCCAAACGGCTGTAGATGTTCACTAAGGCTTCTGCTACCGTTTCTGCGTCGATCTTCTTCAAGGGTGTGGCTTCGGGGTAACGAGTAGCGTAGTCTATGTACACCAGGATATACCGATGTCCACCTTCACTTGGGGGGTCGATAGGTCCTACTAAGTCCACGGCCACTCGCCTAAATGGTACGTCCACTACTGGCATACTCTGCAGGTGCACCTTTGGGGTCGCTCCTTTGTTCACCGTCCTCTGGCATATGTCGCATGAGCGGCAGTATCTCGCGACGTCACCTTCAATTCCAGGCCAATAAAAATTGCTCATAACTCTGTCTTTGGTTTTCTTCACGCCGAGGTGTCCTCCGACGATCGAGTCGTGGGCTACACTCATTACATACTCTCTCAGTTTCTCGGGTAGTACCACTTGCCTCATAACCGTCGCCTGTCTCAGGTCCTTGTAGATCCGGTACAGTACTCCTCCATGTTTCTCAAAATGAACAGATTTATTGCCTCTATTAGTTGGGATCTTCTTCTGCTCTAACTTCCTAATGACTTCGTCTTCTTCTTGGAGTCGGATAAGTTCCTCTCTATCCACTCCCGCGTGCCGTTCTGCCCTCGGCACCTTCAGCGACGTAGACCGGTCCTTCCTCTTCTCCTGGGCCCTCGTGGTCACCGCTCCTACCATCACCTCAGTATCAGGGTCGTACGGGTCCTTCGCTCCGTCCACGTTCCCGACTACTAGGTCGCAGATGGTCTCCGGGAGACACAGCGCCGTCACTTTGCCCGTCAGGTAAGGCGTCTTCACGTCGATAACGGCTTCCTCCGCCGCTAGCAAGGAGTTATCGATCCTCGCGATAAGTTTCTTCCCACCGGTGAGCTGTCCGTGGTCCACCAGTGCTCGCCGCACCACTACACCTTCACAGCCGGTATCTCTTAGGACATCTACCGCTCGATTTCCAATCAAGCCCTTCATCACTGGTAACTTCAGTTTCTCCACGGTCCTTCCGTCACTGCATCCTCCGCAAGTAACAGGCACCGCTAACTGTAGCTTCCCGTCCTTCATTACCGCTTGAACGTTGATGCTGGTGTCAGCCGTCGTCGCATCCTGTCTTGACGACTCGTCCGCCGCTATAACTACGGCCGCCGCCGCCTTGTTCGGCTTGCCTCGTCCCATATCCTTCTGGGCTGGACACATCCTCCGAACGTGGCCTGGCTTTCCACAAAGGTAACATTTCAACTCACCTTTGTCGTTTAACTTTGCACGACACTCCGTCGCCTTGTGTCCCGGCCTCTGGCACCTATGGCAGACCTGTGGGCTTCTGTCTCCGTTGGGCCTCTGTCGCACTGGCCGGCTCTGCAGTCTGGCGCTCCCGCTGAGCGTCCGGTTCCTCGCTACCAGGTACGCCTCCGCTGAATCTGCGATGTCCTGTAGCGTCTTCGGTTTCCTCTCCCTCACATGGGTTGCAAGGTCTGGTGGGCAAGAATCCATGAATTGCTCTCTGACGAACAGGTCTCTCACTCCTTCATAGGTCTCCTCCGTCTTCGACAGCTTTATCCACCTCTCTAGATAGGTCTTGATCCTGGTCAAAAACATTCCAACATCTTCTCCATCTTCAGGCTTACCTTGTCTGAACATGAGTCTGTATCCGTCCTCTGACAGGTTGTACCTCTTCTGCAACGCTTCCTTGACCTTGTCGTAGTCCTTGGCTTCGTCGATCGGTAGTCTGCAGAAGCACTCCAAAGCTCTCCCGGTCAGCAGGGCAGACAGTGATGTCGTCCAGGTGGATCTGGGCCATTCAGCTGTCTCAGCAAACCTCTCAAACCGCAGCAACCAGCTATCCAGATCGTCCTTCTTGTCCTGAAATGCAGGTAGCTTGGGTCTCTTGGAACTGGCGTGGTCGCTGGTCCCCTGCGTCGACTCGCCTCCACGCTGATGGCGGATCCTCTCCATCTCCAGCTCGTGTTGTCGTTGAGCCTCCTTCTCTTGAGCCTCTATCTTCAGTTGCTCCATGCGATCTTGCCTCTCTCTCTCTCTTTCCTCCCTTAGGCCTTCACGGATGTAGTCCTGTCTCTCCTTCCCAGTGAGCTCCAAGGCCTCTACTTCCTGGCTAAGCCTTCCAATAACCTCTGACATGTTGTAGATAGCTTGTCGATGATATTCTACAATAAACTATGTAAATAAATCTAGTAATTTTGATCTGGTCCGCTCGAATATGGTCGGATCCCGGACGAGCCCCCAATATGTAACAGCTGAGGTTGTTCTAGCACGTTATAGTAGGGGTGAGTAAGTGAGTTTCCTTTTGTGTGGCGTAGATATTTAGTTTCGCTGGTGTCTTCCTGGTAATTTATTGTTCACTATACAGTTATTAAACTTTAGTATTATTTAATCTATCGTCGGATCTCGTGTTTATTTATTTTACAGCTGTAATAGTTTCGTTTTCTAAAGGGTTGTAGTTAGATCAACTAACTCCCCCCTACTATAACGTGCTAGAACAACCTCAGCTGTTACATATATGTATGTATGTGTAGAGGGTGTTTAAGACCAAACCCATTGGCATACCTTTTTTTTCCTGCCGAATGGGACGTTCATTTTATAGATCTTATCGCTATTATTTATTTTATTTTTTTTAAGTTCCAACACTCACCCTGAATCAGCACAGATTATAGAAAGCTTGAGATTTTCCCCTTCCCTCACTATTATCAAAGAACTATTTACTGAAATGACAGTTTGGTTGCATTCTTGTTCACAGTGACAATGCAGATTCTGTAGTACAGTTACCGACAGAGCCTCAGTTAAATACATGTACATGCTGCTATCTTGCAACGTCCTCAGTTCACTGCAGCATTCATAAGCAAAGGCTAAGAAGTAAGATCTTTGTCTCTCGAGGGTCTCAACGTTGTGAGAACGCCTCGGTCTCAGCCTATGGCTATTGCCATTGACCCACGTGTATTCATAAGCAGTTTACCAACGAAGCCAGTCATTCGGCCGAGACAAAGATTTGGCTATAACCAACCACAACCAATCATCATTACGTTGGCTTGACCTTCCAATTGCAATAAGTATGCCCAGACAAAGGCTTCCTAAAAATGGGAGGAGCTTATATTGCGAGCCAGCTCTCAGATCCGAAAGAATGAACACCGTACATGGTGAGTTACAGGTTGTTCATCCTTCGTGATCCGGTGGAAACTGCGGGTGCCCATAAGATGAACATCATACATCTTTATTTGCACGATATTCATTCTCTGTGATCATGTGGAAAGCGCGGCTGCCCGTAAGATGAACATCATACATCTTGACTTGCACGCTTTTCATTCTCTTTGATCAAGTGGAAAGAGCGAATGCCCGTGCGATGAACACCGTGCATCGTTAAATACACGATGTTCATCCTCAAAATGTGATATAAGTGAAATCGTAAAAGTATCGATATCTCTACCATTTATCAACATACAGTAATGAGACCGGTAACAAAATGTAGATCGTTCTTTGCAGATTTATTTTATTAAAAAAAACAGAATATCGCAAATTTTGGATTTATACGGTTTTCATTCTATGCATACGATGTGACCTTAGTTCATGTCAGCAGAACAGTCTGTAGCCGATAAGACATGGGTAGTAATTACCCACTTAAGAATTATGCATTAAATATTCTGTTGATTATTCTTGTTTTACACAACTGTGTCTTCAATAACACATAATTTGCTATGTACCATTTACTTGACTGGATTGTAACAAGTTCCCCGACAAGCACACAATGTGCTGCATTTTACCTTGGCTGCACATCATTTACAAGGTGGTTCGCAAATCTTCTTGCAATGGCAAGTAATAAGAGTTTGAGTTTTGGAAATCAATGATTTGGTTAACCATAGAGGCTGCCATCTATTGGTATCACTTTCCTTCATCCAACCCCATTTTGAAGGATCAGGCATAGCAGGACAATATTGATCAAAGTTTGTCCCTCTATATGACCTGCTTGATATGCAGCCGGAGAGTGTGTTGAAAGAGATCATCTTTTGAGGGGGGCATATGTTTAAAGTCTTTGACTTTGTAAATGAAAAGTTCAAGGCAAGTAGCGTTGACAGATGTGATCTCTGAGGAATTGTTGTAGAGTCGTACAACAAATGCCTCTATGTAGGACATGATATCATCATCAATCCATTGTGGAAATGTTGATAAATGGAGCAGGGCTGGAGTTAGGTCTGGAAATTCTTGCCACACATTCCAATCTGTTTTCTTCCCCTTCTCGCAAAATGCTAAAGTGGTGTCGCACCTTGTCAAGGAGTGAAATGCTGACAAAGCTCGAGACTTGCTGGGCCCAGGTGTTGTGCAATACGTTGAGTAGGAATGTACTTGTGCGCCTTACCAGATCCAAAGGAAATCCACAACTCATCAAGACAGAGATCTTGAACACATGAGACAGCAATAACCACAGCATCACTGTCACTGGAACGAATTATGATCCGTTTGAAATCGTGAAGCGTGGCAACATGGATGAAAATGCGGGCATCTGCTTCTTCGTGTGTACAGGGAGCAAGCCCTTGTGATGTTGATCTGATAGAACTGAGCACATTTTTTCCAAATGTAGAAACAATTTCTTTGCCTTCTACACATAATCTGAATTTGTTCTGCTCATATAGAAAACAACTCTGTTTTGTTTGCATCAACACGCAAAAAAAGTCTGCCAGTTTCCCGGCATTCTGGAAGATAATGTCACACGTCACCGAACACCTTCACCTCGTCTTTGCCGAGTACCAAACTTCAGGCTGTCAGGTTTGTATTATTATGTCCCATACAACATCCAGTCGAGAAACATTTTGAAGGCAAGAAAGAATGTAAGGTACAAAAACATGGTCAGCGAATTCTTTTAATTCCTTGAAACACAAGACCCGGCCTTAATGACTGTGCAACAAAAGCTCCATCGAGAATCATAACATCAGCAGTGGGAGTCGAAGCTGAAAATTCTATCTCTGATTCCAAGCATTTTATGATTTCTGATTTGGTTCCTTTGTGCATCTGGCCTGCTGAAGAAAGGCTTGGTGGAATTTCACTATTTTCGTGAGAAAAGATTTCCCTTCCTGCATGTCCTGAAAGTATCATGTGCACTGTCATGAGTCAAGTGTTATTAAGTCTCACGCAGAGCCGTGAGTTGTTTTTTTTACCAGGGCCATGAGAAATTGGCTGGTGGCCTTGAGCGGTCCTCGCGAATTATTGTTGGTGAGTAAGAAATTGCAAAGTTAAACTGTTAGATTCACGCTTTTGGGTTTTGGGTGTTCGTGATTAAAAGTAAGGCAGTGAGGGTGCGGAAAGGTGGGGATGTTTGACATTATTAAGTATGACTAGACCAAGTTTTGCACGTGAACTGGCTGGTAGAACAGTGCAGACGTATTCCTACATTCAAAATGGTGGAAGTTTTCGGCCAATGCGATTGCTGAACTAATTTTGCCAGCGGATTAACCCTGCTGGGTATTTGGCCATATAAAAGATCGTGTAACGCTGAAATTCATTGAATACAGACGAGCAGAAGCATCGTGTCGTGACGTATCTCCGGTTGGCCAGTACCTGAACTGAGTGGCACGAAGACTAGTCCATCGTCGTCGGACTGAAGTAGCCTAGAGAGAGAGAAAGCTCATAAAAAGAAAGCTTTTGGTTGGACTGACCTTAAGAGTCCACGCTGCGCTCTTCTGATGTTCGCACCTACTAGCTAGGCGTGACAACGGTAACTCATCTTTTTCACTAGTAATTGATAGAAGTCCAGAGATAGGGAGGAAACCCACAGCCTCGTAGGAAGTCTGAGAAACCCACAGCTTGGACTCGACGAACGAGTGTATTGTTAGCTTGTGTCTCATTACGGCACGAGCTCACTGATAATTGATATGAATGTTAGAGTCATTAGCTGGATAGAATTATATGCACAAGCTTCTTAATACCTGCAAGCCGAAATCGTGCTTCTGTAGGCTTTGAATGGACTGGGCTTTCCTAGCTTTCAGTGTACCTTGAGAACCCATATTATTTCTGGAGAGTTGTCTGGCGACTGGCCAGTGGCGACTCAACTACTATATAGATTGATATCTTATTTTTCTTATAATATACCATGTGGATATTGAGTGCAGTACAATTGATAGAAATATAGTCACATAACTATGCTACATTAAGTTAATAAGTGGAAGCTTTTGCTTTTTGAATATACCTCTATCGTCTTTTGTTATATTAATATTTATTACATATGGCCCGGCCGGCCTGAGAAATCTATACTTTTGTTATTTAATAAATTCTTGTGTGTCTGTGTCCGAGTGTGAGTTAGCTGCCTCCTCGTGCAGTCACTACATCCCCAAAACATTAACTCTGCTCGTGACATGCACTACTTGAGATCTTTCCTCTTTGAAAGATGCAATGTCAGAATTTTCGTTGCTTTGTGGAAATTTTATTGAAAACAGTGGCAAATTTGTTGAGGTGAATCTTTGCTGACCATGGAATTGGAGCTTTTTGTATTCGCTGTGAAAAAAAATTCACTGTGCTAACAATATTGTGGCCCATGACTTGAGATGTTTCTAGTGAGACCAGATCACCGGTATCTTCTAAAAAAGGATCGTCTAATTCAGAAAATGCATTAATCAACGAGTTTGTGTCTTCTTTGAAAGTTTCTTGGACTTTTTTGTACTCATCATGATGTTTGTTTTTTAAGGACGGTGGAGCCTGCTCAAATTCTTCTGTTATTCGTGCAAGCTCGAGTCCTGCAATCACAAACCGTCTAAGAGTTCGGGGTCTTCATTGACTCCAATAACACCACCATCACCTTTTTACTGTGCAAATGAGCTGCTCATGCATTTGGTCAAGAGCGAGACAGGAGAAAGATCGCTCTGTCTTCTGCCCAACAAATGTCCCCTCCACAAACTCTTTGTAGATCTGTGGGTGCATTTCCTTCAATGCACATATGTCTCGCAAGTGAATGGGCAGATTGCGTGCATAATGTATATGGTCTAGAGCGAAAATCCATGGCGTGAGGTGTTGAAGACTTTCAAGGTACAAATGAAAATTTGCTGTACGGTTTTGCTTTCACAAACTGAAGCACTGTGTCACAAGTGGAGTGAGCGCGATTAAAAGGATTGCTGTAAATTGGGTTTAGAGTTGTCAGATTAACTCACGGGATAGTTGAGGCAGACAGTTAACTTGAAAGCGTGCAATGACACGAGAAAAGTGTTGGAGTTATTGAGGTAGCGTCTGGGTAATGAAAAGTCACTGCAAGCTCAGAAGTTCAAGAGAACAGACGTGTGAGAGGCAGTCTTGAGTTTGATGTATTCCAGTGAAGACTGGTAGGTTGAATTATAAGGATTTGTAATTGTGATGATAAATCTACTATATTCTGATGATGATAATGATGCAAATAAGTTATATGCGAGGACTTAAGGAGTGTGCAAGTAATTCATTACTGTATAAATAGATGTGAACAATGAGCGAGATACGTATGTTAGGAGCATAGATTCTTAGCATAGTCGGAGTGCTGTGTAATACTGTGAGTGTGTGTTACAGTAGAGATGTGCGGCTGTGTAGTGTTTGCGTGAGTGTTGGCTGTGTGGTGGGTGAAATGTGGAATGTTGTGTGTACGCTTGATGGGTCGTAATGAGTGGTGAGTGTATAGTAAGTACATAGTATTATAGAGACGTGATGTTATTCTTTATAGGTGAAGGGTACAGGCTGTAAGCTGTAGCGGCCGTAACTGAAGTGACGGGGTCGGGCTGTGATGCCACCGTCAGGACCTAGAGGACATAGACAGGGCTGGGGATGTGCGCCAGTATCTGAGTGCTTCCGCCAAGGGTAGCTGTGGCGTAAGACCGACAGGCAGCCCAGTATCCGTGGCAGTCTGATTCGGGGAATCGAGGCTGGCCATATTTATGAGATATATGTATTAAGATATTGTACTGCAAGGTAGTGCAGGCATTGATGTTAGGCTGAGGCCAAAATTTCATATTTTAAAGAAGTGAATATACTGTCGTGGAATTGGAAGTGGAATGAATGATTGAGGGGAACGAGTACTGTATGGTATTTATTGGATTGTACTTATTAATGTTATAATAAATGTGTGAGCCTGCTTGACTGTTTTGTTAATTGCTATACTTGTTTGTTTGTGATTGTTCGTCTGTCGTATTGAGGGCATCTCCCAATCTGGGATGTGTTACACACTGTTAGCTCCAGTTCCATCGTTTAGTGCCAATACATGAACTGGGGCTCTTTTGTCCCGTTGTTGCTGTGTCCAGAGTTCAAGTGACATAATTACCGCATAGCTTAAAGTGCAAAAAAAATGAAATTTTGGCTAAAGCAGACCTTATATGCAAATTTTATCCCTTCTAATGAATTCAGCACCCTTTTAAACCAATATATAGACACCTTTTTTGCATTTATGCCATATTTTAACTAAAAGTTATGCTTCTTTCTAATTGGTGGTACTGCTCCGTGGCAGCCATTTTTAATTTATGCAAATAAGAGTCAAATTATGCAGCCACCACTTGTGTCCTACCCTAAAATTTCTTAGATTGGTAAAGGCTACTTGTGTACCAAAAGGCACCTTTCTAATTAGAAGTGTAGGCAATGTTGCCTAAGTCAGCCCACTATATATGTAGTAGGTTTTGCGACGGAAAGATTGTTATCCTCAACAGCTGATTAGTTCCAAAGCGCGCAAATTTTCGGTCTCTGAGACCTTTGATGATGTTGTAATGGGGGAAGAAGATGGAACTAAGGGTGGGGGGGGGGCGGAAGTGGGATGGCTAGGACTGGTGATGACAGTAACAGATGAATGAAAGAAAGTATGGCCAAATTTGGAGTGAAAGAAATTAATTTTCTGTTCAGCTGTGCAGGTTGTCTGTGGAATGCGACCCAAGTGGTCGCCAAGACAATGAATTAATTAATCTTGTGGGACACTGTGAGCTGGCTAATTGTCGGCCATGGACTGAAGCGAATATCAATTATAGGTCGGTTTTGTTTAATTCCTAAGGCCCGGCGCGCACTATCCTGTTTTGCTTGGCAAAGAGTTTACAGTGCTGCACACCACGCGAAAGATTGCTTGCATTGAACGGATAGTTCATTTTAACATAGTGCGCGCCGGGCCTAATGTACGAACAGTGGGCAGCAGTGAACTGTTTCTGTAGTGTTGGTTTTCCAGTCATCGACGTTTTCTCTGGAAACAATCCCAATCTATTTTCAAAATGTGCTAGAAATCCTGGTGTTCTGTTCAATAATGATGTGTCTATGACCAGTGAAATCAGTCACTCGATTCGAAGAATGTACAGAGTAATAAAGATCGAAGAAAATAGGTGAATTATGGCACACTAATTCGACTGGCAAAGGCACCCTATTGGTAACGCCGCTGGACTAATGCAGGAAAGAAATTAGAAAACTGCAAATAGTACAAACTAATGTGTCATGATTACAGTTTTATAAATGCCGTGCTAGGTCACGACTTCAGTGAGTTAATTTTTACGATGTTATTAATTATAACCAGCGTAAGTGTCCTTGAGCTGTTCTCGTGAGCAACATGTTTTGAGTAATGTTTTTTCGACAAAAAACTGTAGATGGTTAAAAAGGAATATGTGTAGGTAAACCAGGGATGGCAGAGCAGCTCCAGTTCGTGAGTTAATAGCATTGTTAGAGGGTGTGAGGTGGTTGTAATTGACTGTTGACATTCAGTGGTTCGTGAAAGCACGAGTTGTTAATTATTCGTGCTGAGTCAATTTAATAAGATTTTTGGATTTAATTGTTATTAACCTATTTAGAAGACGACCTTGTCTGTCTTAGTGCAAGGCCGTAACCGACTCACACATAGAATGTATTAATACTGCGAGATGAGCTCGCATGGCTGCACCAATCAAATCTAGGCATTTGGACGGTAGTTTGCAGGTGGCTAGACATTATAAAAGTCAGCCCATACCTATGTCCATTATCACATGCAGAAAAGTATCCACTGCGAAGTGGTCGGCTAATTTCGAGCCAGATCGAAACAGAGACGCAGCAGAGCAGTCCATCTATATGAGGAGCCTAGAAATGACGAGCTCCAGGTGATAGCTATTCGGACTTTGTCCACTATCCAACGCTCTTGTTGATATTCCCTGGTTCTTGGTAGCCAGGGAAAAATGGTATGCATTGTAATTGTATGTCAGAATTCAGATGTTACCAGCAGTGTGGGAGTCTACTCCTAGAGTCACAGCCAGGCAGTGCCAGTATTATAATATATGTCTTGAGCCATTGCAATTGAGTTGGCGTGTGCTGAGACAGCGAAGACAATAATTTGTATTAAATATCCTATGAGTCATTAGTTATATTTGATCCAGTACTGGGATCTTTTGGTCCATTCTAAAATTGTATTTTTTTGTGCAGTTACCTTGATAGTCATTACATATATATGTTATCTTTATTTAGCTAACTCAATACATTATTGTGGCCCTACAGGCCTGACAAAACTATTTCATTTGAGTTGTTTAATTAATTCCAGTACGAAAGTTTAGTGACTGTGTTCGCCGGGTGTGTGTTTTCCTCTTGAATTGCAGTCGTTTGCTATAAACCACATTCGCGACATAATGCTTGCACTGGCTACCTGTAGAAAAACGAACAATGTGTAAGCTGCCTATCTTGTGGCACAAACGTATACAATGTACAAAAACGCACCAACTTATTTAACGGATGTTTGACTCTTTATGTGCCATCATGACATCTTAGACCATCTGCAGGCACTAAAAGGTTTAAAATTCCTAAGATGGGTGAAAAATCTTTTCTTTTCAACGGCGTCAGATTTGGAATTCCCCTCTTTGAGAAAGGCTGAAAATTTATGACTTTTAAATTTTAAACATCAGCTGACGAGTCATCTTTTTTACACTCTGAATGTCCATCTACACCTAGTTATGTTTTGTTTTTTTCTGTAAATATGCCTGTGTATTGTGTGTGTGATTTATATGATATAAATGTTGTAAAGCCCTTAGAAGTCAGAGCCTTGTTCTTAACGGGAGAAAGCACTGTATAAATGCTGTGTATTATTATAATTATTAGTATTGCTTTTATTATCTGTCGTGTATGATAGGCTATAAGTATTATATATGTGGCAGAATGGAATATGTCTTCTAGAATGGCAATGAAATTATACTATATCTATATTAATAAAAGTGAAACCTTACGACAATCGCAGCACGCCTTTCGCTACTCCTCTGTTAATGCTGATTCGGTGGCCCCAGTGCCCAGACACTCCACGGGTTGAATGGGATTGTTAGAAGGCGCTGGCGGCCATCAAAGGACGGGCCACGACTCATTATTTGAGTCATCGTGTTTGTAAATGGAGCAGCGTTTGGGCATTTGACTATGAGAAGGTTTATCTGTCTGTCTGTTCTATCTATCTATCTGTCTGTCTATTTATCGATCTATCTATTGATCTATCTATCTATTCTATCTGTCTATCTATTTATCTATCTATCTATTCTATCTATCTATCTATCTATTCTATTTAGCTATCTATCTATCTAGTCTATCTATCTTATCTATCTATCTATCTGTCTGTCTGGCTGTCTGTCTATTTATCTATCTATCTATTCATCTATTTATTCGATCTATCTCTCGATCTACCTATTCTATTAATTTATCTATGTATCTATTCTATCTATCTTATCTATCTATGTATTCATCTATCTATTCTATTTGTCTATCTATCTATTCTACTTCGTTCCTGTTGAAGTCTTTTATTGTTTTTTTCACTTGACAAAGGCGAAAGCCGAAAATTTGTGTATTTTTTGTCTTCTCTTTAGTTTGCTTTGTATTGTTTGGGTTTTATTTCTCACGCGGGGCTTCGCAACATACAACCTTTTCTTTTTGCCCAATTTTGACTTTTGCTTATAGCCCTGCTGCGACCCCACAGTTTTTCTGTGGTTTTTATGATATTTCTATTCTACATGTATCTATCTTATCTATCTATCTATCTAGCTATCTTTATCTGTCTCTCTCTCTGTCTTTCACTATCTGTCTCTCTCTCTCTGTGTCTCTCTATTTGTCTCTCTATCTGTCTCTCTATCTGTCTATCTCTCTCTCTTTCTCTCTCTCTTCTTCTCTCTCTATCTATCGATCTATCTATCTATCTATCTATCTATTTTCATCGCCCGTTGTCTTCTTTCTGGGCTTACCCCACCCTCTACCGCCGTGTCATATTATACATTAACACCATTGGCTTTACATTGTAGTTGTGGTGAGTTATGTCGGTTGAATCAGTCGGTATGGTTTGTTTTTTTTTTCGAGGAATTTTATTCAATTTTATGTCATAGTGTACGGAAAAGGTATGTGAGTGACTACAAACAAATGAAAGTTACAAAAATCAATCACAATCAAATCAAATTTATAAAATCAATCACAATCACCGCTATTTTTCAACCCATTACCTAGGCTGGGTTAGGCCAGCATCGAGCACTCAGCCCACACTGCGATGTTCAGAGGGGGTTTCAATGCGGACCATTCCGGCTGGCGCCGGGAAGCAGGGAAAGAGACGGCTGGCGAAGCCACGCGTGGAATCTAGTTCAGTAGTGTAATGTATATATTATATCTATGAGTGGCCCTCAGATTTTATACAGCGCTTAGTGTAGACTGTCGTTGTGTCGCCGACACAAAAAAAATAAAACAATAATTAATAACTCGCAGAACGTTTGCATTTGTTTCTAGGTTGCGACATTGGCGTTCGATCTATTTTTTTCGGCAAATATAATTGAGATTGGTTCCGGTATCTGTATCTCACTCACAAAACAACTTCCGGTTAGGACTGGTTTGAATTGTGAGATTGAGTTAGACTATTAAGTATGAAACTTTGTGTTAGCAGACGACGATGATGGGTTGGGGGGGGGGGGGTGGTCGTCGGGACAAAATCAAAATAACTCACTCTGCTATATATATATAATGGGTCGTAAACGTATTATCGTTTATTTCAGAGCACAGAAAACAAAAAGGGGAACAGAAACCAAACAAAACCAAGAACCCAAGCAAACCAACACAGCGGCTCAGGCTGTAGGGACAAAAAAAATAAAGCATCATAAGCACACGTCATAATACTATATATATACAGCATGAACACATTGCATACAGAAAATAATGAACACCCAAGGCTTAATAAGAATAAAAATGACAAATAGCAAGGGAACGTAACCCAGCAGTAGTTTCCCCGGCGACCTAAATAAGTATCAGGGCGCCCATTACGGCCCGATGACAAATTCCAACCAAGTGCTATCCCGACACAATATGCACAGGGAACTGCCCCTAGAAGCATATATATTACGGCTTAATTATCAACCAAAACACAGGGACTGTTCTAAAGTAATACTTAACAGGCCTCATGGTAATTAAGCACGACCCAGGCTATGGATTAGGCCGTAGCCAATATTATTTACAAGCATTACTATTTTACGTGGACCACACAAGGATGACCACCATATGATAATTCGTAAGTCCCCCTGGAAGTGTCGTCTGAATCCTCCTTAATCATATAACCAGCTAGGCTGGTGACCATATAAGAATCTATAAGCCCATCGTTAATCATCAAAATCAATACAAGGTTCCAGAACTAGAATATAATCAATAAATGCAAGAATTTACTCACATTGTAAGAAAATACACCGAAGTATCTATGATCATAGTGGAGGCCCATAGATCTCAAGCCAGGGGCATTGGATCCGAACTCCAACACGACTAATGTATGTATTATAAGCTGGATACCCCAACACCATGGCAACAATGCCATTGCCACGTGGTCGATATAGCTAAATCCAACAGCTTGACCATAATTACTGTAAAAGCATACATAAAAACCATCAAACACATGTGCATAAATAATTGTAAATTAATATATACATGTACATACAGCCCTAGAGCGCAGAACCAAACCATACGAAGCAATTAAGGCGGCTAAGCCCGCTTGATAGCCTACAGCAATCGATAAATAATAATCGAAGCACGGGCCTTACAGGTACTAAACAGGGTGGACAACCATCCCACCCTAGGGGTTACGTAGAATCTAGGAAGCTAGTACATGGCCAAACCCAATGATGATGCCAAGCAGACCATAGCTGCAGCTTAACCTAAACAAAGGGGTAATCACGTGGATCTAGTGACTAGATCAAATCGGGTCCAAGGGTATGAACAGTGTCCAGAATATATTAAATGGGAACACATCATACAGTAATGAAAGCTTATTTATGGGGACTCCAATCCAATAGTATTACACAGTATGGACCTAGGCTTAAAGCTGGCTAAATTAGGCAATTACTATGGACCAGTCAACTGGACTGTAGCATCTGCAAGCTATCCCTTGCCCTCCCCCGTTTTCTTGTTACACTGGTGAGCATGTGTTCATTTCTTCTTGACAACCGCTAGAGTGTACTGTACTCCGTGACCTGACCTTCTTCTCCTAGTGAGTAGTTTTTTCCTCGCCCGCTTGTTGTCAGGTGTTTTGACTCGTTCAGTAAATATTAGTATGTTCCCGAACATTCGATAACACTGTGGAGAAGGATGTTTACGCCAGATTTGGCCTTGAGTGATGTAACCTGATGACGTATTGATGCGTGATTGGTTAGTTTGTGCGAGGGCAAAGGTAACGTTTATTTCGGGAACTTTCTGTAGGAATGTTTATATATATAGACCTGTGTGAGTGGTTGGTGGGGTGAGTAACTGAGTTTCCTTTTGTGTGGCGTAGATATTTAGTTTCGCTGGCGTCTTCCTAGTATTTATTGTTCACTATACAGTTATTAAACTTTAGTATTATTTAATCTATCGTCGGATCTCGTGTTTATTTATTTTACAGCTGTAATAGTTTCGTTTTCTAAAGGGTTGTAGTTAGATCAACTAACTCCCCCCTACTATAACGTGCTAGAACAACCATCACTTTGGTATGACGCTAGTTTGAAATGCATTTCATAAAAGAGCGCATGGCACGCCACGTGCACGCAAACAGATACAGATGATAAAACCTGCACACTATCACAGAACAGCATTGTAGCTTAACTGGACTGGAAGGAATGCATGGCACTAAAATAAAGCTAGGCATGGCTAAGAATACTAAAATTGAAACGCATTATAAAATTATTAATGGTAAATATACGCGGACACACAATAGGCCTTTACCGGAATTACACGATACTTCCACTCTGTGATCAGTGCACAAGGTCACAAAATTAATTTAGTACAGCATCTACACATATGACATTAAAACAATATCTCAACTTAAACTACAACAATGAAAAGCACATAAAATTACTAAGTACTACCTATAGAATCCTTATGCCAACTTACCGTGTTGTTAATACTCACTCCGCAGAAGAAAAACAGACCCCGTTTGAGTGTGGGTTTGAGCCAATAAGAGAAACTCGTTCTCCCTTTTCTTATGTGAAATGGAACTTTAACTACTACTAGCTTTCAATATGTCTGTGCCCCTCGCCGTCAGATAGGAATATGAATAAGTTCTTTTGTTTCTCGGGGGCCTCAGCATAGTGCTGTTGGCCCCAATATATGACTAAGTGGTCAGACTGGACAAACTTATATTCGCGCCAGCTGACCCGCGGAGGGAATGCATCGCCCAAACAAAGAAGGTACCGATGCCAGCGTGGGCATAGTCCACGTGCAGCGTCTCAGTTTGGGACTAACAAAGGGATAGTACACAGCCCAGGTGGAGACAAAGAAATTTAGATGTAATTTACATAATATAACCACGTTGCCAATATAACTGGGTCAGCGCATGAGAGAAACAAGATGGGGTGGACAATAAGACAAACATAGCACTATGGCTACATTAGTGTGTTCTGAATGTGCCTAGACTAGGAAAAAGAAAGGGTCTGGAATTGGGAGATTGACGCTGCAGGGCCAAAAGTACAGGTTTGTGTTTTCAATATGCCTAGAAAAATATTATAATATTTCTTTTCCATTAACACAGGACGTTATCACTTCCTGCGATGTGTTCATTAACAAACAAAAATCCCTCGTCTGTGGTGACGGGTGCAGGCGGGACGCGCAGGACGTCAACGCGCAAAGGGAGAGCAGTAAAACGTATCTAAAAACAAACAAACAAAAATAAAATAAAGCTAAAGGAACAGGCAAAATGAAGCAGGTCCATAATAATCACCCAGAACTGAAACTAATAAATTTATCGATTTATCCCGGGCAGGGCCGGGAACTCAGCTATATTAAGGTGAGCAATAAACTGCTGCAGCCTTCATAATTTTAATCAAGTGTACTGATTATTTTGGAATGACTGCCATAACTATCCGATAGAACTGTAGTGATCATGAACTGGAAGGGTGAAGCTGTTTCATTGCCTATCCCCTTTTTTTTTCGTCTTTTTCTTTGAACAAGGTGTTTCACTTATGCCTGCTAAGTGCTATGATCTACAGGCTGGCGAAACTTTCAAGTTTTTTTGTTATTTGTTTAGATTATACTGTTTGCAGTTTATTTTGCCGAGGCTGTAGCTGTATCGTAACTTGTAACGCCAGCCGACATAGCATGATGTAACAAAATAAGAACAGATGTGGCACTGCCTGCCGCTCGCTTAGCCAGCGACATGGCTTGAAAACAAAGCAGCCGGTTTTACACACTGACACGCGATCGTCACATTTAATGCGCGGTCTAGTTACTCTGGTTTTTACTATAGCGTGGCTCACGCCAGGCCAAAAAAAGGAAATTAATCACTTTATAATGTCATGAGTAAAGTGAGTGAATGATCGTATGGCGAAGTGTCAATCTTTTTTTGGCAGTCATCTTTGCCAATTCATTAGTGCAAAAATTTATGAACGATTAATATTTGAATCTCTATTTTAAATATTTTAAAGCATACAATTTCGTGGTGTATTGTAGATTGTGACTTTCTCTATAATTTGTATTTTTTCCGGAATATTTTAAAGTTGCATACTAGCACAGTGCGTTTAAATTTAATATCTCTCTTTGTTTATGACAAAAAACGCTTACTTACTTCCCTTGATGACAAAAAAAAAAAAGATTAAATATAGAGTTATCGGTCTTGCACTTAGTTTCACTTGGTTGTCCTCCTTATTTGATAGCATGGATTGCGGGGCAAATTTGAGGGTTAGGGCTTTTTTTCTTAATTATCATCATGCTAAGGACTGCCATGGGAGAAAATGACATTTTTTTTTTTATAGTTTTAATGCCATTGTTGTTCGAGATTGTCTCTTATTTGCCAACAGGAAGGTTTGAGATTAGTTAACAGTTCTAGATCTAGTGGTACAAATAGATCTACGTGTGAATATAATTTTATGTGTATTTTCATTATTTGAGTAATATTATAAAATAATAAATCTATATTAAGTAGACAGCGAAGCATTCTGAGAAGAGTGCTTCTTCTTGGCAGCTTTTATTGTATAATCTAGATCTAGATCTTATTTGAAGTTTGATCAACTCGATGAAAAAATGATACAATTAAAGTGTCTCAGGAATCTGTGCAGTGACCAAAATTTAGAGTAAAATTAGTTCAGTTTGTTCAGACTGCAGTCTCTAAGAAGAAAAATCTAAAAAGTACCACATGATGTTTTTTTTTCCTTTAATGCATTAGGTAACACAGTAACTTAAAAAAATTGTAACTCCTCATGGGACGTTCAAATATAATCTTACACCTTTTTTTGGACTTTTGGACTTTTTGACCGGGCCGCCCTTTCTTATAGTTTTCTTACATTTGCTTCTCTCCCACCCCCCCCCCCCCCACCCCGTAATATTACAATAATACATGTAATAGTTATACATTGCACACGTACTCTTTCTTACAACTGAGGGAAAAATGAGACTCATGTCAAAGTCAAGGTCAAAATTGCCTTATCATCAACAAAGGGGTTTTTCATCATATAAATGTCAAAGATATTTACAAAACGCCGTGTCCTTTTCTTCTTCTTCTTCTTTCATAGTTGGCACGTCTAGAAGACGATTCCCCCAACTGCACTACTATATGCGACTCAACGTCGCTCCTCTGAGGCTAAAAAGCAGGGTAAAACCTTCATAGATGTTAAGACCATTTAAAAATATCTTAGTTGTGTAAAATCTTTTGCATATAATAACTCTGGTATAAATATCTCTTGGTTTCCAGATTGTGCACAGAAATACAACCCGCACTTTAGTTACAATGGTAGCTGCAACGGATAATTATGTTCTTTAATTCATTGTCGAAAGTCGTTGCAGACGGTGGTGTTTGGACTTCTGCCGGGAGGTTGTTCCACATCCTGATGACACTAGGGTAAAAAGAATAAAGATGGCTGTTAACCCGTGAGCTTGGGATGTTATATTTTATATTATTCCTTCTGTTGCCTCTGGTATTAATGGTGAGGTGGTTCAGTGGGATATGGATATTTCCTTCCCTGCCCTTATTTTTTTTTCACACCGCTATTTCCGCATGCGCAAACGCATTGTTGTGACTATTCTTCACTTCCGCCCGCTGGTATACAAAGGAGCCTTGGCTTTCACAGAGTCGTCAATCTTCACTGATCCATTTGCGAACGGCAGCATACTTAATTTTAAAACTTGAAATTTCACCAGTTTTGTTATAATGGAGGTTGGAACTTCGTTTGCAAGTTTTGACGACTTCTCACGAGCGTTGAAAGACTTTGAAGAGTCAACATACACTTGTTTTTCAATCTCAAATTCCGAAACGCTTGAAGTTGAAGGAAAAAACAAATCCAGAAAGAGAAAACTCGAGGATCGAATTTGTAGCAAAATGAAAATCGCTCGAGCTAAGTATACATGCTATCACTCTGGCCAAACACGAACTAGCACGACAGCAGGAAAAACAAAGAAAACACGGTGAGTACACGTTAGCCTAGGCCTAGAATGAGAATCTATAGATAGCCTATCATACTGATACCCTATTGGGGTCAATATGTCTATGAGTATGGCTGCTAGATTTAGATGCCCCTTATGAGTATGGCTGTTTCATTGTTTGTGTTTGTAACAGTCTAGGCTTTTTAGTTTAGTTTATATTAATATAATAAAGCCTTCTGAAAATTAATAAAGAGATCAAAATCTATAGTAATTTAGAACCTAAATCCGCCCTGTCAGTATCATAGACTAGACTTGACTCTAAATCCAATCTAGATTCTAGAAGTCAAACCGTACTGAATTCATTATCAATTTAGACTCTGATCTTTCACCCTAACTTAAATCTAAAATGTAGATCTAGGTCTAGACTCTAGGCTACTTTGGCGCCAGTTACTGAGTTAGATCTAGTCAAGTTAACTTTAAAAATGGAGCTTCGGGTCAGAAGGGTGCAAGTTCAAATCAGTAGCTCAAGGTGACATTTCCGGGGTTTATAGCGAGACGGAAGATTCCCATATCTAGATATAGTCATAGACCCCTCCAAGTCCAAGCTTTCAATATCATCACTCATCTTGTCTTTATTTTTCAGTTCCACCATATTTGGCTGTGGTGCCCACTTTGTCATATCATATGATGAATGGAAGAACAGTTTGAAGGTTATTAAAGGTGCCTTTGACCATAACCATGAGTGTAGTGCTGCAGTAGGCCTATACTCAAGAGAGTTGAAAGTTAAGAGACTCACATCTGATCAATGTGAATCTTTAAAGGTAAAGCTCGTGTATTGGTTCAAATGTGGGAAATAATTTTACTGATATGATAAAGCCAACATTGAGTATAGGCCCTACATAATCGGCCATTAAAAATAAAAAAAGTTTTTATAGGCAAAAAGGGTTTGTTGACTACATTTTCCTCTTTACTTTTATGCATAAACATGCCTGTCTCATTCATTATATTCTAAGGCCTTTTAGACTTTAGTGTCACTGTAAGGTACATGTATAATCATTTGTTTTATAAAATCATTGCTTTTCAGAATCTCCGGATTATGAATTTTTTCACTCCATAACTCCATTATAAAATTTATTTTTTTATTTTTTTTTATAATGGCAACAAGACTAGTGTTGGTAGACTAATTTGACTTATCTTTTATGCATTATAAAGGTGTATGTCTTGTTCATTATTTTCTAATGCCCTGAAGTGTGAATGATAATTCTTTGTAGAAAATAAAACTATATATTTGGCATGGCCCGGCCGCTGCTTGGCTCCTGATAAGGAAAAAGGTCAGGATTTTTGGGGCTGGTCAGTTGGCATCTCTGCATGTTAAAAAAGTTTCTTTTGCAATAGTAAGGGACAATAATAAACCCCATTTCAATGCCTTACAGTGGTGAAAATTTTAGCCTTTATAATCTACCACAAACAATAAGAATTATATTGGGTGTGCAAGTATACGTTGTTTTTTTTACTTGGCGATACAGAATATATTTAGTTTAAGAATATGGGGTGCTTATTGTGGCAATACTTTAGAAGGTACTGTCGAGTTAGCATTGACCCAAACCCATTTGGCTTTCTCTGTTTCTATAATGCAGGAAATTGTCAAGCTAAACCCAAGCAACCCTACCCTCCTTCAAGTTGTGAACTCGAAGTATGGGAAAGCTTTATGCCTCAAGGATGACTTTCACTCCAATAATATGAATTTGTTTTCAGGTAACTACAGTGCACTCTCCCGATTACGACATCTCCGAATAACGACATTCTCCCGATAACGACATTGACCCCCGGTCCCGATTTTTTTACTATATGTTATTAGTAATAAAACTCTCTAAATAGCGACATACTTTTTAGACCACTCTCCGGATAACGACATTGAGTTAGCAATAATCGGCTGTGACTTTGCTAGATACAAGAATAAAAATAGCTAAAATATTGTTTCCGGTCAGTTTCATTTCATTCTCTGAGCCAATAAAAACACTTCTTTTCCGACCAATGAAATGTCCTACCAGAGGCACCTCATAGCCAATGAGATCGCTTTGTTATCGGCCAATGAGATCGCTTTGTTATCGGCCAATGAAAACACACCTGTGTCTATTGTCGTCGGAACAAAAAGGGTGACGCGCATTAAATGAGTCAGTCATCACATCGCTGACCGCTGAATCGATTGTATTCACCCGAGAACAATAACGCACCCCAAGATGTCGACAGCTGCTGTTAAAAAAAGAAAGATACTGACAATAGATGCCAAGCTGCAAATTCTGGCTGATGTGGACACACCCCTTTTTCCGCCATCTTGAAAATCTCCGAATAACGACATGTTCCCGATAACGACATGCACCTCTGGTCCCGAGCCATGTCGTTATCGGGAGAGTGCACTGTACTTTAATTTAGGGAAAGCTTTATAACAGCTATTAGTATTACATTTCATTTGTTGTTGATAGAGAGCTTGGATTATTTAACCCATTTTTTGCATTATTACAGTTATTCGGTTTTCAAAAGTTTTTGTAGTTGAATGGTTGTATTCTATATGTCTCTGATCTAATTGTTGAAATGAGCTACAAATTTTATTCCCCCCCAAAAAGTGAGGCTGGGTATCTGGTTTATTATTTATTGATTTTTTTCGTTTACTTATTTATGGTTATAATATGTAATATTTTGTTAAAAGTTTAAATAAGTTTACTTTATAGGCAAGTATTTTCACATTCCAACTTCAGCATTTTCGATAAGAAAGAAAAAAGTTTATCTGTGTGACATCTTAGGAACAAAAGAGATAAATATTATGAAACCTTTAAACTTTCACGTTTGTGTTTTATTTTTATTTTCAGTAAAAGTTGACTCCAAGCCATCTTCACCCCTGGTAGATCAATTGATAGACACGCTGGAGAAGCTGCAACCTAAAGCACAATCTAGAATTGTATTGGCGGAAGATGGCACTCATGCTGCGGTAGACATTATTGCATTTTCCACACACTTCATGGTTAATACATGATACAAAAATATCCAGAAGTTGTGTATGTAGATGGTAAGTGTGTTGTGCGATGCTAGGCATGAACGACATTAATATTTCTTTAAATTTTACAATAGCCTGATAACAATGCATATTCAAATCATTTAGCATTTATTAAACGTCAAATCCATTTGTTAAATGCAGTAAAGAATGTAACAGTTGTCTTATATATAATAACATTATTAAGGTAGATGAGCCATTGACAAAAGGTGGATTTTACCTGCAATGCCTTTAAAACTTTCTTCTGTTCTACTTAAAATAATAATGCACAATAAATTTTGTATTTATTTTGGTGTTGCTGATTTGTTCGCCTGACCCTAGAAATATACATAAGATAACATTGTGTGGTTTGATCATTGGCTTATTAAAAAAATTAAAGTAAGGCTCAAAATATTGTGCATATCTTTTGATGATAAAAGTGGGACACTTTTAGTGCAGTTCAGTTAAGCTTGATTTAAATAACAAACCAGTAGGAAATACCCAGCAATGACTGCAACCCTTTGAAAAGACTGCTTATTGGAACGTTGTTGAGTGCAATGAGGTTCTTAAAGTCAAACATTGTTACAGTCAAAACCATTTATAACAGGGCCTGTTATAACAGGGATCCGGGTATAACAGGGATTTTTTGAATCCCCATTTTTTCTCCCTCTTTATCTTTAGTAAAATACATCTGCAATAACAGGGACTTACAAGTGCCAGATCTGTTATAACAGGGATACCGAGAGCAAGAATCAGACTCTGAGCCGCCACGTAGGCAAACAGCGAGCGCAGTTCGGTAAATCTAACTGTAATAAAATCTTACACGATCACGCGAGTGATGCCGGTGGTTATTTCTACAATCTTTGGTGGCAGTCAAAAGGAGAGAGGGAGAGACAAAGAGGAGGCGATGCGAGGCTAGGCCAGTGTCAAGACAACTAATTCAAACAAAGAGGCCAGTCAGGTGTGTGTGAAAAGCTCTAAAACAAAAAGCCCTTCTCAGCCACACACTACACACCTAGTGTTGACATCACACGTGGACCATTGACAAAAAGACTGCATTGCTGGCCGAGATTTGTACAAAATTTGAGAAATCCATAGGTGTGGATCCATTCATACGATCATCATAAGACAAAGAGCAGATATTTTAGAATATTAAGATTGTGGCTGCCTATTCACAGGGAAGTTTTGCGCAAGAACGGAAGTGCCTTTGACAAGGTACACTACCCATGATTTAAAAATCGCAGGATTAGGCCATTTTTTGCTTATTTCCCTTGGAAGTCTGATATAACAGGGATTTTGCTCTGGTCCCACATTCCCTGTTATACCAGGTTTCGACTGTACTTTTTTTTAAGCTTCTTTAGTTAATGTCAAATCATCACAAGTTACAAGATTACCTTGTATCATTGGGTCCATAGTTGGTCAGTGACTTACTAACAACTTCATTGCTCTGTCTATTATTTACTTGAATGATGCATCTATGTTATTATTACTATTATGTATTTCTCACAGGTACGTACAGAAAAAATAGTAGTGGATTTCCGCTATACCAAATCATGGTTGAGGATTCCTCAGGCAAAGGACGTGCTGTGTTCTATGCCTTTGTCAGGAAGGAGACCACTTCCACATTAATATCAATGATGAACATATTTTCTTCATTTGTTGGAAGCACTGCAAAAACCCATATTTTTATGACCGACAAGTCTCGTGAAGAAATTGAAGCCTGTCGAGCTACCTTCCCCAACACAAGCTCTCTCTTGTGCCACTTCCATGTTCATAAGGCCATGAGGACAAAGATTAGCAAAATACATGGTTCAAGTGATGTGAAATCAGGACTGCGCAGTCTGGCATATCGCCTGGTGACAACCACCTGCCAAAACCAATTCCAGCAAGACCTGGAAAAGGTATTTAAAGTGTTTCTTTCATTTAAATTTTTCATTCCCCTGCTCAAGTTGTATTGTTTTCCTTAACGGTAAACTCACAGTCATTGTACATATAATTGACTTTGGAAATTTTGCCATACTGACCTTGCAGAATTATGGATGTAATTTTGATTTTCTCACAAGACTTTTTTTTTTCTTTTTTTTATTTTTAATTGGCCGACGGTAGACCAATATTAGAAGTTAAGGCTAGCATTGTCAAGTGATGGTAGTGATGGTCTTACTAGGGCTAGAATCATAGAATGGCTAGAGCTAGATCTACACATCTCCCTATTATGATGGGGGTCAGGCTGTAGATCTTAACATTTTTTTAATTGTGATAGTTTTTACACAAATTATTTTTATAAGAATTGAAGGAATTATTTCTTAATGTGTGGCCCTTTTCAAACCTTTAAAGTCAATCATTCAATGCAGGGACAGGCAATCTCCGTTTTTCACCAGAATTCAGTTTTTTTTTAATTGTCAGTGAACTTAAAAAACCCATGGGTTAAGATAGTGACCATATGCTTGGCTTTAGTTGACATGATAAAGGTATGACCTCTTTAATGGCATCTGTTAAAAGGTAGTTTAGATTTAAGGTCTACATCAGTTTAGTTATTTACTTTTTGTTGCATCTGCAATACATACAGTATGTACTGATTTAGGCCTATGTTTTTGGCACATTCAAACTTTCTGTTAGTCAATTATTTTATATGTATTCACGAATCATGTGTTGTAACTGACAGATCTTGTATATCTTGACATCCCTTATTGCAGTTATACTCAATGTTTCATTTATGTCTCTCACTCTCTTTCTCTTTTATACATTGTCCCATCCTAGATTCAACAGCTCTCTGCGGATTTCCACAAATATTTACATGAGAACTGGTTAACCTCCGAATTCGCAACAAGCTGGCCAGCCCACGAGAGGCTTCATTTAAGGACATATGCAAATGACAGAAATAGCAAATGTGAGGCTGAGCACCAGCGCATGCAGAATGGCCTTTCGTCATCTTCAAACTTAGCCAGCGCTGTGTCATGGTTATATGAACACTCTGTCCTGCATGCAGGTGAGATGGCCCAGGAGAGATACAATGCAGCCATGACGCGTATTCATCCACGAGGTGTGTACAAAGAGCTTCTGCCTCTGTATGAACTTTATGTAGGTCATGCAGTACAGATGATGACTACTGATCGATCATCAATCACTACTGCAGGATAAACTTGCAGTAATTTCTGAAACCACACAGGGTACTGTAATTAAAGATGGCAATGCATCTTACAAAGTTAAAGATACAGGTAGTGACATCTCCTGCCACTGCACTTTTTTTCTGCAGATGGACCTGCCATGTGCCCATATGTGCTTTTATACTTTGCACAAGAGTCATCCACTTACAAGGCTCGTACCCGAGAACAATAGGTGGCTCCGGAGTGGTATTCTATTTGATGAGGTTTTATTACCTCCTGAGTCCAGCTCTCTAGTGGATCTAGTGACAGTTTTGGATCCGGAGAAACGACACCACAGAACGGAAGATGTTCTTTTGCAACTTAGCCGGGCAATGAAAGCATGTGGCACAAAAGAATTTGAGGAGCGTATTTTTATTCTGATGCAGATTTTGCTTCTCTGGGAACGAGGAAAAAGAGTACTGTGTCTTGAAGCTGTCGGTGAAGACGAGGATGTTAATATTGGTAGTGCATATGATGAACAGGTTGACGAAGTGGTTGGTGATGCAGGTGGAGTAATTGGTGGTGATGATGTTAGTGGAGTTGTTGGTGGTGAGGACATGTATGGAGTGGTTGGCGGTGATGATGTAAATAAAGTAGTTAGTGGTGATGATGCAATTGAAGTAGTTGGTGGTGATGATGTAAATGGAGTAGTTGGTGATGATGTGATTGTGAATGGAGTAGTTGGTGATGATTGATAGTGAATGGAGTAGTTGGTGATGATGATGTAAATGGGGTAGTTGGTGGTGAGGATGTGATTGTGAATGGAGTAGTTGGTGGTGATGATGTAAATGGGGTAGTTGATGGGGATGATGTAAATTGAGTAGTTGGTGGTGATGATGCAAGTGGAGTAGTTGGTGGTGGTAATGTAAATGGAGTAGTTGGTGGTGATGATGTAAATGGAGTAGTTGGTGGTGATGAGAGTGGAGTAGTTGGTGATGGTGTGAATGGAGTAGTTGGTGATGGGCAAGATGTTACAGGTGTTGTTGCAAAAGGAGGTGAGTTATTACCTTTCAGTGCTGCAAGGGGTATGAATTTGAAGATTCCTGTTGTGCGCAAAAGGGGTAGGCCAAGGGAATTAAAGACAAGGAGATGCACTAAAAAATGTAGAAAGTTAAATGTGAATAGTAACATCTGTTATGTTTGTTTTAAAAAGGAGGTAGATAGGGAGCATTGTCCCGGGGGAATGATGGAGCGGACAGGGTGTGACAAATGCACAAGATGGTTTCACAATGTTTGTTTGCAGAGGAATGCATCAGAATCATTTATCTGTGCATTTTGTGTGGTTTAACTTTACTGTGGATACTCTGAATCTTATGTTTGTGTACCTAATCTTTAGAAATACTTAAAATTCTCAATATGTGCTCTGAACAGTAGTTGGCGGTAATGTAAATGGAGTAGTTGGTGGTAGTGATGGTGTGAATGGAGAAGTTGGCATTGACAATCTCAATATAAGTGGAATGCACCTATTTAAAAAGATACACATGTACCCAATAGCATAATGTGCCTTAAATGTAAACTGTGTGATACTAATAGGCTTTGGTTTGTTTATTTGGAAATGCACCATATGTTGGATTTGAACCAGCAGTGTTTGGGGAATAACATTGCAATTTTCACCTGATGATAACATAGTGTATCATTGATTTAAATCGTGTTGCCTTTTCTTTTCAATTTTATATTAAAGATATATGTCAATTATTTTATTGCATATTTACGTGTATACTTGTTATTTAAAAAGTACATTTTCATAAGTTCTCTTACTTTATTGCATGTACAAGACTGTACACTTTCTTCGTTGACAAGTACTTTTCCAGAGTTTACCAATAGCTGGCCAGATTTATGTTTTTTGTATCTTTATTAATACGGTGTACGGTATCAACATATTGCCTTTTCTTTTCGATTTCATATTAGAGATATGTCACTTATTTTATTGCATTTACATGTATATTTTCTTATTTAAAAAGTACATGTTCATTTATATTTGATTTCATATTAGAGATATGTCACTTATTTTATTGCATTTACATGTATATTTTCTTATTTAAAAAGTACATGTTCATTTATATTTGATTTCATATTAGAGATATGTCACTTATTTTATTGCATTTACATGTATATTTTCTTATTTAAAAAGTACATGTTCATTTATATTTGATTTCATATTATAAGGTCGCTTACTTTATAACATGTGCATTTTCTTTGTTGACAAGTAAACCTACTTTTCAAGAGTTTGCCAATAGCTAACCAAATTTATGCTTTTTATTTTCATGAGTACCATGTCTGTACTACATGTAGGCCCTATTCTGCATTTGTACAATTTTTGAATAACAATTTAATTCTATATCTCCAAATTCTAATGTTTGTTTGTTGCTTTTCTGTTAAAGTCGTCTTAGTAAAATTATTTCATACTATTTTAAAATTAGGTTGTTTTCCAAAATCGTGGGCAGTCAGGGAAATCGTTCCAATTTACAAAAGTGGTCACAAAGATGACCCCAAAAATTATCCAGGAATAACTCTCTTGAGCTGTCTGGGTAAACTTTTCACTAATATTTTAAATAATCGTCTTACACACTGGGCAGAATGTAAATTGTAATAATGTTTTTTGTGATAACCAGTTTGGTTTCTGTAATAACAGACTGTCTGTTTATATTGCGTGGTTTGATAGAATTGTTTCTAGAGAAGTCAAAAAGTTCGTATTGTGCTTTGAACGTGCGTTCGACAGCATAAATAGAAAAGCACCATGGTGTAAACTAGAGAGCAAAGGGGAGTCTCTAAACAAATGACTAATTTATTAAAAAACGCATAGTAAAATCAAGTTGTGTGTGAGGGATGTCAGCAGTTTGAGTGAAGCAATTGATACCTGTTTCTTTTCGCCAAATGTAAGACTATTTCAGGGTGAATCTTTGTCGCCTTTTTTATTCTCGATATTGACCGCGAAAGATGTCAAAGGTGTACATATAGAAGAATGTTTGATAATGATACTGATGTTTGTAGATGACATTGTCTTTTTTAGTGATAGCAGGTGTTATGTTCGTGTGTAGTGAGTTCTGGAGTACGAACGAATGACATTGACAGTGACAGCTGAACAGTGAATCAACATAACACGGCCATGAACAGAACCAGAAGAGGGCAGATTTATTACGAATTGAATAGAGGCCAAAGTTACGACAATTAGGCCAAAGATATAACATCTCCTCTCTTAAGTTTGATGCTACTATTTTTCACACAGTGTCATTAAATTCAATTGCTTAGAGGTGTGCATGTATCTGTATTTAGTTTTAAGCTTTGATGAAATGATACATTTAATTTATAAGATCTTATTTAAAATTGGTTTACATTTTTGTATTTTCTTTTCTTTGATTTTGTCAGGAAACTATTCTTTGGAAAATTACAGAACAGTTTATGTTTTATCACACAATTTTGTTTGATGCACAGTTACTAATGTCTCTAAAGTCTAAGTAATTTATAAGTGATTATTGTTTTTAAGTTATTCTCAACTTAATTACTTTAACCTTAACACAAATAAAATGTAGAAATCACAAAGTCTCTGAACTTGAGTCATGTTTTCTGTTCAAATGATAGAGTTCAAAGCAACACATAAATTGCACAAAAATGTTTTTGGTTCACACATTCACGGAAATGTCCTTGGTTCAAGTTTTGGTTTAGACACAACATAAAAACAGTGTTTGTATAAGAGGACAAATACACAAACAATTTAGTCTCTGCTGAAGCGTGCTGGCTGAATCACTTCGAGTTCGAACAGGTGGATGTTGAACCTTCGTTGGTGGTGCTGGAGACGTAGTGGATGTTGATGGGTTCAGGGTTGTACTAACAAGGGTTGTTTCTGGCGGGGCCGGAATCATCTCGTCATCAACTGGGCTGGATATGGGTGATGACTTGTGCTGGTAGGAGTCTGATGGTTTCAGAATGTCTTTACGATTTCTTCTGAACTCCCGGTTGCCACTCTGAACTATGTAGGATCGAGGGGCATCAGCTTGTCGCAACACTCTTGCTAGTGTCCACACCTTCTCTTGGTTAGTTCTGATGAAAATGTCGTCATTTGGTTGGACAGTTCGCAGGTTGTGGCGACCTTTGTAGTAGCGATGTTGGACAGACTGGTCAGTGCGACGAGCTTTTCTGACAACATCAGAGTTTCTTATCTTTAGTTGTTGTTTCTTTGCTGGAATGTTGGTTCTTAGTTGTCTGCCGAACAATAGAGATGCTGGTGATTTCGTGTCTTTGCCTGGTGTTGTTCGGTAGTTCAGCAATGCGAGGTAAGGGTCATCAGATTTGTTTAACAGTCTTTTAACAGTTTGCACCATTCTTTCTGCCAAACCATTGCTTTGGGGGTAATGAGGACTACTAGTTTGATGGATAATTCCCCAATTCTTGGTGAAAGTCTGGAACATCTGATTTGTATAATAGGTAGCATTGTCGGTAATAAGAATTTCTGGGATTCCATGACGGCTAAATATGGATTTCATGTGTGTGACGATGGAATGACTGGTTACATCAGAGACTTTAGCTATTTCAACATATTTGGAGAAATAATCTACAATGAGCAGATAGTCTGTTTGCTTCCATGTGAATACATCAGATGCCGTCTTTTGCCACGGATAGTCGGGCACTTCATGATTGATTAGTGGCTCTCGCTGTTGGCGGTTTCTGTACTTCAGGCATGTGTCACAGTTCTGTATCATGTTTTCAATATCTTTTGACATGCCAGGCCAGTACAGGGATTCGCGAGCTCTTCGTTTACACATGTCAATGCCTAACTGTCCTTCATGAAGATTTCTTAGCATCTTGGATCTCATAGACTGAGGTATTAGAAGTTGTTCACCTTTGAGAATTCGGCCGTCTTCAGTTGTTAAGGTCTCTCTGACATCCCAAAAGGCCTTGATATCGGATGGTATTTGAGATTTTTCTGTAGGCCATCCTTGCTCAATGAACTTAGTCAGAATCTGTAATTGTTGGTCTTTCATAATCTCTGGCTTCAGTTCTCTGTCCATTTCAGGTGTAACAGGTAAATTGTCCAAAAATGTATGAATTTGCATGGTGGCTTCTCTGTCTTCATCACTTTGAGGACTTGGTGTTGAAATTGGGTCACGTGACAGTGTATCTGCCACAAGCAATGTTTTTCCTGGCACGTAATTGATTTCTAGATCATACTTCTGTAGCTTGATCATGAATCTTTGGATTCTTGGTGGACATTTCTCGAGTGGTTTCCGAAAAATGTATTGGAGTGGTTTATGATCACTCTCAACTTTCACTTTTTTCCCATAGATGTATTGATGGAATTTGTCACATCCAAAAACCACTGCTGGTGTTTCTTTTTCTATTTGGGCATAGTTTCTTTCACTTTTGTTTAATGTTCTGGATGCGAATGAAATACACTTCCCATCTTGAAGGACTGCAGCACCGAGTCCAAATTGGCTTGAGTCGGGGGATATGGTTACATCTTTGTTTGGGTCATAGTGAAATAGTGTTGGACTTTCTGTGATTCTTTTGTTGATGGATTGCTTAGCTTTTTCATGCTTGTCAGACCAGTGCCAGTGAACATCTTTCTGCAACAATTCTCTCAAGGGTTCTGTCAGTTCTGAGAGATTTGGAATGTATTTTCCCATGTAGGTCACCATGCCAAGGTAACGTTGACGTGATTTCTTGTCTTCCACTTTCATGGCATTGATGGCCTCTGTTTTTTCAGGGTCAGGTCTCATGCCTTGTGCACTGATGATGTGGCCAAGGTACTTCAGTTCCGGTTGATTTATGACAGTTTTCTCTTTCCGGAATCTGAGATTGGCAGCGCGTGCTATGTCTAAGCATCATCGACTTCTTTGATCTAGTTCTTGCTGAGTTCCACCCCATACAATGACATCATCGAAGAATGATTCTATTCCTTCTTCCTCGCCAAACAGTTGTTTGATGTTTCTGTTGAAGACTTCCGGGGCAGAGCTAATGCCAAACGGACATCTTAGAAAGGAATATCTTCCAAATGGCGTGTTCATTGTGCAGAGTAGGGAACTAGGTTCATCTAATTCTAGGTGCCAAAATCCATGTGCAGCATCAAATTTGGAGAAAAATTTTGCTCCAGCCATCTTTGCTGTTATCTCTTCAGCGGAAGGCATTGCATAGTGCTCTCTTTTGATCGCTTGATTTAGGTCCTTCGGATCCATACATATTCTTAACGAGCCATCTTTCTTTTCGATGATGACCATGCTGTTCACGCATGACCAATCTGTTGGTTGCTCTTGCTTCTTGATGACTCCCATTTTCTCCATGCTGTCTAACTCTTTCTTCACCTTATCCTGTAGTGAGAATGGAATTTTGCGGGAAGCATGCACAACAGATTTTACACTTGGGTCAGTTTCAATGTGATAAGGTTTTGCAAGTTTTCCTAAACCTGTAAACACATCTTGGTAGTCTTTCATTATGTTTTTGTTGACTTTGTCACTGTTGGGCTGCTTGTCTTCTATGTGAAGTATATTGATCAGCTGCAATTTCTCTGCGGTTTCCAAAACTAGAATTGGCTCTTCACTTGTGTCAACAACATAGAAATTGACTTTGTCATCCATGATTTGCAAATGACAGGTTCCCTTGACATCTAAGTTTTCACCTGAGTAGCTCTATAGTGTGTGACTTGTTGTTGCAATGTGCACATCAGTGTCTTTGTTAATCTGTTTAAAGATTTTCAGTGGTAACACATTGGCTTGAGCTCCTGTGTCAATCTTGAATCTGACGTTTGTGCCATTTATGTCTGTTGAGACGTAGGCTTGTTTTCCTATTCTTTCTTTATTGATCGCCTACGAAGTAACGATGAGCAGGTTCTTCTTCTTGCATTTCATCTTCACTGTCTGAAGCTTTTTGGTGAATTGTGGATCTGTTTTTTGTCTTCGTCTTGCTCCGACATACAGCTTTGAAATGATTGGGTTTGCCACATTTCCCACATTCTTTCCCAAATGCTGGACAGTTTCTGGGAGGGTGTTGGTAGCCACACTTCCCACATATGCCTGAACGTGCTTTGTTTGTTGGGACCATTTTTGTCTCTGCAGGACATTTCTTGGGGGCCTTTTTGTATTTGAAGGTCGCTTTCTTCACTACTTGGACTGTTTCTGCTTTGTCCATTGCTTGATGCCTGCCTTTGACAACTCGTCAGCTTGACATATGGTGATGGCTTGGTCGAGTGTTAGTTAACTCACTCTGAGTAGACGTTCTTTGTTTTGTCGTTGTGTATTCCCACGACTAATCTGTCTCTCACCATTTCATTCTTCAGGTTCCCAAAGTTGCAGTTCTGGGCTAGTCTCTTCAATTCTGTGACGTACTGGTCAATTGTCTCGTCACTAAGTTGAGCTCTAGTGTGAAACTTGTATCGTTCCAGTGTTACATTGATTTTTGGTTGACAATGTGTTTCAAATTTCTGGAACACAAAACTTTGATCTTGCTCTCTTCCCCTTTCTTCTAATGTCCAGGTGCTGTAAACTTCTCTGCCTTGCGGGCCAATTATATAGAGGAAAGCAGAACATTTTTCTTTTTCTGAGCTGTTTTCATTGTTGTTTTCCATGATTTCCACCTTTCTGCCAGAGGAATTCCACTGTTGTCATTGTGGAATAGAAGTTCTGGAGGCTGTTTCAACTTGGGTGACATATTGAAGGCTCGCAAAAATTCTGTTGCAATTAGTTCAGTACAAGTACAAGGGTCTGTAAACAGCAAATTATCCTTTTTCAAGAGAGGTAATCAGTAGTGTCTGATGTACTTCGATAATTTCCTAGGTTCTTTCCCCTGGATTATCAGCTCTGTATGATAACTTCTATTTCTTGAGTTATCTCTCTCAGCTCGCTGGTATTGATGTTTCCTTTGGAGTTTTATCTTTCTCTTGTGCTTGACCTTCAATTTCGGCTTTTGTCTGTCGTCAGCGACGATCTACTGCACTTGCCGAATAAAACCGACAGATCAGCTTCGAGCGTGGTCGCTGGTTCATGTATCAAATTTCAATCACTGTCACTCGACATCTGAAGTAAACTGCGTTTACGATGATCACCAGGAAAACTGGGTTGTAGTACTTATCTGACACCATGTTATGTTCGTGTGTAGTGAGTTCTGGAGTACGAACGAATGACATTGACAGTGACAGCTGAACAGTGAATCAACATAACGCGGCCATGAACAGAACCAGAAGAGGGCAGATTTATTACGAATTGAATAGAGGCCAAAGTTACAACAATTAGGCCAAATATATAACAGCAGGCAAGGACTACAACAAGGCTTGAATGCTTTGAATGAATATTGTAATGCGTGGGGTTTGACTGTGAATACTGGTAAGACAGAGTGTGTGGTTTTCAGCAAGGGAGGGAAGTCTGGATTTCGGGACAGATGGGTGTACAATGATAAAACTCTGGAAACCATTAGTTCCTTCAAGTATCTTGGGTTTACATATTTAGTAATACAGGAAACTTTTCTAAAGGTATACAGGCGCTAGTGGATCAAGCACAGAGAGCTTTATTTGGTTTGAAGGCTTATTTGCACATAAATCCAGAGCTGAGTCCTTCGTTACAGCTACCGCTGTTCAATACATTAATAAAACCTATACTTTTATACGCTTGTGAAATCTGGGGATTTGCTGAAGCTTGGCCCATTGAGCGAGTCCATCTCACATTTCTGAAGTCTATTTTAGGTGTAAGAAACACAATCCCAAATGCTTTTATATATTTTGAATTGGGAGTTTATCCTCTAAAAATTGACCGATAGGTTAGTCTAATGAAATTCTGGGTTAAAATATTAGGCTTAGATGACAATAGTACAGTTAAAAAAGTTTACAGCAGATTATTATCAGCCACAGAAAACAACTGGGCTTCACTGTGTTAAAGAAAATGCTGGAGAAATCTGGATTTGGATACATCTGGGAAAGCCAAAAGGTTGACCAGTCTTCCTTGTTTTCATCTGAATTTGAACAACGTCTACGTGACAACTTTCAACAAACATGCCGCAGTGATATAGAGCATTTAAGTGAGAATCGGCTATATAGACATAGCTGTTGAATTTTACTCAGAAAATTATTTACATGAAGTAAAGCAGAAACATTTAAGGATAGCCATAGCAAAGATAAGATTGGGCTCTCACAACTTTATGGTGGAGTGGAGAGGGGAAGGTGGCAGAGGCCTAAACTGGAGTATGTTATGAGATTGTGTGAGGCCAGTAATGAATTGGAGGACGAATTTCAGTGTTACTAACTTGCAAAAAATTTAAAGGTATAAGGAAAGTTTTTACCGTCTTGGCTACTTGTTAGACCAAGCATGTTTAAGTTTATAAATTTTCTGTCATCGATGCACGATAGAGAACTACATTCGTTTGCACTGTTTTGCCATAAAGTTCTAAACGAATACAATCATGTTACTTTGTGACTTCTCCTGGCGAAGTCTGAAAACTGAATTCATCTTCGTGTGAAAAAATAAATTATACTTATAGTGATATCTTCAATTGTAATAAATTCACAACCGACAAAGGTGAAGAAAGATAATGGGGAGGGGGGGGGGGGGTAAGGATTGAAAAATGATGACTGTTGCTGGCAATTACAAGTTGTATACTATAGGTATGCTGCAGGGAGCGGAGAGAGTGAATGACCGGGCAATTTGTCTGTTTGTTTTTAGTGTTTTCAAAGATTGTTTACATGATCTGTATATTTTGAATTGGCTGCCAGGCCTACAATAAACTGAACTTGAACTTGAACTTGAACTCTGTAATTGTTGGTTGTGAGGTGACTTTGTGTAACTTGTAAATGTTTATTGGGCAGCATTCTCAGTTCTGAATGTCGGGTAATTGGGTTGAAGGCCCTGATAGTGTTAATCAGCATGACAATGCACCATTGAACTCAAAAGATGAGTTGCCATTAAATCCCTAATGAGAAGGTCCTGGGTTGGATCCCCAGTCCTTGCAAAAGTTTTTTCATGCTTCCTGTGTCCACCCAGAATTAAATGGATAGCTAGGGCTCGTCGAAAGTAAAGGAGGCGAGGAAAGCAATGGCAAACTACCCCATAAAGCCGTATGCCAAAAACAATCAGAACCGTACTTCTGATTCCCAGATTTAAAGCAAGTATGGGTGCCCTTTACCATCTTTTTTTAACCTCATAAGTCATATCACTTTTGTCAGTGATCCGGTTTAGGAGGCAGCCAGTGGTGAGAAATTGGGAACTCATCTTAATGCTCCTTGGTAGGTCTTAGGGTAACAAAAACTTGTAAGATCATTAATATATGAATACGAGCGTAAGCCAACAAATAGATACGTGGATAGTGCTTCAAAATAAATACCAGAATGGTTTATATTGGAAGCTAGGGTCTAGACAGCTTATGTTGAGATTTGGGGGTGAGAAAAAACGGCGGTTTTTTTGCACCTCTCCAAAGCGGTGAGAAAGAACGGCGGTTGTTTTGCACCTCTCCAAAGCGGTGAGAAAGAACGGCGGTTGTTTTGCAACGCTCCAAAGCGGTGAGAAAGAACGGCGGTTGTTTTCGCACCGCTCCAATGCGTTTATTTATTTACTTATTTATTTAATTAATTTCACTGCAAACTCGGAAAATTCTCATTCCGTCAAGGAAATCATGATTATACACCAAAGACTGGACGAAACGGTATTTTTTTTCTAGGGGAAGCCAGTGCCGAACAAGTTCAAACGGATTGCTCATCGTTACCAGTTCCCTCCGATCGGCGCCTCGTATCGAAATGTCAAAAACGTAACAAAGACAATTGCCGACGAAGGTCAGGGCTCGTCAGCCACTTCGAGAGTACTTATCATTGTAAACGCGCCCCACCAAACTGCATTTTCTATGGCCGCCAATCTTCTTTGATACAGGAGTGTCAGTTCCGATAAAATAACTGGGTGACGTGAAATTCATTATTCATACACATGAAATCTTCATGAATAAATTATACCCTTAAAGATGAAAGTGTTGTAAACATTAACTTGTCCATACCGGGTATCCTTTCATGCTGCTGTTCAGATGAATTGTTTTCTTGCTTTAATAATACTTGGGGGTTTTGGTTTAATGAAACTCAGAGGTTTTTAGAATAAATGTACAGTTCCGTCAGGTCGCTCAGTGTAACAGCTGAGGTTGTTCTAGCACGTTATAGTAGGGGGGAGTTAGTTGATATAACTACAACCCTTTAGAAAACGAAACTATTACAGCTGTAAAATAAATAAACACGAAATCCGACGATAGATTAAATAATACTAAAGTTTAATAACTGTATAGTGAACAATAAATTACTAGGAAGACACCAGCGAAACTAAATATCTACGCCACAAAAAGGAAACTCACTTACTCACCCACCAACCACTCACACAGGTCTATATATATATAAACATTCCTACAGAAAGTTCCCGAAATAAACGTTACCTTTGCCCTCGCACAAACTAACCAATCACGCATCAATACGTCATCAGGTTACATCACCCAAGGCCAAATCTGGCGTAAACATCCGTCTCCACAATGTTATCGAATGTTCGGGAACATACTAATATTTACTGAACGAGTCAAAACACTGACAACAAGCGAGCGAGGAAAAAACTACTCACTAGAAAAGAAGGTCAGGTCACGGAGTACAGTACACTCTGGCGGTCGTCAACAATAAAATGAAAGAAGAAATGAACACATGCTCACCAGTGTACGAAGAAAACGGGGGAGGGCAAGGGATAGCTTGCAGATGCTACACAACTCCCCAATTTAAGTTGAATATTTTTCAACTCCAAAACATTATTCAGCGTCTGCAATATCTTGAAATAACAATCTTACAGTACTCCCAATCTCACAAAGGTAGTTGCTAATTCTATTACAATTATTAACAATTTCAGTGTCTTCCCGAATGTCATCACAAATACAATACAATGCAGTGTACTTTGTATCACTAATACCATAACTAATACAATACCGTCATTGCTTCCCAATAGTAAACATTAGGCCTACTAGTCAAAATAACACAACGCCACCACTGTGGTGAAACAATGGTCAATGATATTATTACAAATCATATAAGGTGAAAGGATGGCCCATCGTTTACACAATGCTTCGTGCACGAATCATAGCATATAACTTGTTGTACATAACATGGTTATCTCCAAAATGTATAACTCATACGTACAATGGCAAAAATACCAATACATACCGACCACTGATTAGGGTCTTTCTTCATCATATTAGGTCAAAACAAGTTACAGCATTGCAATATAACACAAACACTGCTTGCTCGCAGTCCCCATTTGGGTTACATTTTCCAAAAATTACACCAAGTTCCACTGGTAACTAATATGACATAGCATAAAATCAAAATGTGACTAACACATCATGACTCTCTATCAGCCACCAATTCAATATTCAGTCACAGATGAACTACGTCCCCAATTACAGTACAATACTGCCGTCCTAGCAATTCATCTAGTAGGCAAAAGTATGGGTTACAATGCATTTCACTGATAGTGTACTACTTTAAAATACCCTGCTCAGGAAATCGGCACAGACATTTTCTCTGCCTTTTACGTAGTGAATCCTGAATCGATAAGACTGTAAAAATAAACTCCATCGTAATAACTTTGGACTGTCAAACTTGGCAGAGTTCAAAAACTCTAATGACCGATGGTCAGTTTGGAGCACAAACTCCTTTCCATACAAATACAAAGTAAACTTTTTTACAGCCCAAACAATAGCTAAACATTCGCGCTCTGAGACCGAATATTTTGTCTCACGAGGCAATAGCTTACGACTAGCATATGCCACAGGGTACAACTTTCCCTCGTGTTCCTGCATAAGACTAGCGCCTAATCCGCGATCTGATGCATCAGTTGCTAAGACAAACTCTTTGGAAAAATCTGGCAAACATAACACGGGTTTGGAGATAATGACATTCTTCAAAGAGGTGTACGCTTTCTCCTGCGTTTCATCCCACTGAACTATATTGGGCTGACCCTTTCTAAGTAAATCAGACAATGGTGATGCAATCGCTGAAAAGTTAGGAATAAATTCATGGTAATATCCCACTAATCCTAAGAATGCTTTCACTTCCTTCTTAGTGGTGGGTCTGGGTGCGTCTCGTACCTTACATACATTCTCTTCTAACAGGCCAATCATACCTTCTCCCACTAAGTGTCCAACAAAGTCTACTTCAGACGTTCCAATCGGACACTTCGATGGTCTTGCAGTTAATCCAGCTTGGTCCATCCTCTGCAGTAAGTCCTTGAGAGTCTTCACATGCTCGTCGAATGTCTCTGTATGAATCAGCAGGTCGTCCACATATGCTGTCACATTGTTCATTCCACGGATCAATGGCTTTACGATCCTGTTCAGCGTGGCTCCTGAGTTCATCATCCCAAAAGGCATCCGAATGAATTCATAGTGTTCGCCCATGGTGACGAACGCCGTCTTGGGAATGTCTTGCTCTCGAACTTTCACTTGCCAGTATCCCTTGCTCAGGTCAATCCGAGAGAATAATTTTCCTCTCGATAGACTCTGAAACACTTCCGATGGCGCTGCTGTCGGATGAGGGTCGAATACTGTGATCTTGTTTAACCTCCTGTAGTCGATGCAGACTCGGTTGGATCCGTCCTTCTTCTTGACGACAACAATAGGTGAAGCATAAGCTGATGAGCTCCTTCGAATGATGCCCAGCCGTTCCATGGTGGTAAGCTCCTCCTTCAAGGAGTCGCGCATAGCGTAGGGCACCGGGTATGGTCGTTGACGAACTGGTACTTCTGTCGTCAGGTCGATGCGATGTTCACCCAACTGACAGCATCCAGGGAGATTGGTGAAGACGTGCTGGTAATTCTTCACCACATCGCAGAGTTCTTGACGTTGTTCCGATGTCAGTTGCGTTCCATACTGGACATCTCTGTAGCTTTCCTTCTGGTCCCAGCTTCCTAGGTCGGCAAGGTCCTCCGTCGTTCCACCGTTGTCGCCTTCCAGGTCGCAGTCCTCGATGATTGTCATGCCAGCTGACTCCACGGGTTGACTCTTGTCCATCATGTCGTCCTCTGCCAGTACAGTCTCAGCACTATCACCGCCGCCGTCCTTTATGGCGTTGACATGTCCAGGCGTGATATCTCTCCTACTGTTGTCCATCCCACACATCTCGGTCACAATAGGTCTCGGTTCCATTGCCACTGCTGCTGCTTTTGACGTCCTTGGAATGTATCTCTTGAGGAGGTTGGCGTGCAAGGTCTTTTCTTTTGCACCCATCTTGACTCTATAGTCGTTAACACCGACAACTGAGACTACCTTATATGGTCCCTTCCATTGGACTAGGAGCTTGTTAGTGTTCGTCGGCAGTAGCACCAACACTTCATCTCCGGGGCGGAACTTCCTCTCTCGCGCCTTCCGGTCGTAGTAGGTCTTCTGTCTACCTTGAGCCTTGGAGAGTTCTTCCGTCGCTAACTTCCATGTGTCCTCCAGCCTCTCACGTAGTTCCATGACGTACTGGTAACTGGTCTTCGTTTCCGGCTCCTCTACGTCCTTGGTCCATAGTTGTCGTAAAATGTGCATTGGTCCTCTCACAGTTCTCCCATACAGCAACTCGAATGGGGCAAACTTGGTCGACTCTTGGGGAACTTCACGATATGCGAAGAGCAGCGGGTTGATGTATCTGTGCCACTGCTTGGGTTGCTCTGCGCACAGTCGTCTCAATGTTTTCTTCAGTGTGCCGTTGAATCGCTCCACCAACCCGTTGCACATAGGGTGGTAGACTGTAGTGGTCGACTGTCGAATTCCCAGTAGTCTATTCGTTTCCTTCATGACATCTGACATAAACTGGGTCCCTTGGTCGGACAAGATCTCTTCGGGCACACCCAAACGGCTGTAGATGTTCACTAAGGCTTCTGCTACCGTTTCTGCGTCGATCTTCTTCAAGGGTGTGGCTTCAGGGTAGCGAGTAGCGTAGTCTATGTACACCAGGATATACCGATGTCCACCTTCACTTGGGGGGTCGATAGGTCCTACTAAGTCCACGGCCACTCGCCTAAATGGTACGTCCACTACTGGCATACTCTGCAGGTGCACCTTTGGGGTCGCTCCTTTGTTCACCGTCCTCTGGCATATGTCGCATGAGCGGCAGTATCTCGCGACGTCACCTTCAATTCCAGGCCAATAAAAATTGCTCATAACTCTGTCTTTGGTTTTCTTCACGCCGAGGTGTCCTCCGACGATCGAGTCGTGGGCTACACTCAGTACATACTCTCTCAGTTTCTCGGGTAGTACCACTTGCCTCATAACCGTCGCCTGTCTCAGGTCCTTGTAGATCCGGTACAGTACTCCTCCATGTTTCTCAAAATGAACAGATTTATTGCCTCTATTAGTTGGGATCTTCTTCTGCTCTAACTTCCTAATGACTTCGTCTTCTTCTTGGAGTCGGATAAGTTCCTCTCTATCCACTCCCGCGTGCCGTTCTGCCCTCGGCACCTTCAGCGACGTAGACCGGTCCTTCCTCTTCTCCTGGGCCCTCGTGGTCACCGCTCCTACCATCACCTCAGTATCAGGGTCGTACGGGTCCTTCGCTCCGTCCACGTTCCCGACTACTAGGTCGCAGATGGTCTCCGGGAGACACAGCGCCGTCACTTTGCCCGTCAGGTAAGGCGTCTTCACGTCGATAACGGCTTCCTCCGCCGCTAGCAAGGAGTTATCGATCCTCGCGATAAGTTTCTTCCCACCGGTGAGCTGTCCGTGGTCCACCAGTGCTCGCCGCACCACTACACCTTCACAGCCGGTATCTCTTAGGACATCTACCGCTCGATTTCCAATCAAGCCCTTCATCACTGGTAACTTCAGTTTCTCCACGGTCCTTCCGTCACTGCATCCTCCGCAAGTAACAGGCACCGCTAACTGTAGCTTCCCGTCCTTCATTACCGCTTGAACGTTGATGCTGGTGTCAGCCGTCGTCGCATCCTGTCTTGACGACTCGTCCGCCGCTATAACTACGGCCGCCGCCGCCTTGTTCGGCTTGCCTCGTCCCATATCCTTCTGGGCTGGACACATCCTCCGAACGTGGCCTGGCTTTCCACAAAGGTAACATTTCAACTCACCTTTGTCGTTTAACTTTGCACGACACTCCGTCGCCTTGTGTCCCGGCCTCTGGCACCTATGGCAGACCTGTGGGCTTCTGTCTCCGTTGGGCCTCTGTCGCACTGGCCGGCTCTGCAGTCTGGCGCTCCCGCTGAGCGTCCGGTTCCTCGCTACCAGGTACGCCTCCGCTGAATCTGCGATGTCCTGTAGCGTCTTCGGTTTCCTCTCCCTCACATGGGTTGCAAGGTCTGGTGGGCAAGAATCCATGAATTGCTCTCTGACGAACAGGTCTCTCACTCCTTCATAGGTCTCCTCCGTCTTCGACAGCTTTATCCACCTCTCTAGATAGGTCTTGATCCTGGTCAAAAACATTCCAACATCTTCTCCATCTTCAGGCTTACCTTGTCTGAACATGAGTCTGTATCCGTCCTCTGACAGGTTGTACCTCTTCTGCAACGCTTCCTTGACCTTGTCGTAGTCCTTGGCTTCGTCGATCGGTAGTCTGCAGAAGCACTCCAAAGCTCTCCCGGTCAGCAGGGCAGACAGTGATGTCGTCCAGGTGGATCTGGGCCATTCAGCTGTCTCAGCAAACCTCTCAAACCGCAGCAACCAGCTATCCAGATCGTCCTTCTTGTCCTGAAATGCAGGTAGCTTGGGTCTCTTGGAACTGGCGTGGTCGCTGGTCCCCTGCGTCGACTCGCCTCCACGCTGATGGCGGATCCTCTCCATCTCCAGCTCGTGTTGTCGTTGAGCCTCCTTCTCTTGAGCCTCTATCTTCAGTTGCTCCATGCGATCTTGCCTCTCTCTCTCTCTCTTTCCTCCCTTAGGCCTTCACGGATGTAGTCCTGTCTCTCCTTCCCAGTGAGCTCCAAGGCGTCTACTTCCTGGCTAAGCCTTCCAATAACCTCTGACATGTTGTAGACAGCTTGTCGATGATATTCTACAATAAACTATGTAAATAAATCTAGTAATTTTGATCTGGTCCGCTCGAATATGGTCGGATCCCGGACGAGCCCCCAATATGTAACAGCTGAGGTTGTTCTAGCACGTTATAGTAGGGGTGAGTAAGTGAGTTTCCTTTTGTGTGGCGTAGATATTTAGTTTCGCTGGTGTCTTCCTGGTAATTTATTGTTCACTATACAGTTATTAAACTTTAGTATTATTTAATCTATCGTCGGATCTCGTGTTTATTTATTTTACAGCTGTAATAGTTTCGTTTTCTAAAGGGTTGTAGTTAGATCAACTAACTCCCCCCTACTATAACGTGCTAGAACAACCTCAGCTGTTACATATATGTATGTATGTGTAGAGGGTGTTTAAGACCAAACCCATTGGCATACCTTTTTTTTCCTGCCGAATGGGACGTTCATTTTATAGATCTTATCGCTATTATTTATTTTATTTTTTTTAAGTTCCAACACTCACCCTGAATCAGCACAGATTATAGAAAGCTTGAGATTTTCCCCTTCCCTCACTATTATCAAAGAACTATTTACTGAAATGACAGTTTGGTTGCATTCTTGTTCACAGTGACAATGCAGATTCTGTAGTACAGTTACCGACAGAGCCTCAGTTAAATACATGTACATGCTGCTATCTTGCAACGTCCTCAGTTCACTGCAGCATTCATAAGCAAAGGCTAAGAAGTAAGATCTTTGTCTCTCGAGGGTCTCAACGTTGTGAGAACGCCTCGGTCTCAGCCTATGGCTATTGCCATTGACCCACGTGTATTCATAAGCAGTTTACCAACGAAGCCAGTCATTCGGCCGAGACAAAGATTTGGCTATAACCAACCACAACCAATCATCATTACGTTGGCTTGACCTTCCAATTGCAATAAGTATGCCCAGACAAAGGCTTCCTAAAAATGGGAGGAGCTTATATTGCGAGCCAGCTCTCAGATCCGAAAGAATGAACACCGTACATGGTGAGTTACAGGTTGTTCATCCTTCGTGATCCGGTGGAAACTGCGGGTGCCCATAAGATGAACATCATACATCTTTATTTGCACGATATTCATTCTCTGTGATCATGTGGAAAGCGCGGCTGCCCGTAAGATGAACATCATACATCTTGACTTGCACGCTTTTCATTCTCTTTGATCAAGTGGAAAGAGCGAATGCCCGTGCGATGAACACCGTGCATCGTTAAATACACGATGTTCATCCTCAAAATGTGATATAAGTGAAATCGTAAAAGTATCGATATCTCTACCATTTATCAACATACAGTAATGAGACCGGTAACAAAATGTAGATCGTTCTTTGCAGATTTATTTTATTAAAAAAAACAGAATATCGCAAATTTTGGATTTATACGGTTTTCATTCTATGCATACGATGTGACCTTAGTTCATGTCAGCAGAACAGTCTGTAGCCGATAAGACATGGGTAGTAATTACCCACTTAAGAATTATGCATTAAATATTCTGTTGATTATTCTTGTTTTACACAACTGTGTCTTCAATAACACATAATTTGCTATGTACCATTTACTTGACTGGATTGTAACAAGTTCCCCGACAAGCACACAATGTGCTGCATTTTACCTTGGCTGCACATCATTTACAAGGTGGTTCGCAAATCTTCTTGCAATGGCAAGTAATAAGAGTTTGAGTTTTGGAAATCAATGATTTGGTTAACCATAGAGGCTGCCATCTATTGGTATCACTTTCCTTCATCCAACCCCATTTTGAAGGATCAGGCATAGCAGGACAATATTGATCAAAGTTTGTCCCTCTATATGACCTGCTTGATATGCAGCCGGAGAGTGTGTTGAAAGAGATCATCTTTTGAGGGGGGCATATGTTTAAAGTCTTTGACTTTGTAAATGAAAAGTTCAAGGCAAGTAGCGTTGACAGATGTGATCTCTGAGGAATTGTTGTAGAGTCGTACAACAAATGCCTCTATGTAGGACATGATATCATCATCAATCCATTGTGGAAATGTTGATAAATGGAGCAGGGCTGGAGTTAGGTCTGGAAATTCTTGCCACACATTCCAATCTGTTTTCTTCCCCTTCTCGCAAAATGCTAAAGTGGTGTCGCACCTTGTCAAGGAGTGAAATGCTGACAAAGCTCGAGACTTGCTGGGCCCAGGTGTTGTGCAATACGTTGAGTAGGAATGTACTTGTGCGCCTTACCAGATCCAAAGGAAATCCACAACTCATCAAGACAGAGATCTTGAACACATGAGACAGCAATAACCACAGCATCACTGTCACTGGAACGAATTATGATCCGTTTGAAATCGTGAAGCGTGGCAACATGGATGAAAATGCGGGCATCTGCTTCTTCGTGTGTACAGGGAGCAAGCCCTTGTGATGTTGATCTGATAGAACTGAGCACATTTTTTCCAAATGTAGAAACAATTTCTTTGCCTTCTACACATAATCTGAATTTGTTCTGCTCATATAGAAAACAACTCTGTTTTGTTTGCATCAACACGCAAAAAAAGTCTGCCAGTTTCCCGGCATTCTGGAAGATAATGTCACACGTCACCGAACACCTTCACCTCGTCTTTGCCGAGTACCAAACTTCAGGCTGTCAGGTTTGTATTATTATGTCCCATACAACATCCAGTCGAGAAACATTTTGAAGGCAAGAAAGAATGTAAGGTACAAAAACATGGTCAGCGAATTCTTTTAATTCCTTGAAACACAAGACCCGGCCTTAATGACTGTGCAACAAAAGCTCCATCGAGAATCATAACATCAGCAGTGGGAGTCGAAGCTGAAAATTCTATCTCTGATTCCAAGCATTTTATGATTTCTGATTTGGTTCCTTTGTGCATCTGGCCTGCTGAAGAAAGGCTTGGTGGAATTTCACTATTTTCGTGAGAAAAGATTTCCCTTCCTGCATGTCCTGAAAGTATCATGTGCACTGTCATGAGTCAAGTGTTATTAAGTCTCACGCAGAGCCGTGAGTTGTTTTTTTTACCAGGGCCATGAGAAATTGGCTGGTGGCCTTGAGCGGTCCTCGCGAATTATTGTTGGTGAGTAAGAAATTGCAAAGTTAAACTGTTAGATTCACGCTTTTGGGTTTTGGGTGTTCGTGATTAAAAGTAAGGCAGTGAGGGTGCGGAAAGGTGGGGATGTTTGACATTATTAAGTATGACTAGACCAAGTTTTGCACGTGAACTGGCTGGTAGAACAGTGCAGACGTATTCCTACATTCAAAATGGTGGGAGTTTTGGGCCAATGCGATTGCTGAACTAATTTTGCCAGCGGATTAACCCTGCTGGGTATTTGGCCATATAAAAGATCGTGTAACGCTGAAATTCATTGAATACAGACGAGCAGAAGCATCGTGTCGTGACGTATCTCCGGTTGGCCAGTACCTGAACTGAGTGGCACGAAGACTAGTCCATCGTCATCGGACTGAAGGAGCCTAGAGAGAGAGAAAGCTCATAAAAAGAAAGGTTTTTGGTTGGACTGACCTTAAGATTCCACGCTGCGCTCTCCTGATGTTCGCGCCTACTAGCTAGGCGTGACCAACGGTAACTCATCTTTTTCACTAGTAATTGATAGAAGTCCAGAGATAGGGAGGAAACCCACAGCCTCGTAGGAAGTCTGAGAAACCCACAGCTTGGACTCGACGAACGAGTGTATTGTTAGCTTGTGTCTCATTACGGCACGAGCTCACTGATAATTGATATGAATGTTAGAGTCATTAGCTGGATAGAATTATATGCACAAGCTTCTTAATACCTGCAAGCCGAAATCGTGCTTCTGTAGGCTTTGAATGGACTGGGCTTTCCTAGCTTTCAGTGTACCTTGAGAACCCATATTATTTCTGGAGAGTTGTCTGGCGACTGGCCAGTGGCGACTCAACTACTATATAGATTGATATCTTATTTTTCTTATAATATACCATGTGGATATTGAGTGCAGTACAATTGATAGAAATATAGTCACATAACTATGCTACATTAAGTTAATAAGTGGAAGCTTTTGCTTTTTGAATATACCTCTATCGTCTTTTGTTATATTAATATTTATTACATATGGCCCGGCCGGCCTGAGAAATCTATACTTTTGCTATGGAATTGGAGCTTTTTGTATTCGCTGTGAAAAAAAATTCATCAAACTTCTTGCTTCCAGTTTCAGTGATAGACATCACTGTGCTAACAATATTGTGGCCCATGACTTGAGATGTTTCTAGTGAGACCAGATCACCGGTATCTTCTAAAAAAGGATCGTCTAATTCAGAAAATGCATTGATCAACGAGTTTGTGTCTTCTTTGAAAGTTTCTTGGACTTTTTTGTACTGCTCATGATGTTTGTTTTTTAAGGACGGTGGAGTCTGCTCAAATTCTTCTGTTATTCGTGCGAGCTCGAGTCCAGCAATCATAAACCGTCTAAGAGTTCAGGGTCTTCATTGACTCCAATAACACCACCATCACCTTTTTACTGTGCAAATGAGCTGCTCATGCATTTGGTCAAGAGCGAGACAGAAGAAAGATCGCTCTGTCTTCTGCCCAACAAATGTCTCCTCCACAAACTCTTTGTAGATCTGTGGATGCATTTCCTTCAATGCACATATGTCTCGCAAGTGAATGGGCAGATTGCGTGCATAATGTATATGGTCTAGAGCGAAAATCCATGGCGTAAGGTGTTGAAGACTTTCAAGGTACAAATGAAAATTTGCTGTACGGTTTTGCTTTCACAAACTGAAGCACTGTGTCACAAGTGGAGTGAGCGCGATTAAAAGGATTGCTGTAAAGTGGGTTTAGAGTTGTAAGATTAACTCACGGGATAGTTGAGGCAGACAGTTAACTTGAAAGCGTGCAATGACACGAGAAAAGTGTTGGAGTTATTGAGGTAGCGTCTGGGTAATGAAAAGTCACTGCAAGCTCAGAAGTTCAAGAGAACAGACGTGTGAGAGGCAGTCGTGAGTTTGAGGTATTCCAGTGAAGACTGGTAGGTTGAATTATAAGGATTTGTAATTGTGATGATAAATCTACTATATTCTGATGATGATAATGATGCAAATAAGTTACATGTATATGCGAGGACGTAAGGAGTGTGCAAGTAATTCATTACTGTATAAATAGATGTGAATAATGAGCGAGATACGTATGTTAGGAGCAGGGATTCTTAGCATAGTCGGAGTGCTGTGTAATACTGTGAGTGTGTGTTACAGTAGAGATGTGCGGCTGTGTAGTGTTTGCGTGAGTGTTGGCTGTGTGGTGGGTGAAATGTGGAATGTTGTGTGTACGCTTGATGGGTCGTATGAGTGGTGAGTGTATAGTAAGTACATAGTATTATAGAGATGTGATGTTATTCTTTATAGGTGCCGGGTACAGGCTGTAAGCTGTAGCGGCCGTAACTGAAGTGACGGGGTCGGGCTGTGATGCCACCGTCAGCACCTAAAGGACATAGACAGGGCTGGGGATGTGCGCCAGTATCTGAGTGCTTCCGCCAAGGGTAGCTGTGGCGTAAGACCGACAGGCAGCCCAGTATCCGTGGCAGTCTGATTCGGGGAATCGAGGCTGGCCATATTTATGAGATATATGTATTAAGATATTGTACTGCAAGGTAGTGCAGGCATTGATGTTAGGCTGAGGCCAAAATTTCATATTTTAAAGAAGTGAATATACTGTCGTGGAATTGGAAGTGGAATGAATGATTGAGGGGAACGAGTACTGTATGGTATTTATTGGATTGTACTTATTAATGTTATAATAAATGTGTGAGCCTGCTTGACTGTTTTGTTAATTGCTATACTTGTTTGTTTGTGATTGTTCGTCTGTCGTATTGAGGGCATCTCCCAATCTGGGATGTGTTACACACTGTTAGCTCCAGTTCCATCGTTTAGTGCCAATACATGAACTGGGGCTCTTTTGTCCCGTTGTTGCTGTGTCCAGAGTTCAAGTGACATAATTACCGCATAGCTTAAAGTGCAAAAAAAATGAAATTTTGGCTAAAGCAGACCTTATATGCAAATTTTATCCCTTCTAATGAATTCAGCACCCTTTTAAACCAATATATAGACACCTTTTTTGCATTTATGCCATATTTTAACTAAAAGTTATGCTTCTTTCTAATTGGTGGTACTGCTCCGTGGCAGCCATTTTTAATTTATGCAAATAAGAGTCAAATTATGCAGCCACCACTTGTGTCCTACCCTAAAATTTCTTAGATTGGTAAAGGCTACTTGTGTACCAAAAGGCACCTTTCTAATTAGAAGTGTAGGCAATGTTGCCTAAGTCAGCCCACTATATATGTAGTAGGTTTTGCGACGGAAAGATTGTTATCCTCAACAGCTGATTAGTTCCAAAGCGCGCAAATTTTCGGTCTCTGAGACCTTTGATGATGTTGTAATGGGGGAAGAAGATGGAACTAAGGGTGGGGGGGGGCGGAAGTGGGATGGCTAGGACTGGTGATGAGAGTAACAGATGAATGAAAGAAAGTATGGCCAAATTTGGAGTGAAAGAAATTAATTTTCTGTTCAGCTGTGCAGGTAGTCTGTGGAATGCGACCCAAGTGGTCGCCAAGACAATGAATTAATTAATCTTGTGGGACACTGTGAGCTGGCTAATTGTCGGCCATGGACTGAAGCGAATATCAATTATAGGTCGGTTTTGTTTAATTCCTAAGGCCCGGCGCGCACTATCCTGTTTTGCTTGGCAAAGAGTTTACAGTGCTGCACACCACGCGAAAGATTGCTTGCATTGAACGGATAGTTCATTTTAACATAGTGCGCGCCGGGCCTAATGTACGAACAGTGGGCAGCAGTGAACTGTTTCTGTAGTGTTGGTTTTCCAGTCATCGACGTTTTCTCTGGAAACAATCCCAATCTATTTTCAAAATGTGCTAGAAATCCTGGTGTTCTGTTCAATAATGATGTGTCTATGACCAGTGAAATCAGTCACTCGATTCGAAGAATGTACAGAGTAATAAAGATCGAAGAAAATAGGTGAATTATGGCACACTAATTCGACTGGCAAAGGCACCCTATTGGTAACGCCGCTGGACTAATGCAGGAAAGAAATTAGAAAACTGCAAATAGTACAAACTAATGTGTCATGATTACAGTTTTATAAATGCCGTGCTAGGTCACGACTTCAGTGAGTTAATTTTTACGATGTTATTAATTATAACCAGCGTAAGTGTCCTTGAGCTGTTCTCGTTAGCAACATGTTTTGAGTAATGTTTTTTCGACAAAAAACTGTAGATGGTTAAAAAGGAATATGTGTAGGTAAACCAGGGATGGCAGAGCAGCTCCAGTTCGTGAGTTAATAGCATTGTTAGAGGGTGTGAGGTGGTTGTAATTGACTGTTGACATTCAGTGGTTCGTGAAAGCACGAGTTGTTAATTATTCGTGCTGAGTCAATTTAATAAGATTTTTGGATTTAATTGTTATTAACCTATTTAGAAGACGACCTTGTCTGTCTTAGTGCAAGGCCGTAACCGACTCACACATAGAATGTATTAATACTGCGAGATGAGCTCGCATGGCTGCACCAATCAAATCTAGGGATTTGGACGGTAGTTTGCAGGTGGCTAGACATTATAAAAGTCAGCCCATACCTATGTCCATTATCACATGCAGAAAAGTATCCACTGCGAAGTGGTCGGCTAATTTCGAGCCAGATCGAAACAGAGACGCAGCAGAGCAGTCCATCTATATGAGGAGCCTAGAAATGACGAGCTCCAGGTGATAGCTATTCGGACTTTGTCCACTATCCAACGCTCTTGTTGATATTCCCTGGTTCTTGGTAGCCAGGGAAAAATGGTATGCATTGTAATTGTATGTCAGAATTCAGATGTTACCAGCAGTGTGGGAGTCTACTCCTAGAGTCACAGCCAGGCAGTGCCAGTATTATAATATATGTCTTGAGCCATTGCAATTGAGTTGGCGTGTGCTGAGACAGCGAAGACAATAATTTGTATTAAATATCCTATGAGTCATTAGTTATATTTGATCCAGTACTGGGATCTTTTGGTCCATTCTAAAATTGTATTTTTTTGTGCAGTTACCTTGATAGTCATTACATATATATGTTATCTTTATTTAGCTAACTCAATACATTATTGTGGCCCTACAGGCCTGACAAAACTATTTCATTTGAGTTGTTTAATTAATTCCAGTACGAAAGTTTAGTGACTGTGTTCGCCGGGTGTGTGTTTTCCTCTTGAATTGCAGTCGTTTGCTATAAACCACATTCGCGACATAATGCTTGCACTGGCTACCTGTAGAAAAACGAACAATGTGTAAGCTGCCTATCTTGTGGCACAAACGTATACATGTACAAAAACGCACCAACTTATTTAACGGATGTTTGACTCTTTATGTGCCATCATTCAATAGAAATTTCAAAAAAAGTAAAAAACCTAGGGGTTTACATTGATTCAAATCTTTCTATGTCGTCTCAGGTTAGTCACCTCATTCGTATTCTATACATGGAAATCTGGAAAATTGGTAAAATCAGACATCTTATTTCAACTGAAACTGCGGCTGTTTTAGTAAATTCTTTTGTACTTTCAAAGCTTGACTATTGCAACTCCCTTTTGGCTGGAATTTCACAAAAAAATATTAGAAAACTCCAAATTGCTCAAAACAATGCAGCGAGACTTGTTTTGAAGAAAAAGAAAAGAGATTCAGCACTGCCACTTCTGCAGAGTTTGCACTGGCTGCCAGTCGAGAAAAGAATAATGTACAAATTGTCATCCATTTGTCACAAATGTGTCAATAATACTGCTCCATCGTACCCAGTTGATTTAACTGATTACTATGTTCCATCTCGTCAACTAAGATCATCATCTGACACTACAAAATTGAAAGTACCTAAAATGAATCTGTCCACTGTAGGAGAAAAGTCCTTTTCATTTCTTGGCCCTACCATCTGGAACACTCTTCCAAAGACAACCAGGGAAATTAACGACATTGGTTCTTTCAAACGCCATCTGAAGACCCATTTCTTTCAGACAAACTAGGCTAGGTGTTTTTCGGCAGCAACAATAGTAAATATTTTTGAATTTCTTTTGTGTATGCGTGTGTGTGTGTGTGTGTGTAAGAGTTTGTTAAAGCGCCCAGAGCTTGTCATCGACGGGGTTGGGCGCTATATAAATGCAATATATTATTATTATTATTATTATCATGACATCTTAGACCATCTGCAGGCACTAAAAGGTTTAAAATTCCTAAGATGGGTGAAAAATCTTTTCTTTTCAACGGCGTCAGATTTGGAATTCCCCTCTTTGAGAAAGGCTGAAAATTTATGACTTTTAAATTTTAAACATCAGCTGACGAGTCATCTTTTTTACACTCTGAATGTCCATCTACACCTAGTTATGTTTTGTTTTTTTCTGTAAATATGCCTGTGTATTGTGTGTGTGATTTATATGATATAAATGTTGTAAAGCCCTTAGAAGTTAGAGCCTAGTTCTTAACGGGAGAAAGCACTGTATAAATGCTGTGTATTATTATAATTATTAGTATTGCTTTTATTATCTGTCGTGTATGATAGGCTATAAGTATTATATATGTGGCAGAATGGAATATGTCTTCTAGAATGGCAATGAAATTATACTATATCTATATTAATAAAAGTGAAACCTTACGACAATCGCAGCACGCCTTTCGCTACTCCTCTGTTAATGCTGATTCGGTGGCCCCAGTGCCCAGACACTCCACGGGTTGAATGGGATTGTTAGAAGGCGCTGGCGGCCATCAAAGGACGGGCCACGACTCATTATTTGAGTCATCGTGTTTGTAAATGGAGCAGCGTTTGGGCATTTGACTATGAGAAGGTTTATCTGTCTGTCTGTTCTATCTATCTATCTGTCTGTCTATTTATCGATCTATCTATTGATCTATCTATCTATTCTATCTGTCTATCTATTTATCTATCTATCTATTCTATCTATCTATCTATCTATTCTATTTAGCTATCTATCTATCTAGTCTATCTATCTTATCTATCTATCTGTCTGTCTGGCTGTCTGTCTATTTATCTATCTATCTATTCATCTATTTATTCGATCTATCTCTCGATCTACCTATTCTATTAATTTATCTATGTATCTATTCTATCTATCTTATCTCTCTATGTATTCATCTATCTATTCTATTTGTCTATCTATCTATTCTACTTCGTTCCTGTTGAAGTCTTTTATTGTTTTTTTCACTTGACAAAGGCGAAAGCCGAAAATTTGTGTATTTTTTGTCTTTTCTTTAGTTTGCTTTGTATTGTTTGGGTTTTATTTCTCACGCGGGGCTTCGCAACATACAACCTTTTCTTTTTGCCCAATTTTGACTTTTGCTTATAGCCCTGCTGCGACCCCACAGTTTTTCTGTGGTTTTTATGATATTTCTATTCTACATGTATCTATCTTATCTATCTATCTATCTAGCTATCTTTATCTGTCTCTCTCTCTGTCTTTCACTATCTGTCTCTCTCTCTCTGTGTCTCTCTATTTGTCTCTCTATCTGTCTATCTCTCTCTCTTTCTCTCTCTCTTTTTCTCTCTCTATCTATCGATCTATCTATCTATCTATCTAGATCTATTTTCATCGCCCGTTGTCTTCTTTCTGGGCTTACCCCACCCTCTACCGCCGTGTCATATTATACATTAACACCATTGGCTTTACATTGTAGTTGTGGTGAGTTATGTCAGTTGAATCAGTCGGTATGGTTTGTTTTTTTTTTCGAGGAATTTTATTCAATTTTATGTCATAGTGTACGGAAAAGGTATGTGAGTGACTACAAACAAATGAAAGTTACAAAAATCAATCACAATCAAATCAAATTTATAAAATCAATCACAATCACCGCTATTTTTCAACCCATTACCTAGGCTGGGTTAGGCCAGCATCGAGCACTCAGCCCACACTGCGATGTTCAGAGGGGGTTTCAATGCGGACCATTCCGGCTGGCGCCGGGAAGCAGGGAAAGAGACGGCTGGCGAAGCCACGCGTGGAATCTAGTTCAGTAGTGTAATGTATATATTATATCTATGAGTGGCCCTCAGATTTTATACAGCGCTTAGTGTAGACTGTCGTTGTGTCGCCGACACAAAAAAAATAAAACAATAATTAATAACTCGCAGAAAGTTTGCATTTGTTTCTAGGTTGCGACATTGGCGTTCGATCTATTTTTTTCGGCAAATATAATTGAGATTGGTTCCGGTATCTGTATCTCACTCACAAAACAACTTCCGGTTAGGACTGGTTTGAATTGTGAGATTGAGTTAGACTATTAAGTATGAAACTTTGTGTTAGCAGACGACGATGATGGGTTGGGGGGGGGGGTGGTCGTCGGGACAAAATCAAAATAACTCACTCTGCTATATATATATAATGGGTCGTAAACGTATTATCGTTTATTTCAGAGCACAGAAAACAAAAAGGGGAACAGAAACCAAACAAAACCAAGAACCCAAGCAAACCAACACAGCGGCTCAGGCTGTAGGGACAAAAAGAATAAAGCATCATAAGCACACGTCATAATACTATATATATACAGCATGAACACATTGCATACAGAAAATAATGAACACCCAAGGCTTAATAAGAATAAAAATGACAAATAGCAAGGGAACGTAACCCAGCAGTAGTTTCCCCGGCGACCTAAACAAGTATCAGGGCGCCCATTACGGCCCGATGACAAATTCCAACCAAGTGCTATCCCGACACAATATGCACAGGGAACTGCCCCTAGAAGCATATATATTACGGCTTAATTATCAACCAAAACACAGGGACTGTTCTAAAGTAATACTTAACAGGCCTCATGGTAATTAAGCACGACCCAGGCTATGGATTAGGTCGTAGCCCATATTATTTACAAGCATTACTATTTTACGTGGACCACACAAGGATGACCACCATATGATAATTCGTAAGTCCCCCTGGAAGTGTCGTCTGAATCCTCCTTAATCATATAAACAGCTAGGCTGGTGACCATATAAGAATCTATAAGCCCATCGTTAATCATCAAAATCAATACAAGGTTCCAGAACTAGAATATAATCAATAAATGCAAGAATTTACTCACATTGTAAGAAAATACACCGAAGTATCTATGATCATAGTGGAGGCCCATAGATCTCAAGCCAGGGGCATTGGATCCGAACTCCAACACGACTAATGTATGTATTATAAGCTGGATACCCCAACACCATGGCAACAATGCCATTGCCACGTGGTCGATATAGCTAAATCCAACAGCTTGACCATAATTACTGTAAAAGCATACATAAAAACCATCAAACACATGTGCATAAATAATTGTAAATTAATATATACATGTACATACAGCCCTAGAGCGCAGAACCAAACCATACGAAGCAATTAAGGCGGCTAAGCCCGCTTGATAGCCTACAGCAATCGATAAATAATAATCGAAGCACGGGCCTTACAGGTACTAAACAGGGTGGACAACCATCCCACCCTAGGGGTTACGTAGAATCTAGGAAGCTAGTACATGGCCAAACCCAATGATGATGCCAAGCAGACCATAGCTGCAGCTTAACCTAAACAAAGGGGTAATCACGTGGATCTAGTGACTAGATCAAATCGGGTCCAAGGGTATGAACAGTGTCCAGAATATATTAAATGGGAACACATCATACAGTAATGAAAGCTTATTTATGGGGACTCCAATCCAATAGTATTACACAGTATGGACCTAGGCTTAAAGCTGGCTAAATTAGGCAATTACTATGGACCAGTCAACTGGACAATCACTTTGGTATGACGCTAGTTTGAAATGCATTTCATAAAAGAGCGCATGGCACGCCACGTGCACGCAAACAGATACAGATGATAAAACCTGCACACTATCACAGAACAGCATTGTAGCTTAACTGGACTGGAAGGAATGCATGGCACTAAAATAAAGCTAGGCCTGGCTAAGAATACTAAAATTGAAACGCATTATAAAATTATTAATGGTAAATATACGCGGACACACAATAGGCCTTTACCGGAATTACACGATACTTCCACTCTGTGATCAGTGCACAAGGTCACAAAATTAATTTAGTACAGCATCTACACATATGACATTAAAACAATATCTCAACTTAAACTACAACAATGAAAAGCACATAAAATTACTAAGTACTACCTATAGAATCCTTATGCCAACTTACCGTGTTGTTAATACTCACTCCGCAGAAGAAAAACAGACCCCGTTTGAGTGTGGGTTTGAGCCAATAAGAGAAACTCGTTCTCCCTTTTCTTATGTGAAATGGAACTTTAACTACTACTAGCTTTCAATATGTCTGTGCCCCTCGCCGTCAGATAGGAATATGACTAAGTTCTTTTGTTTCTCGGGGGCCTCAGCATAGTGCTGTTGGCCCCAATATATGACTAAGTGGTCAGACTGGACAAACTTATATTCGCGCCAGCTGACCCGCGGAGGGAATGCATCGCCCAAACAAAGAAGGTACCGATGCCAGCGTGGGCATAGTCCACGTGCAGCGTCTCAGTTTGGGACTAACAAAGGGATAGTACACAGCCCAGGTGGAGACAAAGAAATTTAGATGTAATTTACATAATATAACCACGTTGCCAATATAACTGGGTCAGCGCATGAGAGAAACAAGATGGGGTGGACAATAAGACAAACATAGCACTATGGCTACATTAGTGTGTTCTGAATGTGCCTAGACTAGGAAAAAGAAATGGTCTGGAATTGGGAGATTGACGCTGCAGGGCCAAAAGTACAGGTTTGTGTTTTCAATATGCCTAGAAAAATATTATAATATTTCTTTTCCATTAACACAGGACGTTATCACTTCCTGCGATGTGTTCATTAACAAACAAAAATCCCTCGTCTGTGGTGACGGGTGCAGGCGGGACGCGCAGGACGTCAACGCGCAAAGGGAGAGCAGTAAAACGTATCTAAAAACAAACAAACAAAAATAAAATAAAGCTAAAGGAACAGGCAAAATGAAGCAGGTCCATAATAATCACCCAGAACTGAAACTAATAAATTTATCGATTTATCCCGGGCAGGGCCGGGAACTCAGCTATATTAAGGTGAGCAATAAACTGCTGCAGCCTTCATAATTTTAATCAAGTGTACTGATTATTTTGGAATGACTGCCATAACTATCCGATAGAACTGTAGTGATCATGAACTGGAAGGGTGAAGCTGTTTCATTGCCTATCCCCTTTTTTTTTCGTCTTTTTCTTTGAACAAGGTGTTTCACTTATGCCTGCTAAGTGCTATGATCTACAGGCTGGCGAAACTTTCAAGTTTTTTTGTTATTTGTTTAGATTATACTGTTTGCAGTTTATTTTGCCGAGGCTGTAGCTGTATCGTAACTTGTAACGCCAGCCGACATAGCATGATGTAACAAAATAAGAACAGATGTGGCACTGCCTGCCGCTCGCTTAGCCAGCGACATGGCTTGAAAACAAAGCAGCCGGTTTTACACACTGACACGCGATCGTCACATTTAATGCGCGGTCTAGTTACTCTGGTTTTTACTATAGCGTGGCTCACGCCAGGCCAAAAAAAGGAAATTAATCACTTTATAATGTCACGAGTAAAGTGAGTGAATGATCGTATGGCGAAGTGTCAATCTTTTTTTGGCAGTCATCTTTGCCAATTCATTGGTGCAAAAATTTATGAACGATTAATATTTGAATCTCTATTTTAAATATTTTAAAGCATACAATTTCGTGGTGTATTGTAGATTGTGACTTTCTCTATAATTTGTATTTTTTCCGGAATATTTTAAAGTTGCATACTAGCACAGTGCGTTTAAATTTAATATCTCTCTTTGTTTATGACAAAAAACGCTTACTTACTTCCCTTGATGACAAAAAAAAAAAAGATTAAATATAGAGTTATCGGTCTTGCACTTAGTTTCACTTGGTTGTCCTCCTTATTTGATAGCATGGATTGCGGGGCAAATTTGAGGGTTAGGGCTTTTTTTCTTAATTATCATCATGCTAAGGACTGCCATGGGAGAAAATGACATTTTTTTTTTTATAGTTTTAATGCCATTGTTGTTCGAGATTGTCTCTTATTTGCCAACAGGAAGGTTTGAGATTAGTTAACAGTTCTAGATCTAGTGGTACAAATAGATCTACGTGTGAATATAATTTTATGTGTATTTTCATTATTTGAGTAATATTATAAAATAATAAATCTATATTAAGTAGACAGCGAAGCATTCTGAGAAGAGTGCTTCTTCTTGGCAGCTTTTATTGTATAATCTAGATCTAGATCTTATTTGAAGTTTGATCAACTCGATGAAAAAATGATACAATTAAAGTGTCTCAGGAATCTGTGCAGTGACCAAAATTTAGAGTAAAATTAGTTCAGTTTGTTCAGACTGCAGTCTCTAAGAAGAAAAATCTAAAAAGTACCACATGATGTTTTTTTTTCCTTTAATGCATTAGGTAACACAGTAACTTAAAAAAATTGTAACTCCTCATGGGACGTTCAAATATAATCTTACACCTTTTTTTGGACTTTTGGACTTTTTGACCGGGCCGCCCTTTCTTACAGTTTTCTTACATTTGCTTCTCTCCCACCCCCCCCCCCACCCCGTAATATTACAATAATACATGTAATAGTTATACATTGCACACGTACTCTTTCTTACAACTGAGGGAAAAATGAGACTCATGTCAAAGTCAAGGTCAAAATTGCCTTATCATCAACAAAGGGGTTTTTCATCATATAAATGTCAAAGATATTTACAAAACGCCGTGTCCTTTTCTTCTTCTTCTTCTTTCATAGTTGGCACGTCTAGAAGACGATTCCCCCAACTGCACTACTATATGCGACTCAACGTCGCTCCTCTGAGGCTAAAAAGCAGGGTAAAACCTTCATAGATGTTAAGACCATTTAAAAATATCTTAGTTGTGTAAAATCTTTTGCATATAATAACTCTGGTATAAATATCTCTTGGTTTCCAGATTGTGCACAGAAATACAACCCGCACTTTAGTTACAATGGTAGCTGCAACGGATAATTATGTTCTTTAATTCATTGTCGAAAGTCGTTGCAGACGGTTGTGTTTGGACTTCTGCCGGGAGGTTGTTCCACATCCTGATGACACTAGGGTAAAAAGAATAAAGATGGCTGTTAACCCGTGAGCTTGGGATGTTATATTTTATATTATTCCTTCTGTTGCCTCTGGTATTAATGGTGAGGTGGTTCAGTGGGATATGGATATTTCCTTCCCTGCCCTTATTTTTTTTTCACACCGCTATTTCCGCATGCGCAAACGCATTGTTGTGACTATTCTTCACTTCCGCCCGCTGGTATACAAAGGAGCCTTGGCTTTCACAGAGTCGTCAATCTTCACTGATCCATTTGCGAACGGCAGCATACTTAATTTTAAAACTTGAAATTTCACCAGTTTTGTTATAATGGAGGTTAGAACTTCGTTTGCAAGTTTTGACGACTTCTCACGAGCGTTGAAAGACTTTGAAGAGTCAACATACACTTGTTTTTCAATCTCAAATTCCGAAACGCTTGAAGTTGAAGGAAAAAACAAATCCAGAAAGAGAAAACTCGAGGATCGAATTTGTAGCAAAATGAAAATCGCTCGAGCTAAGTATACATGCTATCACTCTGGCCAAACACGAACTAGCACGACAGCAGGAAAAACAAAGAAAACACGGTGAGTACACGTTAGCCTAGGCCTAGAATGAGAATCTATAGATAGCCTATCATACTGATACCCTATTGGGGTCAATATGTCTATGAGTATGGCTGCTAGATTTAGATGCCCCTTATGAGTATGGCTGTTTCATTGTTTGTGTTTGTAACAGTCTAGGCTTTTTAGTTTAGTTTATATTAATATAATAAAGCCTTCTGAAAATTAATAAAGAGATCAAAATCTATAGTAATTTAGAACCTAAATCCGCCCTGTCAGTATCATAGACTAGACTTGACTCTAAATCCAATCTAGATTCTAGAAGTCAAACCGTACTGAATTCATTATCAATTTAGACTCTGATCTTTCACCCTAACTTAAATCTAAAATGTAGATCTAGGTCTAGACTCTAGGCTACTTTGGCGCCAGTTACTGAGTTAGATCTAGTCAAGTTAACTTTAAAAATGGAGCTTCGGGTCAGAAGGGTGCAAGTTCAAATCAGTAGCTCAAGGTGACATTTCCGGGGTTTATAGCGAGACGGAAGATTCCCATATCTAGATATAGTCATAGACCCCTCCAAGTCCAAGCTTTCAATATCATCACTCATCTTGTCTTTATTTTTCAGTTCCACCATATTTGGCTGTGGTGCCTACTTTGTCATATCATATGATGAATGGAAGAACAGTTTGAAGGTTATTAAAGGTGCCTTTGACCATAACCATGAGTGTAGTGCTGCAGTAGGCCTATACTCAAGAGAGTTGAAAGTTAAGAGACTCACATCTGATCAATGTGAATCTTTAAAGGTAAAGCTCGTGTATTGGTTCAAATGTGGGAAATAATTTTACTGATATGATAAAGCCAACATTGAGTATAGGCCCTACATAATCGGCCATTAAAAACAAAAAAAGTTTTTATAGGCAAAAAGGGTTTGTTGACTACATTTTCCTCTTTACTTTTATGCATAAACATGCCTGTCTCATTCATTATATTCTAAGGCCTTTTAGACTTTAGTGTCACTGTAAGGTACATGTATAATCATTTGTTTTATAAAATCATTGCTTTTCAGAATCTCCGGATTATGAATTTTTTCACTCCATAACTCCATTATAAAATTTATTTTTTTATTTTTTTTTATAATGGCAACAAGACTAGTGTTGGTAGACTAATTTGACTTATCTTTTATGCATTATAAAGGTGTATGTCTTGTTCATTATTTTCTAATGCCCTGAAGTGTGAATGATAATTCTTTGTAGAAAATAAAACTATATATTTGGCATGGCCCGGCCGCTGCTTGGCTCCTGATAAGGAAAAAGGTCAGGATTTTTGGGGCTGGTCAGTTGGCATCTCTGCATGTTAAAAAAGTTTCTTTTGCAATAGTAAGGGACAATAATAAACCCCATTTCAATGCCTTACAGTGGTGAAAATTTTAGCCTTCATAATCTACCACAAACAATAAGAATTATATTGGGTGTGCAAGTATACGTTGTTTTTTTTACTTGGCGATACAGAATATATTTAGTTTAAGAATATGGGGTGCTTATTGTGGCAATACTTTAGAAGGTACTGTCGAGTTAGCATTGACCCAAACCCATTTGGCTTTCTCTGTTTCTATAATGCAGGAAATTGTCAAGCTAAACCCAAGCAACCCTACCCTCCTTCAAGTTGTGAACTCGAAGTATGGGAAAGCTTTATGCCTCAAGGATGACTTTCACTCCAATAATATGAATTTGTTTTCAGGTAACTACAGTGCACTCTCCCGATTACGACATCTCCGAATAACGACATTCTCCCGATAACGACATTGACCCCCGGTCCCGATTTTTTTACTATATGTTATTAGTAATAAAACTCTCTAAATAGCGACATACTTTTTAGACCACTCTCCGGATAACGACATTGAGTTAGCAATAATCGGCTGTGACTTTGCTAGATACAAAAATAAAAATAGCTAAAATATTGTTTCCGGTCAGTTTCATTTCATTCTCTGAGCCAATAAAAACACTTCTTTTCCGACCAATGAAATGTCCTACCAGAGGCACCTCATAGCCAATGAGATCGCTTTGTTATCGGCCAATGAGATCGCTTTGTTATCGGCCAATGAAAACACACCTGTGTCTATTGTCGTCGGAACAAAAAGGGTGACGCGCATTAAATGAGTCAGTCATCACATCGCTGACCGCTGAATCGATTGTATTCACCCGAGAACAATAACGCACCCCAAGATGTCGACAGCTGCTGTTAAAAAAAGAAAGATACTGACAATAGATGCCAAGCTGCAAATTCTGGCTGATGTGGACACACCCCTTTTTCCGCCATCTTGAAAATCTCCGAATAACGACATGTTCCCGATAACGACATGCACCTCTGGTCCCGAGCCATGTCGTTATCGGGAGAGTGCACTGTACTTTAATTTAGGGAAAGCTTTATAACAGCTATTAGTATTACATTTCATTTGTTGTTGATAGAGAGCTTGGATTATTTAACCCATTTTTTGCATTATTACAGTTATTCGGTTTTCAAAAGTTTTGGTAGTTGAATGGTTGTATTCTATATGTCTCTGATCTAATTGTTGAAATGAGCTACAAATTTTATTCCCCCCCAAAAAGTGAGGCTGGGTATCTGGTTTATTATTTATTGATTTTTTTCGTTTACTTATTTATGGTTATAATATGTAATATTTTGTTAAAAGTTTAAATAAGTTTACTTTATAGGCAAGTATTTTCACATTCCAACTTCAGCATTTTGGATAAGAAAGAAAAAAGTTTATCTGTGTGACATCTTAGGAACAAAAGAGATAAATATTATGAAACCTTTAAACTTTCACGTTTGTGTTTTATTTTTATTTTCAGTAAAAGTTGACTCCAAGCCATCTTCACCCCTGGTAGATCAATTGATAGACACGCTGGAGAAGCTGCAACCTAAAGCACAATCTAGAATTGTATTGGCGGAAGATGGCACTCATGCTGCGGTAGACATTATTGCATTTTCCACACACTTCATGGTTAATACATGATACAAAAATATCCAGAAGTTGTGTATGTAGATGGTAAGTGTGTTGTGCGATGCTAGGCATGAACGACATTAATATTTCTTTAAATTTTACAATAGCCTGATAACAATGCATATTCAAATCATTTAGCATTTATTAAACGTCAAATCCATTTGTTAAATGCAGTAAAGAATGTAACAGTTGTCTTATATATAATAACATTATTAAGGTAGATGAGCCATTGACAAAAGGTGGATTTTACCTGCAATGCCTTTAAAACTTTCTTCTGTTCTACTTAAAATAATAATGCACAATAAATTTTGTATTTATTTTGGTGTTGCTGATTTGTTCGCCTGACCCTAGAAATATACATAAGATAACATTGTGTGGTTTGATCATTGGCTTATTAAAAAAATTAAAGTAAGGCTCAAAATATTGTGCATATCTTTTGATGATAAAAGTGGGACACTTTTAGTGCAGTTCAGTTAAGCTTGATTTAAATAACAAACCAGTAGGAAATACCCAGCAATGACTGCAACCCTTTGAAAAGACTGCTTATTGGAACGTTGTTGAGTGCAATGAGGTTCTTAAAGTCAAACATTGTTACAGTCAAAACCATTTATAACAGGGCCTGTTATAACAGGGATCCGGGTATAACAGGGATTTTTTGAATCCCCATTTTTTCTCCCTCTTTATCTTTAGTAAAATACATCTGCAATAACAGGGACTTACAAGTGCCAGATCTGTTATAACAGGGATACCGAGAGCAAGAATCAGACTCTGAGCCGCCACGTAGGCAAACAGCGAGCGCAGTTCGGTAAATCTAACTGTAATAAAATCTTACACGATCACGCGAGTGATGCCGGTGGTTATTTCTACAATCTTTGGTGGCAGTCAAAAGGAGAGAGGGAGAGACAAAGAGGAGGCGATGCGAGGCTAGGCCAGTGTCAAGACAACTAATTCAAACAAAGAGGCCAGTCAGGTGTGTGTGAAAAGCTCTAAAACAAAAAGCCCTTCTCAGCCACACACTACACACCTAGTGTTGACATCACACGTGGACCATTGACAAAAAGACTGCATTGCTGGCCGAGATTTGTACAAAATTTGAGAAATCCATAGGTGTGGATCCATTCATACGATCATCATAAGACAAAGAGCAGATATTTTAGAATATTAAGATTGTGGCTGCCTATTCACAGGGAAGTTTTGCGCAAGAACGGAAGTGCCTTTGACAAGGTACACTACCCATGATTTAAAAATCGCAGGATTAGGCCATTTTTTGCTTATTTCCCTTGGAAGTCTGATATAACAGGGATTTTGCTCTGGTCCCACATTCCCTGTTATACCAGGTTTCGACTGTACTTTTTTTTAAGCTTCTTTAGTTAATGTCAAATCATCACAAGTTACAAGATTACCTTGTATCATTGGGTCCATAGTTGGTCAGTGACTTACTAACAACTTCATTGCTCTGTCTATTATTTACTTGAATGATGCATCTATGTTATTATTACTATTATGTATTTCTCACAGGTACGTACAGAAAAAATAGTAGTGGATTTCCGCTATACCAAATCATGGTTGAGGATTCCTCAGGCAAAGGACGTGCTGTGTTCTATGCCTTTGTCAGGAAGGAGACCACTTCCACATTAATATCAATGATGAACATATTTTCTTCATTTGTTGGAAGCACTGCAAAAACCCATATTTTTATGACCGACAAGTCTCGTGAAGAAATTGAAGCCTGTCGAGCTACCTTCCCCAACACAAGCTCTCTCTTGTGCCACTTCCATGTTCATAAGGCCATGAGGACAAAGATTAGCAAAATACATGGTTCAAGTGATGTGAAATCAGGACTGCGCAGTCTGGCATATCGCCTGGTGACAACCACCTGCCAAAACCAATTCCAGCAAGACCTGGAAAAGGTATTTAAAGTGTTTCTTTCATTTAAATTTTTCATTCCCCTGCTCAAGTTGTATTGTTTTCCTTAACGGTAAACTCACAGTCATTGTACATATAATTGACTTTGGAAATTTTGCCATACTGACCTTGCAGAATTATGGATGTAATTTTGATTTTCTCACAAGACTTTTTTTTTTCTTTTTTTTATTTTTAATTGGCCGACGGTAGACCAATATTAGAAGTTAAGGCTAGCATTGTCAAGTGATGGTAGTGATGGTCTTACTAGGGCTAGAATCATAGAATGGCTAGAGCTAGATCTACACATCTCCCTATTATGATGGGGGTCAGGCTGTAGATCTTAACATTTTTTTAATTGTGATAGTTTTTACACAAATTATTTTTATAAGAATTGAAGGAATTATTTCTTAATGTGTGGCCCTTTTCAAACCTTTAAAGTCAATCATTCAATGCAGGGACAGGCAATCTCCGTTTTTCACCAGAATTCAGTTTTTTTTTAATTGTCAGTGAACTTAAAAAACCCATGGGTTAAGAAAGTGACCATATGCTTGGCTTTAGTTGACATGATAAAGGTAGGACCTCTTTAATGGCATCTGTTAAAAGGTAGTTTAGATTTAAGGTCTACATCAGTTTAGTTATTTACTTTTTGTTGCATCTGCAATACATACAGTATGTACTGATTTAGGCCTATGTTTTTGGCACATTCAAACTTTCTGTTAGTCAATTATTTTATATGTATTCACGAATCATGTGTTGTAACTGACAGATCTTGTATATCTTGACATCCCTTATTGCAGTTATACTCAATGTTTCATTTATGTCTCTCACTCTCTTTCTCTTTTATACATTGTCCCATCCTAGATTCAACAGCTCTCTGAGGATTTCCACAAATATTTACATGAGAACTGGTTAACCTCCGAATTCGCAACAAGCTGGCCAGCCCACGAGAGGCTTCATTTAAGGACATATGCAAATGACAGAAATAGCAAATGTGAGGCTGAGCACCAGCGCATGCAGAATGGCCTTTCGTCATCTTCAAACTTAGCCAGCGCTGTGTCATGGTTATATGAACACTCTGTCCTGCATGCAGGTGAGATGGCCCAGGAGAGATACAATGCAGCCATGACGCGTATTCATCCACGAGGTGTGTACAAAGAGCTTCTGCCTCTGTATGAACTTTATGTAGGTCATGCAGTACAGATGATGACTACTGATCGATCATCAATCGCTACTGCAGGATAAACTTGCAGTAATTTCTGAAACCACACAGGGTACTGTAATTAAAGATGGCAATGCATCTTACAAAGTTAAAGATACAGGTAGTGACATCTCCTGCCACTGCACTTTTTTTCTGCAGATGGACCTGCCATGTGCCCATATGTGCTTTTATACTTTGCACAAGAGTCATCCACTTACAAGGCTCGTACCCGAGAACAATAGGTGGCTCCGGAGTGGTATTCTATTTGATGAGGTTTTATTACCTCCTGAGTCCAGCTCTCTAGTGGATCTAGTGACAGTTTTGGATCCGGAGAAACGACACCACAGAACGGAAGATGTTCTTTTGCAACTTAGCCGGGCAATGAAAGCATGTGGCACAAAAGAATTTGAGGAGCGTATTTTTATTCTGATGCAGATTTTGCTTCTCTGGGAACGAGGAAAAAGAGTACTGTGTCTTGAAGCTGTCGGTGAAGACGAGGATGTTAATATTGGTAGTGCATATGATGAACAGGTTGACGAAGTGGTTGGTGATGCAGGTGGAGTAATTGGTGGTGATGATGTTAGTGGAGTTGTTGGTGGTGAGGACATGTATGGAGTGGTTGGCGGTGATGATGTAAATAAAGTAGTTAGTGGTGATGATGCAATTGAAGTAGTTGGTGGTGATGATGTAAATGGAGTAGTTGGTGATGATGTGATTGTGAATGGAGTAGTTGGTGATGATGTGATAGTGAATGGAGTAGTTGGTGATGATGATGTAAATGGGGTAGTTGGTGGTGATGATGTGATTGTGAATGGAGTAGTTGGTGGTGATGATGTAAATGGGGTAGTTGATGGGGATGATGTAAATTGAGTAGTTGGTGGTGATGATGCAAGTGGAGTAGTTGGTGGTGGTAATGTAAATGGAGTAGTTGGTGGTGATGATGTAAATGGAGTAGTTGGTGGTGATGAGAGTGGAGTAGTTGGTGATGGTGTGAATGGAGTAGTTGGTGATGGGCAAGATGTTACAGGTGTTGTTGCAAAAGGAGGTGAGTTATTACCTTTCAGTGCTGCAAGGGGTATGAATTTGAAGATTCCTGTTGTGCGCAAAAGGGGTAGGCCAAGGGAATTAAAGACAAGGAGATGCACTAAAAAATGTAGAAAGTTAAATGTGAATAGTAACATCTGTTATGTTTGTTTTAAAAAGGAGGTAGATAGGGAGCATTGTCCTGGGGGAATGATGGAGCGGACAGGGTGTGACAAATGCACAAGATGGTTTCACAATGTTTGTTTGCAGAGGAATGCATCAGAATCATTTATCTGTGCATTTTGTGTGGTTTAACTTTACTGTGGATACTCTGAATCTTATGTTTGTGTACCTAATCTTTAGAAATACTTAAAATTCTCAATATGTGCTCTGAACAGTAGTTGGCGGTAATGTAAATGGAGTAGTTGGTGGTAGTGATGGTGTGAATGGAGAAGTTGGCATTGACAATCTCAATATAGGTGGAATGCACCTATTTAAAAAGATACACATGTACCCAATAGCATAATGTGCCTTAAATGTAAACTGTGTGATACTAATAGGCTTTGGTTTGTTTATTTGGAAATGCACCATATGTTGGATTTGAACCAGCAGTGTTTGGAGAATAACATTGCAATTTTCACCTGATGATAACATAGTGTATCATTGATTTAAATCGTGTTGCCTTTTCTTTTCAATTTTATATTAAAGATATATGTCAATTATTTTATTGCATATTTACGTGTATACTTGTTATTTAAAAAGTACATTTTCATAAGTTCTCTTACTTTATTGCATGTACAAGACTGTACACTTTCTTCGTTGACAAGTACTTTTCCAGAGTTTACCAATAGCTGGCCAGATTTATGTTTTTTGTATCTTTATTAATACGGTGTACGGTATCAACATATTGCCTTTTCTTTTCGATTTCATATTAGAGATATGTCACTTATTTTATTGCATTTACATGTATATTTTCTTATTTAAAAAGTACATGTTCATTTATATTTGATTTCATATTAGAGATATGTCACTTATTTTATTGCATTTACATGTATATTTTCTTATTTAAAAAGTACATGTTCATTTATATTTGATTTCATATTATAAGGTCACTTACTTTATAACATGTGCATTTTCTTTGTTGACAAGTAAACCTACTTTTCAAGAGTTTGCCAATAGCTAACCAAATTTATGCTTTTTATTTTCATGAGTACCATGTCTGTACTACATGTAGGCCCTATTCTGCATTTTTGTACAATTTTTGAATAACAATTTAATTCTATATCTCCAAATTCTAATGTTTGTTTGTTGCTTTTCTGTTAAAGTCGTCTTAGTAAAATTATTTCATACTATTTTAAAATTAGGTTGTTTTCCAAAATCGTGGGCAGTCAGGGAAATCGTTCCAATTTACAAAAGTGGTCACAAAGATGACCCCAAAAATTATCCAGGAATAACTCCCTTGAGCTGTCTGGGTAAACTTTTCACTAATATTTTAAATAATCGTCTTACACACTGGGCAGAATGTAAATTGTAATAATGTTTTTTGTGATAACCAGTTTGGTTTCTGTAATAACAGACTGTCTGTTTATATTGCGTGGTTTGATAGAATTGTTTCTAGAGAAGTCAAAAAGTTCGTATTGTGCTTTGAACGTGCGTTCGACAGCATAAATAGAAAAGCACCATGGTGTAAACTAGAGAGCAAAGGGGAGTCTCTAAACAAATGACTAATTTATTAAAAAACGCATAGTAAAATCAAGTTGTGTGTGAGGGATGTCAGCAGTTTGAGTGAAGCAATTGATACCTGTTTCTTTTCGCCAAATGTAAGACTATTTCAGGGTGAATCTTTGTCGCCTTTTTTATTCTCGATATTGACCGCGAAAGATGTCAAAGGTGTACATATAGAAGAATGTTTGATAATGATACTGATGTTTGTAGATGACATTGTCTTTTTTAGTGATAGCAGGTGTTATGTTCGTGTGTAGTGAGTTCTGGAGTACGAACGAATGACATTGACAGTGACAGCTGAACAGTGAATCAACATAACACGGCCATGAACAGAACCAGAAGAGGGCAGATTTATTACGAATTGAATAGAGGCCAAAGTTACGACAATTAGGCCAAAGATATAACATCTCCTCTCTTAAGTTTGATGCTACTATTTTTCACACAGTGTCATTAAATTCAATTGCTTAGAGGTGTGCATGTATCTGTATTTAGTTTTAAGCTTTGATGAAATGATACATTTAATTTATAAGATCTTATTTAAAATTGGTTTACATTTTTGTATTTTCTTTTCTTTGATTTTGTCAGGAAACTATTCTTTGGAAAATTACAGAACAGTTTATGTTTTATCACACAATTTTGTTTGATGCACAGTTACTAATGTCTCTAAAGTCTAAGTAATTTATAAGTGATTATTGTTTTTAAGTTATTCTCAACTTAATTACTTTAACCTTAACACAAATAAAATGTAGAAATCACAAAGTCTCTGAACTTGAGTCATGTTTTCTGTTCAAATGATAGAGTTCAAAGCAACACATAAATTGCACAAAAATGTTTTTGGTTCACACATTCACGGAAATGTCCTTGGTTCAAGTTTTGGTTTAGACACAACATAAAAACAGTGTTTGTATAAGAGGACAAATACACAAACAATTTAGTCTCTGCTGAAGCGTGCTGGCTGAATCACTTCGAGTTCGAACAGGTGGATGTTGAACCTTCGTTGGTGGTGCTGGAGACGTAGTGGATGTTGATGGGTTCAGGGTTGTACTAACAGGGGTTGTTTCTGGCGGGGCCGGAATCATCTCGTCATTAACTGGGCTGGATATGGGTGATGACTTGTGCTGGTAGGAGTCTGATGGTTTCAGAATGTCTTTACGATTTCTTCTGAACTCCCGGTTGCCACTCTGAACTATGTAGGATCGAGGGGCATCAGCTTGTCGCAACACTCTTGCTAGTGTCCACACCTTCTCTTGGTTAGTTCTGATGAAAATGTCGTCATTTGGTTGGACAGTTCGCAGGTTGTGGCGACCTTTGTAGTAGCGATGTTGGACAGACTGGTCAGTGCGACGAGCTTTTCTGACAACATCAGAGTTTCTTATCTTTAGTTGTTGTTTCTTTGCTGGAATGTTGGTTCTTAGTTGTCTGCCGAACAATAGAGATGCTGGTGATTTCGTGTCTTTGCCTGGTGTTGTTCGGTAGTTCAGCAATGCGAGGTAAGGGTCATCAGATTTGTTTAACAGTCTTTTAACAGTTTGCACCATTCTTTCTGCCAAGCCATTGCTTTGGGGGTAATGAGGACTACTAGTTTGATGGATAATTCCCCAATTCTTGGTGAAAGTCTGGAACATCTGACTTGTATAATAGGTAGCATTGTCGGTAATAAGAATTTCTGGGATTCCATGACGGCTAAATATGGATTTCATGTGTGTGACGATGGAATGACTGGTTACATCAGAGACTTTAGCTATTTCAACATATTTGGAGAAATAATCTACAATGAGCAGATAGTCTGTTTGCTTCCATGTGAATACATCAGATGCCGTCTTTTGCCACGGATAGTCGGGCACTTCATGATTGATTAGTGGCTCTCGCTGTTGGCGGTTTCTGTACTTCAGGCATGTGTCACAGTTCTGTATCATGTTTTCAATATCTTTTGACATGCCAGGCCAGTACAGGGATTCGCGAGCTCTTCGTTTACACATGTCAATGCCTAACTGTCCTTCATGAAGATTTCTTAGCATCTTGGATCTCATAGACTGAGGTATTAGAAGTTGTTCACCTTTGAGAATTCGGCCGTCTTCAGTTGTTAAGGTCTCTCTGACATCCCAAAAGGCCTTGATATCGGATGGTATTTGAGATTTTTCTGTAGGCCATCCTTGCTCAATGAACTTAGTCAGAATCTGTAATTGTTGGTCTTTCATAATCTCTGGCTTCAGTTCTCTGTCCATTTCAGGTGTAACAGGTAAATTGTCCAAAAATGTATGAATTTGCATGGTGGCTTCTCTGTCTTCATCACTTTGAGGACTTGGTGTTGAAATTGGGTCACGTGACAGTGTATCTGCCACAAGCAATGTTTTTCCTGGCACGTAATTGATTTCTAGATCATACTTCTGTAGCTTGAGGGTTGGATCCCCAGTCATTGCAAAAGTTTTTTCATGCTTCCTGTGTCCACCCAGAATTAAATGGATAGCTAGGGCTCGTCGAAAGTAAAGGAGGCGAGGAAAGCAATGGCAAACTACCCCATAAAGTCGTATGCCAAAAACAATCAGAACCGTACTTCTGATTCCCAGATTTAAAGCAAGTATGGGTGCCCTTTACCATCTTTTTTTAACCTCATAAGTCATATCACTTTTGTCAGTGATCCGGTTTAGGAGGCAGCCAGTGGTGAGAAATTGGGAACTCATCTTAATGCTCCTTGGTAGGTCTTAGGGTAACAAAAACTTGTAAGATCATTAATATATGAATACGAGCGTAAGCCAACAAATAGATACGTGGATAGTGCTTCAAAATAAATACCAGAATGGTTTATATTGGAAGCTAGGGTCTAGACAGCTTATGTTGAGATTTGGGGGTGAGAAAGAACGGCGGTTTTTTTGCACCTCTCCAAAGCGGTGAGAAAGAACGGCGGTTGTTTTGCACCTCTCCAAAGCGGTGAGAAAGAACGGCGGTTGTTTTGCAACGCTCCAAAGCGGTGAGAAAGAACGGCGGTTGTTTTCGCACCGCTCCAATGCGTTTATTTATTTACTTATTTATTTAATTAATTTCACTGCAAACTCGGAAAATTCTCATTCCGTCAAGGAAATCATGATTATACACCAAAGACTGGACGAAACGGTATTTTTTTTCTAGGGGAAGCCAGTGCCGAACAAGTTCAAACGGATTGCTCATCGTTACCAGTTCCCTCCGATCGGCGCCTCGTATCGAAATGTCAAAAACGTAACAAAGACAATTGCCGACGAAGCCACTTCGAGAGTACTTATCATTGTAAACGCGCCCCACCAAACTGCATTTTCTATGGCCGCCAATCTTCTTTGATACAGGAGTGTCAGTTCCGATAAAATAACTGGGTGACGTGAAATTCATTATTCATACACATGAAATCTTCATGAATAAATTATACCCTTAAAGATGAAAGTGTTGTAAACATTAACTTGTCCATACCGGGTATCCTTTCATGCTGCTGTTCAGATGAATTGTTTTCTTGCTTTAATAATACTTGGGGGTTTTGGTTTAATGAAACTCAGAGGTTTTTAGAATAAATGTACAATTCCGTCAGGTCGCTCAGTGTAACAGCTGAGGTTGTTCTAGCACGTTATAGTAGGGGGGAGTTAGTTGATCTAACTACAACCCTTTAGAAAACGAAACTATTACAGCTGTAAAATAAATAAACACGAAATCCGACGATAGATTAAATAATACTAAAGTTTAATAACTGTATAGTGAACAATAAATTACTAGGAAGACACCAGCGAAACTAAATATCTACGCCACAAAAAGGAAACTCACTTACTCACCCACCAACCACTCACACAGGTCTATATATATAAACATTCCTACAGAAAGTTCCCGAAATAAACGTTACCTTTGCCCTCGCACAAACTAACCAATCACGCATCAATACGTCATCAGGTTACATCACCCAAGGCCAAATCTGGCGTAAACATCCGTCTCCACAATGTTATCGAATGTTCGGGAACATACTAATATTTACTGAACGAGTCAAAACACTGACAACAAGCGAGCGAGGAAAAAAACTACTCACTAGAAAAGAAGGTCAGGTCACGGAGTACAGTACACTCTGGCGGTCGTCAACAATAAAATGAAAGAAGAAATGAACACATGCTCACCAGTGTACGAAGAAAACGGGGGAGGGCAAGGGATAGCTTGCAGATGCTACACAACTCCCCAATTTAAGTTGAATATTTTTCAACTCCAAAACATTATTCAGCGTCTGCAATATCTTGAAATAACAATCTTACAGTACTCCCAATCTCACAAAGGTAGTTGCTAATTCTATTACAATTATTAACAATTTCAGTGTCTTCCCGAATGTCATCACAAATACAATACAATGCAGTGTACTTTGTATCACTAATACCATAACTAATACAATACCGTCATTGCTTCCCAATAGTAAACATTAGGCCTACTAGTCAAAATAACACAACGCCACCACTGTGGTGAAACAATGGTCAATGATATTATTACAAATCATATAAGGTGAAACGATGGCCCATCGTTTACACAATGCTTCGTGCACGAATCATAGCATATAACTTGTTGTACATAACATGGTTATCTCCAAAATGTATAACTCATACGTACAATGGCAAAAATACCAATACATACCGACCACTGATTAGGGTCTTTCTTCATCATATTAGGTCAAAACAAGTTACAACATTGCAATATAACACAAACACTGCTTGCTCGCAGTCCCCATTTGGGTTACATTTTCCAAAAATTACACCAAGTTCCATTGGTAACTAATATGACATAGCATAAAATCAAAATGTGACTAACACATCATGACTCTCTATCAGCCACCAATTCAATATTCAGTCACAGATGAACTACGTCCCCAATTACAGTACAATACTGCCGTCCTAGCAATTCATCTAGTAGGCAAAAGTATGGGTTACAATGCATTTCACTGATAGTGTACTACTTTAAAATACCCTGCTCAGGAAATCGGCACAGACATTTTCTCTGCCTTTTACGTAGTGAATCCTGAATCGATAAGACTGTAAAAATAAACTCCATCGTAATAACTTTGGACTGTCAAACTTGGCAGAGTTCAAAAACTCTAATGACCGATGGTCAGTTTGGAGCACAAAATCCTTTCCATACAAATACAAAGTAAACTTTTTTACAGCCCAAACAATAGCTAAACATTCGCGCTCTGAGACCGAATATTTTGTCTCACGAGGCAATAGCTTACGACTAGCATATGCCACAGGGTACAACTTTCCCTCGTGTTCCTGCATAAGACTAGCGCCTAATCCGCGATCTGATGCATCAGTTGCTAAGACAAACTCTTTGGAAAAATCTGGCAAACATAACACGGGTTTGGAGATAATGACATTCTTCAAAGAGGTGTACGCTTTCTCCTGCGTTTCATCCCACTGAACTATATTGGGCTGACCCTTTCTAAGTAAATCAGACAATGGTGATGCAATCGCTGAAAAGTTAGGAATAAATTCATGGTAATATCCCACTAATCCTAAGAATGCTTTCACTTCCTTCTTAGTGGTGGGTCTGGGTGCGTCTGGTACCTTACATACATTCTCTTCTAACAGGCCAATCATACCTTCTCCCACTAAGTGTCCAACAAAGTCTACTTCAGACGTTCCAATCGGACACTTCGATGGTCTTGCAGTTAATCCAGCTTGGTCCATCCTCTGCAGTAAGTCCTTGAGAGTCTTCACATGCTCGTCGAATGTCTCTGTATGAATCAGCAGGTCGTCCACATATGCTGTCACATTGTTCATTCCACGGATCAATGGCTTTACGATCCTGTTCAGCGTGGCTCCTGAGTTCATCATCCCAAAAGGCATCCGAATGAATTCATAGTGTTCGCCCATGGTGACGAACGCCGTCTTGGGAATGTCTTGCTCTCGAACTTTCACTTGCCAGTATCCCTTGCTCAGGTCAATCCGAGAGAATAATTTTCCTCTCGATAGACTCTGAAACACTTCCGATGGCGCTGCTGTCGGATGAGGGTCGAATACTGTGATCTTGTTTAACCTCCTGTAGTCGATGCAGACTCGGTTGGATCCGTCCTTCTTCTTGACGACAACAATAGGTGAAGCATAAGCTGATGAGCTCCTTCGAATGATGCCCAGCCGTTCCATGGTGGTAAGCTCCTCCTTCAAGGAGTCGCGCATAGCGTAGGGCACCGGGTATGGTCGTTGACGAACTGGTACTTCTGTCGTCAGGTCGATGCGATGTTCACCCAACTGACAGCATCCAGGGAGATTGGTGAAGACGTGCTGGTAATTCTTCACCACATCGCAGAGTTCTTGACGTTGTTCCGATGTCAGTTGCGTTCCATACTGGACATCTCTGTAGCTTTCCTTCTGGTCCCAGCTTCCTAGGTCGGCAAGGTCCTCCGTCGTTCCACCGTTGTCGCCTTCCAGGTCGCAGTCCTCGATGATTGTCATGCCAGCTGACTCCACGGGTTGACTCTTGTCCATCATGTCGTCCTCTGCCAGTACAGTCTCAGCACTATCACCGCCGCCGTCCTTTATGGCGTTGACATGTCCAGGCGTGATATCTCTCCTACTGTTGTCCATCCCACACATCTCGGTCACAATAGGTCTCGGTTCCATTGCCACTGCTGCTGCTTTTGACGTCCTTGGAATGTATCTCTTGAGGAGGTTGGCGTGCAAGGTCTTTTCTTTTGCACCCATCTTGACTCTATAGTCGTTAACACCGACAACTGAGACTACCTTATATGGTCCCTTCCATTGGACTAGGAGCTTGTTAGTGTTCGTCGGCAGTAGCACCAACACTTCATCTCCGGGGCGGAACTTCCTCTCTCGCGCCTTCCGGTCGTAGTAGGTCTTCTGTCTACCTTGAGCCTTGGAGAGTTCTTCCGTCGCTAACTTCCATGTGTCCTCCAGCCTCTCACGTAGTTCCATGACGTACTGGTAACTGGTCTTCGTTTCCGGCTCCTCTACGTCCTTGGTCCATAGTTGTCGTAAAATGTGCATTGGTCCTCTCACAGTTCTCCCATACAGCAACTCGAATGGGGCAAACTTGGTCGACTCTTGGGGAACTTCACGATATGCGAAGAGCAGCGGGTTGATGTATCTGTGCCACTGCTTGGGTTGCTCTGCGCACAGTCGTCTCAATGTTTTCTTCAGTGTGCCGTTGAATCGCTCCACCAACCCGTTGCACATAGGGTGGTAGACTGTAGTGGTCGACTGTCGAATTCCCAGTAGTCTATTCGTTTCCTTCATGGCATCTGACATAAACTGGGTCCCTTGGTCGGACAAGATCTCTTCGGGCACACCCAAACGGCTGTAGATGTTCACTAAGGCTTCTGCTACCGTTTCTGCGTCGATCTTCTTCAAGGGTGTGGCTTCAGGGTAGCGAGTAGCGTAGTCTATGTACACCAGGATATACCGATGTCCACCTTCACTTGGGGGGTCGATAGGTCCTACTAAGTCCACGGCCACTCGCCTAAATGGTACGTCCACTACTGGCATACTCTGCAGGTGCACCTTTGGGGTCGCTCCTTTGTTCACCGTCCTCTGGCATATGTCGCATGAGCGGCAGTATTTCGCGACGTCACCTTCAATTCCAGGCCAATAAAAATTGCTCATAACTCTGTCTTTGGTTTTCTTCACGCCGAGGTGTCCTCCGACGATCGAGTCGTGGGCTACACTCAGTACATACTCTCTCAGTTTCTCGGGTAGTACCACTTGCCTCATAACCGTCGCCTGTCTCAGGTCCTTGTAGATCCGGTACAGTACTCCTCCATGTTTCTCAAAATGAACAGATTTATTGCCTCTATTAGTTGGGATCTTCTTCTGCTCTAACTTCCTAATGACTTCGTCTTCTTCTTGGAGTCGGATAAGTTCCTCTCTATCCACTCCCGCGTGCCGTTCTGCCCTCGGCACCTTCAGCGACGTAGACCGGTCCTTCCTCTTCTCCTGGGCCCTCGTGGTCACCGCTCCTACCATCACCTCAGTATCAGGGTCGTACGGGTCCTTCGCTCCGTCCACGTTCCCGACTACTAGGTCGCAGATGGTCTCCGGGAGACACAGCGCCGTCACTTTGCCCGTCAGGTAAGGCGTCTTCACGTCGATAACGGCTTCCTCCGCCGCTAGCAAGGAGTTATCGATCCTCGCGATAAGTTTCTTCCCACCGGTGAGCTGTCCGTGGTCCACCAGTGCTCGCCGCACCACTACACCTTCACAGCCGGTATCTCTTAGGACATCTACCGCTCGATTTCCAATCAAGCCCTTCATCACTGGTAACTTCAGTTTCTCCACGGTCCTTCCGTCACTGCATCCTCCGCAAGTAACAGGCACCGCTAACTGTAGCTTCCCGTCCTTCATTACCGCTTGAACGTTGATGCTGGTGTCAGCCGTCGTCGCATCCTGTCTTGACGACTCGTCCGCCGCTATAACTACGGCCGCCGCCGCCTTGTTCGGCTTGCCTCGTCCCATATCCTTCTGGGCTGGACACATCCTCCGAACGTGGCCTGGCTTTCCACAAAGGTAACATTTCAACTCACCTTTGTCGTTTAACTTTGCACGACACTCCGTCGCCTTGTGTCCCGGCCTCTGGCACCTATGGCAGACCTGTGGGCTTCTGTCTCCGTTGGGCCTCTGTCGCACTGGCCGGCTCTGCAGTCTGGCGCTCCCGCTGAGCGTCCGGTTCCTCGCTACCAGGTACGCCTCCGCTGAATCTGCGATGCCCTGTAGCGTCTTCGGTTTCCTCTCCCTCACATGGGTTGCAAGGTCTGGTGGGCAAGAATCCATGAATTGCTCTCTGACGAACAGGTCTCTCACTCCTTCATAGGTCTCCTCCGTCTTCGACAGCTTTATCCACCTCTCTAGATAGGTCTTGATCCTGGTCAAAAACATTCCAACATCTTCTCCATCTTCAGGCTTACCTTGTCTGAACATGAGTCTGTATCCGTCCTCTGACAGGTTGTACCTCTTCTGCAACGCTTCCTTGACCTTGTCGTAGTCCTTGGCTTCGTCGATCGGTAGTCTGCAGAAGCACTCCAAAGCTCTCCCGGTCAGCAGGGCAGACAGTGATGTCGTCCAGGTGGATCTGGGCCATTCAGCTGTCTCAGCAAACCTCTCAAACCGCAGCAACCAGCTATCCAGATCGTCCTTCTTGTCCTGAAATGCAGGTAGCTTGGGTCTCTTGGAACTGGCGTGGTCGCTGGTCCCCTGCGTCGACTCGCCTCCACGCTGATGGCGGATCCTCTCCATCTCCAGCTCGTATTGTCGTTGAGCCTCCTTCTCTTGAGCCTCTATCTTCAGTTGCTCCATGCGATCTTGCCTCTCTCTCTCTCTTTCCTCCCTTAGGCCTTCACGGATGTAGTCCTGTCTCTCCTTCCCAGTGAGCTCCAAGGCGTCTGCTTCCTGGCTAAGACTTCCAATAACCTCTGACATGTTGTAGATAGCTTGTCGATGATATTCTACAATAAACTATGTAAATAAATCTAGTAATTTTGATCTGGTCCGCTCGAACATGGTCGGATCCCGGACGAGCCCCCAATATGTAACAGCTGAGGTTGTTCTAGCACGTTATAGTAGGGGTGAGTAAGTGAGTTTCCTTTTGTGTGGCGTAGATATTTAGTTTCGCTGGTGTCTTCCTGGTAATTTATTGTTCACTATACAGTTATTAAACTTTAGTATTATTTAATCTATCGTCGGATCTCGTGTTTATTTATTTTACAGCTGTAATAGTTTCGTTTTCTAAAGGGTTGTAGTTAGATCAACTAACTCCCCCCTACTATAACGTGCTAGAACAACCTCAGCTGTTACATATATGTATGTATGTGTAGAGGGTGTTTAAGACCAAACCCATTGGCATACCTTTTTTTTCCTGCCGAATGGGACGTTCATTTTATAGATCTTATCGCTATTATTTATTTTATTTTTTTTAAGTTCCAACACTCACCCTGAATCAGCACAGATTATAGAAAGCTTGAGATTTTCCCCTTCCCTCACTATTATCAAAGAACTATTTACTGAAATGACAGTTTGGTTGCATTCTTGTTCACAGTGACAATACAGATTCTGTAGTACAGTTACCGACAGAGCCTCAGTTAAATACATGTACATGCTGCTATCTTGCAACGTCCTCAGTTCACTGCAGCATTCATAAGCAAAGGCTAAGAAGTAAGATCTTTGTCTCTCGAGGGTCTCAACGTTGTGAGAACGCCTCGGTCTCAGCCTATGGCTATTGCCATTGACCCACGTGTATTCATAAGCAGTTTACCAACGAAGCCAGTCATTCGGCCGAGACAAAGATTTGGCTATAACCAACCACAACCAATCATCATTACGTTGGCTTGACCTTCCAATTGCAATAAGTATGCCCAGACAAAGGCTTCCTAAAAATGGGAGGAGCTTATATTGCGAGCCAGCTCTCAGATCCGAAAGAATGAACACCGTACATGGTGAGTTACAGGTTGTTCATCCTTCGTGATCCGGTGGAAACTGCGGGTGCCCATAAGATGAACATCATACATCTTTATTTGCACGATATTCATTCTCTGTGATCATGTGGAAAGCGCGGCTGCCCGTAAGATGAACATCATACATCTTGACTTGCACGCTTTTCATTCTCTTTGATCAAGTGGAAAGAGCGAATGCCCGTGCGATGAACACCGTGCATCGTTAAATACATGATGTTCATCCTCAAAATGTGATATAAGTGAAATCGTAAAAGTATCGATATCTCTACCATTTATCAACATACAGTAATGAGACCGGTAACAAAATGTAGATCGTTCTTTGCAGATTTATTTTATTAAAAAAAACAGAATATCGCAAATTTTGGATTTATACGGTTTTCATTCTATGCATACGATGTGACCTTAGTTCATGTCAGCAGAACAGTCTGTAGCCGATAAGACATGGGTAGTAATTACTCACTTAAGAATTATGCATTAAATATTCTGTTGATTATTCTTGTTTTACACAACTGTGTCTTCAATAACACATAATTTGCTATGTACCATTTACTTGACTGGATTGTAACAAGTTCCCCGACAAGCACACAATGTGCTGCATTTTACCTTGGCTGCACATCATTTACAAGGTGGTTCGCAAATCTTCTTGCAATGGCAAGTAATAAGAGTTTGAGTTTTGGAAATCAATGATTTGGTTAACCATAGAGGCTGCCATCTATTGGTATCACTTTCCTTCATCCAACCCCATTTTGAAGGATCAGGCATAGCAGGACAATATTGATCAAAGTTTGTCCCTCTATATGACCTGCTTGATATGCAGCCGGAGAGTGTGTTGAAAGAGATCATCTTTTGAGGGGGGCATATGTTTAAAGTCTTTGACTTTGTAAATGAAAAGTTCAAGGCAAGTAGCGTTGACAGATGTGATCTCTGAGGAATTGTTGTAGAGTCGTACAACAAATGCCTCTATGTAGGACATGATATCATCATCAATCCATTGTGGAAATGTTGATAAATGGAGCAGGGCTGGAGTTAGGCCTGGAAATTCTTGCCACACATTCCAATCTGTTTTCTTCCCCTTCTCGCAAAATGCTAAAGTAGTGTCGCACCTTGTCAGGGAGTGAAATGCTTACAAAGCTCGAGACTTGCTGGGCCCAGGTGTTGTGCAATACGTTGAGTAGGAATGTACTTGTGCGCCTTACCAGATCCAAAGGAAATCCACAACTCATCAAGACAGAGATCTTGAACACATGAGACAGCAATAACCACAGCATCACTGTCACTGGAACGAATTATGATCCGTTTGAAATCGTGAAGCGTGGCAACATGGATGAAAATGCGGGCATCTGCTTCTTCGTGTGTACGGGGAGCAAGCCCTTGTGATGTTGATCTGATAGAACTGAGCACATTTTCTCCAAATGTAGAAACAATTTCTTTGCCTTCTACACATAATCTGAATTTGTTCTGCTCATATAGAAAACAACTCTGTTTTGTTTGCATCAACACGCAAAAAAAGTCTGCCAGTTTCCCGGCATTCTGGAAGATAATGTCACACGTCACCGAACACCTTCACCTCGTCTTTGCCGAGTACCAAACTTCAGGCTGTCAGGTTTGTATTATTATGTCCCATACAACATCCAGTCGAGAAACATTTTGAAGGCAAGAAAGAATGTAAGGTACAAAAACATGGTCAGCGAATTCTTTTAATTCCTTGAAACACAAGACCCGGCCTTAATGACTGTACAACAAAAGCTCCATCGAGAATCATAACATCAGCAGTGGGAGTCGAAGCTGAAAATTCTATCTCTGATTCCAAGCATTTTATGATTTCTGATTTGGTTCCTTTGTGCATCTGGCCTGCTGAAGAAAGGCTTGGTGGAATTTCACTATTCTCGTGAGAAAAGATTTCCCTTCCTGCATGTCCTGAAAGTATCATGTGCACTGTCATGAGTCAAGTGTTATTAAGTCTCACGCAGAGCCGTGAGTTGTTTTTTTTACCAGGGCCATGAGAAATTGGCTGGTGGCCTTGAGCGGTCCTCGCGAATTATTGTTGGTGAGTAAGAAATTGCAAAGTTAAACTGTTAGATTCACGCTTTTGGGTTTTGGGTGTTCGTGATTAAAAGTAAGGCAGTGAGGGTGCGGAAAGGTGGGGATGTTTGACATTATTAAGTATGACTAGACAAGTTTTGCACGTGAAATGGCTGGTAGAACAGTGCAGACGTATTCCTACATTCAAAATGGTGGGAGTTTTCGGCCAATGCGATTGCTGAACTAATTTTGCCAGCGGATTAACCCTGCTGGGTATTGGCCATATAAAAGATCGTGTAACGCTGAAATTCATTGAATACAGACGAGCAGAAGCATCGCGTCGTGACGTATCTCCGGTTGGCCAGTACCTGAACTGAGTGGCACGAAGACTAGTCCATTGTCATCGGACTGAAGGAGCCTAGAGAGAGAGAAAGCTCATAAAAAGAAAGGTTTTGGTTGGACTGACCTTAAGAGTCCACGCTGCGCTCTTCTGATGTTCGCGCCTACTAGCTAGGCGTGACCTGTCACGAGTGGAGTGAGTGCAATTAAGGGGAGTGCTACAGAGCGGGTGTAGAGTAAGAATGACTCACAGTAGACAGCAAGTTAAGCGTGCTGTTGTGAGTAGGGGGGGGGGGGGTCTGAAGGAGGCGAAAGCGCTGTATAACTATCACTGCAAGTTAGAAGGTCCTAGGGAGCGGATCTGTGAATAATAGCCCATCGGGCAGAGATAAAAGGAAGCAGTCGAGAAGACTAGTGAGAGTCTTTCCAGTTATGACTGGTGTCGGGGACGGGCCGCAGAGCCACCTCGATGAGCACAGGGGATAGGCCAGCATAGGGCCGGAGGCCACACATAGGCCAGAAGTGAGGCTGTCAGTGCAGGACAGTAGGGGCACATAAAGTCGTGGCAGTCAGGCCACGGACAGGGACGTAGATATGAGAGTGAATGAGAGACTATATTGTTGCCATGTTGATAGGCTAGTGAACTGATACTGTGTTGTTGCCATGTTGATGGCTATGGAAATAATAACGTGTTATTGCCCTGCTGAGGTGCTAGGGGAGTGCTAAGGTGTATGACAATAGGAAGGTGATATTGAGAGACTGCGGTGCCAGTGAATCATTAATGTACTATTAAGACCCTGAGGGGAGAGGCTGAGGCCGAAGTGCCTTTAGGAGTAACTACCGGATTGTGGATCCGAGGGAGAGTGTGTGTGAGAATAAGGCCGTTGTACGGCAGTCATTTCAATAATATAATGTATGTAATTGCGCTATTATATGTATACTTATGTTTAATAAATGTGTGAGTCTGATGGGTTGTTTTGTTAAGTGTTAAACTCGTTTGTTCGTGATTGTCGTCCTGTCATAACTATTACATCTCCCAGTCTGGGATTTGTGACACTGGGGGCTCGTCCTGTTTACCTGTTGTCATTTTGACATTGTGTATTCGTTATATCTAGTTGTTTTTCTGTTGTGCTAGGAATTTGTGCTGTTGTCTTTGTTCGTGGGATGAATGGAAATGTCATGATGATATGATTTATATATGTTTATAAATATGTATTGATGCATGTATTGCTATAAATATGTACTAATGTGTACTTAAACTTTCAGAGAGACAGTGTGTGTGCGTGCAGCCTGAGGAGACGAGCAGCCAGAGCTCCGATTGAAGGGAGGAGTGTGCTCAAAATTTCAAAAGTTGAAGGTTAAGTGAAAATTTTGTGCCCTGGATTGAGGGCTGTCTTTTCATCTGTCTGTTTCCCTGTTTTTGCTGTTTTTGTCGTAATTGATTATACGGGCGGTGGCGCGGGTTTGCTGTGGTGAGCGTAGTTTGTCCTCTTCGGGAGGTGGGCTAAATTTGGAACTTCGTTCATCACAGTGAACAGTTCTGTAGGGACCTGTATTTTTGTTTAGATTGTAGCGTTCTATCTTCCTCGTTGTTTTAGGAAGACGTTTCTCTTGTCCTTCTCCTCCCTATCTGTAGATACGTTCCTTTTTTTCAGACTCTGTTCTTGTTCGTACCGTGTTGTGTAATCGGCGTAGTAGGTTACATTTTTTTTTTCCATTATAGTTTTTTTTTGTAGAAGCTTTGTCCTAGTCTGGTTCGTTGTCCTTGACGTACTTGTGGTCCTTCTACTGTATTTCTTCATTCTTGTCGTTTCTAGTTTCTTTTATAATTAATAGTGCTAGGCATTTTATAGATATAGAATTAGTTTTGCTGTAAAGGTAAATTTCTGAATTGTATTCTGAATTGGGTATTGTTATATCTGGTGTGATCTCAGGTCTCTGGTCGTGTTGCTAGTGATCATACCGACAGGGTAGCCGTTTTCATAGTATACATGCCATAACCATAAATCTGTGAAATGGCGGAACTCCAACAACTAATGAAGTTGGGTAAGGAACTTGGCCTGGAGGGAGAGGAGTTACGCGGCTGGATTAAAGAACAGCAGGCAGAAATGAGCGTGCTAAGGATAGAGAGCAGGAAAAAAAGGCTCAGGAAGAGGAGAGGGAGTTTAAGTTAAAGGAGTTAGAAGATAAGCAGCAGGAGAGAGAGGCGCGAATAAGAATCGCCGAGTTAGAACTCAAGAAGAATACGCCAACGGAAACGGTTGAGCGGCAGGTACACAATAAAGGTGGCGTTAGGATTAAGCTCCCTACGTTCGACGACCGGAAGGACGACATAGACGCCTTCCTTTACAGGTTCGAACTGAACGCACAATTGCAATGGGGGGAAAATAAGGAATTATGGGCCACGTACCTGGCGTCGCTATTGCAGGGGCGAGCGTTAACCTACTTTAAAGAGCTACAGCGCGAAGACGTGCAAGATTACGATAAGCTGAAGGCTTTGCTGCTTCGCCGATTTGCGCGTACCGAGGAATATTTCCGGGAGCAGTTTAGGCGAGCACGTGCAGATACCAGGGAGGACTTTGCTGCCTTCGTCGCGAGACTGACGGAGTATTTCGCGAACTGGGTAGACGTGGCGCATGTGGGCACGGATTTTGCTAAACTGAAAGACTTAATGATCCGTGACCAGCTGTACGCGTCGTGCCACAAAGATCTGGTGGCTTTCCTGAAAGAGAACGAACCCGCGACGGTGCAGGAGGCGTCTAAGTTGGCGGAAGCATACCGTACGGCGCATCCGTCCAAACCAGTCGCCAGGGCGTACGTCCAAGATGCTGGGTACGTCGCCGTTGTCGAGGGGTCGCCGGCAGGACTTGGGGACAGGTCGCGTCAGCGTGGTGCCTATAGCGGGCAAGCCCAGGGGCAGCGTAGGGGCTATCGCCAATCACCGGCATATGGATCCGGTAAGTTTGACCGAGCAGGAGGGCTAGGTCGCGGTAATGGCCGGGGGCGAGTTGTGACCTTTGCCGATGACCGACGGCATAGGGACTCTAGTTCCGGTCGCGAGGGGTCACGGGGACCCAGGCCTAGAGCAGCACAGGGAGCGGAGTGTTGGACTTGCGGACGCGTGGGTCACTTTTCGCGCGAGTGTAGGGCCGCGAAGTGTTGGAACTGCGGAAGAGCAGATCACATCAGCGTGAACTGCCCTGCAGGTAGGATAGCGGCGAACGTGGACAGTAGCTCCAGTCCATGTTCCCCAAATAAATTTCATCATGCGGCTGCGTGTGTTACATCGGACAACGGAGGCGGACAGTATTCTAAGTGTCCCAGTTGTGAGAAGTTATTATCTTCCGGTGTTTTACCTTGTGGGAGAAAGATCCCCGTCATAAATTCATGTCATACAGGAGGTGGTCTTAGGGTTTATCCGGGGTTTGTTGGGGACGAACCGGTCTCGGTTTTACGAGATACAGGATCTACCGTTGTGGGAGTGCATAGGGATTGCATTCGGGATTCACAGCTTACAGGTGAGACTGTCCCGTGCATCCAATTTTCGGGGGCCATTGAGAAATTACCCATGGCAAGAATAATGATAGATACACCTTTCCTTAGCGGGGAAGTCGAAGCAGTCGTTGGTTGTTTTCCAGGCGCCCAGCTCATCATTGGGAATGTATCACGGGTGGGTTCCCCTTCCGATGAGAACGTGCAAGCATGGTCGCAATCAAAAGGTATTGACTTTTGCGCCGCGGTCGAAACACGTCGACGGGTAGCTGATAAAGATAACATTAGACCTTTGGCCACGCCAGCGGTCAACCTAGATATCACGCCAGAGCGCTTGGCGAAATTACAAAGGGAGGACCCATCATTAAACCCATGCTTTGGGGAAGCGCGAACCGAGAAAACGAGGAGATATAAGAACGGGTCGTCCTCCTTTATTGTTCAGGCGGGCATTCTGTTCCGTAAGTATGTAACGGTGTCCTCAATTTTAAAGCAGGTCGTTGTGCCAGCGTTGCTGATCGCAACAGTATTGCACTTGGCACATGATGTCCCATTAGCGGGTCATATGGGGATAGCTAGAACCAAAGAAAGGGTTCTTAAAAATTTTTACTGGCCATCGATCCACAGAGATGTGCAGGTCTATTGTAAGACGTGCAGTGCGTGCCAAAAGACGACGCATAAGGGTCGTACACCCCAGGCTCCTCTTCAGAAGATCCCCACGGTCTCGGAACCGTTTAAAAAGGTCTCGATAGACCTTGTTGGCCCCATTCACCCAGCGACCGATAGGGGGAATCGATTTTTCTTAACGGTCATATGTAATGCTACGAGATGGCCAGAGGCGGTTCCTCTGCGGACCATAACGTCTGAGGCAGTCGCGGAAGCGTTGTTTGCAATTTTCGCTAGGGTAGGAATACCAGAGCAAATTCTGTCTGATAGGGGCGCGCAATTTACGTCCGAGATGATGAAGGAATTGTTCCGCTTATTCAGTATACAACCCATCACTACCACCCCTTATCATCCGCAGGCTAATGGCATGTGCGAGAGATTGAACTCGACGTTAAAGTCGATGCTGCGTAAGGTAGCTGCTGATCGCCCTAAAGATTGGGATAGATATATCCCCGCAGTGTTATTCGCGTACAGAGAGGTACGGCAGGAGTCAACGGGATTCTCGCCGTTCGAAATGATGTACGGTCGTAGTCCTAGGGGCCCAACTGATGTTCTTCGGGACATGATGACGTCGCCATCATCGGGAGACGATGAGCAGATTTCGGTGTTTCAGTACCTTGTTGATTTAAGGGAAAGACTATCTGCAGCGCGCACTATAGCACAAGAAGCTTCTGGTATCGCTTCGAAAAGAGCAAAAGACTATAAAGATAGAGGGTCCAAACTGAGAATTTTTAAGCCAGGAGACAAGGTTCTGCTGTTGTTACCTACGGACCATAATAAGTTATTGATGACATGGAAAGGTCCTTATGTTATTGAGCGAGTTGTTTCAAAGGTAGATTACGCTATCCACATTGATGGAGCGAGTAAGGTTTTCCATGTTAACATGCTACAGAGATTTTATGAGAGACCACAGTATCTGTGTGCACAGACAAGACCAGAGGAGACTGTCTTCTCTGCTGCTTGTACGGGGGTCGTAGACCAGTTGGACTGTGACGTAAGCGACACCGAGGCGCAGGAGGAGTTACAAATTCAATTGCCGGAGTTAACTCCGACACAAGGTTACAGGGACGTAAAAATTAACCCTGACCTTACGAGTTCAAGGAGTAGGGAACTTGAGACCCTGTTAGCGTCATTTCCGGATGTTGTTACGGATTTGCCGGGTCGCACTACGGTGATCCAGCACCAAATAAAGTTGACTTCCGATAAGCCAGTATTTCTTAGACCGTATCCGTTGCCTTTTGCTTCGAGAGATAGAGTCATAAAGGAAGTGGAGTCAATGTTGAAGTTAGATGTGATAGAACCATCAACATCGCCGTATTCATCACCCATCGTCCTCGTGAAAAAACTTGATGGATCGGTGCGGTTCTGTATTGATTTTCGAAGATTGAACACTATTACGGTAGGCGATAGGGAGCCTATTCCGTTTCAGGAGGAACTAATAGCTTCATTGGCCGGGTCCACGTGGTTTTCCAAGATAGATTTAACGAAAGGTTATTGGGAAATCCCGCTCACTGAGGAGTCTAAACAATACACGGCGTTCCAAACGCCCATTGGATTATTCCAATTTAAGGTCATGCCATTTGGGTTGGTAAACGCGCCAGCGACGTTTGCACGATTAATGAGATTAGTGTTGAAGGACATACCTAATGTCGTGTCATTCTTTGACGATATAGCATGCCATACGTCGACATGGTCTGATCATATTCAGACACTAACAGTAATTTTTCAACGATTACGTCATTTTGGGTTAACTGCTAAACCCGCAAAGATGGATTTGGCATGTCCAGAGATAGTATTCTTAGGACATATTGTGGGTAGAGGTGTTCAGAGACCTGAAGAAACAAAAATTGACAAGTTAGTAGGGTTGCAAATCCCAAAAACAAAGAAACAAGTCAGAAGCTTAGTGGGGATTTTAAATTATTACAGAAAGTTCATTCCAAATTTTTCCTCCTTGTCATCTTCTCTTACTGACCTTACTAAGAAGGGACAACCCGATAAGGTCCAGTGGACGTCTGAATGTCAGACATCATTTGATAATTTGGTGACAGCATTATCATCGTCACCCATTCTGATATTGCCCGATTTTCGATCTAATTTTATCCTCAGAACGGATGCGTCGGACTCTGGTGTCGGCGCTTGTCTTCTACAGGAGAAGAACGAATGTCTCCATCCTGTATGTTATGTCAGTAGGAAGTTATTGCAGAGAGAAAGAAAGTATTCTGTGATAGAGCGTGAGTGTCTTGCCATTGTCTGGTCCGTCCGGAAACTAGGACGTTATCTCATGGGACGAGAATTTTGTATCCAGACAGACCACAAGCCACTGACATTTTTGTCGAAGAATCGTTCGTCCAGCCCACGCTTGTCTAGATGGGCATTGGCTTTGCAGCCGTATACCTTCGTTATTCAACCAATTCCAGGAACCAGCAATCATATCGCCGACTACCTTAGTCGAGCCTAGGGGAAGAATTCAGGAGCTTATACATCAGAGGACAGGAACATTGACAGGATCTGTGTGAATGAGTCGACTTTAAAATATTGACATTATAAATATGATATGAAGAATGGTTGATAGGTTGAATGGTTTTTGATTCTGTATTAAGTATTGTGGTTAGTTAGCTATTCATGATGTGACACATATATGCATATTGCAGGCCATATTGATCCCCATATTTTCCCCTGATTTCGGTATTTTATATACTAGGGGAACTGCTAGGTCAGTTTTTTTTAGTGTACGTATTGCTCACGCTCACTCGTTGACAGTCATCTTGATGCGATTTGAAATTAATTGCATTAATTTTTTGGGGGTGGGGGATGATGTCACGAGTGGAGTGAGTGCAATTAAGGGGATTGCTACAGAGCGGGTGTAGAGTAAGAATGACTCACAGTAGACAGCAAGTTAAGCGTGCTGTTGTGAGTAGTGGGGGGGGGGGTCTGAAGGAGGCGAAAGCGCTGTATAACTATCACTGCAAGTTAGAAGGTCCTAGGGAGCGGATCTGTGAATAATAGCCCATCGGGCAGAGATAAAAGGAAGCAGTCGAGAAGACTAGTGAGAGTCTTTCCAGTTATGACTGGTGTCGGGGACGGGCCGCAGAGCCACCTCGATGAGCACAGGGGATAGGCCAGCATAGGGCCGGAGGCCACACATAGGCCAGAAGTGAGGCTGTCAGTGCAGGACAGTAGGGGCACATAAAGTCGTGGCAGTCAGGCCACGGACAGGGACGTAGATATGAGAGTGAATGAGAGACTATATTGTTGCCATGTTGATAGGCTAGTGAACTGATACTGTGTTGTTGCCATGTTGATGGCTATGGAAATAATAACGTGTTATTGCCCTGCTGAGGTGCTAGGGGAGTGCTAAGGTGTATGACAATAGGAAGGTGATATTGAGAGACTGCGGTGCCAGTGAATCATTAATGTACTATTAAGACCCTGAGGGGAGAGGCTGAGGCCGAAGTGCCTTTAGGAGTAACTACCGGATTGTGGATCCGAGGGAGAGTGTGTGTGAGAATAAGGCCGTTGTACGGCAGTCATTTCAATAATATAATGTATGTAATTGCGCTATTATATGTATACTTATGTTTAATAAATGTGTGAGTCTGATGGGTTGTTTTGTTAAGTGTTAAACTCGTTTGTTCGTGATTGTCGTCCTGTCATAACTATTACATCTCCCAGTCTGGGATTTGTGACATGACCAACGGTAACTCATCTTTTTCACTAGTAATTGATAGAAGTCCAGAGATAGGGAGGAAACCCACAGCCTCGTAGGAAGTCTGAGAAACCCACAGCTTGGACTCGACGAACGAGTGTATTGTTAGCTTGTGTCTCATTACGGCACGAGCTCACTGATAATTGATATGAATGTTAGAGTCATTAGCTGGATAGAATTATATGCACAAGCTTCTTAATACCTGCAAGCCGAAATCGTGCTTCTGTAGGCTTTGAATGGACTGGGCTTTCCTAGCCTTCAGTGTACCTTGAGAACCCATATTATTTCTGGAGAGTTGTCTGGCGACTGGCCAGTGGCGACTCAACTACTATATAGATTGATATCTTATTTTTCTTATAATATACCATGTGGATATTGAGTGCAGTACAATTGATAGAAATATAGTCACATAACTATGCTACATTAAGTTAATAAGTGGAAGCTTTTGCTTTTTGAATATACCTCTATCGTCTTTTGTTATATTAATATTTATTACATATGGCCCGGCCGGCCTGAGAAATCTATACTTTTGTTATTTAATAAATTCTTGTGTGTCTGTGTCCGAGTGTGAGTTAGCTGCCTCCTCGTGCAGTCACTACATCCCCAAAAACATTAACTCTGCTCGTGACATGCACTACTTGAGATCTTTCCTCTTTGAAAGATGCAATGTCAGAATGTTCGTTGCTTTGTGGAAATTTTATTGAAAACAGTGGCAAATTTGTTGAGGTGAATCTTTGCTGACCATGGAATTGGAGCTTTTTGTATTCGCTGTGAAAAAAAATTCATCAAACTTCTTGCTTCCAGTTTCATTGATAGACATCACTGTGCTAACAATATTGTGGCCCATGACTTGAGATGTTTCTAGTGAGACCAGATCACCGGTATCTTCTAAAAAAGGATCGTCTAATTCAGAAAATGCATTAATCAACGAGTTTGTGTCTTCTTTGAAAGTTTCTTGGACTTTTTTTGTACTCATCATGATGTTTGTTTTTTAAGGACGGTGGAGCCTGCTCAAATTCTTCTGTTATTCGTGCAAGCTCGAGTCCTGCAATCACAAACCGTCTAAGAGTTCGGGGTCTTCATTGACTCCAATAACACCACCATCACCTTTTTACTGTGCAAATGAGCTGCTCATGCATTTGGTCAAGAGCGAGACAGGAGAAAGATCGCTCTGTCTTCTGCCCAACAAATGTCCCCTCCACAAACTCTTTGTAGATCTGTGGATGCATTTCCTTCAATGCACATATGTCTCGCAAGTGAATGGGCAGATTGCGTGCATAATGTATATGGTCTAGAGCGAAAATCCATGGCGTAAGGTGTTGAAGACTTTCAAGGTACAAATGAAAATTTGCTGTACGGTTTTGCTTTCACAAACTGAAGCACTGTGTCACAAGTGGAGTGAGCGCGATTAAAAGGATTGCTGTAAATTGGGTTTAGAGTTGTCAGATTAACTCACGGGATAGTTGAGGCAGACAGTTAACTTGAAAGCGTGCAATGACACGAGAAAAGTGTTGGAGTTATTGAGGTAGCGTCTGGGTAATGAAAAGTCACTGCAAGCTCAGAAGTTCAAGAGAACAGACGTGTGAGAGGCAGTCTTGAGTTTGATGTATTCCAGTGAAGACTGGTAGGTTGAATTATAAGGATTTGTAATTGTGATGATAAATCTACTATATTCTGATGATGATAATGATGCAAATAAGTTATATGCGAGGACTTAAGGAGTGTGCAAGTAATTCATTACTGTATAAATAGATGTGAACAATGAGCGAGATACGTATGTTAGGAGCATAGATTCTTAGCATAGTCGGAGTGCTGTGTAATACTGTGAGTGTGTGTTACAGTAGAGATGTGCGGCTGTGTAGTGTTTGCGTGAGTGTTGGCTGTGTGGTGGGTGAAATGTGGAATGTTGTGTGTACGCTTGATGGGTCGTAATGAGTGGTGAGTGTATAGTAAGTACATAGTATTATAGAGACGTGATGTTATTCTTTATAGGTGCCGGGTACAGGCTGTAAGCTGTAGCGGCCGTAACTGAAGTGACGGGGTCGGGCTGTGATGCCACCGTCAGGACCTAGAGGACATAGACAGGGCTGGGGATGTACGCCAGTATCTGGGTGCTTCCGCCAAGGGTAGCTGTGGCGTAAGGCCGACAGGCAGCCCAGTATCCGTGGCAGTCTGATTCGGAGAATCGAGGCTGGCCATATTTATGAGATATATGTATTAAGATATTGTACTGCAAGGTAGTGCAGGCATTGATGTTAGGCTGAGGCCAAAATTTCATATTTTAAAGAAGTGAATATACTGTCGTGGAATTGGAAGTGGAATGAATGATTGAGGGGAACGAGTACTGTATGGTATTTATTGGATTGTACTTATTAATGTTATAATAAATATGTGAGCCTGCTTGACTGTTTTGTTAATTGCTATACTTGTTTGTTTGTGATTGTTCGTCTGTCGTATTGAGGGCATCTCCCAATCTGGGATGTGTTACACACTGTTAGCTCCAGTTCCATCGTTTAGTGCCAATACATGAACTGGGGCTCTTTGTCCCGTTGTTGCTGTGTCCAGAGTTCAAGTGACATAATTACCGCATAGCTTAAAGTGCAAAAAAAATGAAATTTTGGGTAAAGCAGACCTTATATGCAAATGTTATCCCTTCTAATGAATTCAGCACCCTTTTAAACCAATATATAGACACCTTTTTTGCATTTATGCCATATTTTAACTAAAAGTTATGCTTCTTTCTAATTGGTGGTACTGCTCCGTGGCGGCCATTTTTAATTTATGCAAATAAGAGTCAAATTATGCAGCCACCACTTGTGTCCTACCCTAAAATTTCTTAGATTGGTAAAGGCTACTTGTGTACCAAAAGGCACCTTTCTAATTAGAAGTGTAGGCAATGTTGCCTAAGTCAGCCCACTATATATGTAGTAGGTTTTGCGACGGAAAGATTGTTATCCTCAACAGCTGATTAGTTCCAAAGCGCGCAAATTTTCGGTCTCTGAGACCTTTGATGATGTTGTAATGGGGGAAGAAGATGGAACTAAGGGTGGGGGGGGGGGCGGAAGTGGGATGGCTAGGACTGGTGATGAGAGTAACAGATGAATGAAAGAAAGTATGGCCAAATTTGGAGTGAAAGAAATTAATTTTCTGTTCAGCTGTGCAGGTTGTCTGTGGAATGCGACCCGAGTGGTCGCCAAGACAATGAATTAATTAATCTTGTGGGACACTGTGAGCTGGCTAATTGTCGGCCATGGATTGAAGCGAATATCAATTATAGGTCGGTTTTGTTTAATTCCTAAGGCCCGGCGCGCACTATCCTGTTTTGCTTGGCAAAGAGTTTAGAGTGCTGCACACCACGCGGAAGATTGCTTGCATTGAACGGATAGTTCATTTTAACATAGTGCGCGCCGGGCCTAATGTACGAACAGTGGGCAGCAGTGAACTGTTTCTGTAGTGTTGGTTTTCCAGTCATCGACGTTTTCTCTGGAAACAATCCCAATCTATTTTCAAAATGTGCTAGAAATCCTGTTCAATAATGATGTGTCTATGACCAGTGAAATCAGTCACTCGATTCGAAGAATGTACAGAGTAATAAAGATCAAACAAAAAATAGGTGAATTATGGCACACTAATTCGACTGGCTTGATCGTGCAAATTGGAGGGCGGCCCTTACCAGAGGCAGCAAAGCATGGGAAGCTGACAGAGTCCAGCAGGCTATCAAAAAAAGAGAACGGCGCAAGAAAAGGCCCAGTGGTACTGAACCAGCGGAGCACTCTTGTCATTTATGCGGAAGGGTCTGCAGGGCAAAAATAGGACTTATCAGTCACATGAGAAGCCATAAGTCATGAAAGAACAGTCTTTCCATTCTGTCCTCTGTGTCCTTTAGTTCTCTTTATTGTCCATGTGTTGAAATTCTCAACAATTTCTGTTCTTTATTCCTCTGGTGTTGTTAAGGTCATCATCATACCTGATGGACGAACTATTATTATTATTATTAATTCGACTGGCAAAGGCACCCTATTGGTAACGCCGCTGGACTAAAGCAGGAAAGAAATTAGAAAACTGCAAATAGTACAAACTAATGTGTCATGATTACAGTTTTATAAATGCCGTGCTAGGTCACGACTTCAGTGAGTTAATTTTTACGATGTTATTAATTATAACCAGCGTAAGTGTCCTTGAGCTGTTCTCGTGAGCAACATGTTTTGAGTAATGTCTTTTCGACAAAAAACTGTAGATGGTTAAAAAGGAATATGTGTAGGTAAACCAGGGATGGCAGAGCAGCTCCAGTTCGTGAGTTAATAGCATTGTTAGAGGGTGTGAGGTGGTTGTAATTGACTGTTGACATTCAGTGGTTCGTGAAAGCACGAGTTGTTAATTATTCGTGCTGAGTCAATTTAATAAGATTTTTGGATTTAATTGTTATTAACCTATTTAGAAGACGACCTTGTCTGTCTTAGTGCAAGGCCGTAACCGACTCACACATAGAATGTATTAATACTGCGAGATGAGCTCGCATGGCTGCACCAATCAAATCTAGGGATTTGGACGGTAGTTTGCAGGTGGCTAGACATTATAAAAGTCAGCCCATACCTATGTCCATTATCACATGCAGAAAAGTATCCACTGCGAAGTGGTCGGCTAATTTCGAGCCAGAGCGAAACAGAGACGCAGCAGAGCAGTCCATCTATATGAGGAGCCTAGAAATGACGAGCTCCAGCTGATAGCTATCCGGACTTTGTCCACCATCCAACGCTCTTGTTGATATTCCCTGGTTCTTGGTAGCCAGGGAAAAATGGTATGCATTGTAATTGTATGTCAGAATTCAGATGTTACCAGCAGTGTGGGAGTCTACTCCTAGAGTCAGAACCAGGCTGTGCCAGTATTATAATATATGACTTGAGCCATTGCAATTGAGTTGGCGTGTGCTGAGACAGCGAAGACAATAATTTGTATTAAATATCCTATGAGTCATTAGTTATATTTGATCCAGTACTGGGATCTTTTGGTCCATTCTAAAATTGTATTTTTTTGTGCAGTTACCTTGATAGTCATTACATATATATGTTATCTTTATTTAGCTAACTCAATACATTATTGTGGCCCTACAGGTCTGACAAAACTATTTCATTTGAGTTGTTTAATTAATTCCAGTACGAAAGTTTAGTGACTGTGTTCGCCGGGTGTGTGTTTTCCTCTTGAATTGCAGTCGTTTGCTATAAACCACATTCGCGACATAATGCTTGCACTGGCTACCTGTAGAAAAACGAACAATGTGTAAGCTGCCTATCTTGTGGCACAAACGTATACATGTACAAAAACGCACCAACTTATTTAACGGATGTTTGACTCTTTATGTGCCATCATGACATCTTAGACCATCTGCAGGCACTAAAAGGTTTAAAATTCCTAAGATGGATGAAAAATCTTTTCTTTTCAACGGCGTCAGATTTGGAATTCCCCTCTTTGAGAAAGGCTGAAAATTTATGACTTTTAAATTTTAAACATCAGCTGACGAGTCATCTTTTTTACACTCTGAATGTCCATCTACACCTAGTTATGTTTTGTTTTTTTCTGTAAATATGCCTGTGTATTGTGTATGTGATTTATATGATATAAATGTTGTAAAGCCCTTAGAAGTCAGAGCCTTGTTCTTAACGGGAGAAAGCACTGTATAAATGCTGTGTATTATTATAATTATTAGTATTGCTTTTATTATCTGTCGTGTATGATAGGCTATAAGTATTATATATGTGGCAGAATGGAATATGTCTTCTAGAATGGCAATGAAATTATACTATATCTATATTAATAAAAGTGAAACCTTACGACAATCGCAGCACGCCTTTCGCTACTCCCCTGTTAATGCTGATTCAGTGGCCCCAGTGCCCAGACACTCCACGGGTTGAATGGGATTGTTAGAAGGCGCTGGCGGCCATCAAAGGACGGGCCGCGACTCATTATTTGAGTCATCGTGTTTGTAAATGGAGCAGCGTTTGGGCATTTGACTATGAGAAGGTTTATCTGTCTGTCTGTTCTATCTATCTATCTGTCTGTCTATTTATCGATCTATCTATTCGATCTATCTATCTATTCTATCTGTCTATCTATTTATCTATCTATCTATTCTATCTATCTATCTATCTATTCTATTTAGCTATCTATCTATCTATTCTATCTATCTTATCTATCTATCTATCTGTCTGTCTGGCTGTCTGTCTATTTATCTATCTATCTATTCATCTATTTATTTGATCTATCTCCCGATCTACCTATTCTATTAATTTATCTATGTATCTATTCTATCTATCTTATCTATCTATGTATTCATCTATCTATTCTATTTGTCTATCTATCTATTCTACTTCGTTCCTGTTGAAGTCTTTTATTGTTTTTTTCACTTGACAAAGGCGAAAGCCGAAAATTTGTGTATTTTTTGTCTTCTCTTTAGTTTGCTTTGTATTGTTTGGGTTTTATTTCTCACGCGGGGTTTCGCAACATACAACCGTTTCTTTTTGCCCAATTTTGACTTTGCTTATAGCCCTGCTGCGACCCCACAGTTTTTCTGTGGTTTTTATGATATTTCTATTCTACATGTATCTATCTTATCTATCTATCTATCTAGCTATCTTTATCTGTCTCTCTCTCTCTGTCTTTCACTATCTGTCTCTCTCTCTCTGTGTCTCTCTATTTGTCTCTCTATCTGTCTATCTCTCTCTCTTTCTCTCTCTCTATCTATCGATCTATCTATCTATTTTCATCGCCCGTGGTCTTCTCTCTGGGCTTACCCCACCCTCTACCGCCGTGTCATATTATACATTAACACCATTGGCTTTACATTGTAGTTGTGGTGAGTTATGTCGGTTGAATCAGTCGGTATGGTTTGTTTTTTTTTCGAGGAATTTTATTCAATTTTATGTCATAGTGTACGGAAAAGGTATGTGAGTGACTACAAACAAATGAAAGTTACAAAAATCAATCACAATCAAATCAAATTTATAAAATCAATCACAATCACCGCTATTTTTCAACCCATTACCTAGGCTGGGTTAGGTCAGCATCGAGCACTCAGCCCACACTGCGATGTTCAGAGGGGGTTTCAATGCGGACCATTCCGGCTGGCGCCGGGAAGCAGGGAAAGAGACGGCTGGCGAAGCCACGCGTGGAATCTAGTTCAGTAGTGTAATGTATATATTATATCTATGAGTGGCCCTCAGATTTTATACAGCGCTTAGTATAGACTGTCGTTGTGTCGCCGGCACAAAAAAATAAAACAATAATTAATAACTCGCAGAACGTTTGCATTAGTTTCTAGGTTGCGACATTGGCGTTCGATCTATTTTTTCGGCAAATATAATTGAGATTGGTTCCGGTATCTGCATCTCACTCACAAAACAACTTCCGGTTAGGACTGGTTTGAATTGTGAGATTGAATTAGACTATTAAGTATGAAACTTTGGGTTAGCAGACGACGATGATGGGTTGGGGGGGGGGGGTGGTCGTCGGGACAAAATCAAAATAACTCACTCTGCTATATATATAATGGGTCGTAAACGTATTATCGTTTATTTCAGAGCACAGAAAACAAAAAGGGGAACAGAAACCAAACAAAACCAAGAACCCAAGCAAACCAACACAGCGGCTCAGGCTGTAGGGACAAAAAGAATAAAGCACCATAAGCACACGTCATAATACTATATATATACAGCATGAACACATTGCATACAGAAAATAATGAACACCCAAGGCTTAATAAGAATAAAAATGACAAATAGCAAGGGAACGTAACCCAGCAGTAGATTCCCCGGCGACCTAAACAAGTATCGGGGCGCCCATTACGGCCCGATGACAAATTCCAACCAAGTGCTATCCCGACACAATATGCACAGGGAACTGCCCCTAGAAGCATATATATTACTGCTTAATTATCAACCAAAACACAGCGACTGTTCTAAAGTAATACTTAACAGGCCTCATGGTAATTAAGCACGACCCAGGCTATGGATTAGGCCGTAGCCAATATTATTTACAAGCATTACTATTTTACGTGGACCACACAAGGATGACCACCATATGATAATTCATAAGTCCCCCTGGAAGTGTCGTCTGAATCCTCCTTAATCATATAAACAGCTAGGCTGGTGACCATATAAGAATCTATAAGCCCATCGTTAATCATCAAAATCAATACAAGGTTCCAGAACTAGAATATAATCAATAAATGCAAGAATTTACTCACATTGTAAGAAAATACACCGAAGTATCTATGATCATAGTGGAGGCCCATAGATCTCAAGCCAGGGGCATTGGATCCGAACTCCAACACGACTAATGTATGTATTATAAGCTGGATACCCCAACACCATGGCAACAATGCCATTGCCACGTGGTCGATATAGCTAAATCCAACAGCTTGACCATAATTACTGTAAAAGCATACATAAAAACCACCAAACACATGTGCATAAATAATTGTAAATTAATATATACATGTACATACAGCCCTAGAGCGCAGAACCAAACCATACGAAGCAATTAAGGCGGCTAAGCCCGCTTGATAGCCTACAGCAATCGATAAATAATAATCGAAGCACGGGCCTTACAGGTACTAAACAGGGTGGACAACCATCCCACCCTAGGGGTTACGTAGAATCTAGGAAGCTAGTACATGGCCAAACCCAATGATGATGCCAAGCAGACCATAGCTGCAGCTTAACCTAAACAAAGGGGTAATCACGTGGATCTAGTGACTAGATCAAAGCGGGTCCAAGGGTATGAACAGTGTCCAGAATATATTAAATGGGAACACATTATACAGTAATGAAAGTTTATTTATGGGGACTCCAATCCAATAGTATTACACAGTATGGACCTAGGCTTAAAGCTGGCTAAATTAGGCAATTACTATGGACCAGTCAACTGGACAATCACTTTGGTATGACGCTAGTTTGAAACGCATTTTATAAAAGAGCGCATGGCACGCCACGTGCACGCAAACAGATACAGATGATAAAACCTGCACACTATCACAGAACAGCATTGTAGCTTAACTGGACTGGAAGGAATGCATGGCACTAAAATAAAGCTAGGCCTGGCTAAGAATACTAAAATTGAAACGCATTATAAAATTATTAATGGTAAATATACGCGGACACACAATAGGCCTTTACCGGAATTACACGATACTTCCACTCTGTGATCAGTGCACAAGGTCACAAAATTAATTTAGTACAGCATCTACACATATGACATTAAAACAATATCTCAACTTAAACTACAACAATGAAAAGCACATAAAATTACTAAGTACTACCTATAGAATCCTTATGCCAACTTACCGTGTTGTTAATACTCACTCCGCAGAAGAAAAACAGACCCCGTTTGAGTGTGGGTTTGAGCCAATAAGAAAAACTCGTTCTCCCTTTTCTTATGTGAAATGGAACTTTAACTACTACTAGCTTTCAATATGTCTGTGCCCCTCGCCGTCAGATAGGAATATGACTAAGTTCTTTTGTTTCTCGGGGGCCTCAGCATAGTGCTGTTGGCCCCAATATATGACTAAGTGGTCAGACTGGACAAACTTATATTCGCGCCAGCTGACCCGCGGAGGGAATGCATCGCCCAAACAAAGAAGGTACCGATGCCAGCGTGGGCATAGTCCACGTGCAGCGTCTCTGTTTGGGACTAACAAAGGGATAGTACACAGCCCAGGTGGAGACAAAGAAATTTAGATGTAATTTACATAATATAACCACGTTGCCAATATAACTGGGTCAGCGCATGAGAGAAACAAGATGGGGTGGACAATAAGACAAACATAGCACTATGGCTACATTAGTGTGTTCTGAATGTGCCTAGACTAGGAAAAAGAAAGGGTCTGGAATTGGGAGATTGACGCTGCAGGGCCAAAAGTACAGGTTTGTGTTTTCAATATGCCTAGAAAAATATAATATTTCTTTTCCATTAACACAGGACGTTATCACTTCCTGCGATGTGTTCATTAACAAACAAAAATCCCTTGTCTGTGGTGACGGGTGCAGGCGGGACGCGCAGGACGTCAACGCGCAAAGGGAGAGCAGTAAAACGTATCTAAAAACAAACAAACAAAAATAAAATAAAGCTAAAGGAACAGGCAAAATGAAGCAGGTCCATAATAATCACCCAGAACTGAAACTAATAAATTTATCGATTTATCCCGGGCAGGGCCGGGAACTCAGCTATATTAAGGTGAGCAATAAACTGCTGCAGCCTTCATAATTTTAATCAAGTGTACTGATTATTTTGGAATGACTGCCATAACTATCCGATAGAACTGTAGTGATCATGAACTCGAAGGGTGAAGCTGTTCCATTGCCTATCCCCTTTTTTTTTCGTCTTTTTCTTTGAACAAGGTGTTTCACTTATGCCTGCTAAGTGCTATGGTCTACAGGCTGGCGAAACTTTCAAGTTTTTTTTGTTATTTGTTTAGATTATACTGTTTGCAGTTTATTTTGCCGAGGCTGTAGCTGTATCGTAACTTGTAACGCCAGCCAACATAGCATGATGTAACAAAATAAGAACAGATGTGTCACTGCCTGCCGCTCGCTTAGCCAGCGACATGGCTTGAAAACAAAGCAGCCGGTTTTACACACTGACACGCGAGCGTCACATTTGATGCGCGGTCTAGTTACTCTGGTTTTTACTATAGCGTGGCTAACGCCAGGCCAAAAAAAGAATATTAATCACTTTATAATGTCACGAGTAAAGTGAGTGAATGATGATGTAGCGAAGTGTCAATCTGTTTTTGGCAGTCATCTTTGCCAATTCATTAGTGCAAAAATTTATGAACGATTAATATTTGAATCTCTATTTTAAATATTTTAAAGCATACAATTTCGTGGTGTATTGTAGATTGTGACTTTCTCTATAATTTGTATTTTTTCCGGAATATTTTAAAGTTGCATACTAGCACAGTGCGTTTAAATTTAATATCTCTCTTTGTTTATGACAAAAAACGCTTACTTACTTCCCTTGATGACAAAAAAAAAAAGATTAAATATAGAGTTATCGGTCTTGCACTTAGTTTCACTTGGTTGTCCTCCTTATTTGATAGCATGCTGTGCGGGGCAAATTTGAGGGTTAGGGCTTTTTTTCTTAATTATCATCATGCTAAGGACTGCCATGGGAGAAAATGACATTTTTTTTTTATAGTTTTAATGCCATTGTTGTTCGAGATTGTCTCTTATTTGCCAACAGGAAGGTTTGAGATTAGTTAACAGTTCTAGATCTAGTGGTACAAATAGATCTACGTGTGAATATAATTTTATGTGTATTTTCATTATTTGAGTAATATTATAAAATAATAAATCTATATTAAGTAGACAGCGAAGCATTCTGAGAAGAGTGCTTCTTCTTGGCAGCTTTTATTGTATAATCTAGATCTAGATCTTATTTGAAGTTTGATCAACTCGATGAAAAAATGATACAATTAAAGTGTCTCAGGAATCTGTGCAGTGACCAAAATTTAGAGTAAAATTAGTTCAGTTTGTTCAGACTGCAGTCTCTAAGAAGAAAAATCTAAAAAGTACCGCATGATGTTTTTTTTCCTTTAATGCATTAGGTAACACAGTAACTTAAAAAAAATGTTACTCCTCAGGGGACGTTCAAATATAATCTTACACCTTCTTTTTGGACTTTTTGACCGGGCCGCCCTTTCTTATAGTTTTCTTACATTTGCTTCTCTCCCACCCCCCCCCCCCACCCCGTAATATTACAATAATACATGTAATAGTTATACATTGCACACGTACTCTTTCTTACAACTGAGGGAAAAATGAGACTCATGTCAAAGTCAAGGTCAAAATTGCCTTATCATCAACAAAGGGGTTTTTCATCATATAAATGTCAAAGATATTTACAAAACGCCGTGTCCTTTTGCACCGCTTCTTAGCGGTGTATAAAAACCAGCGTTTTTTCACACCGGTATTTCCGCATGCGCAAACGCATTGTTGTGACCATTCTTCACTTCCGCCCGCTGGTATACAAAGGAGCCTTGGCTTTCACAGAGTCGTCAATCTTCACTGATCCATTTGCGAACGGCAGCATACTTAATTTTAAAACTTGAAATTTCACCAGTTTTGTTATAATGGAGGTTGGAACTTCGTTTGCAAGTTTTGACGACTTCTCACGAGCGTTGAAAGACTTTGAAGAGTCAACATACACTTGTTTTTCAATCTCAAATTCCGAAACGCTTGAAGTTGAAGGAAAAAACAAATCCAGAAAGAGAAAACTCGAGGATCGAATTTGTAGCAAAATGAAAATCGCTCGAGCTAAGTATACATGCTATCACTCTGGCCAAACACGAACTAGCACGACAGCAGGAAAAACAAAGAAAACACGGTGAGTACACGTTAGCCTAGGCCTAGAATGAGAATCTATAGATAGCCTATCATACTGATACCCTATTGGGGTCCCTATGTCTATGAGTATGGCTGCTAGATTTAGATGCCCCTTATGAGTATGGCTGTTTCATTGTTTGTGTTTGTAACAGTCTAGGCTTTTTAGTTTAGTTTATATTAATATAATAAAGCCTTCTGAAAATTAATAAAGAGATCAAAATCTATAGTAATTTAGAACCTAAATCCGCCCTGTCAGTATCATAGACTAGACTTGACTCTAAATCCAATCTAGAAGTCAAACCGTACTGAATTCATTATCAATTTAGACTCTGATCTTTCACCCTAACTTAAATCTAAAATGTAGATCTAGGTCTAGACTCTAGGCTACTTTGGCGCCAGTTACTGAGTTAGATCTAGTCAAGTTAACTTTAAAAATGGAGCTTCGGGTCAGAAGGGTGCAAGTTCAAATCAGTAGCTGAAGGTGACATTTCCGGGGTTTATAGCGAGACGGAAGATTCCCATATCTAGATATAGTCATAGACCCCTCCAAGCTTTCAATATCATCACTCATCTTGTTTTTATTTTTCAGTTCCACCAAATTTGGCTCTGGTGCCCACTTTGTCATATCATATGATGAATGGAAGAACTGTTTGAAGGTTATTAAAGGTGCCTTTGACCATAACCATGAGTGTAGTGCTGCAGTAGGCCTATACTCAAGAGAGTTGAAAGTTAAGAGACTCACATCTGATCAATGTGAATCTTTAAAGGTAAAGCTCGTGTATTGGTTCAAATGTGGGAAATAATTTTACTGATATGATAAAGCCAACATTGAGTATAGGCCCTACATAATCGGCCATTAAAAATAAAAAAAGTTTTTATAGGCAAAAAGGGTTTGTTGACTACATTTTCCTCTTTACTTTTATGCATAAACATGCCTGTCTCATTCATTATATTCTAAGGCCTTTTAGACTTTAGTGTCACTGTAAGGTACATGTATAATCATTTGTTTTATAAAATCATTGCTTTTCAGAATCTCCGGATTATGAATTTTTTCACTCCATAACTCCCATTATAAAATTTATTTTTTTATTTTTTTTTATAATGGCAACAAGACTAGACAGTGTTTGTAGACTAATTTGTCTTATCTTTTATGCGTTATAAGGGTGTATGTATGTCTTGTTCATTATTTTCTAATGCCCTGAAGTGTGAATGATAATTCTTTGTAGAAAATAAAACTATATATTTGGCATGGCCCGGCCGCTGCTTGGCTCCTGATAAGGAAAAAGGTCAGGATTTTTGGGGCTGGTCAGTTGGCATCTCTGCATGTTAAAAAAGTTTCTTTTGCAATAGTAAGGGACAATAATAAACCCCATTTCAATGCCTTACAGTGGTGAAAATTTTAGCCTTCATAATCCTACCACAAACAATAAGAATTATATTGGGTGTGCAAGTATACGTTGTTTTTTTTACTTGGCGATACAGATATATTTAGTTTAAGAATATGGGGTGCTTATTGTGGCAATACTTTAGAAGGTACTGTCGAGTTAGCATTAACCCAAACCCATTTGGCTTTCTCTGTTTCTATAATGCAGGAAATTGTCAAGCTAAACCCAAGCAACCCTACCCTCCTTCAAGTTGTGAACTCGAAGTATGGGAAAGCTTTATGCCTCAAGGATGACTTTCACTCCAATAATATGAATTTCTTTTCAAGTAACTACTTTAATTTAGGGAAAGCTTTATAACAGCTATTAGTATTACGTTTCATTTGTTGTTGATAGAGAGCTTGGATTATTTAACCCATTTTTTGCATTATTACAGTTATTCGGTTTTCAAAAGTTTTGGTAGTTGAATGGTTGTATTCTATATGTCTCTGATCTAATTGTTGAAATGAGCTACAAATTTTATTCCCCCCCAAAAAGTGAGGCTGGGTATCTGGTTTATTATTTATTGATTTTTTTCGTTTACTTATTTATGGTTATAATATGTAATATTTTGTTAAAAGTTTAAATAAGTTTACTTTATAGGCAAGTATTTTCACATTCCAACTTCAGCATTTTGGATAGAAAGAAAAAAGTTTATCTGTGTGACATCTTAGGAACAAAAGAGATAAATATTATGAAACCTTTAAACTTTCACGTTTGTGTTTTATTTTTATTTTCAGTAAAAGTTGACTCCAAGCCATCTTCACCCCTGGTAGATCAATTGATAGACACGCTGGAGAAGCTGCAACCTAAAGCACAATCTAGAATTGTATTGGCGGAAGATGGCACTCATGCTGCGGTAGACATTATTGCATTTTCCACACACTTCATGGTTAATACATGATACAAAAAATATCCAGAAGTTGTGTATGTAGATGGTAAATGTGTTGTGTGATGCTAGGCATGAACGACATTAATATTTCTTTAAATTTTACAATAGCCTGATAACAATGCATACTCAAATCATTTAGCATTTATTAAACGTCAAATCCATTTGTTAAATGCAGTAAAGAATGTAACAGTTGTCTTATATATGATAACATTATTAAGGTAGATGAGCCATTGACAAAAGGTGGATTTTACCTGCAATGCCTTTAAAACTTTCTTCTGTTCTACTTAAAATAATAATGCACAATAAATTTTGTATTTATTTTGGTGTTGCTAATTTGTTTGCCTGACCCTAGAAATATACATAAGATAACATTGTGTGGTTTGATCATTGGCTTATTAAAAAAATTAAAGTAAGGCTCAAAATATTGTGCATATCTTTTTTGATGATAAAAGTGGGACACTTTTAGTGCAATTCAGTTAAGCTTGATTTAAATAACAAACCAGTAGGAAATACCCAGCATTGACTGCAACCCTTTGAAAAGACTGCTTATTGGAACGTTGTTGAGTGCAATGAGGTTCTTAAAGTCAAACATTGTTACAGTCAAAACCATTTATAACAGGGCCTGTTATAACAGGGATCCGGGTATAACAGGGATTTTTTGAATCCCCGTTTTTTCTCCCTCTTTATCTTTAGTAAAATACATCTGCAATAACAGGGACTTACAAGTGCCAGATCTGTTATAACAGGGATACCGAGAGCAAGAATCTGACTCTGAGCCGTCACGTAGGCAAACAGCGAGCGCAGTTCGGTAAATCTAACTGTAATAAAATCTTACACGATCACGCGAGTGATGCCGGTGGTTATTTCTACAATCTTTGGTGGCAGTCAAAAGGAGAGAGGGAGAGACAAAGAGGAGGCGATGCGAGGCTAGGCCATTGTCAAGACAACTAATTCAAACAAAGAGGCCAGTCAGGTGTGTGTGAAAAGCTCTAAAACAAAAAGCCCTTCTCAGCCACACACTACACACCTAGTGTTGACATCACACGTGGACCATTGACAAAAAGACTGCATTGCTGGCCGAGATTTGTAGGAAATTTGAGAAATCCATAGGTATGGATCCATTCATACGACCATCATAAGACAACGAGAAGATATTTTAGAATATTAAGATTGTGGCTGCCTATTCACAGGGAAGTTTTGCGCAAGAACGGAAGTGCCTTTGACGAGGTACACTACCCATGATTTAAAAATCGCAGGATTAGGCCATTTTTTGCTTATTTCCCTTGGAAGTCTGATATAACAGGGATTTTGCTCTGGTCCCACATTCCCTGTTATACCAGGTTTCGACTGTACTTTTTTTTAAGCTTCTTTAGTTAATGTCAAATCATCACAAGTTACAAGATTACCTTGTATCATTGGGTCCATAGTTGGTCAGTGACTTACTAACAACTTCATTGCTCTCAGTCTATTATTTACTTGAATGATGCATCTATGTTATTATTACTATTATGTATTTCTCACAGGTACGTACAGAAAAAATAGTAGTGGATTTCCGCTATACCAAATCATGGTTGAGGATTCCTCAGGCAAAGGACGTGCTGTGCACGGCTGTTAATAAGACACCGAAAGCGCTACTTTAGTTGCCTGCTGTAGCCTCCCGCTGACCCCCCGTGAAGGGGTAATAAATATCTGTCTGCCACGGTCATTACCGTGACGGCGAGGCGCTCACTAGCCCTGCCTGAGTAGCGCGATTCTATTAATTTCTGCATATCTTTGCATGCCGATATCTCCCGATCAAACAATGCTAGACCCCCCATCCGAGATGCCATTTTAAAGCCCGGCCTTTTACCGACAAGCCGATATAACTTTCCCCCATCTGAGTTTATATGTGTTAATTATTTCGAAGGATTTATTCAGTGTATGTTTCTATTCATCCGAAAATCAGTTTTCACTATTATTTTAATTTGGATTTAAATATCTCGGCAGTTCAGCCCACGTTTTCTACAGTTATTTGTTCTTCCAGTCGGAAAATGGATACTCAATAAAATGTGCACGTTTGACGTTTGAGCAGTACACGTGTGATTTTATATGATTTTTTAAAACTTGACCAGCATTGGCAGGTGTGTTGCTGAAGATGCTATCACGCTATTTTTTACATCATGGCGAAGGTAGATTTTCTTTATTTTATCTGAATAACAGTATTCAGAATGAAAGATCACCCAGAAGACTTGCATATTAAATATCTTCATGAACTGTGCAGAACATGTGGTGGAAGAACTACCAAAAAAACAAAAACTTCGGAAAAGGAAAGCATACAAATACGGATCTTACTTCATACGTTGTCAAGAGAACACAGGAACACACAAACAAACAAAGCATATTAGAAACAGCCAGACCTCCCAAGTCTCCCCGTGCCGGAGTCTCCCCGTTTTTATGACAAAACCCCGCCCTCCCTGTTTTCCTTTGAAATCTCCCCGTTTCCAGGAAAAAAAGAGAAAAAAAAATTAAGTCAAGTTTTTGCCGACCACACCAAAAATTACTGATTATTATCCTTTTTCATAGTGTGGCTTGACCGATACAGTTGTATGTATTTTTCTTTGAGCAGTAGGGGACGTGCCCACTCGGTTGGGGGGTAGGGAGGGTTGGGTAGGAAGTAACGTGGGGGGCACCTGCATAGCGGTAATGCCCATTCAGAGGTTTTCCCGGAGAACAGTTTCGAGACTAGTAGGCGCCGGCATGTCTAGGGAAGTGTCACACTACTCACTTTGATGCCCAATAGAGATGTTACATGACAATTGTGTCCCATAACCCAGTGCGAGTGGGGGAGTGAAGGTGGTATGGAAAGGCCTGCTTGCCTGGGTCAGACGTCTATTGCCGTGTATTGAATACGCCAGAGCATGTTTGATTTTTTTTTTTTAAATCGGGGTTTTCAGAACACGGCACTTCTAGAAGCAAGTGATGGCCAGCTGACTATCCGTTTACCTGGGTCAGACGTCTATTGCGTATTGGAGACGCCAGCCCATTTTTTGATAAAAAAAAATAATTTTTTTCGGAATATGGAAAGAAAGGGGAGGTCTGCGGGAGCTCATCCACGCATCTGTGGCCAAATTAGACAGACGAGTGGCAGCCTTTCGAAACAGTGAAACACAGCAGCTGAAAACTGTCATTAAGTCACAGAATTTGCAAATCTCTCGAGAACTCTTGGCCTCTGCACCACCCATTAAACGGAGGAAAATGAAGTAGACCAATAAATTCTACATAAAGCAAGTGTACAACTGTATTTTTTATGTGTAATATGTCAAGTGCAGGATCGCCGTAAATTTGAGCCTATGGAAAATTTAACATTACATTCTATCCTACATAACTCTGAATTGAAGAACTTCTCAATGATGCAGTCAAGTAAGTTAAGAAGTGTTACATATTCTTATTATTGTGTGTTCATTTCTTCTCGCTAGTGGGAGGATATCACGTTAAATTTTAAGTTTGAAAATTATGACCTCTGACGCATTTGTTAAATTACTATTCATCTTTGTAGCTGTTTATCTCTGTGACAGTATTTGGTACAGATGTATAATTTCGTTTACGCGTGTATGATATGTCAATTATTTAGCATGTATGTATTAAAATGTAGTCGATGAAATAGTTTGAGCGCAGTGTTTGCGTTTGTTACTCGAAAAATACAACATAATAAAAGCGCTCCGCGGGAAAGGGAATCCCCCGTGAACACAGGCAGCTGACCCCGTTGACCTGGGTCGTGACCAGGTCACGATACGGAGAGCGGACCGGGCCGCTCGGCAACTAGATTACTGCTTGTTAACAGCCGTGTGTGTTCTATGCCTTTGTCAGGAAGGAGACCACTTCCACATTAATATCAATGATGAACATATTTTCTTCATTTGTTGGAAGCACTGCAAAAACCCATATTTTTATGACCGACAAGTCTCGTGAAGAAATTGAAGCCTGTCGAGCTACCTTCCCCAACGCAAGCTCTCTCTTGTGCCACTTCCATGTTCATAAGGCCATGAGGACAAAGATTAGCAAAATACATGGTTCAAGTGATGTGAAATCAGGACTGCGCAGTCTGGCATATTGCCTGGTGACAACCACCTGCCAAAACCAATTCCAGAAAGACCTGGAAAAGGTATTTAAAGTGTTTCTTTCATTTAAATTTTTCATTCCCCTGCTCAAGTTGTATTGTTTTCCTTAACGGTAAACTCAGTCATTGTACATATAATTGACTTTGGAAATTTTGCCATACTGACCTTGCAGAGTTATGGATGTAATTTTGATTTTCTCACAAGACTTTTTTTTTCTTTTTTTTCTTCTTAATTGGCCGACGGTAGACCAATATTAGAAGTTGAGGCTAGCATTGTCAAGTGATGGTAGTGATGGTCTTACTAGGGCTAGAATCATAGAATGGCTAGAGCTAGATCTACACATCTCCCTATTATGATGGGGGTCAGGCTGTAGATCTTAACATTTTTTTAATTGTGATAGTTTTTACACAAATTATTTTTATAAGAATTGAAGGAATTATTTCTTAATGTGTTGCCCTTTTCAAACCTTTAAAGTCAATCATTCAATGCAGGGACAGGCAATCTCCATTTTTCACCAGAATTCAGTTTTTTTTTAATTGTCAGTGAACTTAAAAAACCCATGGGTTAAGAAAGTGACCATATGCTTGGCTTTAGTTGACATGATAAAGGTAGGACCTCTTTAATGGCATCTGTTAAAAGGTAGTTTAGATTTAAGGTCTACATCAGTTTAGTTATTTACTTTGTGTTGCATCTGCAATACATACAGTATGTACTGATTTAGGCCTATGTTTTTGGCACATTCAAACTTTCTGTTAGTCAATTATTTTATATGTATTCACGAATCATGTGTTGTAACTGACAGATCTTGTATATCTTGACATCCCTTATTGCAGTTATACTCAATATTTCATTTATGTCTCTCACTCTCTCTCTCTTTTATACATTGTCCCATCCTAGATTCAACAGCTCTCTGAGGATTTCCACAAATATTTACATGAGAACTGGTTAACCTCCGAATTCGCAACAAGCTGGCCAGCCCACGAGAGGCTTCATTTAAGGACATATGCAAATGACAGAAATAGCAAATGTGAGGCTGAGCACCAGCGCATGCAGAATGGCCTTTCGTCATCTTCAAACTTAGCCAGCGCTGTGTCATGGTTATATGAACACTCTGTCCTGCATGCAGGTGAGATGGCCCAGGAGAGATACAATGCAGCCATGACGCGTATTCATCCACGAGGTGTGTACAAAGAGCTTCTGCCTCTGTATGAACTTTATGTAGGTCATGCAGTACAGATGATGACTACTGATCGATCATCAATCGCTACTGCAGGATAAACTTGCAGTAATTTCTGAAACCACACAGGGTACTGTAATTAAAGATGGCAATGCATCTTACAAAGTTAAAGATACAGGTAGTGACATCTCCTGCCACTGCACTTTTTTTCTGCAGATGGACCTGCCATGTGCCCATATGTGCTTTTATACTTTGCACAAGAGTCATCCACTTACAAGGCTCGTACCCGAGAACAATAGGTGGCTCCGGAGTGGTATTCTATTTGATGAGGTTTTATTACCTCCTGAGTCCAGCTCTCTAGTGGATCTAGTGATAGTTTTGGAGCCGGAGAAACGACACCACAGAACAGAAGATGTTCTTTTGCAACTTAGCCGGGCAATGAAAGCATGTGGCACAAAAGAATTTGAGGAGCGTATTTTTATTCTGATGCAGATTTTGCTTCTCTGGGAACGAGGAAAAAGAGTACTGTGTCTTGAAGCTGTCGGTGAAGAAGAGGATGTTAATATTGATAGTGCATATGATGAACAGGTTGACGAAGTTGTTGGTGATGCAGGTGGAGTAATTGGTGGTGATGATGTTAGTGGAGTTGTTGGTGGTGAGGACATGTATGGAGTGGTTGGCGGTGATGATGTATATAAAGTAGTTAGTGGTGATGATGCAATTGAAGTAGTTGGTGGTGATGATGTAAATGGAATAGTTGGTGATGATGTGATTGTGAATGGAGTAGTTGGTGATGATGTGATAGTGAATGGAGTAGTTGGTGATGATGATGTAAATGGGGTAGTTGGTGGTGATGATGTGATTGTGAATGGAGTACATGTAGTTGGTGGTGATGATGTGATTGTGAGTGGAGTAGTTGGTGGTGATGATGTAAATGGGGTAGTTGATGGCGATGATGTAAATTGAGTAGTTGGTGGTGATGATGCAAGTGGAGTAGTTGGTGGTGATGATGCAAGTGGAGTAGTTGGTGGTGATGAGAGTGGAGTAGTTGGTGATGGTGTGAATGGAGTAGTTGGTGATGGGCAAGATGTTACAGGTGTTGTTGCAAGAGGAGGTGAGTTATTACCTTTCAGTGCTGCGAGGGGTATGAATTTGAAGATTCCTGTTGTGCGCAAAAGGGGTAGGCCAAGGGAATTAAAGACAAGGAGATGCACTAAAAAATGTAGAAAGTTAAATGTGAATAGTAACATCTGTTATGTTTGTTTTAAAGAGGAGGTAGATAGGGAGCATTGTCCCGGGGGAGTGATGGAGCGGACAGGGTGTGACAAATGCACAAGATGGTTTCACAATGTTTGTTTGCAGAGGAATGCATCAGAATCATTTATCTGTGCATTTTGTGTGGTTTAACTTTACTGTGGATACTCTGAATCTTATGTTTGTGTACCTAATCTTTAGAAATACTTAAAATTCTCAATATGTGCTCTGAACAGTAGTTGGCGGTGATGTAAATGGAGTAGTTGGTGGTAGTGATGGTGTGAATGGAGTAGTTGGCATTGACAATCTCAATATAAGTGGAATGCACCTATTTAAAAAGATACACATGTACCCAATAGCATAATGTGCCTTAAATGTAAACTGTGTGATACTAATAGGCTTTGGTTTGTTTATTTGGAAATGCACCATATGTTGGATTTGAACCAGCAGTGTTTGGGGAATAACATTGCAATTTTCACCTGATGATAACATAGTGTATCATTGATTTAAATCAACGTGTTGCCTTTTCTTTTCAATTTTATATTAAAGATATATGTCAATTATTTTATTGCATATTTACGTGTATACTTGTTATTTAAAAAGTACATTTTCATAAGTTCTCTTACTTTATTGCATGTACAAGACTGTACACATTCTTTGTTGACAAGTATTTTTCCAGAGTTTACCAATAGCTGGCCAGATTTATGTTTTTTGTATCTTTATTAATACGGTGTATGGTATCAACGTATTGCCTTTTCTTTTCGATTTCATATTAGAGATATGTCACTTATTTTATTGCATTTACATGTATATTTTCTTATTTAAAAAGTACATGTTCGTTTATATTTGATTTCATATGATAAGGTCACTTACTTTATAACATGTGCATTTTCTTTGTTGACAAGTAAACCTACTTTTCAAGAGTTTGCCAATGGCTAACCAAATTTATGCTTTTTATTTTCATGAGTACCATGTCTGTACTACATGTAGGCCCTATTCTGCATTTGTACAATTTTTGAATAACAATTTAATTCTATATCTCCAAATTCTAATGTTTGTTTGTTGCTTTTCTGTTAAAGTCGTCTTAGTAAAATTATTTCATACTATTTTAAAATTAGGTTGTTTTCCAAAATCGTGGGCAGTCAGGGAAACCGTGCAGATGCGGGGCTCTCTTGTAGAAGAGGGACAGCAGAGAATACATCTGACGTGATACTGCGTGTCGTAAGAGGCGACTAAAGGTGCAAAGGTCCTGGTCTCCCGAGAAGAGCCAGTTGGCGGTGGGCCAACTACCCACCCTGTAAAAATAAACCAGTTACAGAAACACAAGCAAATACTTCAAATCAGTCTTTTATCTTGGAAGAAGGGGGAGCATCTGCACCTGTAGATTCAATGAAGGACAATGGACAAAGCCGAAAGGACGCCACTGGCCCGACTGCTCCTTCATCAAGCAAGTCACTCCGGATTGCGTCGTGGAATGTCCGCTCCATGTATGAAGCAGGAAAGAGTGCCCAGGTTACCATGGAGATGAGGCGATACAGACTTCACATACTTGGAGTTAGCGAGACCCGCTGGATACAGTCCGGACTGAAACAACTTAATACTGGGGAAAAGATTTTGTATTCTGGAAGGGAGGACAAAAAGCATACAGAAGGAGTAGCGATCATCTTGAGCAAGCACGCCCAGAGGTCACTGAGGGGATGGGAACCCTATGGAAGGAGAATTATATTGGCATCATTTACTACTAAGAACAAGAACATCAACATGAACATTGTGCAGATATACGCCCCAACAAATGAAGCAACCGATGAGACAAGGACGACTTCTACAACCAGCTTCAGGAAATAGTTGACACATTGCCAAGAAAAGATGTGAACATTATAATGGGAGACGCCAATGCCAAGATAGGACAGGACAATACAGGGTATGAGGACATTATGGGGTGCAATGGTTTAGGGCAAATGAATGAGAATGGAGAGCGGTTTGCAAGTTTCTGCGCATTTAACAGCTATGTGATTGGAGGTTCAGTATTCCCACACAAGAGGATCCATAAGGCCACTTGGATTTCACCGGATGGAGTAACTGAAAATCAGATTGACCACTTTTGCATCACCCGACGATTCAGACGCTCACTAGAGGATGTCATAGTGCAGAGAGGAGCAGATGTTGGATCTGACCATCACATGCTGCTGGCAAGACTCAAACTCCGCCTCAAGAAACAAGGTACCAGAGCAGGAACAAAGAGGAGAAAGTTTCAAGTGAGCCTTCTGGATGGAGACAAGAAGGAAGAGTTCCAGCTGACACTGAGGAATAGATTCAAACCCCTTGTTGACCTCGAAGAGACAGTAGATTTGGAGACTCACTGGGCTAAGGTAAAAGGAGTATTTACATCGACATGTCAGGATGTTATTGGGGAAAAGAAAGTGGAACACAAGGAATGGATCAGTCAAAAATCACTGGACTTGATAAGGATAAGAAGAGACCTAAAAGAACGGGTAAATGCAAGTCGTACAAGAAGCTCAAGAGTTGGTAACCAGGAAGAGTACCGAGCATCAGCTAAAGAGGTCAAAAAATCAATTAAAAAAGACAAAGAGGAGTTCATAGGAATGTTAGCAGAGAAAGCAGAGAAGGCAGCAACAGGAGGACACATGAGGATCCTCTACCAGACTACAAAGACTCTTGCTGGAAAATATGGAAAACCTGAAGTTCCTGTCAAGGATTACAACAGGAAGGCTATTTTTGGAAAGGAAGCTCAGGCAAAAAGATGGATAGAACATTTTAACAGCCTCTTGAACAGACCTCCACCAAGCAACCCACCCGACATTCTACCCGCAAGAAATGATTTACCGATCAGTTGCGACCCTCCGACTAAAGCAGAGATTAATGATGCCATAAAGCAGTTAAATCGAGGCAAGGCAGCTGGACCAGACCAGATCCCACCAGAGGCGCTGAAGGCAGATGCTGCTGGGGCTGCAGAGGGTCTGCACTCACTATTCTCGAGGATTTGGATCGGAGGCAAGTTTCCAAAGGACTGGAAGGAAGGACACCTCGTGAAGCTCCCAAAAAAAGGGGACCTCAGCAATTGTAGTAACTACAGAGGAATCACACTTCTCTCCATCCCAGGAAAGGTTTTCAATCGGATTATTCTCAAGCGAATACAGAATGCAACAGACCAAAAACTTCGCGAGGAGCAAGCTGGTTTCAGGAGTAATCGATCAACCACCGACCAGATCGCCACGCTGAGAATCATAGTAGAGCAGTCGCTAGAGTGGAACTCCCAACTGATAGTGAACTTCCTTGACTACGAGAAGGCCTTTGATAGCATCGATAGAGAAACACTGTGGAGAATATTGAGACATTATGGAATCCCAGAGAAGATGATGAATCTTATCAAGAGCATGTACGAGGGGACAAGTTGCAGAGTCGTACATGATGGTGAGCTTACTGACAGCTTTGATATCAAGACTGGTGTTAGGCAGGGTTGTTTGCTGTCCCCATTTCTGTTTATCCTGGTGATTGATTGGCTTATGAAAGAAACCACCAGTGGAGGAAGAAATGGCATACAATGGACCCCATGGACACAGCTGGACGATCTAGATTTTGCAGATGACTTGGCACTATTGTCGCACACACACGACCAGATGCAAGCAAAGACTACAGCTCTAAACAAAATTTCAGAATCTATTGGATTGAGGATACATCCCGCGAAGTCGAAGGTCCTAAAAATTGTTGCACCCCTAAGCGAACAAGTCACAGTAGGAGATCAACCACTGGAAGATGTAGAGTCCTTCTGCTATCTTGGTAGTATCATTGACAATAAGGGAGGAACAGAGGCAGAAGTCAAAGCACGAATTGGAAAGGCACAGGCAGCTTTCACATCCTTAAGCAAGATTTGGAGAACCAAGGATATATCTATAAAAACAAAGCTGAGGATATTCAACTCGAACGTGAAGTCAGTCCTGTGGTATGGATGTGAGACTTGGAATGCGTCCCAGGCCTGCTTAAAGAGAATCCAAGTTTTCATCAACAGATGTTTGAGGAAGCTACTTAAGATCAGATGGACAGACAAGGTCAGCAATGAAATTGTATGGAAAAGAACAAGACAGAACCCAGTGAGAGAGGAAATTGGTAGGAGGCGATGGAGATGGATCGGCCACACTCTCAGGAGGCCAGGAAACAGCATCACGAAGAAGGTATTGGACTGGAATCCCCAGGGCAAGAGATCAAGAGGAAGGCCGCGCGGAACGTGGAGAAGAGCCAGAGAAAATGATGTGCAACGAAGCGGAAAGACTTGGAATAATGTAAAGAGGCTGGCCCATGATAGAGAGGGATGGAAGGTGTTTGTTGGTGGCCTATACCCTGATCCAGGGTGAGAAAGGCAATGATGATGATGATACTTTATAACATGTGCATTTTCTTTGTTGACAAGTAAACCTACTTTTCAAGAGTTTGCCAATGGCTAACCAAATTTATGCTTTTTATTTTCACGAGTACCATGTCTGTACTACATGTAGGCCCTATTCTGCATTTGTACAATTTTTGAATAACAATTTAATTCTATATCTCCAAATTCTAATGTTTGTTTGTTGCTTTTCTGTTAAAGTCGTCTTAGTAAAATTATTTCATACTATTTTAAAATTAGGTTGTTTTCCAAAATCGTGGGCAGTCAGGGAAATCGTTCCAATTGTAACAGGGCGACAGACAGGCAAGGTATAGCGAGCGTGGGAAGATAGCTAACGGCGGGGAGACAGAGTTATTGTAGGCCAGAGGGGGAAAGTAGCCGATGCAACTGAAGCGCTTTGACACCCGAAAAGGGTAGTGTTTACTTGACCGCCGTACTTGTCGATCAGATCACCTGGGAATTGCTTGGGGGGTAGATCTGTTTCAATAGTATTTGACGTGGAGTCGACGGGGGTGGCTATTAGGATAACTAATGTACACTCGGTGAGCGTCTTGGGACGCTACCTGACTGGGTATAAATCCCCGAACGCTCCTTCCAACTTCAGACCGCTGAGAGCACTCACCAGCTTCGTGCCGAAGAGGAGACCACAACTGCAACTGTAACTTTGTACTAGTCTTGTGAGTGGGGAAGGTCAGGGAACCCGCAAACATCCTTTGTCAGAGCGTGGTATCGTTGGTATCTTGTCGGCATTTGGGCTGTTGCTGAGTGGTAAGTTAATTGTACGATGTATGTGTATTTTACTTAATGTTCATGATTGTAGAACCTAAATCTAGTGGGTTTACTTTGGTATAACTACGGCCTCTGAGAGAGTCACGGAAACGCCGTTATATATATGTTACGAAACCTTATAGGATGGGGTCCGTTAGAGAGAGCGTTATTCTTCGTGGGGAACGTGTAAATATCATTAAAACTGTGTTGATCGTTTATTCTATTGCCTATATGGGAGTCTATGGAGTATGGGAGCTGCAGCCTGACTTATAACAGTGTCAGCGGTTAAAAGTATTAATGTTGAATATCCGTCATGGAGTAAGTAGGGAAGTCATGCCTTCCAACAGTAGATTAGGAAGTTACGATTGTTTTTCTACAGAGGAGGAAGAACAACACCTTCTTGGCTTCTCAACTTCTTGTACTTTGATTAACGACATCGTGGCTTCTTGGCTTCCCGACCTATTGGTACCTGCCGATACCTGTTGATCTAACTGCGCAGTCAAGCCAGGGTAGAGAGGAAGAACCAGTGCCCAGATAGCGCCATACACCCCTAAAGGAGAGGTTTCCTTATGCTGAATGTTCCCATGTGTTTTATAAAATGTGCTAGAGATTGAATATTACGAAGCCATTTAATTAGCATGTACTGATTTGCATCAACTTCATTCCATCGAAATTCACATGAAATTGTATGACCTATGTTCCTATTATTATTGAATGAATTAATAATTATTGTATATATGTAAGCAATACAGATATCGTTGTTATAACTTATAGAAGAGAGATAGTCGATTATTTAGTGTGTTTGTGCCGTGCCCATCACGGCTGGTGTCAGAAGAAAGTTAGTGAGAGAAAGTGGAAACATCACACCAATTTACAAAGTGGTCACAAAGATGACCCCAAAAATTATCCAGGAATAACTCTCTTGAGCTGTCTGGGTAAACTTTTCACTAATATTTTAAATAATCGTCTTACACACTGGGCAGAATGTAAATTGTAATAATATTTTTTGTGATAACTATTTGGTTTCTGTAATAATAAGGGCACAACAGACTGTCTGTTTATATTGCGTGGTTTGATAGGATTGTTTCTAGAGAAGTCAAAAAGTTCCTATTGTGCTTTGAACGTGCGTTCGACAGCATAAATAGAAAAGCACCATGGTGTAAACTAGAGCAAAGGGGAGTCTCTAAACAAATGACTAATTTATTAAAAAACGTATAGTAAAATCAAGTTGTGTGTGAGGGATGTCAGCAGTTTGAGTGAAGCAATTGATACCTGTTTCTTTTCGTCAAATGTAAGACTATTTCAGGGTGAATCTTTGTCGCCTTTTTTATTCTCGATATTGACCGCGAAAGATGTCAAAGGTGTACATATAGAAGAATGTTTGATAATGATACTGATGTTTGTAGATGACATGGTCTTTTTTAGTGATAGCAGGTGTTATGTTCGTGTGTAGTGAGTTCTGGAGTACGAACAAATGACATTGACAGTGACAGCTGAACAGTGAATCAACATAACGCGGCCATGAACAGAACCAGAAGAGGGCAGATTTATTACGAATTGAATAGAGGCCAAAGTTACAACAATTAGGCCAAAGATATAACATCTCCTCTCTTAAGTTTGATGCTACTATTTTTCACACAGTGTCATTAAATTCAATTGCTTAGAGGTGTGCATGTATCTGTATTTAGTTTTAAGCTTTGATGAAATGATACATTTAATTTATAAGATCTTATTTAAAATTGGTTTACATTTTTGTATTTTCTTTTCTTTGATTTTGTCAGGAAACTATTCTTTGGAAAATTACAGAACAGTTTATGTTTTATCACACAATTTTGTTTGATGCACAGTTACTAATGTCTCTAAAGTCTAAGTAATTTATAAGTGATTATTGTTTTTAAGTTATTCTCAACTTAATTACTTTAACCTTAACACAAATAAAATGTAGAAATCACAAAGTCTCTGAACTTGAGTCATGTTTTCTGTTCAAATGATAGAGTTCAAAGCAACACATAAATTGCACAAAAGTGTCTTTGGTTCACATATTCACGAAAATGTCCTTGGTTCAAGTTTTGGTTTAGACAACATAAAAACAGTGTTTGTATAAGAGGACAAATACACAAACAATTTAGTCTCTGCTGAAGCGTGCTGGCTGAATCACTTCGAGTTCGAACAGGTGGATGTTGAACCTTCGTTGGTGGTGCTGGAGACGTAGTGGATGTTGATGGGTTCAGGGTTGTACTAACGGGTTGTTTCTGGCGGGGCCGGAATCATCTCGTCATCAACTGGGCTGGATATGGGTGATGACTTGTGCTGGTAGGAGTCTGATGGTTTCAGAATGTCTTTACGATTTCTTCTGAACTCCCGGTGGCCACTCTGAATGATGTAGGATCGAGGGGCATCAGCTTGTCGCAACACTCTTGCTGGTGTCCACACCTTCTCTTGGTTAGTTCTGATGAAAATGTCGTCATTTGGTTGGACAGTTCGCAGGTTGTGGCGACCTTTGTAGTAGCGATGTTGGACAGACTGGTCAGTGCGACGAGCTTTTCTGACAACATCAGAGTTTCTTATCTTTAGTTGTTGTTTCTTTGCTGGAATGTTGGTTCTTAGTTGTTTGCCGAACAATAGAGATGCTGGTGATTTCGTGTCTTTGCCTGGTGTTGTTCGGTAGTTCATCGAGGTCATCAGATTTGTTTAACAGTCTTTTAACAGTTTGCACCATTCTTTCTGCCAAACCATTGCTTTGGGGGTAATGAGGACTACTAGTTTGATGGATAATTCCCCAATTCTTGGTGAAAGTCTGGAACATCTGACTTGTATAATAGGTAGCATTGTCGGTAATAAGAATTTCTGGGATTCCATGACGGCTAAATATGGATTTCATGTGTGTGACGATGGAATGACTGGTTACATCAGAGACTTTAGCTATCTCAACATATTTGGAGAAATAATCTACAATGAGCAGATAGTCTGTTTGCTTCCATGTGAATACATCAGATGCCGTCTTTTGCCACGGATAGTCGGGCACTTCATGATTGATTAGTGGCTCTCGCTGTTGGCGGTTTCTGTACTTCAGGCATGTGTCACAGTTCTGTATCATGTTTTCAATATCTTTTGACATGCCAGGCCAGTACAGGGATTCGCGAGCTCTTCGTTTACACATGTCAATGCCTAACTGTCCTTCATGAAGATTTCTTAGAATCTTGGATCTCATAGACTGAGGTATTAGAAGTTGTTCACCTTTGAGAATTCGGCCGTCTTCAGTTGTTAAGGTCTCTCTGACATCCCAAAAGGCCTTGATATCGGATGGTATTTGAGATTTTTCTGTAGGCCATCCTTGCTCAATGAACTTAGTCAGAATCTGTAATTGTTGGTCTTTCATAATCTCTGGCTTCAGTTCTCTGTCCATTTCAGGTGTAACAGGTAAATTGTCCAAAAATGTATGAATTTGCATGGTGGCTTCTCTGTCTTCATCACTTTGAGGACTTGGTGTTGAAATTGGGTCACGTGACAGTGTATCTGCCACAAGAAATGTTTTTCCTGGCAGGTAATTGATTTCTAGATCATACTTCTGTAGCTTGATCATGAATCTTTGGATTCTTGGTGGACATTTCTCGAGTGGTTTCCGAGTGGTAAACTTTTTTCCCATAGATGTATTGATGGAATTTGTCACATCCAAAAACCACTGCTAGTGTTTCTTTTTCTATTTGGGCATAGTTTCTTTCACTTTTGTTTAATGTTCTGGATGCGAATGAAATACACTTCCCATCTTGAAGGAGTGCAGCACCGAGTCCAAATTGGCTTGAGTCGGCGGATATGGTTACATCTTTGTTTGGGTCATAGTGAAATAGTGTTGGACTTTCTGTGATTCTTTTGTTGATGGATTGCTTAGCTTTTTCATGCTTGTCAGACCAGTGCCAGTGAACATCTTTCTGCAACAATTCGCTCAAGGGTTCTGTCAGTTCTGAGAGATTTGGAATGTATTTTCCCATGTAGGTCACCATGCCAAGGTAACGTTGAAGTGATTTCTTGTCTTCCACTTTCATGGCATTGATGGCCTCTGTTTTTTCAGGGTCAGGTCTCATGCCTTGTGCACTGATGATGTGGCCAAGGTACTTCAGTTCCGGTTGATTTATGACAGTTTTCTCTTTCCGGAATCTGAGATTGGCAGCGCGTGCTATGTCCAAGCATCATCGACTTCTTTGATCTAGTTCTTGCTGAGTTCCACCCCATACAATGACATCATCGAAGAATGATTCTATTCCTTCTTCCTCCCCAAACAGTTGTTTGATGTTTCTGTTGAAGACTTCCGGGGCAGAGCTAATGCCAAACGGACATCTTAGAAAGGAATATCTTCCAAATGGCGTGTTCATTGTGCAGAGTAGGGAACTAGGTTCATCTAATTCTAGGTGCCAAAATCCATGTGCAGCATCAAATTTGGAGAAAAATTTTGCTCCAGTCATCTTTGCTGTTATCTCTTCAGCGGAAGGCATTGCATAGTGCTCTCTTTTGATCGCTTGATTTAGGTCCTTCGGATCCATACATATTCTTAACGAGCCATCTTTCTTTTCGATGATGACCATGCTGTTCACCCATGACCATGCTGTTGGTTGCTCTTGCTTCTTGATGACTCCCATTTTCTCCATGCTGTCTAACTCTTTCTTCACCTTATCCTGTAGTGAGAATGGAATTTTGCGGGAAGCATGCACAACAGATTTTACACTTGGGTCAGTTTCAATGTGATACGGTTTTGCAAGTTTTCCTAAACCTGTAAACACATCTTGGTAGTCTTTCATTATGTTTTTGTTGACTTTGTCACTGTTGGGCTGCTTGTCTTCTATGTGAAGTATATTGATCAGCTGCAATTTCTCTGCGGTTTCCAAAACTAGAATTGGCTCTTCACTTGTGTCAACAACATAGAAATTGACTTTGTCATCCATGATTTGCAAATGACAGGTTCCCTTGACATCTAAGTTTTCACCTGAGTAGCTTGATAGTGTGTGACTTGTTGTTGCAATGTGCACATCAGTGTCTTTGTTAATCTGTTTAAAGATTTTCAGTGGTAACACATTGGCTTGAGCTCCTGTGTCAATCTTGAATCTGACGTTTGTGCCATTTATGTCTGTTGAGATGTAGGCTTGTTTTCCTATTCTTTCTTTATTGATCGCCCACGAAGTAACGATGAGCAGGTTCTTCTTCTTGCACTTCATCTTCACTGTCTGAAGCTTTTTGGTGAATTGTGGATCTGTTCTTTGTCTTCGTCTTGCTCCGACATACAGCTTTGAAATGATTGGGTTTGCCACATTTCCCACATCCTTTCCCAAATGCTGGACAGTTTCTGGGAGGGTGTTGGTAGCCACACTTCCCACATATGCCTGAACGTGCTTTGTTTGTTGGGACCATTTTTGTCTCTGCAGGACATTTCTTGGAGGCCTTTTTGTATTTGAAGGTCGCTTTCTTCACTACTTGGACTGTTTCTGCTTTGTCCATTGCTTGATGCCTGCCTTTGACAACTCGTCAGCTTGACATATGGTGATGGCTTGGTCGAGTGTTAGTTAACTCACTCTGAGTAGACGTTCTTTGTTTTGTCGTTGTGTATTCCCACGACTAATCTGTCTCTCACCATTTCATTCTTCAGGTTCCCAAAGTTGCAGTTCTGGGCTAGTCTCTTCAATTCTGTGACGTACTGGTCAATTGTCTCGTCACTAAGTTGAGCTCTAGTGTGAAACTTGTATCGTTCCAGTGTTACATTGATTTTTGGTTGACAATGTGTTTCAAATTTCTGGAGCAAAACTTTGATCTTGCTCTCTTCCCCTTCTTCTAATGTCCAGGTGCTGTAAACTTCTCTGCCTTGCGGGCCAATTATATAGAGGAAAGCAGAACATTTTTCTTTTTCTGAGCTGTTTTCATTGTTGTTTTCCATGATTTCCACCTTTCTGCCAGAGGAATTCCACTGTTGTCATTGTGGAATAGAAGTTCTGGAGGCTGTTTCAACTTGAGTGACATATTGAAGGCTTGCAAAAATTCTGTTGCAATTAGTTCAGTACAAGTACAAGGGTCTGTAAACAGCAAATTATCCTTTTTCAAGAGAGGTAATCAGTAGTGTCTGATGTACTTCGATAATTTCCTAGGTTCTGTCCCCTGGATTATCAGCTCTGTATGATAACTTCTATTTCTTGAGTTATCTCTCTCAGCTCGCTGGTATTGATGTTTCCTTTGGAGTTTTATCTTTCTCTTATGCTTGACCTTCAATTTCGGCTTTTGTCTGTCGTCAGCGACGATCTACTGCACTTGCCGAATAAAACCGAAAGATCAGCTTCGAGCGTGGTCGCTGGTTCATGTATCAAATTTCAATCACTGTCACTCGACATCTGAAGTAAACTGCGTTTACGATGATCAACAGGAAAACTGGGTTGTAGTACTTATCTGACACCATGTTATGTTCGTGTGTAGTGAGTTCTGGAGCACGAACGAATGACATTGACAGTGACATCTGAACAGTGAATCAACATAACGCGGCCATGAACAGAACCAGAAGAGGGCAGATTTATTACGAATTGAATAGAGGCCAAAGTTACAACAATTAGGCCAAATATATAACAGCAGGCAAGGACTACAACAAGGCTTGAATGCTGTCACAAATCCCAGACTGGGAGATGTAATAAGTTAGGACAGGACAACAATCACGAACGAACAAGTTTAACACTTAACAGAACAATCCATCAGACTCACACATTTATTAAACATAATTATACAGATAATAGCGCAATTACATACATTATATTATTGAAATTAACTGCCGTACAACGGCCTTATTCTCACATGCACTCTTCCTCGGATCCACAACCCGGTAGTTACTTCCTAAAGACACTTCGGCCTCAGCCTCTCCCCTCAGGGTCTTAATAGCACATTAATAATTCACTGGCACCGCAGTCTCTCAATATCACCTTCCTATTGCCATAACACCTTAGCATTCCACTAGCACCTCAGCAGGGCAATAGCACATTATCATTTCAATAGCCCATCAACATGGCAATAGCACATTATCATTTCAATAGCCCATCAACATGGCAATAGCACATTATCATTTCAAGAGCCCATCAACATGGCAATAGTACATTATCATTTCAAGAGCCCATCAACATGGCAATAGTACATTATCACATTCACGCTCATATCTACGTCCCTGTCCGTGGCCAGACTGCCACGACTTTATGTGCCTCTACTGTCCTGCACCGACAGCCTCACTCTTGGCCTATGTGTGGCCTCCGGCCCTATGCTGGCCTATCCCCTGTGCTCACCGAGGTGGCTCTTTGGCCCGTCCCCGACACCTACAAGAATAACATTACATTGGTATCATACCATACCATTTCTATTCACTCCACCTCTCCTTACAACCCATGAAGCGTACACACAATAGTTCACATTTCACTCACCAACATCTTACGGTAACACACCTCCATCGGAGTACACACTACTCACTCGCGCTACAAATCCATGAACTCAACTTTCATCTATCGCTCATGGCGCACATTGCTATATCCAATATCAAGGACTTCCACATTCCTCACATATACTTATTTACATCATGGTAATAGACGAATATAATATAATACATCTATCATAATTATCAATCAACGTTCTACCTACCAGTCATCACTGGAAAAAACACTCTCATCCGTCTTCCGACTGCTCCCCTTATGTTCGCCCGCTGGGCTTTCTCTTGCGTCCGTTCAGTAGGACCTTCTAACTTGCAGTGATAGTAATACAGCGCTTTCGCCTCATTCAGACCCCCCACTACTCACAACAGCACGCTTTAACTTACTTGTCTACGTGCGTTAATTCTACTCTCCTCCTTTCCTCCCGTAATTATTAACTATCGCTCACTCCACTCGTGACAAATGCTTTGAATGAATATTGTAATGCGTGGGGTTTGACTGTGAATACTGGTAAGACAGAGTGTGTGGTTTTCAGCAAGGGAGGGAAGTCTGGATTTCGGGACAGATGGGTGTACAATGATAAAACTCTGGAAACCATTAGTTCCTTCAAGTATCTTGGGTTTACATATTTAGTAATACAGGAAACTTTTCTAACGGTATACAGGCGCTAGTGGATCAAGCACAGAGAGCTTTATTTGGTTTGAAGGCTTATTTGCACATAAATCCAGAGCTGAGTCCTTCGTTACAGCTACCGCTGTTCAATACATTAATAAAACCTATACTTTTATACGCTTGTGAAATCTGGGGATTTGCTGAAGCTTGGCCCATTGAGCGAGTCCATCTCACATTTCTGAAGTCTATTTTAGGTGTAAGAAACACAATCCCAAATGCTTTTATATATTTTGAATTGGGAGTTTATCCTCTAAAAATTGACCGATAGGTTAGTCTAATGAAATTCTGGGTTAAAATATTAGGCTTAGATGACAATAGTACAGTTAAAAAAGTTTACAGCAGATTATTATCAGCCACAGAAAACAACTGGGCTTCACTGTGTTAAAGAAAATGCTGGAGAAATCTGGATTTGGATACATCTGGGAAAGCCAAAAGGTTGATCAGTCTTCCTTGTTTTCATCTGAATTTGAACAACGTCTACGTGACAACTTTCAACAAACATGCCGCAGTGATATAGAGCATTTAAGTGAGAATCGGCTATAGAGACATAGCTGTTGAATTTTACTCAGAAAATTATTTACATGAAGTAAAGCAGAAACATTTAAGGATAGCCATAGCAAAGATAAGATTGGGCTCTCACAACTTTATGGTGGAGTGGAGAGGGGAAGGTGGCAGAGGCCTAAACTGGAGTATGTTATGAGATTGTGTGAGGCCAGTAATGAATTGGAGGACGAATTTCAGTGTTACTAACTTGCAAAAAATTTAAAAGTATAAGGAATGTTTTTACCGTCTTGGCTACTTGTTAGACCAAGCATGTTTAAGTTTATAAATTTTCTGTCATCGATGCACGATAGAGAACTACATTCGTTTGCACTGTTTTGCCATAAAGTTCTAAACGAATACAATCATGTTACTTTGTGACTTCTCCTGGCGAAGTCTGAAAACTGAATTCATCTTCGTGTGAAAAAATAAATTATACTTATAGTGATATCTTCAATTGTAATAAATTCACAACCGATAAAGGTGAAGAAAGATCATGGGGGGGGGGGGGGTAAGGATTGAAAAATGATGACTGTTGCTGGCAATTACAAGTTGTATACTATAGGTATGCTGCAGGGAGCGGAGAGAGTGAATGACCGGGCAATTTGTCTGTTTGTTTTTAGTGTTTTCAAAGATTGTTTACATGATCTGTATATTTTGAATTGGCTGCCAGGCCTACAATAAACTGAACTTGAACTTGAACTTGAACTCTGTAATTGTTGGTTGTGAGGTGACTTTGTGTAACTTGTAAATGTTTATTGGGCAGCATTCTCAGTTCTGAATGTCGGGTAACTGGGTTGAAGGCCCTTATAGTGTTAATCAGCATGACAATGCACCATTGAACTCAAAAGATGAGTTGCCATTAAATCCCTAATGAGAAGGCCCTGGGTTCGATCCCCAGTCCTTGCAAAAGTTTTTTCATGCTTCCTGTGTCCACCCAGAATTAAATGGATAGCTAGGGCTCGTCGAAAGTAAAGGAGGCGAGGAAAGCAATGGCAAACTACCCCATAAAGCCGTATGCCAAAAACAATCAGAACCGTACTTCTGATTCCCAGATTTAAAGCAAGTATGGGTGCCCTTTACCATCTTTTTTTAACCTCATAAGTCATATCACTTTTGTCAGTGATCCGGTTTAGGAGGCAGCCAGTGGTGAGAAATTGGGAACTCATCTTAATGCTCCTTGGTAGGTCTTAGGGTGACAAAAACTTGTAAGATCATTAATATATGAATACGAGCGTAAGCCAACAAATAGATACGTGGATAGTGCTTCAAAATAAATACCAGAATGGTTTATATTGGAAGCTAGGGTCTAGACAGCTTATGTTGAGATTTGGGGGTGAGAAAGAACGGCGGTTTTTTTGCACCTCTCCAAAGCGGTGATAAAGAACGGCGGTTGTTTTGCACCTCTCCAAAGCGGTGAGAAAGAACGGCGGTTTTTTTGCACCTCTCCAAAGCGGTGAGAAAGAACGGCGGTTGTTTTGCACCTCTCCAAAGCGGTGAGAAAGAACGGCGGTTGTTTTGCACCGCTCCAAAGCGGTGAGAAAGAACGGCGGTTGTTTTCGCACCGCTCCAAAGCGTTTATTTATTTACTTATTTATTTAATTAATTTCACTGCAAACTCGGAAAATTCTCATCCCGTCAAGGAAATCATGATTATGCACCAAAGACTGGACGAAACGGTATTTTTTTTCTAGGGGAAGCCACTGCCGAACAAGTTCAAACGGATTGCTCATCGTTACCAGTTCCCTCCGATCGGCGCCTCGTATCGAAATGTCAAAAACGTAACAAAGACAATTGCCGACGAAGGTCAGGGCTCGTCAGCCACTTCGAGAGTAGGCCTACTTATCATTGTAAACGCGCCCCACCAAACTGCATTTTCTGTGGCCGCCAATCTTCTTTGATACAGGAGTGTCAGTTCCGATAAAATAACTGGGTGACGTGAAATTCATTATTCATACACATGAAATCTCCATGAATAAATTATACCCTTAAAGATGAAAGTGTTGTAAACATTAACTTGTCCATACCGGGTATCCTTTCATGCTGCTGTTCAGATGAATTGTTTTCTTGCTTTAATAATACTTGGGGGTTTTGGTTTAATGAAACTCAGAGGTTTTTAGAATAAATGTACAGTTCCGTCAGGTCGCTCAGCTCAAGAACATCACTAATGAGTTCATCGTCGATATCGTTTTTGGTACCGATATTGCAGCAATAGGGTTGAAAGTTGAGATTATAAGGCTATGACATCTAGTATGGTGCGGAAGCACTTTGCATTTTAGCAATACCATGATAATGAAGAAATTAGTTATCCTGTGTTGCAAATGGTAACCCCCCCACCTCTCTCTCTCTCTCTCTCTATATATATATATATATATATATGTATGTGTAGAGGGTGTTTAAGACCAAACCCATTGGCATACCTTTTTTTTCCTGCCGAATGGGACGTTCATTTTATAGATCTTATCGCTATTATTTATTTTATTTTTTTTAAGTTCCAACACTCACCCTGAATCAGCACAGATTATAGAAAGCTTGAGATTTTCCCCTTCCCTCACTATTATCAAAGAACTATTTACTGAAATGACAGTTTGGTTGCATTCTTGTTCACAGTGACAATGCAGATTCTGTAGTACAGTTACCGACAGAGCCTCAGTTAAATACATGTACATGCTGCTATCTTGCAAGGTCCTCAGTTCACTGCAGCATTCATAAGCAAAGGCTAAGAAGTAAGATCTTTGTCTCTCGAGGGTCTCAACGTTGTGAGAACGCCTCGGTCTCAGCCTATGGCTATTGCCATTGACCCACGTGTATTCATAAGCAGTTTACCAACGAAGCCAGTCATTCGGCCGAGACAAAGATTTGGCTATAACCAACCACAACCAATCATCATTACGTTGGCTTGACCTTCCAATTGCAATAAGTATGCCCAGACAAAGGCTTCCTAAAAATGGGAGGAGCTTATATTGCGAGCCAGCTCTCAGATCCGATAGAATGAACACCGTACATGGTGAGTTACAGGTTGTTCATTGTCATGATTCGGATGTTGTTAAAACTCACGCAGAGAGTGAGTTGTTGTTGTTTTACCAGGGCCATGAGAAATTGGCTGGTGGCCTTGAACGGCCCTCGCGAATTATAGTTGGTGAGTAAATAAATGTAACGTTAAACTGTTAGAGTCACGCTTGTCGGTTTTAATGTTCGTGATTAATAAGTAATGGAGTAGGGGTGAAACAAGGTGGGGATAGTTGACATTGTTAAGTATGACTAGACAAGTTTTTGCACGTTAACTGGCTGGTAGAATAGTGCAGACGTATTACTACAATTAAAATGGTTGGAGGTTTCGACCAATGAGATAGCTGAACTAATTGGGCCAGCGGACTAGCACTGCTGGGTAGCCAGATAGTATAAAACATCGTGTAACGTTCAGATTTATTGAATACAGACGAGCAGAAGCATCGTGTCGTGAAGTATCTCCGGTTGGCCAGTACCTGAACTGTGTGGTTTGAAGACTAGAAGTCCTTGCTAACGGACTGACTGAGCTCTAGAAAGAAAGGTCTGAGTGGGCTGACCTTTGAAAGCCCACGCTGCGCTATTTTGATGTTCGCGCCTACCAGTAGGCGGGACCAATGGTAATATATCTTATTAGTTCAAGCATAATAGAAGATCAGAGATAGAGAGAGAACCACAGCCTCATAGGAAGTCTGGGGAAACCCCAGCTGGCGCTCGACGACGAGTGGCCTGTGTTATAGAATTATTTCCATAGTATGATTGAAGTAATATGGCACATTGTTGATGAATTGAATAATGATTGTGCATATATATAAATAGTTTTTTTGCAACTGCATAATTACCTACAAGCCGAAGTGTGCTTCTGTAGGCTTGGAACGTACTGGGCTCTCCTAACATTCAAGCCCATATGATTTAGGGAGAGTTTGCCTGGCGACTGGCCAGTGGCGACTCAACTGTCACTTTAAATTGATATCTAGTTTCGTATAATATACCTATTTGCTATTGATTGCAGTACATCCAATAAGGAACCATAATTACATGAATATCATAGATTAAGTTAGTAATTAGAATTTATTGCTTTGAATATACCTCTATTGTCTTTTGTTTTGTTTATTAATATTTATGTAAAACATGGCCTGACCGGCCTGACATATATAGATACTCTAGTTGTTTAATACTTTTCTTGTGTGGATGTGTCCGAGTGTGAGTTAGCTGCCTCTCGTGCAGTCGAATGCTCCCCAAGACCCTAACTCTGCTCGTGACATCTGGAGGGGACATCCTCACCACTCCTGACATCTAGAGGACCCCACTGACATCTGAAGAGGACCCCGTCAACATCTGCAGGGATACCACTCTAGACTCCACTGTTATTTATGTCATTTTTTGTAGTTTATAGTTTTGTATACTGCTAAATTTTTTTGTTTCTCCCCCACATGTCTGGCATGTCCTCTCATCATTGATCCTGAGACCACTACGAGGGACTGACAGCTAGTAACAGGAAAAGACAAGACCAGCGCTGTGGACCAAAGGAAAGAGCCAGTCCAATTCACCCAGTTAAGTGAACCATCTGTATTAGTCTTCGTTTGAGGGGTTCGTCGTTCCAGCTCCCCTACTTTTGACAGGCATTATTTTTTTTCTTTTGTGTTTAGATTAGATACGCGGGAGGTTGGAAGGGATCGAGACTCAGCTTACCTTTCTTGCCAGACTAGCCGATCTAGATGGTGGTTTAAACCGGGTGTGAGGTATGCTTTGCCTTGAATAGTTCTGTAGGGACCTGTTATTCGTATAGATTGTTAGCGTTCTATCTTCCTCGTACTTTTAGGAAGACTTCTCTCTTGTGCTTTTCTTACCTTTCTGTACATAGTTTCAGGTTAGTCGGGTCTGTTGTCGTTCGTGATTTCTGTTAGTCTAGCGTCTTATTGTAATTTATCGTTCGTTCTGTCCCTCTTGCGTCTTGTTTGTAATGTATTACCTTTTTATATATTCGTTATATAGTATTTATCTTTCTTGGTTACACTTATTTTTTTATTTTTTTTGATTACATACTTCCATTGATTCACGTGTTTGGACACGTTGAGCGGGTTTTTAGAGGTAACTTGGCTTGGTGAGAGGGAAAAGTTTTTAAGAATTAACCCTCCTGTGCTGTAGAGTGACAACACTTTAAGTGACAACTATTATTGAATTGTTGGAATCCGTGCAGTGAGTACACTGCCAGTTCTTGCTAATTATTAATTTATACCGATCTCGTCTTTAAATTGACGGGCTCCCGAGAGGACAGTATTAGACTGTTTAGAGAGGTGACCTTTTTTTTGTGTAGTGATGAATAGTGAGTATTGGTTTTATTGTCGGCTGGTGCCGCCGCCCGAAGGAGCAATAAATTGTCTCAGGGGAAGAGTCTGTATCAGTGTCGAGGTGATATCAATATAAGAGCTATGTGAATTATATATATTGAGGATACTTTTTTTTAGTCGTCTGCGTATGACGTCGACCCGAGGAGAGCAATAATGAGATTGCCTCGTGGGATGGATGATATTGGTATTTTTCGATTATTTGAGAGATGTTTGGCAGTGGTAACGTAGTACACTGCGTATTCGTGTTTTGAGAGATATTTTGCAGTGGTAACAGAGGACACTGCGTGTTCGCGTTTTGAGATATTTTGCAGTGGTAACAGAGGACACTGCGTGTTCGCGTTTTGAGATATTTTGCAGTGGTAACAGAGGACACTGCGTGGTCGCGTTTTCAGAAGTTTTGGAGAAGTGTGGAGTTGTTTTTTATACAACCGATTATGACTATGGTTTTCCGCGTTTCGTGGACCACCTAACGTAATACTATATATGACAAGTAAGAATAACCGATTATGATTGTGACTATCCATGTGGCCAGTGGATGAGTTACCTAAGAACATACCCGATATTTATATTGAATTGAACCGATTATGACTATATTACCGAGATGACTGTGACACTTGACGTGTGCATGGCTTGCGTACGGAAACGGCGCATTAAATTAACTGCTATCGCCTCGTGGCATCTCATCTATACCGGATTGGATGTTGGAAAGATTTAATTGTAATGTTATTTGAGATCTAGATTAGTGTTAAATGCGAGAAGCGCTACATGAAATTTGAACGAGAACATCAGATTAATTTATCTTAAGGACGCTTCTGTTAGTGTTAATTAAGCTTAACTATGCCGAAATTTCTAGTTGTGATGCACCAGAAATTTTGTTCTCCTATTTAGGTCTGTCATATGTATTGGCGTTGGATGGGATTGACACCTCATTCAGAGACCGAGGGATGGTATCACATATTGTTCACCCATTGTGAACACTTTTCACCTACCCCTGTGCTTTCCTTTGTTCCAACAGCTATTTTACTGACGTCGACCCGTATTTTGGCCACACCAGACGTTGTTGCCCAGGGTCGAGGACGAGAGGTCATGGCAGACCAGGAGTCCAGATCCAATAATGCCATCGATGCTACTATAGTTATCTTTTCTTGAGTATTATTCATTGTATGTATGCATTCCTGATGACATTCGCACAGGATCAATGTTGTACTCTAAAATTTTCGAGTTATGATTGTTAATGTCTACGTATTTAGAGGTAAGATTTAATCCTCAGAGAGATATATACTTTTGGACGGAACCTTAAGATTTTCATGAAGTTTTGTCCATCAAGGATACCCGTCCTGTAGGTTTTTTTCAACTTTTGTAGTAGTCTTAGTTATTACCTAGTTAAGTTCACCTTTCGAGCAATTTCTCGACTCATGCCTTCCCCTTACGATAATCAAGTTATATCGTTAAAATTGCAAATTTTAACTGGGGTGGGGGATGTGTCATGATTCGGATGTTGTTAAAACTCACGTAGAGAGTGAGTTGTTGTTGTTTTACCAGGGCCATGAGAAATTGGCTGGTGGCCTTGAACGGCCCTCGCGAATTATAGTTGGTGAGTAAATAAATGTAACGTTAAACTGTTAGAGTCACGCTTGTCGGTTTTAATGTTCGTGATTAATAAGTAATGGAGTAGGGGTGAAACAAGGTGGGGATAGTTGACATTGTTAAGTATGACTAGACAAGTTTTTGCACGTTAACTGGCTGGTAGAATAGTGCAGACGTATTACTACAATTAAAATGGTTGGAGGTTTCGACCAATGAGATAGCTGAACTAATTGGGCCAGCGGACTAGCACTGCTGGGTAGCCAGATAGTATAAAACATCGTGTAACGTTCAGATTTATTGAATACAGACGAGCAGAAGCATCGTGTCGTGAAGTATCTCCGGTTGGCCAGTACCTGAACTGTGTGGTTTGAAGACTAGAAGTCCTTGCTAACGGACTGACTGAGCTCTAGAAAGAAAGGTCTGAGTGGGCTGACCTTTGAAAGCCCACGCTGCGCTATTTTGATGTTCGCGCCTACCAGTAGGCGTGATCAATGGTAATATATCTTATTAGTTCAAGCATAATAGAAGATCAGAGATAGAGAGAGAACCACAGCCTCATAGGAAGTCTAGGGAAACCCCAGCTGGCGCTCGACGACGAGTGGCCTGTGTTATAGAATTATTTCCATAGTATGATTGAAGTAATATGGCACATTGTTGATGAATTGAATAATGATTGTGCATATATATAAATAGTTTTTTTGCAACTGCATAATTACCTACAAGCCGAAGTGTGCTTCTGTAGGCTTGGAACGTACTGGGCTCTCCTAACATTCAAGCCCATATGATTTAGGGAGAGTTTGCCTGGCGACTGGCCAGTGGCGACTCAACTGTCACTTTAAATTGATATCTAGTTTCGTATAATATACCTATTTGCTATTGATTGCAGTACATCCAATAAGGAACCATAATTACATGAATATCATAGATTAAGTTAGTAATTAGAATTTATTGCTTTGAATATACCTCTATTGTCTTTTGCTTTGTTTATTAATATTTGTGTAAAACATGGCCTGACCGGCCTGACATATATAGATACTCTAGTTGTTTAATACTTTTCTTGTGTGGATGTGTCCGAGTGTGAGTTAGCTGCCTCTCGTGCAGTCGAATGCTCCCCAAGACCCTAACTCTGCTCGTGACATTCATCCTTCGTGATCCGGTGGAAAGCGCGGCTGCCCGTAAGATGAACATCATACATCTTGACTTGCACGCTTTTCATTCTCTTTGATCAAGTGGAAAGAGCGAATGCCCGTGCGATGAACACCGTGCATCGTTAAATACACGATGTTCATCCTCAAAATGTGATATAAGTGAAATCGTAAAAGTATCGATATCTCTACCATTTATCAACATACAGTAATGAGACCGGTACCAACATGTAGATCGTTCTTTGCAGATTTATTTTATTTAAAAAAAAACAGAATATCGCAAATTTTGGATTTATACGGTTTTCATTCTATGCATACGATGTGACCTTAGTTCATGTCAGCAGAACAGTCTGTAGCCGATAAGACATGGGTAGTAATTACCCACTTAAGAATTATGCATTAAATATTCTGTTGATTATTCTTGTTTTACACAACTGTGTCTTCAATAACACATAATTTGCTATGTACCATTTACTTGACTGGATTGTAACAAGTTCCCCGACAAGCACACAATGTGCTGCATTTTACCTTGGCTGCACATCATTTACAAGGTGGTTCGCAAATCTTCTTGCAATGGCAAGTAATAAGAGTTTGAGTTTTGGAAATCAATAATTTGGTTAACCATAGAGGCTGCCATCTATTGGTATCACTTTCCTTCATCCAACCCCATTTTAAAGGATCAGGCATAGCAGGACAATATTGATCAAAGTTTGTCCCTCTATATGACCTGCTTGATATGCAGCCGGAGAGTGTGTTGAAAGAGATCATCTTTTGAGGGGGGCATATGTTTAAAGTCTTTGACTTTGTAAATGAAAAGTTCAAGGCGAGTAGCGTTGACAGATGTGATCTCTGAGGAATTGTTGTAGAGTCGTACAACAAATGCCTCTATGTAGGACATGATATCATCATCAATCCATTGTGGAAATGTTGATAAATGGAGCAGGGCTGGAGTTAGGTCTGGAAATTCTTGCCACACATTCCAATCTGTTTTCTTCCCCTTCTCGCAAAATGCTAAAGTGGTGTTGCACCTTGTCAGGGAGTGAAATGCTGACAAAGCTCGAGACTTGCTGGGCCCAGGTGTTGTGCAATACGTTGAGTAGGAATGTACTTGTGCGCCTTACCAGATCCAAAGGAAATCCACAACTCATCAAGACAGAGATCTTGAACACATGAGACAGCAATAACCACAGCATCACTGTCACTGGAACGAATTATGATCCGTTTGAAATCGTGAAGCGTGGCAACATGGATGAAAATGCGGGCATCTGCTTCTTCGTGTGTACAGGGAGCAAGCCCTTGTGATGTTGATCTGATAGAACTGAGCACATTTTCTCCAAATGTAGAAACAATTTCTTTGCCTTCTACACATAATCTGAATTTGTTCTGCTCATATAGAAAACAACTCTGTTTTGTTTGCATCAACACGCAAAAAAAGTCTGCCAGTTTCCCGGCATTCTGGAAGATAATGTCACATGTCACCGAACACCTTCACCTCGTCTTTTCCGAGTACCAAACTTCAGGCTGTCAGGTTTGTATTATTATGTCCCATACAACATCCAGTCGAGAAACATTTTGAAGGCAAGAAAGAATGTAAGGTACAAAAACATGGTCAGCGAATTCTTTTAATTCCTTGAAACACAAGACCCGGCCTTAATGACTGTACAACAAAAGCTCCATCGAGAATCATAACATCAGCAGTGGGAGTCGAAGCTGAAAATTCTATCTCTGATTCCAAGCATTTTATGATTTCTGATTTGGTTCCTTTGTGCATCTGGCCTGCTGAAGAAAGGCTTGGTGGAATTTCACTATTCTCGTGAGAAAAGATTTCCCTTCCTGCATGTCCTGAAAGTATCATGTGCACTGTCATGAGTCAAGTGTTATTAAGTCTCACGCAGAGCCGTGAGTTGTTTTTTTTACCAGGGCCATGAGAAATTGGCTGGTGGCCTTGAGCGGTCCTCGCGAATTATTGTTGGTGAGTAAGAAATTGCAAAGTTAAACTGTTAGATTCACGCTTTTGGGTTTTGGGTGTTCGTGATTAAAAGTAAGGCAGTGAGGGTGAGGAAAGGTGGGGATGTTTGACATTATTAAGTATGACTAGACAAGTTTTGCACGTGAAATGGCTGGTAGAACAGTGCAGACGTATTCCTACATTCAAAATGGTGGGAGTTTTCGGCCAATGCGATTGCTGAACTAATTTTGCCAGCGGATTAACCCTGCTGGGTATTGGCCATATAAAAGATCGTGTAACGCTGAAATTCATTGAATACAGACGAGCAGAAGCATCGCGTCGTGACGTATCTCCGGTTGGCCAGTACCTGAACTGAGTGGCACGAAGACTAGTCCATTGTCATCGGACTGAAGGAGCCTAGAGAGAGAGAAAGCTCATAAAAAGAAAGGTTTTGGTTGGACTGACCTTAAGAGTCCACGCTGCGCTCTTCTGATGTTCGCGCCTACTAGCTAGGCGTGACCAACGGTAACTCATCTTTTTCACTAGTAATTGATAGAAGTCCAGAGATAGGGAGGAAACCCACAGCCTCGTAGGAAGTCTGAGAAACCCACAGCTTGGACTCGACGAACGAGTGTATTGTTAGCTTGTGTCTCATTACGGCACGAGCTCACTGATAATTGATATGAATGTTAGAGTCATTAGCTGGATAGAATTATATGCACAAGCTTCTTAATACCTGCAAGCCGAAATCGTGCTTCTGTAGGCTTTGAATGGACTGGGCTTTCCTAGCCTTCAGTGTACCTTGAGAACCCATATTATTTCTGGAGAGTTGTCTGGCGACTGGCCAGTGGCGACTCAACTACTATATAGATTGATATCTTATTTTTCTTATAATATACCATGTGGATATTGAGTGCAGTACAATTGATAGAAATATAGTCACATAACTATGCTACATTAAGTTAATAAGTGGAAGCTTTTGCTTTTTGAATATACCTCTATCGTCTTTTGTTATATTAATATTTATTACATATGGCCCGGCCGGCCTGAGAAATCTATACTTTTGTTATTTAATAAATTCTTGTGTGTCTGTGTCCGAGTGTGAGTTAGCTGCCTCCTCGTGCAGTCACTACATCCCCAAAAACATTAACTCTGCTCGTGACATGCACTACTTGAGATCTTTCCTCTTTGAAAGATGCAATGTCAGAATGTTCGTTGCTTTGTGGAAATTTTATTGAAAACAGTGGCAAATTTGTTGAGGTGAATCTTTGCTGACCATGGAATTGGAGCTTTTTGTATTCGCTGTGAAAAAAAATTCATCAAACTTCTTGCTTCCAGTTTCAGTGATAGACATCACTGTGCTAACAATATTGTGGCCCATGACTTGAGATGTTTCTAGTGAGACCAGATCACCGGTATCTTCTAAAAAAGGATCGTCTAATTCAGAAAATGCATTAATCAACGAGTTTGTGTCTTCTTTGAAAGTTTCTTGGACTTTTTTTGTACTCATCATGATGTTTGTTTTTTAAGGACGGTGGAGCCTGCTCAAATTCTTCTGTTATTCGTGCAAGCTCGAGTCCTGCAATCATAAACCGTCTAAGAGTTCGGGGTCTTCATTGACTCCAATAACACCACCATCACCTTTTTACTGTGCAAATGAGCTGCTCATGCATTTGGTCAAGAGCGAGACAGGAGAAAGATCGCTCTGTCTTCTGCCCAACAAATGTCCCCTCCACAAACTCTTTGTAGATCTGTGGATGCATTTCCTTCAATGCACATATGTCTCGCAAGTGAATGGGCAGATTGCGTGCATAATGTATATGGTCTAGAGCGAAAATCCATGGCGTAAGGTGTTGAAGACTTTCAAGGTACAAATGAAAATTTGCTGTACGGTTTTGCTTTCACAAACTGAAGCACTGTGTCACAAGTGGAGTGAGCGCGATTAAAAGGATTGCTGTAAATTGGGTTTAGAGTTGTCAGATTAACTCACGGGATAGTTGAGGCAGACAGTTAACTTGAAAGCGTGCAATGACACGAGAAAAGTGTTGGAGTTATTGAGGTAGCGTCTGGGTAATGAAAAGTCACTGCAAGCTCAGAAGTTCAAGAGAACAGACGTGTGAGAGGCAGTCTTGAGTTTGATGTATTCCAGTGAAGACTGGTAGGTTGAATTATAAGGATTTGTAATTGTGATGATAAATCTACTATATTCTGATGATGATAATGATGCAAATAAGTTATATGCGAGGACTTAAGGAGTGTGCAAGTAATTCATTACTGTATAAATAGATGTGAACAATGAGCGAGATACGTATGTTAGGAGCATAGATTCTTAGCATAGTCGGAGTGCTGTGTAATACTGTGAGTGTGTGTTACAGTAGAGATGTGCGGCTGTGTAGTGTTTGCGTGAGTGTTGGCTGTGTGGTGGGTGAAATGTGGAATGTTGTGTGTACGCTTGATGGGTCGTAATGAGTGGTGAGTGTATAGTAAGTACATAGTATTATAGAGACGTGATGTTATTCTTTATAGGTGCCGGGTACAGGCTGTAAGCTGTAGCGGCCGTAACTGAAGTGACGGGGTCGGGCTGTGATGCCACCGTCAGGACCTAGAGGACATAGACAGGGCTGGGGATGTACGCCAGTATCTGGGTGCTTCCGCCAAGGGTAGCTGTGGCGTAAGGCCGACAGGCAGCCCAGTATCCGTGGCAGTCTGATTCGGAGAATCGAGGCTGGCCATATTTATGAGATATATGTATTAAGATATTGTACTGCAAGGTAGTGCAGGCATTGATGTTAGGCTGAGGCCAAAATTTCATATTTTAAAGAAGTGAATATACTGTCGTGGAATTGGAAGTGGAATGAATGATTGAGGGGAACGAGTACTGTATGGTATTTATTGGATTGTACTTATTAATGTTATAATAAATATGTGAGCCTGCTTGACTGTTTTGTTAATTGCTATACTTGTTTGTTTGTGATTGTTCGTCTGTCGTATTGAGGGCATCTCCCAATCTGGGATGTGTTACACACTGTTAGCTCCAGTTCCATCGTTTAGTGCCAATACATGAACTGGGGCTCTTTGTCCCGTTGTTGCTGTGTCCAGAGTTCAAGTGACATAATTACCGCATAGCTTAAAGTGCAAAAAAAATGAAATTTTGGGTAAAGCAGACCTTATATGCAAATGTTATCCCTTCTAATGAATTCAGCACCCTTTTAAACCAATATATAGACACCTTTTTTGCATTTATGCCATATTTTAACTAAAAGTTATGCTTCTTTCTAATTGGTGGTACTGCTCCGTGGCGGCCATTTTTAATTTATGCAAATAAGAGTCAAATTATGCAGCCACCACTTGTGTCCTACCCTAAAATTTCTTAGATTGGTAAAGGCTACTTGTGTACCAAAAGGCACCTTTCTAATTAGAAGTGTAGGCAATGTTGCCTAAGTCAGCCCACTATATATGTAGTAGGTTTTGCGACGGAAAGATTGTTATCCTCAACAGCTGATTAGTTCCAAAGCGCGCAAATTTTCGGTCTCTGAGACCTTTGATGATGTTGTAATGGGGGAAGAAGATGGAACTAAGGGTGGGGGGGGGGCGGAAGTGGGATGGCTAGGACTGGTGATGAGAGTAACAGATGAATGAAAGAAAGTATGGCCAAATTTGGAGTGAAAGAAATTAATTTTCTGTTCAGCTGTGCAGGTTGTCTGTGGAATGCGACCCGAGTGGTCGCCAAGACAATGAATTAATTAATCTTGTGGGACACTGTGAGCTGGCTAATTGTCGGCCATGGATTGAAGCGAATATCAATTATAGGTCGGTTTTGTTTAATTCCTAAGGCCCGGCGCGCACTATCCTGTTTTGCTTGGCAAAGAGTTTAGAGTGCTGCACACCACGCGGAAGATTGCTTGCATTGAACGGATAGTTCATTTTAACATAGTGCGCGCCGGGCCTAATGTACGAACAGTGGGCAGCAGTGAACTGTTTCTGTAGTGTTGGTTTTCCAGTCATCGACGTTTTCTCTGGAAACAATCCCAATCTATTTTCAAAATGTGCTAGAAATCCTGTTCAATAATGATGTGTCTATGACCAGTGAAATCAGTCACTCGATTCGAAGAATGTACAGAGTAATAAAGATCAAACAAAAAATAGGTGAATTATGGCACACTAATTCGACTGGCTTGATCGTGCAAATTGGAGGGCGGCCCTTACCAGAGGCAGCAAAGCATGGGAAGCTGACAGAGTCCAGCAGGCTATCAAAAAAAGAGAACGGCGCAAGAAAAGGCCCAGTGGTACTGAACCAGCGGAGCACTCTTGTCATTTATGCGGAAGGGTCTGCAGGGCAAAAATAGGACTTATCAGTCACATGAGAAGCCATAAGTCATGAAAGAACAGTCTTTCCATTCTGTCCTCTGTGTCCTTTAGTTCTCTTTATTGTCCATGTGTTGAAATTCTCAACAATTTCTGTTCTTTATTCCTCTGGTGTTGTTAAGGTCATCATCATACCTGATGGACGAACTATTATTATTATTATTAATTCGACTGGCAAAGGCACCCTATTGGTAACGCCGCTGGACTAAAGCAGGAAAGAAATTAGAAAACTGCAAATAGTACAAACTAATGTGTCATGATTACAGTTTTATAAATGCCGTGCTAGGTCACGACTTCAGTGAGTTAATTTTTACGATGTTATTAATTATAACCAGCGTAAGTGTCCTTGAGCTGTTCTCGTGAGCAACATGTTTTGAGTAATGTCTTTTCGACAAAAAACTGTAGATGGTTAAAAAGGAATATGTGTAGGTAAACCAGGGATGGCAGAGCAGCTCCAGTTCGTGAGTTAATAGCATTGTTAGAGGGTGTGAGGTGGTTGTAATTGACTGTTGACATTCAGTGGTTCGTGAAAGCACGAGTTGTTAATTATTCGTGCTGAGTCAATTTAATAAGATTTTTGGATTTAATTGTTATTAACCTATTTAGAAGACGACCTTGTCTGTCTTAGTGCAAGGCCGTAACCGACTCACACATAGAATGTATTAATACTGCGAGATGAGCTCGCATGGCTGCACCAATCAAATCTAGGGATTTGGACGGTAGTTTGCAGGTGGCTAGACATTATAAAAGTCAGCCCATACCTATGTCCATTATCACATGCAGAAAAGTATCCACTGCGAAGTGGTCGGCTAATTTCGAGCCAGAGCGAAACAGAGACGCAGCAGAGCAGTCCATCTATATGAGGAGCCTAGAAATGACGAGCTCCAGCTGATAGCTATCCGGACTTTGTCCACCATCCAACGCTCTTGTTGATATTCCCTGGTTCTTGGTAGCCAGGGAAAAATGGTATGCATTGTAATTGTATGTCAGAATTCAGATGTTACCAGCAGTGTGGGAGTCTACTCCTAGAGTCAGAACCAGGCTGTGCCAGTATTATAATATATGACTTGAGCCATTGCAATTGAGTTGGCGTGTGCTGAGACAGCGAAGACAATAATTTGTATTAAATATCCTATGAGTCATTAGTTATATTTGATCCAGTACTGGGATCTTTTGGTCCATTCTAAAATTGTATTTTTTTGTGCAGTTACCTTGATAGTCATTACATATATATGTTATCTTTATTTAGCTAACTCAATACATTATTGTGGCCCTACAGGTCTGACAAAACTATTTCATTTGAGTTGTTTAATTAATTCCAGTACGAAAGTTTAGTGACTGTGTTCGCCGGGTGTGTGTTTTCCTCTTGAATTGCAGTCGTTTGCTATAAACCACATTCGCGACATAATGCTTGCACTGGCTACCTGTAGAAAAACGAACAATGTGTAAGCTGCCTATCTTGTGGCACAAACGTATACATGTACAAAAACGCACCAACTTATTTAACGGATGTTTGACTCTTTATGTGCCATCATGACATCTTAGACCATCTGCAGGCACTAAAAGGTTTAAAATTCCTAAGATGGATGAAAAATCTTTTCTTTTCAACGGCGTCAGATTTGGAATTCCCCTCTTTGAGAAAGGCTGAAAATTTATGACTTTTAAATTTTAAACATCAGCTGACGAGTCATCTTTTTTACACTCTGAATGTCCATCTACACCTAGTTATGTTTTGTTTTTTTCTGTAAATATGCCTGTGTATTGTGTGTGTGATTTATATGATATAAATGTTGTAAAGCCCTTAGAAGTCAGAGCCTAGTTCTTAACGGGAGAAAGCACTGTATAAATGCTGTGTATTATTATAATTATTAGTATTGCTTTTATTATCTGTCGTGTATGATAGGCTATAAGTATTATATATGTGGCAGAATGGAATATGTCTTCTAGAATGGCAATGAAATTATACTATATCTATATTAATAAAAGTGAAACCTTACGACAATCGCAGCACGCCTTTCGCTACTCCCCTGTTAATGCTGATTCAGTGGCCCCAGTGCCCAGACACTCCACGGGTTGAATGGGATTGTTAGAAGGCGCTGGCGGCCATCAAAGGACGGGCCGCGACTCATTATTTGAGTCATCGTGTTTGTAAATGGAGCAGCGTTTGGGCATTTGACTATGAGAAGGTTTATCTGTCTGTCTGTTCTATCTATCTATCTGTCTGTCTATTTATCGATCTATCTATTCGATCTATCTATCTATTCTATCTGTCTATCTATTTATCTATCTATCTATTCTATCTATCTATCTATCTATTCTATTTAGCTATCTATCTATCTATTCTATCTATCTTATCTATCTATCTATCTGTCTGTCTGGCTGTCTGTCTATTTATCTATCTATCTATTCATCTATTTATTTGATCTATCTCCCGATCTACCTATTCTATTAATTTATCTATGTATCTATTCTATCTATCTTATCTATCTATGTATTCATCTATCTATTCTATTTGTCTATCTATCTATTCTACTTCGTTCCTGTTGAAGTCTTTTATTGTTTTTTTCACTTGACAAAGGCGAAAGCCGAAAATTTGTGTATTTTTTGTCTTCTCTTTAGTTTGCTTTGTATTGTTTGGGTTTTATTTCTCACGCGGGGTTTCGCAACATACAACCGTTTCTTTTTGCCCAATTTTGACTTTGCTTATAGCCCTGCTGCGACCCCACAGTTTTTCTGTGGTTTTTATGATATTTCTATTCTACATGTATCTATCTTATCTATCTATCTATCTAGCTATCTTTATCTGTCTCTCTCTCTCTGTCTTTCACTATCTGTCTCTCTCTCTCTGTGTCTCTCTATTTGTCTCTCTATCTGTCTATCTCTCTCTCTTTCTCTCTCTCTATCTATCGATCTATCTATCTATTTTCATCGCCCGTGGTCTTCTCTCTGGGCTTACCCCACCCTCTACCGCCGTGTCATATTATACATTAACACCATTGGCTTTACATTGTAGTTGTGGTGAGTTATGTCGGTTGAATCAGTCGGTATGGTTTGTTTTTTTTTCGAGGAATTTTATTCAATTTTATGTCATAGTGTACGGAAAAGGTATGTGAGTGACTACAAACAAATGAAAGTTACAAAAATCAATCACAATCAAATCAAATTTATAAAATCAATCACAATCACCGCTATTTTTCAACCCATTACCTAGGCTGGGTTAGGTCAGCATCGAGCACTCAGCCCACACTGCGATGTTCAGAGGGGGTTTCAATGCGGACCATTCCGGCTGGCGCCGGGAAGCAGGGAAAGAGACGGCTGGCGAAGCCACGCGTGGAATCTAGTTCAGTAGTGTAATGTATATATTATATCTATGAGTGGCCCTCAGATTTTATACAGCGCTTAGTATAGACTGTCGTTGTGTCGCCGGCACAAAAAAATAAAACAATAATTAATAACTCGCAGAACGTTTGCATTAGTTTCTAGGTTGCGACATTGGCGTTCGATCTATTTTTTCGGCAAATATAATTGAGATTGGTTCCGGTATCTGCATCTCACTCACAAAACAACTTCCGGTTAGGACTGGTTTGAATTGTGAGATTGAATTAGACTATTAAGTATGAAACTTTGGGTTAGCAGACGACGATGATGGGTTGGGGGGGGGGGGTGGTCGTCGGGACAAAATCAAAATAACTCACTCTGCTATATATATAATGGGTCGTAAACGTATTATCGTTTATTTCAGAGCACAGAAAACAAAAAGGGGAACAGAAACCAAACAAAACCAAGAACCCAAGCAAACCAACACAGCGGCTCAGGCTGTAGGGACAAAAAGAATAAAGCACCATAAGCACACGTCATAATACTATATATATACAGCATGAACACATTGCATACAGAAAATAATGAACACCCAAGGCTTAATAAGAATAAAAATGACAAATAGCAAGGGAACGTAACCCAGCAGTAGATTCCCCGGCGACCTAAACAAGTATCGGGGCGCCCATTACGGCCCGATGACAAATTCCAACCAAGTGCTATCCCGACACAATATGCACAGGGAACTGCCCCTAGAAGCATATATATTACTGCTTAATTATCAACCAAAACACAGCGACTGTTCTAAAGTAATACTTAACAGGCCTCATGGTAATTAAGCACGACCCAGGCTATGGATTAGGCCGTAGCCAATATTATTTACAAGCATTACTATTTTACGTGGACCACACAAGGATGACCACCATATGATAATTCATAAGTCCCCCTGGAAGTGTCGTCTGAATCCTCCTTAATCATATAAACAGCTAGGCTGGTGACCATATAAGAATCTATAAGCCCATCGTTAATCATCAAAATCAATACAAGGTTCCAGAACTAGAATATAATCAATAAATGCAAGAATTTACTCACATTGTAAGAAAATACACCGAAGTATCTATGATCATAGTGGAGGCCCATAGATCTCAAGCCAGGGGCATTGGATCCGAACTCCAACACGACTAATGTATGTATTATAAGCTGGATACCCCAACACCATGGCAACAATGCCATTGCCACGTGGTCGATATAGCTAAATCCAACAGCTTGACCATAATTACTGTAAAAGCATACATAAAAACCACCAAACACATGTGCATAAATAATTGTAAATTAATATATACATGTACATACAGCCCTAGAGCGCAGAACCAAACCATACGAAGCAATTAAGGCGGCTAAGCCCGCTTGATAGCCTACAGCAATCGATAAATAATAATCGAAGCACGGGCCTTACAGGTACTAAACAGGGTGGACAACCATCCCACCCTAGGGGTTACGTAGAATCTAGGAAGCTAGTACATGGCCAAACCCAATGATGATGCCAAGCAGACCATAGCTGCAGCTTAACCTAAACAAAGGGGTAATCACGTGGATCTAGTGACTAGATCAAAGCGGGTCCAAGGGTATGAACAGTGTCCAGAATATATTAAATGGGAACACATTATACAGTAATGAAAGTTTATTTATGGGGACTCCAATCCAATAGTATTACACAGTATGGACCTAGGCTTAAAGCTGGCTAAATTAGGCAATTACTATGGACCAGTCAACTGGACAATCACTTTGGTATGACGCTAGTTTGAAACGCATTTTATAAAAGAGCGCATGGCACGCCACGTGCACGCAAACAGATACAGATGATAAAACCTGCACACTATCACAGAACAGCATTGTAGCTTAACTGGACTGGAAGGAATGCATGGCACTAAAATAAAGCTAGGCCTGGCTAAGAATACTAAAATTGAAACGCATTATAAAATTATTAATGGTAAATATACGCGGACACACAATAGGCCTTTACCGGAATTACACGATACTTCCACTCTGTGATCAGTGCACAAGGTCACAAAATTAATTTAGTACAGCATCTACACATATGACATTAAAACAATATCTCAACTTAAACTACAACAATGAAAAGCACATAAAATTACTAAGTACTACCTATAGAATCCTTATGCCAACTTACCGTGTTGTTAATACTCACTCCGCAGAAGAAAAACAGACCCCGTTTGAGTGTGGGTTTGAGCCAATAAGAAAAACTCGTTCTCCCTTTTCTTATGTGAAATGGAACTTTAACTACTACTAGCTTTCAATATGTCTGTGCCCCTCGCCGTCAGATAGGAATATGACTAAGTTCTTTTGTTTCTCGGGGGCCTCAGCATAGTGCTGTTGGCCCCAATATATGACTAAGTGGTCAGACTGGACAAACTTATATTCGCGCCAGCTGACCCGCGGAGGGAATGCATCGCCCAAACAAAGAAGGTACCGATGCCAGCGTGGGCATAGTCCACGTGCAGCGTCTCTGTTTGGGACTAACAAAGGGATAGTACACAGCCCAGGTGGAGACAAAGAAATTTAGATGTAATTTACATAATATAACCACGTTGCCAATATAACTGGGTCAGCGCATGAGAGAAACAAGATGGGGTGGACAATAAGACAAACATAGCACTATGGCTACATTAGTGTGTTCTGAATGTGCCTAGACTAGGAAAAAGAAAGGGTCTGGAATTGGGAGATTGACGCTGCAGGGCCAAAAGTACAGGTTTGTGTTTTCAATATGCCTAGAAAAATATAATATTTCTTTTCCATTAACACAGGACGTTATCACTTCCTGCGATGTGTTCATTAACAAACAAAAATCCCTTGTCTGTGGTGACGGGTGCAGGCGGGACGCGCAGGACGTCAACGCGCAAAGGGAGAGCAGTAAAACGTATCTAAAAACAAACAAACAAAAATAAAATAAAGCTAAAGGAACAGGCAAAATGAAGCAGGTCCATAATAATCACCCAGAACTGAAACTAATAAATTTATCGATTTATCCCGGGCAGGGCCGGGAACTCAGCTATATTAAGGTGAGCAATAAACTGCTGCAGCCTTCATAATTTTAATCAAGTGTACTGATTATTTTGGAATGACTGCCATAACTATCCGATAGAACTGTAGTGATCATGAACTCGAAGGGTGAAGCTGTTCCATTGCCTATCCCCTTTTTTTTTCGTCTTTTTCTTTGAACAAGGTGTTTCACTTATGCCTGCTAAGTGCTATGGTCTACAGGCTGGCGAAACTTTCAAGTTTTTTTTGTTATTTGTTTAGATTATACTGTTTGCAGTTTATTTTGCCGAGGCTGTAGCTGTATCGTAACTTGTAACGCCAGCCAACATAGCATGATGTAACAAAATAAGAACAGATGTGTCACTGCCTGCCGCTCGCTTAGCCAGCGACATGGCTTGAAAACAAAGCAGCCGGTTTTACACACTGACACGCGAGCGTCACATTTGATGCGCGGTCTAGTTACTCTGGTTTTTACTATAGCGTGGCTAACGCCAGGCCAAAAAAAGAATATTAATCACTTTATAATGTCACGAGTAAAGTGAGTGAATGATGATGTAGCGAAGTGTCAATCTGTTTTTGGCAGTCATCTTTGCCAATTCATTAGTGCAAAAATTTATGAACGATTAATATTTGAATCTCTATTTTAAATATTTTAAAGCATACAATTTCGTGGTGTATTGTAGATTGTGACTTTCTCTATAATTTGTATTTTTTCCGGAATATTTTAAAGTTGCATACTAGCACAGTGCGTTTAAATTTAATATCTCTCTTTGTTTATGACAAAAAACGCTTACTTACTTCCCTTGATGACAAAAAAAAAAAGATTAAATATAGAGTTATCGGTCTTGCACTTAGTTTCACTTGGTTGTCCTCCTTATTTGATAGCATGCTGTGCGGGGCAAATTTGAGGGTTAGGGCTTTTTTTCTTAATTATCATCATGCTAAGGACTGCCATGGGAGAAAATGACATTTTTTTTTTATAGTTTTAATGCCATTGTTGTTCGAGATTGTCTCTTATTTGCCAACAGGAAGGTTTGAGATTAGTTAACAGTTCTAGATCTAGTGGTACAAATAGATCTACGTGTGAATATAATTTTATGTGTATTTTCATTATTTGAGTAATATTATAAAATAATAAATCTATATTAAGTAGACAGCGAAGCATTCTGAGAAGAGTGCTTCTTCTTGGCAGCTTTTATTGTATAATCTAGATCTAGATCTTATTTGAAGTTTGATCAACTCGATGAAAAAATGATACAATTAAAGTGTCTCAGGAATCTGTGCAGTGACCAAAATTTAGAGTAAAATTAGTTCAGTTTGTTCAGACTGCAGTCTCTAAGAAGAAAAATCTAAAAAGTACCGCATGATGTTTTTTTTCCTTTAATGCATTAGGTAACACAGTAACTTAAAAAAAATGTTACTCCTCAGGGGACGTTCAAATATAATCTTACACCTTCTTTTTGGACTTTTTGACCGGGCCGCCCTTTCTTATAGTTTTCTTACATTTGCTTCTCTCCCACCCCCCCCCCCCACCCCGTAATATTACAATAATACATGTAATAGTTATACATTGCACACGTACTCTTTCTTACAACTGAGGGAAAAATGAGACTCATGTCAAAGTCAAGGTCAAAATTGCCTTATCATCAACAAAGGGGTTTTTCATCATATAAATGTCAAAGATATTTACAAAACGCCGTGTCCTTTTGCACCGCTTCTTAGCGGTGTATAAAAACCAGCGTTTTTTCACACCGGTATTTCCGCATGCGCAAACGCATTGTTGTGACCATTCTTCACTTCCGCCCGCTGGTATACAAAGGAGCCTTGGCTTTCACAGAGTCGTCAATCTTCACTGATCCATTTGCGAACGGCAGCATACTTAATTTTAAAACTTGAAATTTCACCAGTTTTGTTATAATGGAGGTTGGAACTTCGTTTGCAAGTTTTGACGACTTCTCACGAGCGTTGAAAGACTTTGAAGAGTCAACATACACTTGTTTTTCAATCTCAAATTCCGAAACGCTTGAAGTTGAAGGAAAAAACAAATCCAGAAAGAGAAAACTCGAGGATCGAATTTGTAGCAAAATGAAAATCGCTCGAGCTAAGTATACATGCTATCACTCTGGCCAAACACGAACTAGCACGACAGCAGGAAAAACAAAGAAAACACGGTGAGTACACGTTAGCCTAGGCCTAGAATGAGAATCTATAGATAGCCTATCATACTGATACCCTATTGGGGTCCCTATGTCTATGAGTATGGCTGCTAGATTTAGATGCCCCTTATGAGTATGGCTGTTTCATTGTTTGTGTTTGTAACAGTCTAGGCTTTTTAGTTTAGTTTATATTAATATAATAAAGCCTTCTGAAAATTAATAAAGAGATCAAAATCTATAGTAATTTAGAACCTAAATCCGCCCTGTCAGTATCATAGACTAGACTTGACTCTAAATCCAATCTAGAAGTCAAACCGTACTGAATTCATTATCAATTTAGACTCTGATCTTTCACCCTAACTTAAATCTAAAATGTAGATCTAGGTCTAGACTCTAGGCTACTTTGGCGCCAGTTACTGAGTTAGATCTAGTCAAGTTAACTTTAAAAATGGAGCTTCGGGTCAGAAGGGTGCAAGTTCAAATCAGTAGCTGAAGGTGACATTTCCGGGGTTTATAGCGAGACGGAAGATTCCCATATCTAGATATAGTCATAGACCCCTCCAAGCTTTCAATATCATCACTCATCTTGTTTTTATTTTTCAGTTCCACCAAATTTGGCTCTGGTGCCCACTTTGTCATATCATATGATGAATGGAAGAACTGTTTGAAGGTTATTAAAGGTGCCTTTGACCATAACCATGAGTGTAGTGCTGCAGTAGGCCTATACTCAAGAGAGTTGAAAGTTAAGAGACTCACATCTGATCAATGTGAATCTTTAAAGGTAAAGCTCGTGTATTGGTTCAAATGTGGGAAATAATTTTACTGATATGATAAAGCCAACATTGAGTATAGGCCCTACATAATCGGCCATTAAAAATAAAAAAAGTTTTTATAGGCAAAAAGGGTTTGTTGACTACATTTTCCTCTTTACTTTTATGCATAAACATGCCTGTCTCATTCATTATATTCTAAGGCCTTTTAGACTTTAGTGTGACTGTAAGGTACATGTATAATCATTTGTTTTATAAAATCATTGCTTTTCAGAATCTCCGGATTATGAATTTTTTCACTCCATAACTCCCATTATAAAATTTATTTTTTTATTTTTTTTTATAATGGCAACAAGACTAGACAGTGTTTGTAGACTAATTTGTCTTATCTTTTATGCGTTATAAGGGTGTATGTATGTCTTGTTCATTATTTTCTAATGCCCTGAAGTGTGAATGATAATTCTTTGTAGAAAATAAAACTATATATTTGGCATGGCCCGGCCGCTGCTTGGCTCCTGATAAGGAAAAAGGTCAGGATTTTTGGGGCTGGTCAGTTGGCATCTCTGCATGTTAAAAAAGTTTCTTTTGCAATAGTAAGGGACAATAATAAACCCCATTTCAATGCCTTACAGTGGTGAAAATTTTAGCCTTCATAATCCTACCACAAACAATAAGAATTATATTGGGTGTGCAAGTATACGTTGTTTTTTTTACTTGGCGATACAGATATATTTAGTTTAAGAATATGGGGTGCTTATTGTGGCAATACTTTAGAAGGTACTGTCGAGTTAGCATTAACCCAAACCCATTTGGCTTTCTCTGTTTCTATAATGCAGGAAATTGTCAAGCTAAACCCAAGCAACCCTACCCTCCTTCAAGTTGTGAACTCGAAGTATGGGAAAGCTTTATGCCTCAAGGATGACTTTCACTCCAATAATATGAATTTGTTTTCAAGTAACTACTTTAATTTAGGGAAAGCTTTATAACAGCTATTAGTATTACATTTCATTTGTTGTTGATAGAGAGCTTGGATTATTTAACCCATTTTTTGCATTATTACAGTTATTCGGTTTTCAAAAGTTTTGGTAGTTGAATGGTTGTATTCTATATGTCTCTGATCTAATTGTTGAAATGAGCTACAAATTTTATTCCCCCCCAAAAAGTGAGGCTGGGTATCTGGTTTATTATTTATTGATTTTTTTCGTTTACTTATTTATGGTTATAATATGTAATATTTTGTTAAAAGTTTAAATAAGTTTACTTTATAGGCAAGTATTTTCACATTCCAACTTCAGCATTTTGGATAAGAAAGAAAAAAGTTTATCTGTGTGACATCTTAGGAACAAAAGAGATAAATATTATGAAACCTTTAAACTTTCACGTTTGTGTTTTATTTTTATTTTCAGTAAAAGTTGACTCCAAGCCATCTTCACCCCTGGTAGATCAATTGATAGACACGCTGGAGAAGCTGCAACCTAAAGCACAATCTAGAATTGTATTGGCGGAAGATGGCACTCATGCTGCGGTAGACATTATTGCATTTTCCACACACTTCATGGTTAATACATGATACAAAAAATATCCAGAAGTTGTGTATGTAGATGGTAAATGTGTTGTGTGATGCTAGGCATGAACGACATTAATATTTCTTTAAATTTTACAATAGCCTGATAACAATGCATACTCAAATCATTTAGCATTTATTAAACGTCAAATCCATTTGTTAAATGCAGTAAAGAATGTAACAGTTGTCTTATATATGATAACATTATTAAGGTAGATGAGCCATTGACAAAAGGTGGATTTTACCTGCAATGCCTTTAAAACTTTCTTCTGTTCTACTTAAAATAATAATGCACAATAAATTTTGTATTTATTTTGGTGTTGCTAATTTGTTTGCCTGACCCTAGAAATATACATAAGATAACATTGTGTGGTTTGATCATTGGCTTATTAAAAAAATTAAAGTAAGGCTCAAAATATTGTGCATATCTTTTTTGATGATAAAAGTGGGACACTTTTAGTGCAATTCAGTTAAGCTTGATTTAAATAACAAACCAGTAGGAAATACCCAGCATTGACTGCAACCCTTTGAAAAGACTGCTTATTGGAACGTTGTTGAGTGCAATGAGGTTCTTAAAGTCAAACATTGTTACAGTCAAAACCATTTATAACAGGGCCTGTTATAACAGGGATCCGGGTATAACAGGGATTTTTTGAATCCCCGTTTTTTCTCCCTCTTTATCTTTAGTAAAATACATCTGCAATAACAGGGACTTACAAGTGCCAGATCTGTTATAACAGGGATACCGAGAGCAAGAATCTGACTCTGAGCCGTCACGTAGGCAAACAGCGAGCGCAGTTCGGTAAATCTAACTGTAATAAAATCTTACACGATCACGCGAGTGATGCCGGTGGTTATTTCTACAATCTTTGGTGGCAGTCAAAAGGAGAGAGGGAGAGACAAAGAGGAGGCGATGCGAGGCTAGGCCATTGTCAAGACAACTAATTCAAACAAAGAGGCCAGTCAGGTGTGTGTGAAAAGCTCTAAAACAAAAAGCCCTTCTCAGCCACACACTACACACCTAGTGTTGACATCACACGTGGACCATTGACAAAAAGACTGCATTGCTGGCCGAGATTTGTAGGAAATTTGAGAAATCCATAGGTATGGATCCATTCATACGACCATCATAAGACAACGAGAAGATATTTTAGAATATTAAGATTGTGGCTGCCTATTCACAGGGAAGTTTTGCGCAAGAACGGAAGTGCCTTTGACGAGGTACACTACCCATGATTTAAAAATCGCAGGATTAGGCCATTTTTTGCTTATTTCCCTTGGAAGTCTGATATAACAGGGATTTTGCTCTGGTCCCACATTCCCTGTTATACCAGGTTTCGACTGTACTTTTTTTTAAGCTTCTTTAGTTAATGTCAAATCATCACAAGTTACAAGATTACCTTGTATCATTGGGTCCATAGTTGGTCAGTGACTTACTAACAACTTCATTGCTCTCAGTCTATTATTTACTTGAATGATGCATCTATGTTATTATTACTATTATGTATTTCTCACAGGTACGTACAGAAAAAATAGTAGTGGATTTCCGCTATACCAAATCATGGTTGAGGATTCCTCAGGCAAAGGACGTGCTGTGCACGGCTGTTAATAAGACACCGAAAGCGCTACTTTAGTTGCCTGCTGTAGCCTCCCGCTGACCCCCCGTGAAGGGGTAATAAATATCTGTCTGCCACGGTCATTACCGTGACGGCGAGGCGCTCACTAGCCCTGCCTGAGTAGCGCGATTCTATTAATTTCTGCATATCTTTGCATGCCGATATCTCCCGATCAAACAATGCTAGACCCCCCATCCGAGATGCCATTTTAAAGCCCGGCCTTTTACCGACAAGCCGATATAACTTTCCCCCATCTGAGTTTATATGTGTTAATTATTTCGAAGGATTTATTCAGTGTATGTTTCTATTCATCCGAAAATCAGTTTTCACTATTATTTTAATTTGGATTTAAATATCTCGGCAGTTCAGCCCACGTTTTCTACAGTTATTTGTTCTTCCAGTCGGAAAATGGATACTCAATAAAATGTGCACGTTTGACGTTTGAGCAGTACACGTGTGATTTTATATGATTTTTTAAAACTTGACCAGCATTGGCAGGTGTGTTGCTGAAGATGCTATCACGCTATTTTTTACATCATGGCGAAGGTAGATTTTCTTTATTTTATCTGAATAACAGTATTCAGAATGAAAGATCACCCAGAAGACTTGCATATTAAATATCTTCATGAACTGTGCAGAACATGTGGTGGAAGAACTACCAAAAAAACAAAAACTTCGGAAAAGGAAAGCATACAAATACGGATCTTACTTCATACGTTGTCAAGAGAACACAGGAACACACAAACAAACAAAGCATATTAGAAACAGCCAGACCTCCCAAGTCTCCCCGTGCCGGAGTCTCCCCGTTTTTATGACAAAACCCCGCCCTCCCTGTTTTCCTTTGAAATCTCCCCGTTTCCAGGAAAAAAAGAGAAAAAAAAATTAAGTCAAGTTTTTGCCGACCACACCAAAAATTACTGATTATTATCCTTTTTCATAGTGTGGCTTGACCGATACAGTTGTATGTATTTTTCTTTGAGCAGTAGGGGACGTGCCCACTCGGTTGGGGGGTAGGGAGGGTTGGGTAGGAAGTAACGTGGGGGGCACCTGCATAGCGGTAATGCCCATTCAGAGGTTTTCCCGGAGAACAGTTTCGAGACTAGTAGGCGCCGGCATGTCTAGGGAAGTGTCACACTACTCACTTTGATGCCCAATAGAGATGTTACATGACAATTGTGTCCCATAACCCAGTGCGAGTGGGGGAGTGAAGGTGGTATGGAAAGGCCTGCTTGCCTGGGTCAGACGTCTATTGCCGTGTATTGAATACGCCAGAGCATGTTTGATTTTTTTTTTTTAAATCGGGGTTTTCAGAACACGGCACTTCTAGAAGCAAGTGATGGCCAGCTGACTATCCGTTTACCTGGGTCAGACGTCTATTGCGTATTGGAGACGCCAGCCCATTTTTTGATAAAAAAAAATAATTTTTTTCGGAATATGGAAAGAAAGGGGAGGTCTGCGGGAGCTCATCCACGCATCTGTGGCCAAATTAGACAGACGAGTGGCAGCCTTTCGAAACAGTGAAACACAGCAGCTGAAAACTGTCATTAAGTCACAGAATTTGCAAATCTCTCGAGAACTCTTGGCCTCTGCACCACCCATTAAACGGAGGAAAATGAAGTAGACCAATAAATTCTACATAAAGCAAGTGTACAACTGTATTTTTTATGTGTAATATGTCAAGTGCAGGATCGCCGTAAATTTGAGCCTATGGAAAATTTAACATTACATTCTATCCTACATAACTCTGAATTGAAGAACTTCTCAATGATGCAGTCAAGTAAGTTAAGAAGTGTTACATATTCTTATTATTGTGTGTTCATTTCTTCTCGCTAGTGGGAGGATATCACGTTAAATTTTAAGTTTGAAAATTATGACCTCTGACGCATTTGTTAAATTACTATTCATCTTTGTAGCTGTTTATCTCTGTGACAGTATTTGGTACAGATGTATAATTTCGTTTACGCGTGTATGATATGTCAATTATTTAGCATGTATGTATTAAAATGTAGTCGATGAAATAGTTTGAGCGCAGTGTTTGCGTTTGTTACTCGAAAAATACAACATAATAAAAGCGCTCCGCGGGAAAGGGAATCCCCCGTGAACACAGGCAGCTGACCCCGTTGACCTGGGTCGTGACCAGGTCACGATACGGAGAGCGGACCGGGCCGCTCGGCAACTAGATTACTGCTTGTTAACAGCCGTGTGTGTTCTATGCCTTTGTCAGGAAGGAGACCACTTCCACATTAATATCAATGATGAACATATTTTCTTCATTTGTTGGAAGCACTGCAAAAACCCATATTTTTATGACCGACAAGTCTCGTGAAGAAATTGAAGCCTGTCGAGCTACCTTCCCCAACGCAAGCTCTCTCTTGTGCCACTTCCATGTTCATAAGGCCATGAGGACAAAGATTAGCAAAATACATGGTTCAAGTGATGTGAAATCAGGACTGCGCAGTCTGGCATATTGCCTGGTGACAACCACCTGCCAAAACCAATTCCAGAAAGACCTGGAAAAGGTATTTAAAGTGTTTCTTTCATTTAAATTTTTCATTCCCCTGCTCAAGTTGTATTGTTTTCCTTAACGGTAAACTCAGTCATTGTACATATAATTGACTTTGGAAATTTTGCCATACTGACCTTGCAGAGTTATGGATGTAATTTTGATTTTCTCACAAGACTTTTTTTTTCTTTTTTTTCTTCTTAATTGGCCGACGGTAGACCAATATTAGAAGTTGAGGCTAGCATTGTCAAGTGATGGTAGTGATGGTCTTACTAGGGCTAGAATCATAGAATGGCTAGAGCTAGATCTACACATCTCCCTATTATGATGGGGGTCAGGCTGTAGATCTTAACATTTTTTTAATTGTGATAGTTTTTACACAAATTATTTTTATAAGAATTGAAGGAATTATTTCTTAATGTGTTGCCCTTTTCAAACCTTTAAAGTCAATCATTCAATGCAGGGACAGGCAATCTCCATTTTTCACCAGAATTCAGTTTTTTTTTAATTGTCAGTGAACTTAAAAAACCCATGGGTTAAGAAAGTGACCATATGCTTGGCTTTAGTTGACATGATAAAGGTAGGACCTCTTTAATGGCATCTGTTAAAAGGTAGTTTAGATTTAAGGTCTACATCAGTTTAGTTATTTACTTTGTGTTGCATCTGCAATACATACAGTATGTACTGATTTAGGCCTATGTTTTTGGCACATTCAAACTTTCTGTTAGTCAATTATTTTATATGTATTCACGAATCATGTGTTGTAACTGACAGATCTTGTATATCTTGACATCCCTTATTGCAGTTATACTCAATATTTCATTTATGTCTCTCACTCTCTCTCTCTTTTATACATTGTCCCATCCTAGATTCAACAGCTCTCTGAGGATTTCCACAAATATTTACATGAGAACTGGTTAACCTCCGAATTCGCAACAAGCTGGCCAGCCCACGAGAGGCTTCATTTAAGGACATATGCAAATGACAGAAATAGCAAATGTGAGGCTGAGCACCAGCGCATGCAGAATGGCCTTTCGTCATCTTCAAACTTAGCCAGCGCTGTGTCATGGTTATATGAACACTCTGTCCTGCATGCAGGTGAGATGGCCCAGGAGAGATACAATGCAGCCATGACGCGTATTCATCCACGAGGTGTGTACAAAGAGCTTCTGCCTCTGTATGAACTTTATGTAGGTCATGCAGTACAGATGATGACTACTGATCGATCATCAATCGCTACTGCAGGATAAACTTGCAGTAATTTCTGAAACCACACAGGGTACTGTAATTAAAGATGGCAATGCATCTTACAAAGTTAAAGATACAGGTAGTGACATCTCCTGCCACTGCACTTTTTTTCTGCAGATGGACCTGCCATGTGCCCATATGTGCTTTTATACTTTGCACAAGAGTCATCCACTTACAAGGCTCGTACCCGAGAACAATAGGTGGCTCCGGAGTGGTATTCTATTTGATGAGGTTTTATTACCTCCTGAGTCCAGCTCTCTAGTGGATCTAGTGATAGTTTTGGAGCCGGAGAAACGACACCACAGAACAGAAGATGTTCTTTTGCAACTTAGCCGGGCAATGAAAGCATGTGGCACAAAAGAATTTGAGGAGCGTATTTTTATTCTGATGCAGATTTTGCTTCTCTGGGAACGAGGAAAAAGAGTACTGTGTCTTGAAGCTGTCGGTGAAGAAGAGGATGTTAATATTGATAGTGCATATGATGAACAGGTTGACGAAGTTGTTGGTGATGCAGGTGGAGTAATTGGTGGTGATGATGTTAGTGGAGTTGTTGGTGGTGAGGACATGTATGGAGTGGTTGGCGGTGATGATGTATATAAAGTAGTTAGTGGTGATGATGCAATTGAAGTAGTTGGTGGTGATGATGTAAATGGAATAGTTGGTGATGATGTGATTGTGAATGGAGTAGTTGGTGATGATGTGATAGTGAATGGAGTAGTTGGTGATGATGATGTAAATGGGGTAGTTGGTGGTGATGATGTGATTGTGAATGGAGTACATGTAGTTGGTGGTGATGATGTGATTGTGAGTGGAGTAGTTGGTGGTGATGATGTAAATGGGGTAGTTGATGGCGATGATGTAAATTGAGTAGTTGGTGGTGATGATGCAAGTGGAGTAGTTGGTGGTGATGATGCAAGTGGAGTAGTTGGTGGTGATGAGAGTGGAGTAGTTGGTGATGGTGTGAATGGAGTAGTTGGTGATGGGCAAGATGTTACAGGTGTTGTTGCAAGAGGAGGTGAGTTATTACCTTTCAGTGCTGCGAGGGGTATGAATTTGAAGATTCCTGTTGTGCGCAAAAGGGGTAGGCCAAGGGAATTAAAGACAAGGAGATGCACTAAAAAATGTAGAAAGTTAAATGTGAATAGTAACATCTGTTATGTTTGTTTTAAAGAGGAGGTAGATAGGGAGCATTGTCCCGGGGGAGTGATGGAGCGGACAGGGTGTGACAAATGCACAAGATGGTTTCACAATGTTTGTTTGCAGAGGAATGCATCAGAATCATTTATCTGTGCATTTTGTGTGGTTTAACTTTACTGTGGATACTCTGAATCTTATGTTTGTGTACCTAATCTTTAGAAATACTTAAAATTCTCAATATGTGCTCTGAACAGTAGTTGGCGGTGATGTAAATGGAGTAGTTGGTGGTAGTGATGGTGTGAATGGAGTAGTTGGCATTGACAATCTCAATATAAGTGGAATGCACCTATTTAAAAAGATACACATGTACCCAATAGCATAATGTGCCTTAAATGTAAACTGTGTGATACTAATAGGCTTTGGTTTGTTTATTTGGAAATGCACCATATGTTGGATTTGAACCAGCAGTGTTTGGGGAATAACATTGCAATTTTCACCTGATGATAACATAGTGTATCATTGATTTAAATCAACGTGTTGCCTTTTCTTTTCAATTTTATATTAAAGATATATGTCAATTATTTTATTGCATATTTACGTGTATACTTGTTATTTAAAAAGTACATTTTCATAAGTTCTCTTACTTTATTGCATGTACAAGACTGTACACATTCTTTGTTGACAAGTATTTTTCCAGAGTTTACCAATAGCTGGCCAGATTTATGTTTTTTGTATCTTTATTAATACGGTGTATGGTATCAACGTATTGCCTTTTCTTTTCGATTTCATATTAGAGATATGTCACTTATTTTATTGCATTTACATGTATATTTTCTTATTTAAAAAGTACATGTTCGTTTATATTTGATTTCATATGATAAGGTCACTTACTTTATAACATGTGCATTTTCTTTGTTGACAAGTAAACCTACTTTTCAAGAGTTTGCCAATGGCTAACCAAATTTATGCTTTTTATTTTCATGAGTACCATGTCTGTACTACATGTAGGCCCTATTCTGCATTTGTACAATTTTTGAATAACAATTTAATTCTATATCTCCAAATTCTAATGTTTGTTTGTTGCTTTTCTGTTAAAGTCGTCTTAGTAAAATTATTTCATACTATTTTAAAATTAGGTTGTTTTCCAAAATCGTGGGCAGTCAGGGAAACCGTGCAGATGCGGGGCTCTCTTGTAGAAGAGGGACAGCAGAGAATACATCTGACGTGATACTGCGTGTCGTAAGAGGCGACTAAAGGTGCAAAGGTCCTGGTCTCCCGAGAAGAGCCAGTTGGCGGTGGGCCAACTACCCACCCTGTAAAAATAAACCAGTTACAGAAACACAAGCAAATACTTCAAATCAGTCTTTTATCTTGGAAGAAGGGGGAGCATCTGCACCTGTAGATTCAATGAAGGACAATGGACAAAGCCGAAAGGACGCCACTGGCCCGACTGCTCCTTCATCAAGCAAGTCACTCCGGATTGCGTCGTGGAATGTCCGCTCCATGTATGAAGCAGGAAAGAGTGCCCAGGTTACCATGGAGATGAGGCGATACAGACTGCACATACTTGGAGTTAGCGAGACCCGCTGGATACAGTCCGGACTGAAACAACTTAATACTGGGGAAAAGATTTTGTATTCTGGAAGGGAGGACAAAAAGCATACAGAAGGAGTAGCGATCATCTTGAGCAAGCACGCCCAGAGGTCACTGAGGGGATGGGAACCCTATGGAAGGAGAATTATATTGGCATCATTTACTACTAAGAACAAGAACATCAACATGAACATTGTGCAGATATACGCCCCAACAAATGAAGCAACCGATGAGACAAGGACGACTTCTACAACCAGCTTCAGGAAATAGTTGACACATTGCCAAGAAAAGATGTGAACATTATAATGGGAGACGCCAATGCCAAGATAGGACAGGACAATACAGGGTATGAGGACATTATGGGGTGCAATGGTTTAGGGCAAATGAATGAGAATGGAGAGCGGTTTGCAAGTTTCTGCGCATTTAACAGCTATGTGATTGGAGGTTCAGTATTCCCACACAAGAGGATCCATAAGGCCACTTGGATTTCACCGGATGGAGTAACTGAAAATCAGATTGACCACTTTTGCATCACCCGACGATTCAGACGCTCACTAGAGGATGTCATAGTGCAGAGAGGAGCAGATGTTGGATCTGACCATCACATGCTGCTGGCAAGACTCAAACTCCGCCTCAAGAAACAAGGTACCAGAGCAGGAACAAAGAGGAGAAAGTTTCAAGTGAGCCTTCTGGATGGAGACAAGAAGGAAGAGTTCCAGCTGACACTGAGGAATAGATTCAAACCCCTTGTTGACCTCGAAGAGACAGTAGATTTGGAGACTCACTGGGCTAAGGTAAAAGGAGTATTTACATCGACATGTCAGGATGTTATTGGGGAAAAGAAAGTGGAACACAAGGAATGGATCAGTCAAAAATCACTGGACTTGATAAGGATAAGAAGAGACCTAAAAGAACGGGTAAATGCAAGTCGTACAAGAAGCTCAAGAGTTGGTAACCAGGAAGACTACCGGGCAACAGCTAAAGAGGTCAAAAAATCAATTAAAAAAGACAAAGAGGAGTTCATAGGAATGTTAGCAGAGAAAGCAGAGAAGGCAGCAACAGGAGGACACATGAGGATCCTCTACCAGACTACAAAGACTCTTGCTGGAAAATATGGAAAACCTGAAGTTCCTGTCAAGGATTACAACAGGAAGGCTATTTTTGGAAAGGAAGCTCAGGCAAAAAGATGGATAGAACATTTTAACAGCCTCTTGAACAGACCTCCACCAAGCAACCCACCCGACATTCTACCCGCAAGAAATGATTTACCGATCAGTTGCGACCCTCCGACTAAAGCAGAGATTAATGATGCCATAAAGCAGTTAAATCGAGGCAAGGCAGCTGGACCAGACCAGATCCCACCAGAGGCGCTGAAGGCAGATGCTGCTGGGGCTGCAGAGGGTCTGCACTCACTATTCTCGAGGATTTGGATCGGAGGCAAGTTTCCAAAGGACTGGAAGGAAGGACACCTCGTGAAGCTCCCAAAAAAAGGGGACCTCAGCAATTGTAGTAACTACAGAGGAATCACACTTCTCTCCATCCCAGGAAAGGTTTTCAATCGGATTATTCTCAAGCGAATACAGAATGCAACAGACCAAAAACTTCGCGAGGAGCAAGCTGGTTTCAGGAGTAATCGATCAACCACCGACCAGATCGCCACGCTGAGAATCATAGTAGAGCAGTCGCTAGAGTGGAACTCCCAACTGATAGTGAACTTCCTTGACTACGAGAAGGCCTTTGATAGCATCGATAGAGAAACACTGTGGAGAATATTGAGACATTATGGAATCCCAGAGAAGATGATGAATCTTATCAAGAGCATGTACGAGGGGACAAGTTGCAGAGTCGTACATGATGGTGAGCTTACTGACAGCTTTGATATCAAGACTGGTGTTAGGCAGGGTTGTTTGCTGTCCCCATTTCTGTTTATCCTGGTGATTGATTGGCTTATGAAAGAAACCACCAGTGGAGGAAGAAATGGCATACAATGGACCCCATGGACACAGCTGGACGATCTAGATTTTGCAGATGACTTGGCACTATTGTCGCACACACACGACCAGATGCAAGCAAAGACTACAGCTCTAAACAAAATTTCAGAATCTATTGGATTGAGGATACATCCCGCGAAGTCGAAGGTCCTAAAAATTGTTGCACCCCTAAGCGAACAAGTCACAGTAGGAGATCAACCACTGGAAGATGTAGAGTCCTTCTGCTATCTTGGTAGTATCATTGACAATAAGGGAGGAACAGAGGCAGAAGTCAAAGCACGAATTGGAAAGGCACAGGCAGCTTTCACATCCTTAAGCAAGATTTGGAGAACCAAGGATATATCTATAAAAACAAAGCTGAGGATATTCAACTCGAACGTGAAGTCAGTCCTGTGGTATGGATGTGAGACTTGGAATGCGTCCCAGGCCTGCTTAAAGAGAATCCAAGTTTTCATCAACAGATGTTTGAGGAAGCTACTTAAGATCAGATGGACAGACAAGGTCAGCAATGAAATTGTATGGAAAAGAACAAGACAGAACCCAGTGAGAGAGGAAATTGGTAGGAGGCGATGGAGATGGATCGGCCACACTCTCAGGAGGCCAGGAAACAGCATCACGAAGAAGGTATTGGACTGGAATCCCCAGGGCAAGAGATCAAGAGGAAGGCCGCGCGGAACGTGGAGAAGAGCCAGAGAAAATGATGTGCAACGAAGCGGAAAGACTTGGAATAATGTAAAGAGGCTGGCCCATGATAGAGAGGGATGGAAGGTGTTTGTTGGTGGCCTATACCCTGATCCAGGGTGAGAAAGGCAATGATGATGATGATACTTTATAACATGTGCATTTTCTTTGTTGACAAGTAAACCTACTTTTCAAGAGTTTGCCAATGGCTAACCAAATTTATGCTTTTTATTTTCACGAGTACCATGTCTGTACTACATGTAGGCCCTATTCTGCATTTGTACAATTTTTGAATAACAATTTAATTCTATATCTCCAAATTCTAATGTTTGTTTGTTGCTTTTCTGTTAAAGTCGTCTTAGTAAAATTATTTCATACTATTTTAAAATTAGGTTGTTTTCCAAAATCGTGGGCAGTCAGGGAAATCGTTCCAATTGTAACAGGGCGACAGACAGGCAAGGTATAGCGAGCGTGGGAAGATAGCTAACGGCGGGGAGACAGAGTTATTGTAGGCCAGAGGGGGAAAGTAGCCGATGCAACTGAAGCGCTTTGACACCCGAAAAGGGTAGTGTTTACTTGACCGCCGTACTTGTCGATCAGATCACCTGGGAATTGCTTGGGGGGTAGATCTGTTTCAATAGTATTTGACGTGGAGTCGACGGGGGTGGCTATTAGGATAACTAATGTACACTCGGTGAGCGTCTTGGGACGCTACCTGACTGGGTATAAATCCCCGAACGCTCCTTCCAACTTCAGACCGCTGAGAGCACTCACCAGCTTCGTGCCGAAGAGGAGACCACAACTGCAACTGTAACTTTGTACTAGTCTTGTGAGTGGGGAAGGTCAGGGAACCCGCAAACATCCTTTGTCAGAGCGTGGTATCGTTGGTATCTTGTCGGCATTTGGGCTGTTGCTGAGTGGTAAGTTAATTGTACGATGTATGTGTATTTTACTTAATGTTCATGATTGTAGAACCTAAATCTAGTGGGTTTACTTTGGTATAACTACGGCCTCTGAGAGAGTCACGGAAACGCCGTTATATATATGTTACGAAACCTTATAGGATGGGGTCCGTTAGAGAGAGCGTTATTCTTCGTGGGGAACGTGTAAATATCATTAAAACTGTGTTGATCGTTTATTCTATTGCCTATATGGGAGTCTATGGAGTATGGGAGCTGCAGCCTGACTTATAACAGTGTCAGCGGTTAAAAGTATTAATGTTGAATATCCGTCATGGAGTAAGTAGGGAAGTCATGCCTTCCAACAGTAGATTAGGAAGTTACGATTGTTTTTCTACAGAGGAGGAAGAACAACACCTTCTTGGCTTCTCAACTTCTTGTACTTTGATTAACGACATCGTGGCTTCTTGGCTTCCCGACCTATTGGTACCTGCCGATACCTGTTGATCTAACTGCGCAGTCAAGCCAGGGTAGAGAGGAAGAACCAGTGCCCAGATAGCGCCATACACCCCTAAAGGAGAGGTTTCCTTATGCTGAATGTTCCCATGTGTTTTATAAAATGTGCTAGAGATTGAATATTACGAAGCCATTTAATTAGCATGTACTGATTTGCATCAACTTCATTCCATCGAAATTCACATGAAATTGTATGACCTATGTTCCTATTATTATTGAATGAATTAATAATTATTGTATATATGTAAGCAATACAGATATCGTTGTTATAACTTATAGAAGAGAGATAGTCGATTATTTAGTGTGTTTGTGCCGTGCCCATCACGGCTGGTGTCAGAAGAAAGTTAGTGAGAGAAAGTGGAAACATCACACCAATTTACAAAGTGGTCACAAAGATGACCCCAAAAATTATCCAGGAATAACTCTCTTGAGCTGTCTGGGTAAACTTTTCACTAATATTTTAAATAATCGTCTTACACACTGGGCAGAATGTAAATTGTAATAATATTTTTTGTGATAACTATTTGGTTTCTGTAATAATAAGGGCACAACAGACTGTCTGTTTATATTGCGTGGTTTGATAGGATTGTTTCTAGAGAAGTCAAAAAGTTCCTATTGTGCTTTGAACGTGCGTTCGACAGCATAAATAGAAAAGCACCATGGTGTAAACTAGAGCAAAGGGGAGTCTCTAAACAAATGACTAATTTATTAAAAAACGTATAGTAAAATCAAGTTGTGTGTGAGGGATGTCAGCAGTTTGAGTGAAGCAATTGATACCTGTTTCTTTTCGTCAAATGTAAGACTATTTCAGGGTGAATCTTTGTCGCCTTTTTTATTCTCGATATTGACCGCGAAAGATGTCAAAGGTGTACATATAGAAGAATGTTTGATAATGATACTGATGTTTGTAGATGACATGGTCTTTTTTAGTGATAGCAGGTGTTATGTTCGTGTGTAGTGAGTTCTGGAGTACGAACAAATGACATTGACAGTGACAGCTGAACAGTGAATCAACATAACGCGGCCATGAACAGAACCAGAAGAGGGCAGATTTATTACGAATTGAATAGAGGCCAAAGTTACAACAATTAGGCCAAAGATATAACATCTCCTCTCTTAAGTTTGATGCTACTATTTTTCACACAGTGTCATTAAATTCAATTGCTTAGAGGTGTGCATGTATCTGTATTTAGTTTTAAGCTTTGATGAAATGATACATTTAATTTATAAGATCTTATTTAAAATTGGTTTACATTTTTGTATTTTCTTTTCTTTGATTTTGTCAGGAAACTATTCTTTGGAAAATTACAGAACAGTTTATGTTTTATCACACAATTTTGTTTGATGCACAGTTACTAATGTCTCTAAAGTCTAAGTAATTTATAAGTGATTATTGTTTTTAAGTTATTCTCAACTTAATTACTTTAACCTTAACACAAATAAAATGTAGAAATCACAAAGTCTCTGAACTTGAGTCATGTTTTCTGTTCAAATGATAGAGTTCAAAGCAACACATAAATTGCACAAAAGTGTCTTTGGTTCACATATTCACGAAAATGTCCTTGGTTCAAGTTTTGGTTTAGACAACATAAAAACAGTGTTTGTATAAGAGGACAAATACACAAACAATTTAGTCTCTGCTGAAGCGTGCTGGCTGAATCACTTCGAGTTCGAACAGGTGGATGTTGAACCTTCGTTGGTGGTGCTGGAGACGTAGTGGATGTTGATGGGTTCAGGGTTGTACTAACGGGTTGTTTCTGGCGGGGCCGGAATCATCTCGTCATCAACTGGGCTGGATATGGGTGATGACTTGTGCTGGTAGGAGTCTGATGGTTTCAGAATGTCTTTACGATTTCTTCTGAACTCCCGGTGGCCACTCTGAATGATGTAGGATCGAGGGGCATCAGCTTGTCGCAACACTCTTGCTGGTGTCCACACCTTCTCTTGGTTAGTTCTGATGAAAATGTCGTCATTTGGTTGGACAGTTCGCAGGTTGTGGCGACCTTTGTAGTAGCGATGTTGGACAGACTGGTCAGTGCGACGAGCTTTTCTGACAACATCAGAGTTTCTTATCTTTAGTTGTTGTTTCTTTGCTGGAATGTTGGTTCTTAGTTGTTTGCCGAACAATAGAGATGCTGGTGATTTCGTGTCTTTGCCTGGTGTTGTTCGGTAGTTCATCGAGGTCATCAGATTTGTTTAACAGTCTTTTAACAGTTTGCACCATTCTTTCTGCCAAACCATTGCTTTGGGGGTAATGAGGACTACTAGTTTGATGGATAATTCCCCAATTCTTGGTGAAAGTCTGGAACATCTGACTTGTATAATAGGTAGCATTGTCGGTAATAAGAATTTCTGGGATTCCATGACGGCTAAATATGGATTTCATGTGTGTGACGATGGAATGACTGGTTACATCAGAGACTTTAGCTATCTCAACATATTTGGAGAAATAATCTACAATGAGCAGATAGTCTGTTTGCTTCCATGTGAATACATCAGATGCCGTCTTTTGCCACGGATAGTCGGGCACTTCATGATTGATTAGTGGCTCTCGCTGTTGGCGGTTTCTGTACTTCAGGCATGTGTCACAGTTCTGTATCATGTTTTCAATGTCTTTTGACATGCCAGGCCAGTACAGGGTTTCGCGAGCTCTTCGTTTACACATGTCAATGCCTAACTGTCCTTCATGAAGATTTCTTAGAATCTTGGATCTCATAGACTGAGGTATTAGAAGTTGTTCACCTTTGAGAATTCGGCCGTCTTCAGTTGTTAAGGTCTCTCTGACATCCCAAAAGGCCTTGATATCGGATGGTATTTGAGATTTTTCTGTAGGCCATCCTTGCTCAATGAACTTAGTCAGAATCTGTAATTGTTGGTCTTTCATAATCTCTGGCTTCAGTTCTCTGTCCATTTCAGGTGTAACAGGTAAATTGTCCAAAAATGTATGAATTTGCATGGTGGCTTCTCTGTCTTCATCACTTTGAGGACTTGGTGTTGAAATTGGGTCACGTGACAGTGTATCTGCCACAAGAAATGTTTTTCCTGGCAGGTAATTGATTTCTAGATCATACTTCTGTAGCTTGATCATGAATCTTTGGATTCTTGGTGGACATTTCTCGAGTGGTTTCCGAGTGGTAAACTTTTTTCCCATAGATGTATTGATGGAATTTGTCACATCCAAAAACCACTGCTAGTGTTTCTTTTTCTATTTGGGCATAGTTTCTTTCACTTTTGTTTAATGTTCTGGATGCGAATGAAATACACTTCCCATCTTGAAGGAGTGCAGCACCGAGTCCAAATTGGCTTGAGTCGGCGGATATGGTTACATCTTTGTTTGGGTCATAGTGAAATAGTGTTGGACTTTCTGTGATTCTTTTGTTGATGGATTGCTTAGCTTTTTCATGCTTGTCAGACCAGTGCCAGTGAACATCTTTCTGCAACAATTCGCTCAAGGGTTCTGTCAGTTCTGAGAGATTTGGAATGTATTTTCCCATGTAGGTCACCATGCCAAGGTAACGTTGAAGTGATTTCTTGTCTTCCACTTTCATGGCATTGATGGCCTCTGTTTTTTCAGGGTCAGGTCTCATGCCTTGTGCACTGATGATGTGGCCAAGGTACTTCAGTTCCGGTTGATTTATGACAGTTTTCTCTTTCCGGAATCTGAGATTGGCAGCGCGTGCTATGTCCAAGCATCATCGACTTCTTTGATATAGTTCTTGCTGAGTTCCACCCCATACAATGACATCATCGAAGAATGATTCTATTCCTTCTTCCTCCCCAAACAGTTGTTTGATGTTTCTGTTGAAGACTTCCGGGGCAGAGCTAATGCCAAACGGACATCTTAGAAAGGAATATCTTCCAAATGGCGTGTTCATTGTGCAGAGTAGGGAACTAGGTTCATCTAATTCTAGGTGCCAAAATCCATGTGCAGCATCAAATTTGGAGAAAAATTTTGCTCCAGTCATCTTTGCTGTTATCTCTTCAGCGGAAGGCATTGCATAGTGCTCTCTTTTGATCGCTTGATTTAGGTCCTTCGGATCCATACATATTCTTAACGAGCCATCTTTCTTTTCGATGATGACCATGCTGTTCACCCATGACCATGCTGTTGGTTGCTCTTGCTTCTTGATGACTCCCATTTTCTCCATGCTGTCTAACTCTTTCTTCACCTTATCCTGTAGTGAGAATGGAATTTTGCGGGAAGCATGCACAACAGATTTTACACTTGGGTCAGTTTCAATGTGATACGGTTTTGCAAGTTTTCCTAAACCTGTAAACACATCTTGGTAGTCTTTCATTATGTTTTTGTTGACTTTGTCACTGTTGGGCTGCTTGTCTTCTATGTGAAGTATATTGATCAGCTGCAATTTCTCTGCGGTTTCCAAAACTAGAATTGGCTCTTCACTTGTGTCAACAACATAGAAATTGACTTTGTCATCCATGATTTGCAAATGACAGGTTCCCTTGACATCTAAGTTTTCACCTGAGTAGCTTGATAGTGTGTGACTTGTTGTTGCAATGTGCACATCAGTGTCTTTGTTAATCTGTTTAAAGATTTTCAGTGGTAACACATTGGCTTGAGCTCCTGTGTCAATCTTGAATCTGACGTTTGTGCCATTTATGTCTGTTGAGATGTAGGCTTGTTTTCCTATTCTTTCTTTATTGATCGCCCACGAAGTAACGATGAGCAGGTTCTTCTTCTTGCACTTCATCTTCACTGTCTGAAGCTTTTTGGTGAATTGTGGATCTGTTCTTTGTCTTCGTCTTGCTCCGACATACAGCTTTGAAATGATTGGGTTTGCCACATTTCCCACATCCTTTCCCAAATGCTGGACAGTTTCTGGGAGGGTGTTGGTAGCCACACTTCCCACATATGCCTGAACGTGCTTTGTTTGTTGGGACCATTTTTGTCTCTGCAGGACATTTCTTGGAGGCCTTTTTGTATTTGAAGGTCGCTTTCTTCACTACTTGGACTGTTTCTGCTTTGTCCATTGCTTGATGCCTGCCTTTGACAACTCGTCAGCTTGACATATGGTGATGGCTTGGTCGAGTGTTAGTTAACTCACTCTGAGTAGACGTTCTTTGTTTTGTCGTTGTGTATTCCCACGACTAATCTGTCTCTCACCATTTCATTCTTCAGGTTCCCAAAGTTGCAGTTCTGGGCTAGTCTCTTCAATTCTGTGACGTACTGGTCAATTGTCTCGTCACTAAGTTGAGCTCTAGTGTGAAACTTGTATCGTTCCAGTGTTACATTGATTTTTGGTTGACAATGTGTTTCAAATTTCTGGAGCAAAACTTTGATCTTGCTCTCTTCCCCTTCTTCTAATGTCCAGGTGCTGTAAACTTCTCTGCCTTGCGGGCCAATTATATAGAGGAAAGCAGAACATTTTTCTTTTTCTGAGCTGTTTTCATTGTTGTTTTCCATGATTTCCACCTTTCTGCCAGAGGAATTCCACTGTTGTCATTGTGGAATAGAAGTTCTGGAGGCTGTTTCAACTTGAGTGACATATTGAAGGCTTGCAAAAATTCTGTTGCAATTAGTTCAGTACAAGTACAAGGGTCTGTAAACAGCAAATTATCCTTTTTCAAGAGAGGTAATCAGTAGTGTCTGATGTACTTCGATAATTTCCTAGGTTCTGTCCCCTGGATTATCAGCTCTGTATGATAACTTCTATTTCTTGAGTTATCTCTCTCAGCTCGCTGGTATTGATGTTTCCTTTGGAGTTTTATCTTTCTCTTATGCTTGACCTTCAATTTCGGCTTTTGTCTGTCGTCAGCGACGATCTACTGCACTTGCCGAATAAAACCGAAAGATCAGCTTCGAGCGTGGTCGCTGGTTCATGTATCAAATTTCAATCACTGTCACTCGACATCTGAAGTAAACTGCGTTTACGATGATCAACAGGAAAACTGGGTTGTAGTACTTATCTGACACCATGTTATGTTCGTGTGTAGTGAGTTCTGGAGCACGAACGAATGACATTGACAGTGACATCTGAACAGTGAATCAACATAACGCGGCCATGAACAGAACCAGAAGAGGGCAGATTTATTACGAATTGAATAGAGGCCAAAGTTACAACAATTAGGCCAAATATATAACAGCAGGCAAGGACTACAACAAGGCTTGAATGCTGTCACAAATCCCAGACTGGGAGATGTAATAAGTTAGGACAGGACAACAATCACGAACGAACAAGTTTAACACTTAACAGAACAATCCATCAGACTCACACATTTATTAAACATAATTATACAGATAATAGCGCAATTACATACATTATATTATTGAAATTAACTGCCGTACAACGGCCTTATTCTCACATGCACTCTTCCTCGGATCCACAACCCGGTAGTTACTTCCTAAAGACACTTCGGCCTCAGCCTCTCCCCTCAGGGTCTTAATAGCACATTAATAATTCACTGGCACCGCAGTCTCTCAATATCACCTTCCTATTGCCATAACACCTTAGCATTCCACTAGCACCTCAGCAGGGCAATAGCACATTATCATTTCAATAGCCCATCAACATGGCAATAGCACATTATCATTTCAATAGCCCATCAACATGGCAATAGCACATTATCATTTCAAGAGCCCATCAACATGGCAATAGTACATTATCATTTCAAGAGCCCATCAACATGGCAATAGTACATTATCACATTCACGCTCATATCTACGTCCCTGTCCGTGGCCAGACTGCCACGACTTTATGTGCCTCTACTGTCCTGCACCGACAGCCTCACTCTTGGCCTATGTGTGGCCTCCGGCCCTATGCTGGCCTATCCCCTGTGCTCACCGAGGTGGCTCTTTGGCCCGTCCCCGACACCTACAAGAATAACATTACATTGGTATCATACCATACCATTTCTATTCACTCCACCTCTCCTTACAACCCATGAAGCGTACACACAATAGTTCACATTTCACTCACCAACATCTTACGGTAACACACCTCCATCGGAGTACACACTACTCACTCGCGCTACAAATCCATGAACTCAACTTTCATCTATCGCTCATGGCGCACATTGCTATATCCAATATCAAGGACTTCCACATTCCTCACATATACTTATTTACATCATGGTAATAGACGAATATAATATAATACATCTATCATAATTATCAATCAACGTTCTACCTACCAGTCATCACTGGAAAAAACACTCTCATCCGTCTTCCGACTGCTCCCCTTATGTTCGCCCGCTGGGCTTTCTCTTGCGTCCGTTCAGTAGGACCTTCTAACTTGCAGTGATAGTAATACAGCGCTTTCGCCTCATTCAGACCCCCCACTACTCACAACAGCACGCTTTAACTTACTTGTCTACGTGCGTTAATTCTACTCTCCTCCTTTCCTCCCGTAATTATTAACTATCGCTCACTCCACTCGTGACAAATGCTTTGAATGAATATTGTAATGCGTGGGGTTTGACTGTGAATACTGGTAAGACAGAGTGTGTGGTTTTCAGCAAGGGAGGGAAGTCTGGATTTCGGGACAGATGGGTGTACAATGATAAAACTCTGGAAACCATTAGTTCCTTCAAGTATCTTGGGTTTACATATTTAGTAATACAGGAAACTTTTCTAACGGTATACAGGCGCTAGTGGATCAAGCACAGAGAGCTTTATTTGGTTTGAAGGCTTATTTGCACATAAATCCAGAGCTGAGTCCTTCGTTACAGCTACCGCTGTTCAATACATTAATAAAACCTATACTTTTATACGCTTGTGAAATCTGGGGATTTGCTGAAGCTTGGCCCATTGAGCGAGTCCATCTCACATTTCTGAAGTCTATTTTAGGTGTAAGAAACACAATCCCAAATGCTTTTATATATTTTGAATTGGGAGTTTATCCTCTAAAAATTGACCGATAGGTTAGTCTAATGAAATTCTGGGTTAAAATATTAGGCTTAGATGACAATAGTACAGTTAAAAAAGTTTACAGCAGATTATTATCAGCCACAGAAAACAACTGGGCTTCACTGTGTTAAAGAAAATGCTGGAGAAATCTGGATTTGGATACATCTGGGAAAGCCAAAAGGTTGATCAGTCTTCCTTGTTTTCATCTGAATTTGAACAACGTCTACGTGACAACTTTCAACAAACATGCCGCAGTGATATAGAGCATTTAAGTGAGAATCGGCTATAGAGACATAGCTGTTGAATTTTACTCAGAAAATTATTTACATGAAGTAAAGCAGAAACATTTAAGGATAGCCATAGCAAAGATAAGATTGGGCTCTCACAACTTTATGGTGGAGTGGAGAGGGGAAGGTGGCAGAGGCCTAAACTGGAGTATGTTATGAGATTGTGTGAGGCCAGTAATGAATTGGAGGACGAATTTCAGTGTTACTAACTTGCAAAAAATTTAAAAGTATAAGGAATGTTTTTACCGTCTTGGCTACTTGTTAGACCAAGCATGTTTAAGTTTATAAATTTTCTGTCATCGATGCACGATAGAGAACTACATTCGTTTGCACTGTTTTGCCATAAAGTTCTAAACGAATACAATCATGTTACTTTGTGACTTCTCCTGGCGAAGTCTGAAAACTGAATTCATCTTCGTGTGAAAAAATAAATTATACTTATAGTGATATCTTCAATTGTAATAAATTCACAACCGATAAAGGTGAAGAAAGATCATGGGGGGGGGGGGGGTAAGGATTGAAAAATGATGACTGTTGCTGGCAATTACAAGTTGTATACTATAGGTATGCTGCAGGGAGCGGAGAGAGTGAATGACCGGGCAATTTGTCTGTTTGTTTTTAGTGTTTTCAAAGATTGTTTACATGATCTGTATATTTTGAATTGGCTGCCAGGCCTACAATAAACTGAACTTGAACTTGAACTTGAACTCTGTAATTGTTGGTTGTGAGGTGACTTTGTGTAACTTGTAAATGTTTATTGGGCAGCATTCTCAGTTCTGAATGTCGGGTAACTGGGTTGAAGGCCCTTATAGTGTTAATCAGCATGACAATGCACCATTGAACTCAAAAGATGAGTTGCCATTAAATCCCTAATGAGAAGGCCCTGGGTTCGATCCCCAGTCCTTGCAAAAGTTTTTTCATGCTTCCTGTGTCCACCCAGAATTAAATGGATAGCTAGGGCTCGTCGAAAGTAAAGGAGGCGAGGAAAGCAATGGCAAACTACCCCATAAAGCCGTATGCCAAAAACAATCAGAACCGTACTTCTGATTCCCAGATTTAAAGCAAGTATGGGTGCCCTTTACCATCTTTTTTTAACCTCATAAGTCATATCACTTTTGTCAGTGATCCGGTTTAGGAGGCAGCCAGTGGTGAGAAATTGGGAACTCATCTTAATGCTCCTTGGTAGGTCTTAGGGTGACAAAAACTTGTAAGATCATTAATATATGAATACGAGCGTAAGCCAACAAATAGATACGTGGATAGTGCTTCAAAATAAATACCAGAATGGTTTATATTGGAAGCTAGGGTCTAGACAGCTTATGTTGAGATTTGGGGGTGAGAAAGAACGGCGGTTTTTTTGCACCTCTCCAAAGCGGTGATAAAGAACGGCGGTTGTTTTGCACCTCTCCAAAGCGGTGAGAAAGAACGGCGGTTTTTTTGCACCTCTCCAAAGCGGTGAGAAAGAACGGCGGTTGTTTTGCACCTCTCCAAAGCGGTGAGAAAGAACGGCGGTTGTTTTGCACCGCTCCAAAGCGGTGAGAAAGAACGGCGGTTGTTTTCGCACCGCTCCAAAGCGTTTATTTATTTACTTATTTATTTAATTAATTTCACTGCAAACTCGGAAAATTCTCATCCCGTCAAGGAAATCATGATTATGCACCAAAGACTGGACGAAACGGTATTTTTTTTCTAGGGGAAGCCACTGCCGAACAAGTTCAAACGGATTGCTCATCGTTACCAGTTCCCTCCGATCGGCGCCTCGTATCGAAATGTCAAAAACGTAACAAAGACAATTGCCGACGAAGGTCAGGGCTCGTCAGCCACTTCGAGAGTAGGCCTACTTATCATTGTAAACGCGCCCCACCAAACTGCATTTTCTGTGGCCGCCAATCTTCTTTGATACAGGAGTGTCAGTTCCGATAAAATAACTGGGTGACGTGAAATTCATTATTCATACACATGAAATCTCCATGAATAAATTATACCCTTAAAGATGAAAGTGTTGTAAACATTAACTTGTCCATACCGGGTATCCTTTCATGCTGCTGTTCAGATGAATTGTTTTCTTGCTTTAATAATACTTGGGGGTTTTGGTTTAATGAAACTCAGAGGTTTTTAGAATAAATGTACAGTTCCGTCAGGTCGCTCAGCTCAAGAACATCACTAATGAGTTCATCGTCGATATCGTTTTTGGTACCGATATTGCAGCAATAGGGTTGAAAGTTGAGATTATAAGGCTATGACATCTAGTATGGTGCGGAAGCACTTTGCATTTTAGCAATACCATGATAATGAAGAAATTAGTTATCCTGTGTTGCAAATGGTAACCCCCCCACCTCTCTCTCTCTCTCTCTCTATATATATATATATATATATATGTATGTGTAGAGGGTGTTTAAGACCAAACCCATTGGCATACCTTTTTTTTCCTGCCGAATGGGACGTTCATTTTATAGATCTTATCGCTATTATTTATTTTATTTTTTTTAAGTTCCAACACTCACCCTGAATCAGCACAGATTATAGAAAGCTTGAGATTTTCCCCTTCCCTCACTATTATCAAAGAACTATTTACTGAAATGACAGTTTGGTTGCATTCTTGTTCACAGTGACAATGCAGATTCTGTAGTACAGTTACCGACAGAGCCTCAGTTAAATACATGTACATGCTGCTATCTTGCAAGGTCCTCAGTTCACTGCAGCATTCATAAGCAAAGGCTAAGAAGTAAGATCTTTGTCTCTCGAGGGTCTCAACGTTGTGAGAACGCCTCGGTCTCAGCCTATGGCTATTGCCATTGACCCACGTGTATTCATAAGCAGTTTACCAACGAAGCCAGTCATTCGGCCGAGACAAAGATTTGGCTATAACCAACCACAACCAATCATCATTACGTTGGCTTGACCTTCCAATTGCAATAAGTATGCCCAGACAAAGGCTTCCTAAAAATGGGAGGAGCTTATATTGCGAGCCAGCTCTCAGATCCGATAGAATGAACACCGTACATGGTGAGTTACAGGTTGTTCATTGTCATGATTCGGATGTTGTTAAAACTCACGCAGAGAGTGAGTTGTTGTTGTTTTACCAGGGCCATGAGAAATTGGCTGGTGGCCTTGAACGGCCCTCGCGAATTATAGTTGGTGAGTAAATAAATGTAACGTTAAACTGTTAGAGTCACGCTTGTCGGTTTTAATGTTCGTGATTAATAAGTAATGGAGTAGGGGTGAAACAAGGTGGGGATAGTTGACATTGTTAAGTATGACTAGACAAGTTTTTGCACGTTAACTGGCTGGTAGAATAGTGCAGACGTATTACTACAATTAAAATGGTTGGAGGTTTCGACCAATGAGATAGCTGAACTAATTGGGCCAGCGGACTAGCACTGCTGGGTAGCCAGATAGTATAAAACATCGTGTAACGTTCAGATTTATTGAATACAGACGAGCAGAAGCATCGTGTCGTGAAGTATCTCCGGTTGGCCAGTACCTGAACTGTGTGGTTTGAAGACTAGAAGTCCTTGCTAACGGACTGACTGAGCTCTAGAAAGAAAGGTCTGAGTGGGCTGACCTTTGAAAGCCCACGCTGCGCTATTTTGATGTTCGCGCCTACCAGTAGGCGGGACCAATGGTAATATATCTTATTAGTTCAAGCATAATAGAAGATCAGAGATAGAGAGAGAACCACAGCCTCATAGGAAGTCTGGGGAAACCCCAGCTGGCGCTCGACGACGAGTGGCCTGTGTTATAGAATTATTTCCATAGTATGATTGAAGTAATATGGCACATTGTTGATGAATTGAATAATGATTGTGCATATATATAAATAGTTTTTTTGCAACTGCATAATTACCTACAAGCCGAAGTGTGCTTCTGTAGGCTTGGAACGTACTGGGCTCTCCTAACATTCAAGCCCATATGATTTAGGGAGAGTTTGCCTGGCGACTGGCCAGTGGCGACTCAACTGTCACTTTAAATTGATATCTAGTTTCGTATAATATACCTATTTGCTATTGATTGCAGTACATCCAATAAGGAACCATAATTACATGAATATCATAGATTAAGTTAGTAATTAGAATTTATTGCTTTGAATATACCTCTATTGTCTTTTGTTTTGTTTATTAATATTTATGTAAAACATGGCCTGACCGGCCTGACATATATAGATACTCTAGTTGTTTAATACTTTTCTTGTGTGGATGTGTCCGAGTGTGAGTTAGCTGCCTCTCGTGCAGTCGAATGCTCCCCAAGACCCTAACTCTGCTCGTGACATCTGGAGGGGACATCCTCACCACTCCTGACATCTAGAGGACCCCACTGACATCTGAAGAGGACCCCGTCAACATCTGCAGGGATACCACTCTAGACTCCACTGTTATTTATGTCATTTTTTGTAGTTTATAGTTTTGTATACTGCTAAATTTTTTTGTTTCTCCCCCACATGTCTGGCATGTCCTCTCATCATTGATCCTGAGACCACTACGAGGGACTGACAGCTAGTAACAGGAAAAGACAAGACCAGCGCTGTGGACCAAAGGAAAGAGCCAGTCCAATTCACCCAGTTAAGTGAACCATCTGTATTAGTCTTCGTTTGAGGGGTTCGTCGTTCCAGCTCCCCTACTTTTGACAGGCATTATTTTTTTTCTTTTGTGTTTAGATTAGATACGCGGGAGGTTGGAAGGGATCGAGACTCAGCTTACCTTTCTTGCCAGACTAGCCGATCTAGATGGTGGTTTAAACCGGGTGTGAGGTATGCTTTGCCTTGAATAGTTCTGTAGGGACCTGTTATTCGTATAGATTGTTAGCGTTCTATCTTCCTCGTACTTTTAGGAAGACTTCTCTCTTGTGCTTTTCTTACCTTTCTGTACATAGTTTCAGGTTAGTCGGGTCTGTTGTCGTTCGTGATTTCTGTTAGTCTAGCGTCTTATTGTAATTTATCGTTCGTTCTGTCCCTCTTGCGTCTTGTTTGTAATGTATTACCTTTTTATATATTCGTTATATAGTATTTATCTTTCTTGGTTACACTTATTTTTTTATTTTTTTTGATTACATACTTCCATTGATTCACGTGTTTGGACACGTTGAGCGGGTTTTTAGAGGTAACTTGGCTTGGTGAGAGGGAAAAGTTTTTAAGAATTAACCCTCCTGTGCTGTAGAGTGACAACACTTTAAGTGACAACTATTATTGAATTGTTGGAATCCGTGCAGTGAGTACACTGCCAGTTCTTGCTAATTATTAATTTATACCGATCTCGTCTTTAAATTGACGGGCTCCCGAGAGGACAGTATTAGACTGTTTAGAGAGGTGACCTTTTTTTTGTGTAGTGATGAATAGTGAGTATTGGTTTTATTGTCGGCTGGTGCCGCCGCCCGAAGGAGCAATAAATTGTCTCAGGGGAAGAGTCTGTATCAGTGTCGAGGTGATATCAATATAAGAGCTATGTGAATTATATATATTGAGGATACTTTTTTTTAGTCGTCTGCGTATGACGTCGACCCGAGGAGAGCAATAATGAGATTGCCTCGTGGGATGGATGATATTGGTATTTTTCGATTATTTGAGAGATGTTTGGCAGTGGTAACGTAGTACACTGCGTATTCGTGTTTTGAGAGATATTTTGCAGTGGTAACAGAGGACACTGCGTGTTCGCGTTTTGAGATATTTTGCAGTGGTAACAGAGGACACTGCGTGTTCGCGTTTTGAGATATTTTGCAGTGGTAACAGAGGACACTGCGTGGTCGCGTTTTCAGAAGTTTTGGAGAAGTGTGGAGTTGTTTTTTATACAACCGATTATGACTATGGTTTTCCGCGTTTCGTGGACCACCTAACGTAATACTATATATGACAAGTAAGAATAACCGATTATGATTGTGACTATCCATGTGGCCAGTGGATGAGTTACCTAAGAACATACCCGATATTTATATTGAATTGAACCGATTATGACTATATTACCGAGATGACTGTGACACTTGACGTGTGCATGGCTTGCGTACGGAAACGGCGCATTAAATTAACTGCTATCGCCTCGTGGCATCTCATCTATACCGGATTGGATGTTGGAAAGATTTAATTGTAATGTTATTTGAGATCTAGATTAGTGTTAAATGCGAGAAGCGCTACATGAAATTTGAACGAGAACATCAGATTAATTTATCTTAAGGACGCTTCTGTTAGTGTTAATTAAGCTTAACTATGCCGAAATTTCTAGTTGTGATGCACCAGAAATTTTGTTCTCCTATTTAGGTCTGTCATATGTATTGGCGTTGGATGGGATTGACACCTCATTCAGAGACCGAGGGATGGTATCACATATTGTTCACCCATTGTGAACACTTTTCACCTACCCCTGTGCTTTCCTTTGTTCCAACAGCTATTTTACTGACGTCGACCCGTATTTTGGCCACACCAGACGTTGTTGCCCAGGGTCGAGGACGAGAGGTCATGGCAGACCAGGAGTCCAGATCCAATAATGCCATCGATGCTACTATAGTTATCTTTTCTTGAGTATTATTCATTGTATGTATGCATTCCTGATGACATTCGCACAGGATCAATGTTGTACTCTAAAATTTTCGAGTTATGATTGTTAATGTCTACGTATTTAGAGGTAAGATTTAATCCTCAGAGAGATATATACTTTTGGACGGAACCTTAAGATTTTCATGAAGTTTTGTCCATCAAGGATACCCGTCCTGTAGGTTTTTTTCAACTTTTGTAGTAGTCTTAGTTATTACCTAGTTAAGTTCACCTTTCGAGCAATTTCTCGACTCATGCCTTCCCCTTACGATAATCAAGTTATATCGTTAAAATTGCAAATTTTAACTGGGGTGGGGGATGTGTCATGATTCGGATGTTGTTAAAACTCACGTAGAGAGTGAGTTGTTGTTGTTTTACCAGGGCCATGAGAAATTGGCTGGTGGCCTTGAACGGCCCTCGCGAATTATAGTTGGTGAGTAAATAAATGTAACGTTAAACTGTTAGAGTCACGCTTGTCGGTTTTAATGTTCGTGATTAATAAGTAATGGAGTAGGGGTGAAACAAGGTGGGGATAGTTGACATTGTTAAGTATGACTAGACAAGTTTTTGCACGTTAACTGGCTGGTAGAATAGTGCAGACGTATTACTACAATTAAAATGGTTGGAGGTTTCGACCAATGAGATAGCTGAACTAATTGGGCCAGCGGACTAGCACTGCTGGGTAGCCAGATAGTATAAAACATCGTGTAACGTTCAGATTTATTGAATACAGACGAGCAGAAGCATCGTGTCGTGAAGTATCTCCGGTTGGCCAGTACCTGAACTGTGTGGTTTGAAGACTAGAAGTCCTTGCTAACGGACTGACTGAGCTCTAGAAAGAAAGGTCTGAGTGGGCTGACCTTTGAAAGCCCACGCTGCGCTATTTTGATGTTCGCGCCTACCAGTAGGCGTGATCAATGGTAATATATCTTATTAGTTCAAGCATAATAGAAGATCAGAGATAGAGAGAGAACCACAGCCTCATAGGAAGTCTAGGGAAACCCCAGCTGGCGCTCGACGACGAGTGGCCTGTGTTATAGAATTATTTCCATAGTATGATTGAAGTAATATGGCACATTGTTGATGAATTGAATAATGATTGTGCATATATATAAATAGTTTTTTTGCAACTGCATAATTACCTACAAGCCGAAGTGTGCTTCTGTAGGCTTGGAACGTACTGGGCTCTCCTAACATTCAAGCCCATATGATTTAGGGAGAGTTTGCCTGGCGACTGGCCAGTGGCGACTCAACTGTCACTTTAAATTGATATCTAGTTTCGTATAATATACCTATTTGCTATTGATTGCAGTACATCCAATAAGGAACCATAATTACATGAATATCATAGATTAAGTTAGTAATTAGAATTTATTGCTTTGAATATACCTCTATTGTCTTTTGCTTTGTTTATTAATATTTGTGTAAAACATGGCCTGACCGGCCTGACATATATAGATACTCTAGTTGTTTAATACTTTTCTTGTGTGGATGTGTCCGAGTGTGAGTTAGCTGCCTCTCGTGCAGTCGAATGCTCCCCAAGACCCTAACTCTGCTCGTGACATTCATCCTTCGTGATCCGGTGGAAAGCGCGGCTGCCCGTAAGATGAACATCATACATCTTGACTTGCACGCTTTTCATTCTCTTTGATCAAGTGGAAAGAGCGAATGCCCGTGCGATGAACACCGTGCATCGTTAAATACACGATGTTCATCCTCAAAATGTGATATAAGTGAAATCGTAAAAGTATCGATATCTCTACCATTTATCAACATACAGTAATGAGACCGGTACCAACATGTAGATCGTTCTTTGCAGATTTATTTTATTTAAAAAAAAACAGAATATCGCAAATTTTGGATTTATACGGTTTTCATTCTATGCATACGATGTGACCTTAGTTCATGTCAGCAGAACAGTCTGTAGCCGATAAGACATGGGTAGTAATTACCCACTTAAGAATTATGCATTAAATATTCTGTTGATTATTCTTGTTTTACACAACTGTGTCTTCAATAACACATAATTTGCTATGTACCATTTACTTGACTGGATTGTAACAAGTTCCCCGACAAGCACACAATGTGCTGCATTTTACCTTGGCTGCACATCATTTACAAGGTGGTTCGCAAATCTTCTTGCAATGGCAAGTAATAAGAGTTTGAGTTTTGGAAATCAATAATTTGGTTAACCATAGAGGCTGCCATCTATTGGTATCACTTTCCTTCATCCAACCCCATTTTAAAGGATCAGGCATAGCAGGACAATATTGATCAAAGTTTGTCCCTCTATATGACCTGCTTGATATGCAGCCGGAGAGTGTGTTGAAAGAGATCATCTTTTGAGGGGGGCATATGTTTAAAGTCTTTGACTTTGTAAATGAAAAGTTCAAGGCGAGTAGCGTTGACAGATGTGATCTCTGAGGAATTGTTGTAGAGTCGTACAACAAATGCCTCTATGTAGGACATGATATCATCATCAATCCATTGTGGAAATGTTGATAAATGGAGCAGGGCTGGAGTTAGGTCTGGAAATTCTTGCCACACATTCCAATCTGTTTTCTTCCCCTTCTCGCAAAATGCTAAAGTGGTGTTGCACCTTGTCAGGGAGTGAAATGCTGACAAAGCTCGAGACTTGCTGGGCCCAGGTGTTGTGCAATACGTTGAGTAGGAATGTACTTGTGCGCCTTACCAGATCCAAAGGAAATCCACAACTCATCAAGACAGAGATCTTGAACACATGAGACAGCAATAACCACAGCATCACTGTCACTGGAACGAATTATGATCCGTTTGAAATCGTGAAGCGTGGCAACATGGATGAAAATGCGGGCATCTGCTTCTTCGTGTGTACAGGGAGCAAGCCCTTGTGATGTTGATCTGATAGAACTGAGCACATTTTCTCCAAATGTAGAAACAATTTCTTTGCCTTCTACACATAATCTGAATTTGTTCTGCTCATATAGAAAACAACTCTGTTTTGTTTGCATCAACACGCAAAAAAAGTCTGCCAGTTTCCCGGCATTCTGGAAGATAATGTCACATGTCACCGAACACCTTCACCTCGTCTTTTCCGAGTACCAAACTTCAGGCTGTCAGGTTTGTATTATTATGTCCCATACAACATCCAGTCGAGAAACATTTTGAAGGCAAGAAAGAATGTAAGGTACAAAAACATGGTCAGCGAATTCTTTTAATTCCTTGAAACACAAGACCCGGCCTTAATGACTGTACAACAAAAGCTCCATCGAGAATCATAACATCAGCAGTGGGAGTCGAAGCTGAAAATTCTATCTCTGATTCCAAGCATTTTATGATTTCTGATTTGGTTCCTTTGTGCATCTGGCCTGCTGAAGAAAGGCTTGGTGGAATTTCACTATTCTCGTGAGAAAAGATTTCCCTTCCTGCATGTCCTGAAAGTATCATGTGCACTGTCATGAGTCAAGTGTTATTAAGTCTCACGCAGAGCCGTGAGTTGTTTTTTTTACCAGGGCCATGAGAAATTGGCTGGTGGCCTTGAGCGGTCCTCGCGAATTATTGTTGGTGAGTAAGAAATTGCAAAGTTAAACTGTTAGATTCACGCTTTTGGGTTTTGGGTGTTCGTGATTAAAAGTAAGGCAGTGAGGGTGAGGAAAGGTGGGGATGTTTGACATTATTAAGTATGACTAGACAAGTTTTGCACGTGAAATGGCTGGTAGAACAGTGCAGACGTATTCCTACATTCAAAATGGTGGGAGTTTTCGGCCAATGCGATTGCTGAACTAATTTTGCCAGCGGATTAACCCTGCTGGGTATTGGCCATATAAAAGATCGTGTAACGCTGAAATTCATTGAATACAGACGAGCAGAAGCATCGCGTCGTGACGTATCTCCGGTTGGCCAGTACCTGAACTGAGTGGCACGAAGACTAGTCCATTGTCATCGGACTGAAGGAGCCTAGAGAGAGAGAAAGCTCATAAAAAGAAAGGTTTTGGTTGGACTGACCTTAAGAGTCCACGCTGCGCTCTTCTGATGTTCGCGCCTACTAGCTAGGCGTGACCAACGGTAACTCATCTTTTTCACTAGTAATTGATAGAAGTCCAGAGATAGGGAGGAAACCCACAGCCTCGTAGGAAGTCTGAGAAACCCACAGCTTGGACTCGACGAACGAGTGTATTGTTAGCTTGTGTCTCATTACGGCACGAGCTCACTGATAATTGATATGAATGTTAGAGTCATTAGCTGGATAGAATTATATGCACAAGCTTCTTAATACCTGCAAGCCGAAATCGTGCTTCTGTAGGCTTTGAATGGACTGGGCTTTCCTAGCCTTCAGTGTACCTTGAGAACCCATATTATTTCTGGAGAGTTGTCTGGCGACTGGCCAGTGGCGACTCAACTACTATATAGATTGATATCTTATTTTTCTTATAATATACCATGTGGATATTGAGTGCAGTACAATTGATAGAAATATAGTCACATAACTATGCTACATTAAGTTAATAAGTGGAAGCTTTTGCTTTTTGAATATACCTCTATCGTCTTTTGTTATATTAATATTTATTACATATGGCCCGGCCGGCCTGAGAAATCTATACTTTTGTTATTTAATAAATTCTTGTGTGTCTGTGTCCGAGTGTGAGTTAGCTGCCTCCTCGTGCAGTCACTACATCCCCAAAAACATTAACTCTGCTCGTGACATGCACTACTTGAGATCTTTCCTCTTTGAAAGATGCAATGTCAGAATGTTCGTTGCTTTGTGGAAATTTTATTGAAAACAGTGGCAAATTTGTTGAGGTGAATCTTTGCTGACCATGGAATTGGAGCTTTTTGTATTCGCTGTGAAAAAAAATTCATCAAACTTCTTGCTTCCAGTTTCAGTGATAGACATCACTGTGCTAACAATATTGTGGCCCATGACTTGAGATGTTTCTAGTGAGACCAGATCACCGGTATCTTCTAAAAAAGGATCGTCTAATTCAGAAAATGCATTAATCAACGAGTTTGTGTCTTCTTTGAAAGTTTCTTGGACTTTTTTTGTACTCATCATGATGTTTGTTTTTTAAGGACGGTGGAGCCTGCTCAAATTCTTCTGTTATTCGTGCAAGCTCGAGTCCTGCAATCATAAACCGTCTAAGAGTTCGGGGTCTTCATTGACTCCAATAACACCACCATCACCTTTTTACTGTGCAAATGAGCTGCTCATGCATTTGGTCAAGAGCGAGACAGGAGAAAGATCGCTCTGTCTTCTGCCCAACAAATGTCCCCTCCACAAACTCTTTGTAGATCTGTGGATGCATTTCCTTCAATGCACATATGTCTCGCAAGTGAATGGGCAGATTGCGTGCATAATGTATATGGTCTAGAGCGAAAATCCATGGCGTAAGGTGTTGAAGACTTTCAAGGTACAAATGAAAATTTGCTGTACGGTTTTGCTTTCACAAACTGAAGCACTGTGTCACAAGTGGAGTGAGCGCGATTAAAAGGATTGCTGTAAATTGGGTTTAGAGTTGTCAGATTAACTCACGGGATAGTTGAGGCAGACAGTTAACTTGAAAGCGTGCAATGACACGAGAAAAGTGTTGGAGTTATTGAGGTAGCGTCTGGGTAATGAAAAGTCACTGCAAGCTCAGAAGTTCAAGAGAACAGACGTGTGAGAGGCAGTCTTGAGTTTGATGTATTCCAGTGAAGACTGGTAGGTTGAATTATAAGGATTTGTAATTGTGATGATAAATCTACTATATTCTGATGATGATAATGATGCAAATAAGTTATATGCGAGGACTTAAGGAGTGTGCAAGTAATTCATTACTGTATAAATAGATGTGAACAATGAGCGAGATACGTATGTTAGGAGCATAGATTCTTAGCATAGTCGGAGTGCTGTGTAATACTGTGAGTGTGTGTTACAGTAGAGATGTGCGGCTGTGTAGTGTTTGCGTGAGTGTTGGCTGTGTGGTGGGTGAAATGTGGAATGTTGTGTGTACGCTTGATGGGTCGTAATGAGTGGTGAGTGTATAGTAAGTACATAGTATTATAGAGACGTGATGTTATTCTTTATAGGTGCCGGGTACAGGCTGTAAGCTGTAGCGGCCGTAACTGAAGTGACGGGGTCGGGCTGTGATGCCACCGTCAGGACCTAGAGGACATAGACAGGGCTGGGGATGTACGCCAGTATCTGGGTGCTTCCGCCAAGGGTAGCTGTGGCGTAAGGCCGACAGGCAGCCCAGTATCCGTGGCAGTCTGATTCGGAGAATCGAGGCTGGCCATATTTATGAGATATATGTATTAAGATATTGTACTGCAAGGTAGTGCAGGCATTGATGTTAGGCTGAGGCCAAAATTTCATATTTTAAAGAAGTGAATATACTGTCGTGGAATTGGAAGTGGAATGAATGATTGAGGGGAACGAGTACTGTATGGTATTTATTGGATTGTACTTATTAATGTTATAATAAATATGTGAGCCTGCTTGACTGTTTTGTTAATTGCTATACTTGTTTGTTTGTGATTGTTCGTCTGTCGTATTGAGGGCATCTCCCAATCTGGGATGTGTTACACACTGTTAGCTCCAGTTCCATCGTTTAGTGCCAATACATGAACTGGGGCTCTTTGTCCCGTTGTTGCTGTGTCCAGAGTTCAAGTGACATAATTACCGCATAGCTTAAAGTGCAAAAAAAATGAAATTTTGGGTAAAGCAGACCTTATATGCAAATGTTATCCCTTCTAATGAATTCAGCACCCTTTTAAACCAATATATAGACACCTTTTTTGCATTTATGCCATATTTTAACTAAAAGTTATGCTTCTTTCTAATTGGTGGTACTGCTCCGTGGCGGCCATTTTTAATTTATGCAAATAAGAGTCAAATTATGCAGCCACCACTTGTGTCCTACCCTAAAATTTCTTAGATTGGTAAAGGCTACTTGTGTACCAAAAGGCACCTTTCTAATTAGAAGTGTAGGCAATGTTGCCTAAGTCAGCCCACTATATATGTAGTAGGTTTTGCGACGGAAAGATTGTTATCCTCAACAGCTGATTAGTTCCAAAGCGCGCAAATTTTCGGTCTCTGAGACCTTTGATGATGTTGTAATGGGGGAAGAAGATGGAACTAAGGGTGGGGGGGGGGCGGAAGTGGGATGGCTAGGACTGGTGATGAGAGTAACAGATGAATGAAAGAAAGTATGGCCAAATTTGGAGTGAAAGAAATTAATTTTCTGTTCAGCTGTGCAGGTTGTCTGTGGAATGCGACCCGAGTGGTCGCCAAGACAATGAATTAATTAATCTTGTGGGACACTGTGAGCTGGCTAATTGTCGGCCATGGATTGAAGCGAATATCAATTATAGGTCGGTTTTGTTTAATTCCTAAGGCCCGGCGCGCACTATCCTGTTTTGCTTGGCAAAGAGTTTAGAGTGCTGCACACCACGCGGAAGATTGCTTGCATTGAACGGATAGTTCATTTTAACATAGTGCGCGCCGGGCCTAATGTACGAACAGTGGGCAGCAGTGAACTGTTTCTGTAGTGTTGGTTTTCCAGTCATCGACGTTTTCTCTGGAAACAATCCCAATCTATTTTCAAAATGTGCTAGAAATCCTGTTCAATAATGATGTGTCTATGACCAGTGAAATCAGTCACTCGATTCGAAGAATGTACAGAGTAATAAAGATCAAACAAAAAATAGGTGAATTATGGCACACTAATTCGACTGGCTTGATCGTGCAAATTGGAGGGCGGCCCTTACCAGAGGCAGCAAAGCATGGGAAGCTGACAGAGTCCAGCAGGCTATCAAAAAAAGAGAACGGCGCAAGAAAAGGCCCAGTGGTACTGAACCAGCGGAGCACTCTTGTCATTTATGCGGAAGGGTCTGCAGGGCAAAAATAGGACTTATCAGTCACATGAGAAGCCATAAGTCATGAAAGAACAGTCTTTCCATTCTGTCCTCTGTGTCCTTTAGTTCTCTTTATTGTCCATGTGTTGAAATTCTCAACAATTTCTGTTCTTTATTCCTCTGGTGTTGTTAAGGTCATCATCATACCTGATGGACGAACTATTATTATTATTATTAATTCGACTGGCAAAGGCACCCTATTGGTAACGCCGCTGGACTAAAGCAGGAAAGAAATTAGAAAACTGCAAATAGTACAAACTAATGTGTCATGATTACAGTTTTATAAATGCCGTGCTAGGTCACGACTTCAGTGAGTTAATTTTTACGATGTTATTAATTATAACCAGCGTAAGTGTCCTTGAGCTGTTCTCGTGAGCAACATGTTTTGAGTAATGTCTTTTCGACAAAAAACTGTAGATGGTTAAAAAGGAATATGTGTAGGTAAACCAGGGATGGCAGAGCAGCTCCAGTTCGTGAGTTAATAGCATTGTTAGAGGGTGTGAGGTGGTTGTAATTGACTGTTGACATTCAGTGGTTCGTGAAAGCACGAGTTGTTAATTATTCGTGCTGAGTCAATTTAATAAGATTTTTGGATTTAATTGTTATTAACCTATTTAGAAGACGACCTTGTCTGTCTTAGTGCAAGGCCGTAACCGACTCACACATAGAATGTATTAATACTGCGAGATGAGCTCGCATGGCTGCACCAATCAAATCTAGGGATTTGGACGGTAGTTTGCAGGTGGCTAGACATTATAAAAGTCAGCCCATACCTATGTCCATTATCACATGCAGAAAAGTATCCACTGCGAAGTGGTCGGCTAATTTCGAGCCAGAGCGAAACAGAGACGCAGCAGAGCAGTCCATCTATATGAGGAGCCTAGAAATGACGAGCTCCAGCTGATAGCTATCCGGACTTTGTCCACCATCCAACGCTCTTGTTGATATTCCCTGGTTCTTGGTAGCCAGGGAAAAATGGTATGCATTGTAATTGTATGTCAGAATTCAGATGTTACCAGCAGTGTGGGAGTCTACTCCTAGAGTCAGAACCAGGCTGTGCCAGTATTATAATATATGACTTGAGCCATTGCAATTGAGTTGGCGTGTGCTGAGACAGCGAAGACAATAATTTGTATTAAATATCCTATGAGTCATTAGTTATATTTGATCCAGTACTGGGATCTTTTGGTCCATTCTAAAATTGTATTTTTTTGTGCAGTTACCTTGATAGTCATTACATATATATGTTATCTTTATTTAGCTAACTCAATACATTATTGTGGCCCTACAGGTCTGACAAAACTATTTCATTTGAGTTGTTTAATTAATTCCAGTACGAAAGTTTAGTGACTGTGTTCGCCGGGTGTGTGTTTTCCTCTTGAATTGCAGTCGTTTGCTATAAACCACATTCGCGACATAATGCTTGCACTGGCTACCTGTAGAAAAACGAACAATGTGTAAGCTGCCTATCTTGTGGCACAAACGTATACATGTACAAAAACGCACCAACTTATTTAACGGATGTTTGACTCTTTATGTGCCATCATGACATCTTAGACCATCTGCAGGCACTAAAAGGTTTAAAATTCCTAAGATGGATGAAAAATCTTTTCTTTTCAACGGCGTCAGATTTGGAATTCCCCTCTTTGAGAAAGGCTGAAAATTTATGACTTTTAAATTTTAAACATCAGCTGACGAGTCATCTTTTTTACACTCTGAATGTCCATCTACACCTAGTTATGTTTTGTTTTTTTCTGTAAATATGCCTGTGTATTGTGTGTGTGATTTATATGATATAAATGTTGTAAAGCCCTTAGAAGTCAGAGCCTAGTTCTTAACGGGAGAAAGCACTGTATAAATGCTGTGTATTATTATAATTATTAGTATTGCTTTTATTATCTGTCGTGTATGATAGGCTATAAGTATTATATATGTGGCAGAATGGAATATGTCTTCTAGAATGGCAATGAAATTATACTATATCTATATTAATAAAAGTGAAACCTTACGACAATCGCAGCACGCCTTTCGCTACTCCCCTGTTAATGCTGATTCAGTGGCCCCAGTGCCCAGACACTCCACGGGTTGAATGGGATTGTTAGAAGGCGCTGGCGGCCATCAAAGGACGGGCCGCGACTCATTATTTGAGTCATCGTGTTTGTAAATGGAGCAGCGTTTGGGCATTTGACTATGAGAAGGTTTATCTGTCTGTCTGTTCTATCTATCTATCTGTCTGTCTATTTATCGATCTATCTATTCGATCTATCTATCTATTCTATCTGTCTATCTATTTATCTATCTATCTATTCTATCTATCTATCTATCTATTCTATTTAGCTATCTATCTATCTATTCTATCTATCTTATCTATCTATCTATCTGTCTGTCTGGCTGTCTGTCTATTTATCTATCTATCTATTCATCTATTTATTTGATCTATCTCCCGATCTACCTATTCTATTAATTTATCTATGTATCTATTCTATCTATCTTATCTATCTATGTATTCATCTATCTATTCTATTTGTCTATCTATCTATTCTACTTCGTTCCTGTTGAAGTCTTTTATTGTTTTTTTCACTTGACAAAGGCGAAAGCCGAAAATTTGTGTATTTTTTGTCTTCTCTTTAGTTTGCTTTGTATTGTTTGGGTTTTATTTCTCACGCGGGGTTTCGCAACATACAACCGTTTCTTTTTGCCCAATTTTGACTTTGCTTATAGCCCTGCTGCGACCCCACAGTTTTTCTGTGGTTTTTATGATATTTCTATTCTACATGTATCTATCTTATCTATCTATCTATCTAGCTATCTTTATCTGTCTCTCTCTCTCTGTCTTTCACTATCTGTCTCTCTCTCTCTGTGTCTCTCTATTTGTCTCTCTATCTGTCTATCTCTCTCTCTTTCTCTCTCTCTATCTATCGATCTATCTATCTATTTTCATCGCCCGTGGTCTTCTCTCTGGGCTTACCCCACCCTCTACCGCCGTGTCATATTATACATTAACACCATTGGCTTTACATTGTAGTTGTGGTGAGTTATGTCGGTTGAATCAGTCGGTATGGTTTGTTTTTTTTTCGAGGAATTTTATTCAATTTTATGTCATAGTGTACGGAAAAGGTATGTGAGTGACTACAAACAAATGAAAGTTACAAAAATCAATCACAATCAAATCAAATTTATAAAATCAATCACAATCACCGCTATTTTTCAACCCATTACCTAGGCTGGGTTAGGTCAGCATCGAGCACTCAGCCCACACTGCGATGTTCAGAGGGGGTTTCAATGCGGACCATTCCGGCTGGCGCCGGGAAGCAGGGAAAGAGACGGCTGGCGAAGCCACGCGTGGAATCTAGTTCAGTAGTGTAATGTATATATTATATCTATGAGTGGCCCTCAGATTTTATACAGCGCTTAGTATAGACTGTCGTTGTGTCGCCGGCACAAAAAAATAAAACAATAATTAATAACTCGCAGAACGTTTGCATTAGTTTCTAGGTTGCGACATTGGCGTTCGATCTATTTTTTTCGGCAAATATAATTGAGATTGGTTCCGGTATCTGCATCTCACTCACAAAACAACTTCCGGTTAGGACTGGTTTGAATTGTGAGATTGAATTAGACTATTAAGTATGAAACTTTGGGTTAGCAGACGACGATGATGGGTTGGGGGGGGGGGGTGGTCGTCGGGACAAAATCAAAATAACTCACTCTGCTATATATATAATGGGTCGTAAACGTATTATCGTTTATTTCAGAGCACAGAAAACAAAAAGGGGAACAGAAACCAAACAAAACCAAGAACCCAAGCAAACCAACACAGCGGCTCAGGCTGTAGGGACAAAAAGAATAAAGCACCATAAGCACACGTCATAATACTATATATATACAGCATGAACACATTGCATACAGAAAATAATGAACACCCAAGGCTTAATAAGAATAAAAATGACAAATAGCAAGGGAACGTAACCCAGCAGTAGATTCCCCGGCGACCTAAACAAGTATCGGGGCGCCCATTACGGCCCGATGACAAATTCCAACCAAGTGCTATCCCGACACAATATGCACAGGGAACTGCCCCTAGAAGCATATATATTACTGCTTAATTATCAACCAAAACACAGCGACTGTTCTAAAGTAATACTTAACAGGCCTCATGGTAATTAAGCACGACCCAGGCTATGGATTAGGCCGTAGCCAATATTATTTACAAGCATTACTATTTTACGTGGACCACACAAGGATGACCACCATATGATAATTCATAAGTCCCCCTGGAAGTGTCGTCTGAATCCTCCTTAATCATATAAACAGCTAGGCTGGTGACCATATAAGAATCTATAAGCCCATCGTTAATCATCAAAATCAATACAAGGTTCCAGAACTAGAATATAATCAATAAATGCAAGAATTTACTCACATTGTAAGAAAATACACCGAAGTATCTATGATCATAGTGGAGGCCCATAAATCTCAAGCCAGGGGCATTGGATCCGAACTCCAACACGACTAATGTATGTATTATAAGCTGGATACCCCAACACCATGGCAACAATGCCATTGCCACGTGGTCGATATAGCTAAATCCAACAGCTTGACCATAATTACTGTAAAAGCATACATAAAAACCACCAAACACATGTGCATAAATAATTGTAAATTAATATATACATGTACATACAGCCCTAGAGCGCAGAACCAAACCATACGAAGCAATTAAGGCGGCTAAGCCCGCTTGATAGCCTACAGCAATCGATAAATAATAATCGAAGCACGGGCCTTACAGGTACTAAACAGGGTGGACAACCATCCCACCCTAGGGGTTACGTAGAATCTAGGAAGCTAGTACATGGCCAAACCCAATGATGATGCCAAGCAGACCATAGCTGCAGCTTAACCTAAACAAAGGGGTAATCACGTGGATCTAGTGACTAGATCAAAGCGGGTCCAAGGGTATGAACAGTGTCCAGAATATATTAAATGGGAACACATCATACAGTAATGAAAGTTTATTTATGGGGACTCCAATCCAATAGTATTACACAGTATGGACCTAGGCTTAAAGCTGGCTAAATTAGGCAATTACTATGGACCAGTCAACTGGACAATCACTTTGGTATGACGCTAGTTTGAAATGCATTTCATAAAAGAGCGCATGGCACGCCACGTGCACGCAAACAGATACAGATGATAAAACCTGCACACTATCACAGAACAGCATTGTAGCTTAACTGGACTGGAAGGAATGCATGGCACTAAAATAAAGCTAGGCCTGGCTAAGAATACTAAAATTGAAACGCATTATAAAATTATTAATGGTAAATATACGCGGACACACAATAGGCCTTTACCGGAATTACACGATACTTCCACTCTGTGATCAGTGCACAAGGTCACAAAATTAATTTAGTACAGCATCTACACATATGACATTAAAACAATATCTCAACTTAAACTACAACAATGAAAAGCACATAAAATTACTAAGTACTACCTATAGAATCCTTATGCCAACTTACCGTGTTGTTAATACTCACTCCGCAGAAGAAAAACAGACCCCGTTTGAGTGTGGGTTTGAGCCAATAAGAAAAACTCGTTCTCCCTTTTCTTATGTGAAATGGAACTTTAACTACTACTAGCTTTCAATATGTCTGTGCCCCTCGCCGTCAGATAGGAATATGACTAAGTTCTTTTGTTTCTCGGGGGCCTCAGCATAGTGCTGTTGGCCCCAATATATGACTAAGTGGTCAGACTGGACAAACTTATATTCGCGCCAGCTGACCCGCGGAGGGAATGCATCGCCCAAACAAAGAAGGTACCGATGCCAGCGTGGGCATAGTCCACGTGCAGCGTCTCTGTTTGGGACTAACAAAGGGATAGTACACAGCCCAGGTGGAGACAAAGAAATTTAGATGTAATTTACATAATATAACCACGTTGCCAATATAACTGGGTCAGCGCATGAGAGAAACAAGATGGGGTGGACAATAAGACAAACATAGCACTATGTGCCTAGACTAGGAAAAAGAAAGGGTCTGGAATTGGGAGATTGACGCTGCAGGGCCAAAAGTACAGGTTTGTGTTTTCAATATGCCTAGAAAAATATAATATTTCTTTTCCATTAACACAGGACGTTATCACTTCCTGCGATGTGTTCATTAACAAACAAAAATCCCTTGTCTGTGGTGACGGGTGCAGGCGGGACGCGCAGGACGTCAACGCGCAAAGGGAGAGCAGTAAAACGTATCTAAAAACAAACAAACAAAAATAAAATAAAGCTAAAGGAACAGGCAAAATGAAGCAGGTCCATAATAATCACCCAGAACTGAAACTAATAAATTTATCGATTTATCCCGGGCAGGGCCGGGAACTCAGCTATATTAAGGTGAGCAATAAACTGCTGCAGCCTTCATAATTTTAATCAAGTGTACTGATTATTTTGGAATGACTGCCATAACTATCCGATAGAACTGTAGTGATCATGAACTCGAAGGGTGAAGCTGTTCCATTGCCTATCCCCTTTTTTTTTCGTCTTTTTCTTTGAACAAGGTGTTTCACTTATGCCTGCTAAGTGCTATGGTCTACAGGCTGGCGAAACTTTCAAGTTTTTTTTGTTATTTGTTTAGATTATACTGTTTGCAGTTTATTTCGCCGAGGCTGTAGCTGTATCGTAACTTGTAACGCCAGCCAACATAGCATGATGTAACAAAATAAGAACAGATGTGGCACTGCCTGCCGCTCGCTTAGCCAGCGACATGGCTTGAAAACAAAGCAGCCGGTTTTACACACTGACACGCGATCGTCACATTTGATGCGCGGTCTAGTTACTCTGGTTTTTACTATAGCGTGGCTCACGCCAGGCCAAAAAAAGGAAATTAATCACTTTATAATGTCACGAGTAAAGTGAGCGAATGATGATGTAGCGAAGTGTCAATCTGTTTTTGGCAGTCATCTTTGCCAATTCATTAGTGCAAAAATTTATGAACGATTAATATTTGAATCTCTATTTTAAATATTTTAAAGCATACAATTTCGTGGTGTATTGTAGATTGTGACTTTCTCTATAATTTGTATTTTTTCCGGAATATTTTAAAGTTGCATACTAGCACAGTGCGTTTAAATTTAATATCTCTCTTTGTTTATGACAAAAAACGCTTACTTACTTCCCTTGATGACAAAAAAAAAAAGATTAAATATAGAGTTATCGGTCTTGCACTTAGTTTCACTTGGTTGTCCTCCTTATTTGATAGCATGGATTGCGGGGCAAATTTGAGGGTTAGGGCTTTTTTTCTTAATTATCATCATGCTAAGGACTGCCATGGGAGAAAATGACATTTTTTTTTTATAGTTTTAATGCCATTGTTGTTCGAGATTGTCTCTTATTTGCCAACAGGAAGGTTTGAGATTAGTTAACAGTTCTAGATCTAGTGGTACAAATAGATCTACGTGTGAATATAATTTTATGTGTATTTTCATTATTTGAGTAATATTATAAAATAATAAATCTATATTAAGTAGACAGCGAAGCATTCTGAGAAGAGTGCTTCTTCTTGGCAGCTTTTATTGTATAATCTAGATCTAGATCTTATTTGAAGTTTGATCAACTCGATGAAAAAATGATACAATTAAAGTGTCTCAGGAATCTGTGCAGTGACCAAAATTTAGAGTAAAATTAGTTCAGTTTGTTCAGACTGCAGTCTCTAAGAAGAAAAATCTAAAAAGTACCGCATGATGTTTTTTTTCCTTTAATGCATTAGGTAACACAGTAACTTAAAAAAAATGTTACTCCTCAGGGGACGTTCAAATATAATCTTACACCTTCTTTTTGGACTTTTTGACCGGGCCGCCCTTTCTTATAGTTTTCTTACATTTGCTTCTCTCCCACCCCCCCCCCCCCCACCCCGTAATATTACAATAATACATGTAATAGTTATACATTGCACACGTACTCTTTCTTACAACTGAGGGAAAAATGAGACTCATGTCAAAGTCAAGGTCAAAATTGCCTTATCATCAACAAAGGGGTTTTTCATCATATAAATGTCAAAGATATTTACAAAACGCCGTGTCCTTTTGCACCGCTTCTTAGCGGTGTATAAAAACCAGCGTTTTTTCACACCGGTATTTCCGCATGCGCAAACGCATTGTTGTGACCATTCTTCACTTCCGCCCGCTGGTATACAAAGGAGCCTTGGCTTTCACAGAGTCGTCAATCTTCACTGATCCATTTGCGAACGGCAGCATACTTAATTTTAAAACTTGAAATTTCACCAGTTTTGTTATAATGGAGGTTGGAACTTCGTTTGCAAGTTTTGACGACTTCTCACGAGCGTTGAAAGACTTTGAAGAGTCAACATACACTTGTTTTTCAATCTCAAATTCCGAAACGCTTGAAGTTGAAGGAAAAAACAAATCCAGAAAGAGAAAACTCGAGGATCGAATTTGTAGCAAAATGAAAATCGCTCGAGCTAAGTATACATGCTATCACTCTGGCCAAACACGAACTAGCACGACAGCAGGAAAAACAAAGAAAACACGGTGAGTACACGTTAGCCTAGGCCTAGAATGAGAATCTATAGATAGCCTATCATACTGATACCCTATTGGGGTCCCTATGTCTATGAGTATGGCTGCTAGATTTAGATGCCCCTTATGAGTATGACTGTTTCATTGTTTGTGTTTGTAACAGTCTAGGCTTTTTAGTTTAGTTTATATGAATATAATAAAGCCTTCTGAAAATTAATAAAGAGATCAAAATCTATAGTAATTTAGAACCTAAATCCGCCCTGTCAGTATCATAGACTAGACTTGGCTCTAAATCCAATCTAGAAGTCAAACCGTACTGAATTCATTATCAATTTAGACTCTGATCTTTCACCCTAACTTAAATCTAAAATGTAGATCTAGGTCTAGACTCTAGGCTACTTTGGCGCCAGTTACTGAGTTAGATCTAGTCAAGTTAACTTTAAAAATGGAGCTTCGGGTCAGAAGGGTGCAAGTTCAAATCAGTAGCTGAAGGTGACATTTCCGGGGTTTATAGCGAGACGGAAGATTCCCATATCTAGATATAGTCATAGACCCCTCCAAGCTTTCAATATCATCACTCATCTTGTTTTTATTTTTCAGTTCCACCAAATTTGGCTCTGGTGCCCACTTTGTCATATCATATGATGAATGGAAGAACTGTTTGAAGGTTATTAAAGGTGCCTTTGACCATAACCATGAGTGTAGTGCTGCAGTAGGCCTATACTCAAGAGAGTTGAAAGTTAAGAGACTCACATCTGATCAATGTGAATCTTTAAAGGTAAAGCTCGTGTATTGGTTCAAATGTGGGAAATAATTTTACTGATATGATAAAGCCAACATTGAGTATAGGCCCTACATAATCGGCCATTAAAAATAAAAAAAGTTTTTATAGGCAAAAAGGGTTTGTTGACTACATTTTCCTCTTTACTTTTATGCATAAACATGCCTGTCTCATTCATTATATTCTAAGGCCTTTTAGACTTTAGTGTGACTGTAAGGTACATGTATAATCATTTGTTTTATAAAATCATTGCTTTTCAGAATCTCCGGATTATGAATTTTTTCACTCCATAACTCCCATTATAAAATTTATTTTTTTATTTTTTTTTATAATGGCAACAAGACTAGACAGTGTTTGTAGACTAATTTGTCTTATCTTTTATGCGTTATAAGGGTGTATGTATGTCTTGTTCATTATTTTCTAATGCCCTGAAGTGTGAATGATAATTCTTTGTAGAAAATAAAACTATATATTTGGCATGGCCCGGCCGCTGCTTGGCTCCTGATAAGGAAAAAGGTCAGGATTTTTGGGGCTGGTCAGTTGGCATCTCTGCATGTTAAAAAAGTTTCTTTTGCAATAGTAAGGGACAATAATAAACCCCATTTCAATGCCTTACAGTGGTGAAAATTTTAGCCTTCATAATCCTACCACAAACAATAAGAATTATATTGGGTGTGCAAGTATACGTTGTTTTTTTTACTTGGCGATACAGATATATTTAGTTTAAGAATATGGGGTGCTTATTGTGGCAATACTTTAGAAGGTACTGTCGAGTTAGCATTAACCCAAACCCATTTGGCTTTCTCTGTTTCTATAATGCAGGAAATTGTCAAGCTAAACCCAAGCAACCCTACCCTCCTTCAAGTTGTGAACTCGAAGTATGGGAAAGCTTTATGCCTCAAGGATGACTTTCACTCCAATAATATGAATTTGTTTTCAAGTAACTACTTTAATTTAGGGAAAGCTTTATAACAGCTATTAGTATTACATTTCATTTGTTGTTGATAGAGAGCTTGGATTATTTAACCCATTTTTTGCATTATTACAGTTATTCGGTTTTCAAAAGTTTTGGTAGTTGAATGGTTGTATTCTATATGTCTCTGATCTAATTGTTGAAATGAGCTACAAATTTTATTCCCCCCCAAAAAGTGAGGCTGGGTATCTGGTTTATTATTTATTGATTTTTTTCGTTTACTTATTTATGGTTATAATATGTAATATTTTGTTAAAAGTTTAAATAAGTTTACTTTATAGGCAAGTATTTTCACATTCCAACTTCAGCATTTTGGATAGAAAGAAAAAAGTTTATCTGTGTGACATCTTAGGAACAAAAGAGATAAATATTATGAAACCTTTAAACTTTCACGTTTGTGTTTTATTTTTATTTTCAGTAAAAGTTGACTCCAAGCCATCTTCACCCCTGGTAGATCAATTGATAGACACGCTGGAGAAGCTGCAACCTAAAGCACAATCTAGAATTGTATTGGCGGAAGATGGCACTCATGCTGCGGTAGACATTATTGCATTTTCCACACACTTCATGGTTAATACATGATACAAAAAATATCCAGAAGTTGTGTATGTAGATGGTAAATGTGTTGTGTGATGCTAGGCATGAACGACATTAATATTTCTTTAAATTTTACAATAGCCTGATAACAATGCATACTCAAATCATTTAGCATTTATTAAACGTCAAATCCATTTGTTAAATGCAGTAAAGAATGTAACAGTTGTCTTATATATGATAACATTATTAAGGTAGATGAGCCATTGACAAAAGGTGGATTTTACCTGCAATGCCTTTAAAACTTTCTTCTGTTCTACTTAAAATAATAATGCACAATAAATTTTGTATTTATTTTGGTGTTGCTAATTTGTTTGCCTGACCCTAGAAATATACATAAGATAACATTGTGTGGTTTGATCATTGGCTTATTAAAAAAATTAAAGTAAGGCTCAAAATATTGTGCATATCTTTTTTGATGATAAAAGTGGGACACTTTTAGTGCAGTTCAGTTAAGCTTGATTTAAATAACAAACCAGTAGGAAATACCCAGCATTGACTGCAACCCTTTGAAAAGACTGCTTATTGGAACGTTGTTGAGTGCAATGAGGTTCTTAAAGTCAAACATTGTTACAGTCAAAACCATTTATAACAGGGCCTGTTATAACAGGGATCCGGGTATAACAGGGATTTTTTGAATCCCCGTTTTTTCTCCCTCTTTATCTTTAGTAAAATACATCTGCAATAACAGGTACTTACAAGTGCCAGATCTGTTATAACAGGGATACCGAGAGCAAGAATCTGACTCTGAGCCGTCACGTAGGCAAACAGCGAGCGCAGTTCGGTAAATCTAACTGTAATAAAATCTTACACGATCACGCGAGTGATGCCGGTGGTTATTTCTACAATCTTTGGTGGCAGTCAAAAGGAGAGAGGGAGAGACAAAGAGGAGGCGATGCGAGGCTAGGCCATTGTCAAGACAACTAATTCAAACAAAGAGGCCAGTCAGGTGTGTGTGAAAAGCTCTAAAACAAAAAGCCCTTCTCAGCCACACACTACACACCTAGTGTTGACATCACACGTGGACCATTGACAAAAAGACTGCATTGCTGGCCGAGATTTGTAGGAAATTTGAGAAATCCATAGGTATGGATCCATTCATACGACCATCATAAGACAACGAGAAGATATTTTAGAATATTAAGATTGTGGCTGCCTATTCACAGGGAAGTTTTGCGCAAGAACGGAAGTGCCTTTGACGAGGTACACTACCCATGATTTAAAAATCGCAGGATTAGGCCATTTTTTGCTTATTTCCCTTGGAAGTCTGATATAACAGGGATTTTGCTCTGGTCCCACATTCCCTGTTATACCAGGTTTCGACTGTACTTTTTTTTAAGCTTCTTTAGTTAATGTCAAATCATCACAAGTTACAAGATTACCTTGTATCATTGGGTCCATAGTTGGTCAGTGACTTACTAACAACTTCATTGCTCTCAGTCTATTATTTACTTGAATGATGCATCTATGTTATTATTACTATTATGTATTTCTCACAGGTACGTACAGAAAAAATAGTAGTGGATTTCCGCTATACCAAATCATGGTTGAGGATTCCTCAGGCAAAGGACGTGCTGTGCACGGCTGTTAATAAGACACCGAAAGCGCTACTTTAGTTGCCTGCTGTAGCCTCCCGCTGACCCCCCGTGAAGGGGTAATAAATATCTGTCTGCCACGGTCATTACCGTGACGGCGAGGCGCTCACTAGCCCTGCCTGAGTAGCGCGATTCTATTAATTTCTGCATATCTTTGCATGCCGATATCTCCCGATCAAACAATGCTAGACCCCCCATCCGAGATGCCATTTTAAAGCCCGGCCTTTTACCGACAAGCCGATATAACTTTCCCCCATCTGAGTTTATATGTGTTAATTATTTCGAAGGATTTATTCAGTGTATGTTTCTATTCATCCGAAAATCAGTTTTCACTATTATTTTAATTTGGATTTAAATATCTCGGCAGTTCAGCCCACGTTTTCTACAGTTATTTGTTCTTCCAGTCGGAAAATGGATACTCAATAAAATGTGCACGTTTGACGTTTGAGCAGTACACGTGTGATTTTATATGATTTTTTAAAACTTGACCAGCATTGGCAGGTGTGTTGCTGAAGATGCTATCACGCTATTTTTTACATCATGGCGAAGGTAGATTTTCTTTATTTTATCTGAATAACAGTATTCAGAATGAAAGATCACCCAGAAGACTTGCATATTAAATATCTTCATGAACTGTGCAGAACATGTGGTGGAAGAACTACCAAAAAAACAAAAACTTCGGAAAAGGAAAGCATACAAATACGGATCTTACTTCATACGTTGTCAAGAGAACACAGGAACACACAAACAAACAAAGCATATTAGAAACAGCCAGACCTCCCAAGTCTCCCCGTGCCGGAGTCTCCCCGTTTTTATGACAAAACCCCGCCCTCCCTGTTTTCCTTTGAAATCTCCCCGTTTCCAGGAAAAAAAGAGAAAAAAAAATTAAGTCAAGTTTTTGCCGACCACACCAAAAATTACTGATTATTATGCTTTTTCATAGTGTGGCTTGACCGATACAGTTGTATGTATTTTTCTTTGAGCAGTAGGGGACGTGCCCACTCGGTTGGGGGGTAGGGAGGGTTGGGTAGGAAGTAACGTGGGGGGCACCTGCATAGCGGTAATGCCCATTCAGAGGTTTTCCCGGAGAACAGTTTCGAGACTAGTAGGCGCCGGCATGTCTAGGGAAGTGTCACACTACTCACTTTGATGCCCACTAGAGATGTTACATGACAATTGTGTCCCATAACCCAGTGCGAGTGGGGGAGTGAAGGTGGTATGGAAAGGCCTGCTTGCCTGGGTCAGACGTCTATTGCCGTGTATTGAATACGCCAGAGCATGTTTGATTTTTTTTTTTTAAATCGGGGTTTTCAGAACACGGCACTTCTAGAAGCAAGTGATGGCCAGCTGACTGTCCGTTTACCTGGGTCAGACGTCTATTGCGTATTGGAGACGCCAGCCCATTTTTTGATAAAAAAAAATAATTTTTTTCGGAATATGGAAAGAAAGGGGAGGTCTGCGGGAGCTCATCCACGCATCTGTGGCCAAATTAGACAGACGAGTGGCAGCCTTTCGAAACAGTGAAACACAGCAGCTGAAAACTGTCATTAAGTCACAGAATTTGCAAATCTCTCGAGAACTCTTGGCCTCTGCACCACCCATTAAACGGAGGAAAATGAAGTAGACCAATAAATTCTACATAAAGCAAGTGTACAACTGTATTTTTTATGTGTAATATGTCAAGTGCAGGATCGCCGTAAATTTGAGCCTATGGAAAATTTAACATTACATTCTATCCTACATAACTCTGAATTGAAGAACTTCTCAATGATGCAGTCAAGTAAGTTAAGAAATGTTACATATTCTTATTATTGTGTGTTCATTTCTTCTCGCTAGTGGGAGGATATCACGTTAAATTTTAAGTTTGAAAATTATGACCTCTGACGCATTTGTTAAATTACTATTCATCTTTGTAGCTGTTTATCTCTGTGACAGTATTTGGTACAGATGTATAATTTCGTTTACGCGTGTATGATATGTCAATTATTTAGCATGTATGTATTAAAATGTAGTCGATGAAATAGTTTGAGCGCAGTGTTTGCGTTTGTTACTCGAAAAATACAACATAATAAAAGCGCTCCGCGGGAAAGGGAATCCCCCGTGAACACAGGCAGCTGACCCCGTTGACCTGGGTCGTGACCAGGTCACGATACGGAGAGCGGACCAGGCCGCTCGGCAACTAGATTACTGCTTGTTAACAGCCGTGTGTGTTCTATGCCTTTGTCAGGAAGGAGACCACTTCCACATTAATATCAATGATGAACATATTTTCTTCATTTGTTGGAAGCACTGCAAAAACCCATATTTTTATGACCGACAAGTCTCGTGAAGAAATTGAAGCCTGTCGAGCTACCTTCCCCAACGCAAGCTCTCTCTTGTGCCACTTCCATGTTCATAAGGCCATGAGGACAAAGATTAGCAAAATACATGGTTCAAGTGATGTGAAATCAGGACTGCGCAGTCTGGCATATTGCCTGGTGACAACCACCTGCCAAAATCAATTCCAGAAAGACCTGGAAAAGGTATTTAAAGTGTTTCTTTCATTTAAATTTTTCATTCCCCTGCTCAAGTTGTATTGTTTTCCTTAACGGTAAACTCAGTCATTGTACATATAATTGACTTTGGAAATTTTGCCATACTGACCTTGCAGAGTTATGGATGTAATTTTGATTTTCTCACAAGACTTTTTTTTTTCTTTTTTTTCTTTTTAATTGGCCGACGGTAGACCAATATTAGAAGTTGAGGCTAGCATTGTCAAGTGATGGTAGTGATGGTCTTACTGTCACAAATCCCAGACTGGGAGATGTAATAAGTTATGACAGGACAACAATCACGAACAAACAAGTTAACACTTAACAGAACAGTCCATCAGACTCACACATTTATTAAACATAATTATACATATAATAGCGCAATTACATATATTATATTATTGAAATGACTGCCGTACAACGGCCTTACTCTCACCTGTACTCTTCCTCGGATCCACGATCCGGTAGTTACTCCTAAAGGCACTTCGGCCTCAGCCTCTCCTCTCAGGGTCTTAATAGTACATTAATAATTTACTGGCACCGCAGTCTCTCAATATCCCCTTCCTATTGTCATACACCTTAACACTCCCCTAGCACCTCAGCAGGGCAATAACACATTAGTATTTCCATAGCCATCAACATGGCAACAACATAGTATCAGTTCACTAGCCTATCAACATGGCAACAATATAGTATCTCATTCACTCTCATATCTACGTCCCTGTCCGTGGCCTGCCTGCCACGACTTTATGTGCCTCCACTGTCCTGCACTGACAGCCTCACTTCTGGCCTATGTGTGGCCTCCGGCCCTATGCTGGCCTATCCCCTGTGCTCATCGAGGTGGCTCTGCGGCCCGTCCCCGACACCTACAAGAATAACATTACATTGGTATAATACCTTACCATTTCTATTCACTCCACCTCTCCTTACAATCCATGAAGCGTACACACACTAGTTCACCTTTCACTCACCACACATCTTACGGTAACACACCTCCATCGGAGTACACACTACTCACTCGCGCTACAAATCCATGAACTCACTTTCATCTATCGCTCATGGCGCACATTGCTATATCCAATATCACGGACTTCCACATTCCTCACATATACTTATTCACATCATGGTAATAGACGAATATAATATAATACATCAATCATAATAATCAATCAACATTCTACATACCAGTCATAACTGGAAAGACTCTCACTAGTCTTCTCGACTGCTTCCTTTTATCTCTGCCCGATGGGCTATTATTCACAGATCCGCTCCCTAGGACCTTCTAACTTGCAGTGATAGTTATACCTCGCTTTCGCCTCATTCAGACTTCCACACCACTCATACACGCACGCTTTTCCCACTTGTCTGCATGAGTTATTTTTACTCTTCCCCTTTCACGTCTTTTCCTATCCGTCTGTCGTGAGCTCTTCTTATTCTACACCCGCTCTGTAGCAATCCCCTTAATTGCACTCACTCCACTCGTGACACTTACTAGGGCTAGAATCATAGAATGGCTAGAGCTAGATCTACACATCTCCCTATTATGATGGGGGTCAGGCTGTAGATCTTAACATTTTTTTAATTGTGATAGTTTTTACACAAATTATTTTTATAAGAATTGAAGGAATTATTTCTTAATGTGTTGCCCTTTTCAAACCTTTAAAGTCAATCATTCAATGCAGGGACAGGCAATCTCCATTTTTCACCAGAATTCAGTTTTTTTTTAATTGTCAGTGAACTTAAAAAACCCATGGGTTAAGAAAGTGACCATATGCTTGGCTTTAGTTGACATGATAAAGGTAGGACCTCTTTAATGGCATCTGTTAAAAGGTAGTTTAGATTTAAGGTCTACATCAGTTTAGTTATTTACTTTGTGTTGCATCTGCAATACATACAGTATGTACTGATTTAGGCCTATGTTTTTGGCACATTCAAACTTTCTGTTAGTCAATTATTTTATATGTATTCACGAATCATGTGTTGTAACTGACAGATCTTGTATATCTTGACATCCCTTATTGCAGTTATACTCAATATTTCATTTATGTCTCTCACTCTCTCTCTCTTTTATACATTGTCCCATCCTAGATTCAACAGCTCTCTGAGGATTTCCACAAATATTTACATGAGAACTGGTTAACCTCCGAATTCGCAACAAGCTGGCCAGCCCACGAGAGGCTTCATTTAAGGACATATGCAAATGACAGAAATAGCAAATGTGAGGCTGAGCACCAGCGCATGCAGAATGGCCTTTCGTCATCTTCAAACTTAGCCAGCGCTGTGTCATGGTTATATGAACACTCTGTCCTGCATGCAGGTGAGATGGCCCAGGAGAGATACAATGCAGCCATGACGCGTATTCATCCACGAGGTGTGTACAAAGAGCTTCTGCCTCTGTATGAACTTTATGTAGGTCATGCAGTACAGATGATGACTACTGATCGATCATCAATCGCTACTGCAGGATAAACTTGCAGTAATTTCTGAAACCACACAGGGTACTGTAATTAAAGATGGCAATGCATCTTACAAAGTTAAAGATACAGGTAGTGACATCTCCTGCCGCTGCACTTTTTTTCTGCAGATGGACCTGCCATGTGCCCATATGTGCTTTTATACTTTGCACAAGAGTCATCCACTTACAAGGCTCGTACCCGAGAACAATAGGTGGCTCCGGAGTGGTATTCTATTTGATGAGGTTTTATTACCTCCTGAGTCCAGCTCTCTAGTGGATCTAGTGATAGTTTTGGATCCGGAGAAACGACACCACAGAACAGAAGATGTTCTTTTGCAACTTAGCCGGGCAATGAAAGCATGTGGCACAAAAGAATTTGAGGAGCGTATTTTTATTCTGATGCAGATTTTGCTTCTCTGGGAACGAGGAAAAAGAGTACTGTGTCTTGAAGCTGTCGGTGAAGAAGAGGATGTTAATATTGGTAGTGCATATGATGAACAGGTTGACGAAGTTGTTGGTGATGCAGGTGGAGTAATTGGTGGTGATGATGTTAGTGGAGTTGTTGGTGGTGAGGACATGTATGGAGTGGTTGGCGGTGATGATGTAAATAAAGTAGTTAGTGGTGATGATGCAATTGAAGTAGTTGGTGGTGATGATGTAAATGGAATAGTTGGTGATGATGTGATTGTGAATGGAGTAGTTGGTGATGATGTGATAGTGAATGGAGTAGTTGGTGATGATGATGTAAATGGGGTAGTTGGTGGTGATGATGTGATTGTGAATGGAGTACATGTAGTTGGTGGTGATGATGTGATTGTGAGTGGAGTAGTTGGTGGTGATGATGTAAATGGGGTAGTTGATGGCGATGATGTAAATTGAGTAGTTGGTGGTGATGATGCAAGTGGAGTAGTTGGTGGTGATGACGTAAATGGAGTAGTTGGTGGTGATGAGAGTGGAGTAGTTGGTGATGGTGTGAATGGAGTAGTTGGTGATGGGCAAGATGTTACAGGTGTTGTTGCAAGAGGAGGTGAGTTATTACTTTTCAGTGCTGCGAGGGGTATGAATTTGAAGATTCCTGTTGTGCGCAAAAGGGGTAGGCCAAGGGAATTAAAGACAAGGAGATGCACTAAAAAATGTAGAAAGTTAAATGTGAATAGTAACATCTGTTATGTTTGTTTTAAAGAGGAGGTAGATAGGGAGCATTGTCCCGGGGGAGTGATGGAGTGGACAGGGTGTGACAAATGCACAAGATGGTTTCACAATGTTTGTTTGCAGAGGAATGCATCAGAATCATTTATCTGTGCATTTTGTGTGGTTTAACTTTACTGTGGATACTCTGAATCTTATGTTTGTGTACCTAATCTTTAGAAATACTTAAAATTCTCAATATGTGCTCTGAACAGTAGTTGGCGGTGATGTAAATGGAGTAGTTGGTGGTTATGATGGTGTGAATGGAGTAGTTGGCATTGACAATCTCAATATAAGTGGAATGCACCTATTTAAAAAGATACACATGTACCCAATAGCATAATGTGCCTTAAATGTAAACTGTGTGATACTAATAGGCTTTGGTTTGTTTATTTGGAAATGCACCATATGTTGGATTTGAACCAGCAGTGTTTGGGGAATAACATTGCAATTTTCACCTGATGATAACATAGTGTATCATTGATTTAAATCAACGTGTTGCCTTTTCTTTTCAATTTTATATTAAAGATATATGTCAATTATTTTATTGCATATTTACGTGTATACTTGTTATTTAAAAAGTACATTTTCATAAGTTCTCTTACTTTATTGCATGTACAAGACTGTACACATTCTTTGTTGACAAGTATTTTTCCAGAGTTTACCAATAGCTGGCCAGATTTATGTTTTTTGTATCTTTATTAATACGGTGTATGGTATCAACGTATTGCCTTTTCTTTTCGATTTCATATTAGAGATATGTCACTTATTTTATTGCATTTACATGTATATTTTCTTATTTAAAAAGTACATGTTCGTTTATATTTGATTTCATATTATAAGGTCACTTACTTTATAACATGTGCATTTTCTTTGTTGACAAGTAAACCTACTTTTCAAGAGTTTGCCAATGGCTAACCAAATTTATGCTTTTTATTTTCATGAGTACCATGTCTGTACTACATGTAGGCCCTATTCTGCATTTGTACAATTTTTGAATAACAATTTAATTCTATATCTCCAAATTCTAATGTTTGTTTGTTGCTTTTCTGTTAAAGTCGTCTTAGTAAAATTATTTCATACTATTTTAAAATTAGGTTGTTTTCCAAAATCGTGGGCAGTCAGGGAAACCGTGCAGATGCGGGGCTCTCTTGTAGAAGAGGGACAGCAGAGAATACATCTGACGTGATACTGCGTGTCGTAAGAGGCGACTAAAGGTGCAAAGGTCCTGGTCTCCCGAGAAGAGCCAGTTGGCGGTGGGCCAACTACCCACCCTGTAAAAATAAACCAGTTACAGAAACACAAGCAAATACTTCAAATCAGTCTTTTATCTTGGAAGAAGGGGGAGCATCTGCACCTGTAGATTCAATGAAGGACAATGGACAAAGCCGAAAGGACGCCACTGGCCCGACTGCTCCTTCATCAAGCAAGTCACTCCGGATTGCGTCGTGGAATGTCCGCTCCATGTATGAAGCAGGAAAGAGTGCCCAGGTTACCATGGAGATGAGGCGATACAGACTGCACATACTTGGAGTTAGCGAGACCCGCTGGATACAGTCCGGACTGAAACAACTTAATACTGGGGAAAAGATTTTGTATTCTGGAAGGGAGGACAAAAAGCATACAGAAGGAGTAGCGATCATCTTGAGCAAGCACGCCCAGAGGTCACTGAGGGGATGGGAACCCTATGGAAGGAGAATTATATTGGCATCATTTACTACTAAGAACAAGAACATCAACATGAACATTGTGCAGATATACGCCCCAACAAATGAAGCAACCGATGAGGACAAGGACGACTTCTACAACCAGCTTCAGGAAATAGTTGACACATTGCCAAGAAAAGATGTGAACATTATAATGGGAGACGCCAATGCCAAGATAGGACAGGACAATACAGGGTATGAGGACATTATGGGGTGCAATGGTTTAGGACAAATGAATGAGAATGGAGAGCGGTTTGCAAGTTTCTGCGCATTTAACAGCTATGTGATTGGAGGTTCAGTATTCCCACACAAGAGGATCCATAAGGCCACTTGGATTTCACCGGATGGAGTAACTGAAAATCAGATTGACCACTTTTGCATCACCCGACGATTCAGACGCTCACTAGAGGATGTCATAGTGCAGAGAGGAGCAGATGTTGGATCTGACCATCACATGCTGCTGGCAAGACTCAAACTCCGCCTCAAGAAACAAGGTACCAGAGCAGGAACAAAGAGGAGAAAGTTTCAAGTGAGCCTTCTGGATGGAGACAAGAAGGAAGAGTTCCAGCTGACACTGAGGAATAGATTCAAACCCCTTGTTGACCTCGAAGAGACAGTAGATTTGGAGACTCACTGGGCTAAGGTAAAAGGAGTATTTACATCGACATGTCAGGATGTTATTGGGGAAAAGAAAGTGGAACACAAGGAATGGATCAGTCAAAAATCACTGGACTTGATAAGGATAAGAAGAGACCTAAAAGAACGGGTAAATGCAAGTCGTACAAGAAGCTCAAGAGTTGGTAACCAGGAAGACTACCGGGCAACAGCTAAAGAGGTCAAAAAATCAATTAAAAAAGACAAAGAGGAGTTCATAGGAATGTTAGCAGAGAAAGCAGAGAAGGCAGCAACAGGAGGACACATGAGGATCCTCTACCAGACTACAAAGACTCTTGCTGGAAAATATGGAAAACCTGAAGTTCCTGTCAAGGATTACAACAGGAAGGCTATTTTTGGAAAGGAAGCTCAGGCAAAAAGATGGATAGAACATTTTAACAGCCTCTTGAACAGACCTCCACCAAGCAACCCACCCGACATTCTACCCGCAAGAAATGATTTACCGATCAGTTGCGACCCTCCGACTAAAGCAGAGATTAATGATGCCATAAAGCAGTTAAATCGAGGCAAGGCAGCTGGACCAGACCAGATCCCACCAGAGGCGCTGAAGGCAGATGCTGCTGGGGCTGCAGAGGGTCTGCACTCACTATTCTCGAGGATTTGGATCGGAGGCAAGTTTCCAAAGGACTGGAAGGAAGGACACCTCGTGAAGCTCCCAAAAAAAGGGGACCTCAGCAATTGTAGTAACTACAGAGGAATCACACTTCTCTCCATCCCAGGAAAGGTTTTCAATCGGATTATTCTCAAGCGAATACAGAATGCAACAGACCAAAAACTTCGCGAGGAGCAAGCTGGTTTCAGGAGTAATCGATCAACCACCGACCAGATCGCCACGCTGAGAATCATAGTAGAGCAGTCGCTAGAGTGGAACTCCCAACTGATAGTGAACTTCCTTGACTACGAGAAGGCCTTTGATAGCATCGATAGAGAAACACTGTGGAGAATATTGAGACATTATGGAATCCCAGAGAAGATGATGAATCTTATCAAGAGCATGTACGAGGGGACAAGTTGCAGAGTCGTACATGATGGTGAGCTTACTGACAGCTTTGATATCAAGACTGGTGTTAGGCAGGGTTGTTTGCTGTCCCCATTTCTGTTTATCCTGGTGATTGATTGGCTTATGAAAGAAACCACCAGTGGAGGAAGAAATGGCATACAATGGACCCCATGGACACAGCTGGACGATCTAGATTTTGCAGATGACTTGGCACTATTGTCGCACACACACGACCAGATGCAAGCAAAGACTACAGCTCTAAACAAAATTTCAGAATCTATTGGATTGAGGATACATCCCGCGAAGTCGAAGGTCCTAAAAATTGTTGCACCCCTAAGCGAACAAGTCACAGTAGGAGATCAACCACTGGAAGATGTAGAGTCCTTCTGCTATCTTGGTAGTATCATTGACAATAAGGGAGGAACAGAGGCAGAAGTCAAAGCACGAATTGGAAAGGCACAGGCAGCTTTCACATCCTTAAGCAAGATTTGGAGAACCAAGGATATATCTATAAAAACAAAGCTGAGGATATTCAACTCGAACGTGAAGTCAGTCCTGTGGTATGGATGTGAGACTTGGAATGCGTCCCAGGCCTGCTTAAAGAGAATCCAAGTTTTCATCAACAGATGTTTGAGGAAGCTACTTAAGATCAGATGGACAGACAAGGTCAGCAATGAAATTGTATGGAAAAGAACAAGACAGAACCCAGTGAGAGAGGAAATTGGTAGGAGGCGATGGAGATGGATCGGCCACACTCTCAGGAGGCCAGGAAACAGCATCACGAAGAAGGTATTGGACTGGAATCCCCAGGGCAAGAGATCAAGAGGAAGGCCGCGCGGAACGTGGAGAAGAGCCAGAGAAAATGATGTGCAACGAAGCGGAAAGACTTGGAATAATGTAAAGAGGCTGGCCCATGATAGAGAGGGATGGAAGGTGTTTGTTGGTGGCCTATACCCTGATCCAGGGTGAGAAAGGCAATGATGATGATGATACTTTATAACATGTGCATTTTCTTTGTTGACAAGTAAACCTACTTTTCAAGAGTTTGCCAATGGCTAACCAAATTTATGCTTTTTATTTTCACGAGTACCATGTCTGTACTACATGTAGGCCCTATTCTGCATTTGTACAATTTTTGAATAACAATTTAATTCTATATCTCCAAATTCTAATGTTTGTTTGTTGCTTTTCTGTTAAAGTCGTCTTAGTAAAATTATTTCATACTATTTTAAAATTAGGTTGTTTTCCAAAATCGTGGGCAGTCAGGGAAATCGTTCCAATTTACAAAAGTGGTCACAAAGATGACCCCAAAAATTATCCAGGAATAACTCTCTTGAGCTGTCTGGGTAAACTTTTCACTAATATTTTAAATAATCGTCTTACACACTGGGCAGAATGTAAATTGTAATAATATTTTTTGTGATAACTATTTGGTTTCTGTAATAATAAGGGCACAACAGACTGTCTGTTTATATTGCGTGGTTTGATAGAATTGTTTCTAGAGAAGTCAAAAAGTTCCTATTGTGCTTTGAACGTGCGTTCGACAGCATAAATAGAAAAGCACCATGGTGTAAACTAGAGCAAAGGGGAGTCTCTAAACAAATGACTAATTTATTAAAAAACGTATAGTAAAATCAAGTTGTGTGTGAGGGATGTCAGCAGTTTGAGTGAAGCAATTGATACCTGTTTCTTTTCGTCAAATGTAAGACTATTTCAGGGTGAATCTTTGTCGCCTTTTTTATTCTCGATATTGACCGCGAAAGATGTCAAAGGTGTACATATAGAAGAATGTTTGATAATGATACTGATGTTTGTAGATGACATGGTCTTTTTTAGTGATAGCAGGTGTTATGTTCGTGTGTAGTGAGTTCTGGAGTACGAACAAATGACATTGACAGTGACAGCTGAACAGTGAATCAACATAACGCGGCCATGAACAGAACCAGAAGAGGGCAGATTTATTACGAATTGAATAGAGGCCAAAGTTACAACAATTAGGCCAAAGATATAACATCTCCTCTCTTAAGTTTGATGCTACTATTTTTCACACAGTGTCATTAAATTCAATTGCTTAGAGGTGTGCATGTATCTGTATTTAGTTTTAAGCTTTGATGAAATGATACATTTAATTTATAAGATCTTATTTAAAATTGGTTTACATTTTTGTATTTTCTTTTCTTTGATTTTGTCAGGAAACTATTCTTTGGAAAATTACAGAACAGTTTATGTTTTATCACACAATTTTGTTTGATGCACAGTTACTAATGTCTCTAAAGTCTAAGTAATTTATAAGTGATTATTGTTTTTAAGTTATTCTCAACTTAATTACTTTAACCTTAACACAAATAAAATGTAGAAATCACAAAGTCTCTGAACTTGAGTCATGTTTTCTGTTCAAATGATAGAGTTCAAAGCAACACATAAATTGCACAAAAGTGTCTTTGGTTCACATATTCACGAAAATGTCCTTGGTTCAAGTTTTGGTTTAGACAACATAAAAACAGTGTTTGTATAAGAGGACAAATACACAAACAATTTAGTCTCTGCTGAAGCGTGCTGGCTGAATCACTTCGAGTTCGAACAGGTGGATGTTGAACCTTCGTTGGTGGTGCTGGAGACGTAGTGGATGTTGATGGGTTCAGGGTTGTACTAACGGGTTGTTTCTGGCGGGGCCGGAATCATCTCGTCATCAACTGGGCTGGATATGGGTGATGACTTGTGCTGGTAGGAGTCTGATGGTTTCAGAATGTCTTTACGATTTCTTCTGAACTCCCGGTGGCCACTCTGAATGATGTAGGATCGAGGGGCATCAGCTTGTCGCAACACTCTTGCTGGTGTCCACACCTTCTCTTGGTTAGTTCTGATGAAAATGTCGTCATTTGGTTGGACAGTTCGCAGGTTGTGGCGACCTTTGTAGTAGCGATGTTGGACAGACTGGTCAGTGCGACGAGCTTTTCTGACAACATCAGAGTTTCTTATCTTTAGTTGTTGTTTCTTTGCTGGAATGTTGGTTCTTAGTTGTTTGCCGAACAATAGAGATGCTGGTGATTTCGTGTCTTTGCCTGGTGTTGTTCGGTAGTTCATCGAGGTCATCAGATTTGTTTAACAGTCTTTTAACAGTTTGCACCATTCTTTCTGCCAAACCATTGCTTTGGGGGTAATGAGGACTACTAGTTTGATGGATAATTCCCCAATTCTTGGTGAAAGTCTGGAACATCTGACTTGTATAATAGGTAGCATTGTCGGTAATAAGAATTTCTGGGATTCCATGACGGCTAAATATGGATTTCATGTGTGTGACGATGGAATGACTGGTTACATCAGAGACTTTAGCTATCTCAACATATTTGGAGAAATAATCTACAATGAGCAGATAGTCTGTTTGCTTCCATGTGAATACATCAGATGCCGTCTTTTGCCACGGATAGTCGGGCACTTCATGATTGATTAGTGGCTCTCGCTGTTGGCGGTTTCTGTACTTCAGGCATGTGTCACAGTTCTGTATCATGTTTTCAATGTCTTTTGACATGCCAGGCCAGTACAGGGTTTCGCGAGCTCTTCGTTTACACATGTCAATGCCTAACTGTCCTTCATGAAGATTTCTTAGAATCTTGGATCTCATAGACTGAGGTATTAGAAGTTGTTCACCTTTGAGAATTCGGCCGTCTTCAGTTGTTAAGGTCTCTCTGACATCCCAAAAGGCCTTGATATCGGATGGTATTTGAGATTTTTCTGTAGGCCATCCTTGCTCAATGAACTTAGTCAGAATCTGTAATTGTTGGTCTTTCATAATCTCTGGCTTCAGTTCTCTGTCCATTTCAGGTGTAACAGGTAAATTGTCCAAAAATGTATGAATTTGCATGGTGGCTTCTCTGTCTTCATCACTTTGAGGACTTGGTGTTGAAATTGGGTCATGTGACAGTGTATCTGCCACAAGAAATGTTTTTCCTGGCAGGTAATTGATTTCTAGATCATACTTCTGTAGCTTGATCATGAATCTTTGGATTCTTGGTGGACATTTCTCGAGTGGTTTCCGAGTGGTAAACTTTTTTCCCATAGATGTATTGATGGAATTTGTCACATCCAAAAACCACTGCTAGTGTTTCTTTTTCTATTTGGGCATAGTTTCTTTCACTTTTGTTTAATGTTCTGGATGCGAATGAAATACACTTCCCATCTTGAAGGAGTGCAGCACCGAGTCCAAATTGGCTTGAGTCGGCGGATATGGTTACATCTTTGTTTGGGTCATAGTGAAATAGTGTTGGACTTTCTGTGATTCTTTTGTTGATGGATTGCTTAGCTTTTTCATGCTTGTCAGACCAGTGCCAGTGAACATCTTTCTGCAACAATTCGCTCAAGGGTTCTGTCAGTTCTGAGAGATTTGGAATGTATTTTCCCATGTAGGTCACCATGCCAAGGTAACGTTGAAGTGATTTCTTGTCTTCCACTTTCATGGCATTGATGGCCTCTGTTTTTTCAGGGTCAGGTCTCATGCCTTGTGCACTGATGATGTGGCCAAGGTACTTCAGTTCCGGTTGATTTATGACAGTTTTCTCTTTCCGGAATCTGAGATTGGCAGCGCGTGCTATGTCCAAGCATCATCGACTTCTTTGATATAGTTCTTGCTGAGTTCCACCCCATACAATGACATCATCGAAGAATGATTCTATTCCTTCTTCCTCCCCAAACAGTTGTTTGATGTTTCTGTTGAAGACTTCCGGGGCAGAGCTAATGCCAAACGGACATCTTAGAAAGGAATATCTTCCAAATGGCGTGTTCATTGTGCAGAGTAGGGAACTAGGTTCATCTAATTCTAGGTGCCAAAATCCATGTGCAGCATCAAATTTGGAGAAAAATTTTGCTCCAGTCATCTTTGCTGTTATCTCTTCAGCGGAAGGCATTGCATAGTGCTCTCTTTTGATCGCTTGATTTAGGTCCTTCGGATCCATACATATTCTTAACGAGCCATCTTTCTTTTCGATGATGACCATGCTGTTCACCCATGACCATGCTGTTGGTTGCTCTTGCTTCTTGATGACTCCCATTTTCTCCATGCTGTCTAACTCTTTCTTCACCTTATCCTGTAGTGAGAATGGAATTTTGCGGGAAGCATGCACAACAGATTTTACACTTGGGTCAGTTTCAATGTGATACGGTTTTGCAAGTTTTCCTAAACCTGTAAACACATCTTGGTAGTCTTTCATTATGTTTTTGTTGACTTTGTCACTGTTGGGCTGCTTGTCTTCTATGTGAAGTATATTGATCAGCTGCAATTTCTCTGCGGTTTCCAAAACTAGAATTGGCTCTTCACTTGTGTCAACAACATAGAAATTGACTTTGTCATCCATGATTTGCAAATGACAGGTTCCCTTGACATCTAAGTTTTCACCTGAGTAGCTTGATAGTGTGTGACTTGTTGTTGCAATGTGCACATCAGTGTCTTTGTTAATCTGTTTAAAGATTTTCAGTGGTAACACATTGGCTTGAGCTCCTGTGTCAATCTTGAATCTGACGTTTGTGCCATTTATGTCTGTTGAGATGTAGGCTTGTTTTCCTATTCTTTCTTTATTGATCGCCCACGAAGTAACGATGAGCAGGTTCTTCTTCTTGCACTTCATCTTCACTGTCTGAAGCTTTTTGGTGAATTGTGGATCTGTTCTTTGTCTTCGTCTTGCTCCGACATACAGCTTTGAAATGATTGGGTTTGCCACATTTCCCACATCCTTTCCCAAATGCTGGACAGTTTCTGGGAGGGTGTTGGTAGCCACACTTCCCACATATGCCTGAACGTGCTTTGTTTGTTGGGACCATTTTTGTCTTTGCAGGACATTTCTTGGAGGCCTTTTTGTATTTGAAGGTCGCTTTCTTCACTACTTGGACTGTTTCTGCTTTGTCCATTGCTTGATGCCTGCCTTTGACAACTCGTCAGCTTGACATATGGTGATGGCTTGGTCGAGTGTTAGTTAACTCACTCTGAGTAGACGTTCTTTGTTTTGTCGTTGTGTATTCCCACGACTAATCTGTCTCTCACCATTTCATTCTTCAGGTTCCCAAAGTTGCAGTTCTGGGCTAGTCTCTTCAATTCTGTGACGTACTGGTCAATTGTCTCGTCACTAAGTTGAGCTCTAGTGTGAAACTTGTATCGTTCCAGTGTTACATTGATTTTTGGTTGACAATGTGTTTCAAATTTCTGGAGCAAAACTTTGATCTTGCTCTCTTCCCCTTCTTCTAATGTCCAGGTGCTGTAAACTTCTCTGCCTTGCGGGCCAATTATATAGAGGAAAGCAGAACATTTTTCTTTTTCTGAGCTGTTTTCATTGTTGTTTTCCATGATTTCCACCTTTCTGCCAGAGGAATTCCACTGTTGTCATTGTGGAATAGAAGTTCTGGAGGCTGTTTCAACTTGAGTGACATATTGAAGGCTTGCAAAAATTCTGTTGCAATTAGTTCAGTACAAGTACAAGGGTCTGTAAACAGCAAATTATCCTTTTTCAAGAGAGGTAATCAGTAGTGTCTGATGTACTTCGATAATTTCCTAGGTTCTGTCCCCTGGATTATCAGCTCTGTATGATAACTTCTATTTCTTGAGTTATCTCTCTCAGCTCGCTGGTATTGATGTTTCCTTTGGAGTTTTATCTTTCTCTTGTGCTTGACCTTCAATTTCGGCTTTTGTCTGTCGTCAGCGACGATCTACTGCACTTGCCGAATAAAACCGAAAGATCAGCTTCGAGCGTGGTCGCTGGTTCATGTATCAAATTTCAATCACTGACTCGACATCTGAAGTAAACTGCGTTTACGATGATCAACAGGAAAACTGGGTTGTAGTACTTATCTGACACCATGTTATGTTCGTGTGTAGTGAGTTCTGGAGCACGAACGAATGACATTGACAGTGACATCTGAACAGTGAATCAACATAACGCGGCCATGAACAGAACCAGAAGAGGGCAGATTTATTACGAATTGAATAGAGGCCAAAGTTACAACAATTAGGCCAAATATATAACAGCAGGCAAGGACTACAACAAGGCTTGAATGCTGTCACAAATCCCAGACTGGGAGATGTAATAAGTTAGGACAGGACAACAATCACGAACGAACAAGTTTAACACTTAACAGAACAATCCATCAGACTCACACATTTATTAAACATAATTATACAGATAATAGCGCAATTACATACATTATATTATTGAAATTAACTGCCGTACAACGGCCTTATTCTCACATGCACTCTTCCTCGGATCCACAACCCGGTAGTTACTTCCTAAAGACACTTCGGCCTCAGCCTCTCCCCTCAGGGTCTTAATAGCACATTAATAATTCACTGGCACCGCAGTCTCTCAATATCACCTTCCTATTGCCATAACACCTTAGCATTCCACTAGCACCTCAGCAGGGCAATAGCACATTATCATTTCAATAGCCCATCAACATGGCAATAGCACATTATCATTTCAATAGCCCATCAACATGGCAATAGCACATTATCATTTCAAGAGCCCATCAACATGGCAATAGTACATTATCATTTCAAGAGCCCATCAACATGGCAATAGTACATTATCACATTCACGCTCATATCTACGTCCCTGTCCGTGGCCAGACTGCCACGACTTTATGTGCCTCTACTGTCCTGCACCGACAGCCTCACTCTTGGCCTATGTGTGGCCTCCGGCCCTATGCTGGCCTATCCCCTGTGCTCACCGAGGTGGCTCTTTGGCCCGTCCCCGACACCTACAAGAATAACATTACATTGGTATCATACCATACCATTTCTATTCACTCCACCTCTCCTTACAACCCATGAAGCGTACACACAATAGTTCACATTTCACTCACCAACATCTTACGGTAACACACCTCCATCGGAGTACACACTACTCACTCGCGCTACAAATCCATGAACTCAACTTTCATCTATCGCTCATGGCGCACATTGCTATATCCAATATCAAGGACTTCCACATTCCTCACATATACTTATTTACATCATGGTAATAGACGAATATAATATAATACATCTATCATAATTATCAATCAACGTTCTACCTACCAGTCATCACTGGAAAAAACACTCTCATCCGTCTTCCGACTGCTCCCCTTATGTTCGCCCGCTGGGCTTTCTCTTGCGTCCGTTCAGTAGGACCTTCTAACTTGCAGTGATAGTAATACAGCGCTTTCGCCTCATTCAGACCCCCCACTACTCACAACAGCACGCTTTAACTTACTTGTCTACGTGCGTTAATTCTACTCTCCTCCTTTCCTCCCGTAATTATTAACTATCGCTCACTCCACTCGTGACAAATGCTTTGAATGAATATTGTAATGCGTGGGGTTTGACTGTGAATACTGGTAAGACAGAGTGTGTGGTTTTCAGCAAGGGAGGGAAGTCTGGATTTCGGGACAGATGGGTGTACAATGATAAAACTCTGGAAACCATTAGTTCCTTCAAGTATCTTGGGTTTACATATTTAGTAATACAGGAAACTTTTCTAACGGTATACAGGCGCTAGTGGATCAAGCACAGAGAGCTTTATTTGGTTTGAAGGCTTATTTGCACATAAATCCAGAGCTGAGTCCTTCGTTACAGCTACCGCTGTTCAATACATTAATAAAACCTATACTTTTATACGCTTGTGAAATCTGGGGATTTGCTGAAGCTTGGCCCATTGAGCGAGTCCATCTCACATTTCTGAAGTCTATTTTAGGTGTAAGAAACACAATCCCAAATGCTTTTATATATTTTGAATTGGGAGTTTATCCTCTAAAAATTGACCGATAGGTTAGTCTAATGAAATTCTGGGTTAAAATATTAGGCTTAGATGACAATAGTACAGTTAAAAAAGTTTACAGCAGATTATTATCAGCCACAGAAAACAACTGGGCTTCACTGTGTTAAAGAAAATGCTGGAGAAATCTGGATTTGGATACATCTGGGAAAGCCAAAAGGTTGATCAGTCTTCCTTGTTTTCATCTGAATTTGAACAACGTCTGCGTGACAACTTTCAACAAACATGCCGCAGTGATATAGAGCATTTAAGTGAGAATCGGCTATATAGACATAGCTGTTGAATTTTACTCAGAAAATTATTTACATGAAGTAAAGCAGAAACATTTAAGGATAGCCATAGCAAAGATAAGATTGGGCTCTCACAACTTTATGGTGGAGTGGAGAGGGGAAGGTGGCAGAGGCCTAAACTGGAGTATGTTATGAGATTGTGTGAGGCCAGTAATGAATTGGAGGACGAATTTCAGTGTTACTAACTTGCAAAAAATTTAAAGGTATAAGGAATGTTTTTACCGTCTTGGCTACTTGTTAGACCAAGCATGTTTAAGTTTATAAATTTTCTGTCATCGATGCACGATAGAGAACTACATTCGTTTGCACTGTTTTGCCATAAAGTTCTAAACGAATACAATCATGTTACTTTGTGACTTCTCCTGGCGAAGTCTGAAAACTGAATTCATCTTCGTGTGAAAAAATAAATTATACTTATAGTGATATCTTCAATTGTAATAAATTCACAACCGATAAAGGTGAAGAAAGATCAGGGGGGGGGGGGTAAGGATTGAAAAATGATGACTGTTGCTGGCAATTACAAGTTGTATACTATAGGTATGCTGCAGGGAGCGGAGAGAGTGAATGACCGGGCAATTTGTCTGTTTGTTTTTAGTGTTTTCAAAGATTGTTTACATGATCTGTATATTTTGAATTGGCTGCCAGGCCTACAATAAACTGAACTTGAACTTGAACTTGAACTCTGTAATTGTTGGTTGTGAGGTGACTTTGTGTAACTTGTAAATGTTTATTGGGCAGCATTCTCAGTTCTGAATGTCGGGTAACTGGGTTGAAGGCCCTTATAGTGTTAATCAGCATGACAATGCACCATTGAACTCAAAAGATGAGTTGCCATTAAATCCCTAATGAGAAGGCCCTGGGTTCGATCCCCAGTCCTTGCAAAAGTTTTTTCATGCTTCCTGTGTCCACCCAGAATTAAATGGATAGCTAGGGCTCGTCGAAAGTAAAGGAGGCGAGGAAAGCAATGGCAAACTACCCCATAAAGCCGTATGCCAAAAACAATCAGAACCGTACTTCTGATTCCCAGATTTAAAGCAAGTATGGGTGCCCTTTACCATCTTTTTTTAACCTCATAAGTCATATCACTTTTGTCAGTGATCCGGTTTAGGAGGCAGCCAGTGGTGAGAAATTGGGAACTCATCTTAATGCTCCTTGGTAGGTCTTAGGGTGACAAAAACTTGTAAGATCATTAATATATGAATACGAGCGTAAGCCAACAAATAGATACGTGGATAGTGCTTCAAAATAAATACCAGAATGGTTTATATTGGAAGCTAGGGTCTAGACAGCTTATGTTGAGATTTGGGGGTGAGAAAGAACGGCGGTTTTTTTGCACCTCTCCAAAGCGGTGAGAAAGAACGGCGGTTGTTTTGCACCTCTCCAAAGCGGTGAGAAAGAACGGCGGTTTTTTTTGCACCTCTCCAAAGCGGTGAGAAAGAACGGCGGTTGTTTTGCACCTCTCCAAAGCGGTGAGAAAGAACGGCGGTTGTTTTGCACCTCTCCAAAGCGGTGAGAAAGAACGGCGGTTGTTTTGCACCTCTCCAAAGCGGTGAGAAAGAACGGCGGTTTTTTTTGCACCTCTCCAAAGCGGTGAGAAAGAACGGCGGTTGTTTTGCACCTCTCCAAAGCGGTGAGAAAGAACGGCGGTTGTTTTGCACCTCTCCAAAGCGGTGAGAAAGAACGGCGGTTGTTTTGCACCTCTCCAAAGCGGTGAGAAAGAACGGCGGTTTTTTTTGCACCTCTCCAAAGCGGTGAGAAAGAACGGCGGTTGTTTTGCACCTCTCCAAAGCGGTGAGAAAGAACGGCGGTTGTTTTGCACCTCTCCAAAGCGGTGAGAAAGAACGGCGGTTGTTTTCGCACCGCTCCAAAGCGTTTATTTATTTACTTATTTATTTAATTAATTTCACTGCAAACTCGGAAAATTCTCATCCCGTCAAGGAAATCATGATTATGCACCAAAGACTGGACGAAACGGTTTTTTTTTTCTAGGGGAAGCCACTGCCGAACAAGTTCAAACGGATTGCTCATCGTTACCAGTTCCCTCCGATCGGCGCCTCGTATCGAAATGTCAAAAACGTAACAAAGACAATTGCCGACGAAGGTCAGGGCTCGTCAGCCACTTCGAGAGTAGGCCTACTTATCATTGTAAACGCGCCCCACCAAACTGCATTTTCTGTGGCCGCCAATCTTCTTTGATACAGGAGTGTCAGTTCCGATAAAATAACTGGGTGACGTGAAATTCATTATTCATACACATGAAATCTCCATGAATAAATTATACCCTTAAAGATGAAAGTGTTGTAAACATTAACTTGTCCATACCGGGTATCCTTTCATGCTGCTGTTCAGATGAATTGTTTTCTTGCTTTAATAATACTTGGGGGTTTTGGTTTAATGAAACTCAGAGGTTTTTAGAATAAATGTACAGTTCCGTCAGGTCGCTCAGCTCAAGAACATCACTAATGAGTTCATCGTCGATATCGTTTTTGGTACCGATATTGCAGCAATAGGGTTGAAAGTTGAGATTATAAGGCTATGACATCTAGTATGGTGCGGAAGCACTTTGCATTTTAGCAATACCATGATAATGAAGAAATTAATTATCCTGTGTTGCAAATGGTAACCCCCCCCCCCTCTCTCTCTCTATATATATATATATATATATATATATATGTATGTGTAGAGGGTGTTTAAGACCAAACCCATTGGCATACCTTTTTTTTCCTGCCGAATGGGACGTTCATTTTATAGATCTTATCGCTATTATTTATTTTATTTTTTTTAAGTTCCAACACTCACCCTGAATCAGCACAGATTATAGAAAGCTTGAGATTTTCCCCTTCCCTCACTATTATCAAAGAACTATTTACTGAAATGACAGTTTGGTTGCATTCTTGTTCACAGTGACAATGCAGATTCTGTAGTACAGTTACCGACAGAGCCTCAGTTAAATACATGTACATGCTGCTATCTTGCAAGGTCCTCAGTTCACTGCAGCATTCATAAGCAAAGGCTAAGAAGTAAGATCTTTGTCTCTCGAGGGTCTCAACGTTGTGAGAACGCCTCGGTCTCAGCCTATGGCTATTGCCATTGACCCACGTGTATTCATAAGCAGTTTACCAACGAAGCCAGTCATTCGGCCGAGACAAAGATTTGGCTATAACCAACCACAACCAATCATCATTACGTTGGCTTGACCTTCCAATTGCAATAAGTATGCCCAGACAAAGGCTTCCTAAAAATGGGAGGAGCTTATATTGCGAGCCAGCTCTCAGATCCGATAGAATGAACACCGTACATGGTGAGTTACAGGTTGTTCATTGTCATGATTCGGATGTTGTTAAAACTCACGCAGAGAGTGAGTTGTTGTTGTTTTACCAGGGCCATGAGAAATTGGCTGGTGGCCTTGAACGGCCCTCGCGAATTATAGTTGGTGAGTAAATAAATGTAACGTTAAACTGTTAGAGTCACGCTTGTCGGTTTTAATGTTCGTGATTAATAAGTAATGGAGTAGGGGTGAAACAAGGTGGGGATAGTTGACATTGTTAAGTATGACTAGACAAGTTTTTGCACGTTAACTGGCTGGTAGAATAGTGCAGACGTATTACTACAATTAAAATGGTTGGAGGTTTCGACCAATGAGATAGCTGAACTAATTGGGCCAGCGGACTAGCACTGCTGGGTAGCCAGATAGTATAAAACATCGTGTAACGTTCAGATTTATTGAATACAGACGAGCAGAAGCATCGTGTCGTGAAGTATCTCCGGTTGGCCAGTACCTGAACTGTGTGGTTTGAAGACTAGAAGTCCTTGCTAACGGACTGACTGAGCTCTAGAAAGAAAGGTCTGAGTGGGCTGACCTTTGAAAGCCCACGCTGCGCTATTTTGATGTTCGCGCCTACCAGTAGGCGGGACCAATGGTAATATATCTTATTAGTTCAAGCATAATAGAAGATCAGAGATAGAGAGAGAACCACAGCCTCATAGGAAGTCTAGGGAAACCCCAGCTGGCGCTCGACGACGAGTGGCCTGTGTTATAGAATTATTTCCATAGTATGATTGAAGTAATATGGCACATTGTTGATGAATTGAATAATGATTGTGCATATATATAAATAGTTTTTTTGCAACTGCATAATTACCTACAAGCCGAAGTGTGCTTCTGTAGGCTTGGAACGTACTGGGCTCTCCTAACATTCAAGCCCATATGATTTAGGGAGAGTTTGCCTGGCGACTGGCCAGTGGCGACTCAACTGTCACTTTAAATTGATATCTAGTTTCGTATAATATACCTATTTGCTATTGATTGCAGTACATCCAATAAGGAACCATAATTACATGAATATCATAGATTAAGTTAGTAATTAGAATTTATTGCTTTGAATATACCTCTATTGTCTTTTGTTTTGTTTATTAATATTTATGTAAAACATGGCCTGACCGGCCTGACATATATAGATACTCTAGTTGTTTAATACTTTTCTTGTGTGGATGTGTCCGAGTGTGAGTTAGCTGCCTCTCGTGCAGTCGAATGCTCCCCAAGACCCTAACTCTGCTCGTGACATCTGGAGGGGACATCCTCACCACTCCTGACATCTAGAGGACCCCACTGACATCTGAAGAGGACCCCGTCAACATCTGCAGGGATACCACTCTAGACTCCACTGTTATTTATGTCATTTTTTGTAGTTTATAGTTTTGTATACTGCTAAATTTTTTTGTTTCTCCCCCACGTCTGGCATGTCCTCTCATCATTGATCCTGAGACCACTACGAGGGACTGACAGCTAGTAACAGGAAAAGACAAGACCAGCGCTGTGGACCAAAGGAAAGAGCCAGTCCAATTCACCCAGTTAAGTGAACCATCTGTATTAGTCTTCGTTTGAGGGGTTCGTCGTTCCAGCTCCCCTACTTTTGACAGGCATTATTTTTTTTCTTTTGTGTTTAGATTAGATACGCGGGAGGTTGGAAGGGATCGAGACTCAGCTTACCTTTCTTGCCAGACTAGCCGATCTAGATGGTGGTTTAAACCGGGTGTGAGGTATGCTTTGCCTTGAATAGTTCTGTAGGGACCTGTTATTCGTATAGATTGTTAGCGTTCTATCTTCCTCGTACTTTTAGGAAGACTTCTCTCTTGTGCTTTTCTTACCTTTCTGTACATAGTTTCAGGTTAGTCGGGTCTGTTGTCGTTCGTGATTTCTGTTAGTCTAGCGTCTTATTGTAATTTATCGTTCGTTCTGTCCCTCTTGCGTCTTGTTTGTAATGTATTACCTTTTTATATATTCGTTATATAGTATTTATCTTTCTTGGTTACACTTATTTTTTTATTTTTTTTGATTACATACTTCCATTGATTCACGTGTTTGGACACGTTGAGCGGGTTTTTAGAGGTAACTTGGCTTGGTGAGAGGGAAAAGTTTTTAAGAATTAACCCTCCTGTGCTGTAGAGTGACAACACTTTAAGTGACAACTATTATTGAATTGTTGGAATCCGTGCAGTGAGTACACTGCCAGTTCTTGCTAATTATTAATTTATACCGATCTCGTCTTTAAATTGACGGGCTCCCGAGAGGACAGTATTAGACTGTTTAGAGAGGTGACCTTTTTTTTGTGTAGTGATGAATAGTGAGTATTGGTTTTATTGTCGGCTGGTGCCGCCGCCCGAAGGAGCAATAAATTGTCTCAGGGGAAGAGTCTGTATCAGTGTCGAGGTGATATCAATATAAGAGCTATGTGAATTATATATATTGAGGATACTTTTTTTTAGTCGTCTGCGTATGACGTCGACCCGAGGAGAGCAATAATGAGATTGCCTCGTGGGATGGATGATATTGGTATTTTTCGATTATTTGAGAGATGTTTGGCAGTGGTAACGTAGTACACTGCGTATTCGTGTTTTGAGAGATATTTTGCAGTGGTAACAGAGGACACTGCGTGTTCGCGTTTTGAGATATTTTGCAGTGGTAACAGAGGACACTGCGTGTTCGCGTTTTGAGATATTTTGCAGTGGTAACAGAGGACACTGCGTGGTCGCGTTTTCAGAAGTTTTGGAGAAGTGTGGAGTTGTTTTTTATACAACCGATTATGACTATGGTTTTCCGCGTTTCGTGGACCACCTAACGTAATACTATATATGACAAGTAAGAATAACCGATTATGATTGTGACTATCCATGTGGCCAGTGGATGAGTTACCTAAGAACATACCCGATATTTATATTGAATTGAACCGATTATGACTATATTACCGAGATGACTGTGACACTTGACGTGTGCATGGCTTGCGTACGGAAACGGCGCATTAAATTAACTGCTATCGCCTCGTGGCATCTCATCTATACCGGATTGGATGTTGGAAAGATTTAATTGTAATGTTATTTGAGATCTAGATTAGTGTTAAATGCGAGAAGCGCTACATGAAATTTGAACGAGAACATCAGATTAATTTATCTTAAGGACGCTTCTGTTAGTGTTAATTAAGCTTAACTATGCCGAAATTTCTAGTTGTGATGCACCAGAAATTTTGTTCTCCTATTTAGGTCTGTCATATGTATTGGCGTTGGATGGGATTGACACCTCATTCAGAGACCGAGGGATGGTATCACATATTGTTCACCCATTGTGAACACTTTTCACCTACCCCTGTGCTTTCCTTTGTTCCAACAGCTATTTTACTGACGTCGACCCGTATTTTGGCCACACCAGACGTTGTTGCCCAGGGTCGAGGACGAGAGGTCATGGCAGACCAGGAGTCCAGATCCAATAATGCCATCGATGCTACTATAGTTATCTTTTCTTGAGTATTATTCATTGTATGTATGCATTCCTGATGACATTCGCACAGGATCAATGTTGTACTCTAAAATTTTCGAGTTATGATTGTTAATGTCTACGTATTTAGAGGTAAGATTTAATCCTCAGAGAGATATATACTTTTGGACGGAACCTTAAGATTTTCATGAAGTTTTGTCCATCAAGGATACCCGTCCTGTAGGTTTTTTTCAACTTTTGTAGTAGTCTTAGTTATTACCTAGTTAAGTTCACCTTTCGAGCAATTTCTCGACTCATGCCTTCCCCTTACGATAATCAAGTTATATCGTTAAAATTGCAAATTTTAACTGGGGTGGGGGATGTGTCATGATTCGGATGTTGTTAAAACTCACGTAGAGAGTGAGTTGTTGTTGTTTTACCAGGGCCATGAGAAATTGGCTGGTGGCCTTGAACGGCCCTCGCGAATTATAGTTGGTGAGTAAATAAATGTAACGTTAAACTGTTAGAGTCACGCTTGTCGGTTTTAATGTTCGTGATTAATAAGTAATGGAGTAGGGGTGAAACAAGGTGGGGATAGTTGACATTGTTAAGTATGACTAGACAAGTTTTTGCACGTTAACTGGCTGGTAGAATAGTGCAGACGTATTACTACAATTAAAATGGTTGGAGGTTTCGACCAATGAGATAGCTGAACTAATTGGGCCAGCGGACTAGCACTGCTGGGTAGCCAGATAGTATAAAACATCGTGTAACGTTCAGATTTATTGAATACAGACGAGCAGAAGCATCGTGTCGTGAAGTATCTCCGGTTGGCCAGTACCTGAACTGTGTGGTTTGAAGACTAGAAGTCCTTGCTAACGGACTGACTGAGCTCTAGAAAGAAAGGTCTGAGTGGGCTGACCTTTGAAAGCCCACGCTGCGCTATTTTGATGTTCGCGCCTACCAGTAGGCGTGATCAATGGTAATATATCTTATTAGTTCAAGCATAATAGAAGATCAGAGATAGAGAGAGAACCACAGCCTCATAGGAAGTCTAGGGAAACCCCAGCTGGCGCTCGACGACGAGTGGCCTGTGTTATAGAATTATTTCCATAGTATGATTGAAGTAATATGGCACATTGTTGATGAATTGAATAATGATTGTGCATATATATAAATAGTTTTTTTGCAACTGCATAATTACCTACAAGCCGAAGTGTGCTTCTGTAGGCTTGGAACGTACTGGGCTCTCCTAACATTCAAGCCCATATGATTTAGGGAGAGTTTGCCTGGCGACTGGCCAGTGGCGACTCAACTGTCACTTTAAATTGATATCTAGTTTCGTATAATATACCTATTTGCTATTGATTGCAGTACATCCAATAAGGAACCATAATTACATGAATATCATAGATTAAGTTAGTAATTAGAATTTATTGCTTTGAATATACCTCTATTGTCTTTTGCTTTGTTTATTAATATTTGTGTAAAACATGGCCTGACCGGCCTGACATATATAGATACTCTAGTTGTTTAATACTTTTCTTGTGTGGATGTGTCCGAGTGTGAGTTAGCTGCCTCTCGTGCAGTCGAATGCTCCCCAAGACCCTAACTCTGCTCGTGACATTCATCCTTCGTGATCCGGTGGAAAGCGCGGCTGCCCGTAAGATGAACATCATACATCTTGACTTGCACGCTTTTCATTCTCTTTGATCAAGTGGAAAGAGCGAATGCCCGTGCGATGAACACCGTGCATCGTTAAATACACGATGTTCATCCTCAAAATGTGATATAAGTGAAATCGTAAAAGTATCGATATCTCTACCATTTATCAACATACAGTAATGAGACCGGTACCAAAATGTAGATCGTTCTTTGCAGATTTATTTTATTTAAAAAAAAACAGAATATCGCAAATTTTGGATTTATACGGTTTTCATTCTATGCATACGATGTGACCTTAGTTCATGTCAGCAGAACAGTCTGTAGCCGATAAGACATGGGTAGTAATTACCCACTTAAGAATTATGCATTAAATATTCTGTTGATTATTCTTGTTTTACACAACTGTGTCTTCAATAACACATAATTTGCTATGTACCATTTACTTGACTGGATTGTAACAAGTTCCCCGACAAGCACACAATGTGCTGCATTTTACCTTGGCTGCACATCATTTACAAGGTGGTTCGCAAATCTTCTTGCAATGGCAAGTAATAAGAGTTTGAGTTTTGGAAATCAATGATTTGGTTAACCATAGAGGCTGCCATCTATTGGTATCACTTTCCTTCATCCAACCCCATTTTGAAGGATCAGGCATAGCAGGACAATATTGATCAAAGTTTGTCCCTCTATATGACCTGCTTGATATGCAGCCGGAGAGTGTGTTGAAAGAGATCATCTTTTGAGGGGGGCATATGTTTAAAGTCTTTGACTTTGTAAATGAAAAGTTCAAGGCGAGTAGCGTTGACAGATGTGATCTCTGAGGAATTGTTGTAGAGTCGTACAACAAATGCCTCTATGTAGGACATGATATCATCATCAATCCATTGTGGAAATGTTGATAAATGGAGCAGGGCTGGAGTTAGGCCTGGAAATTCTTGCCACACATTCCAATCTGTTTTCTTCCCCTTCTCGCAAAATGCTAAAGTAGTGTCGCACCTTGTCAGGGAGTGAAATGCTTACAAAGCTCGAGACTTGCTGGGCCCAGGTGTTGTGCAATACGTTGAGTAGGAATGTACTTGTGCGCCTTACCAGATCCAAAGGAAATCCACAACTCATCAAGACAGAGATCTTGAACACATGAGACAGCAATAACCACAGCATCACTGTCACTGGAACGAATTATGATCCGTTTGAAATCGTGAAGCGTGGCAACATGGATGAAAATGCGGGCATCTGCTTCTTCGTGTGTACAGGGAGCAAGCCCTTGTGATGTTGATCTGATAGAACTGAGCACATTTTTTCCAAATGTAGAAACAATTTCTTTGCCTTCTACACATAATCTGAATTTGTTCTGCTCATATAGAAAACAACTCTGTTTTGTTTGCATCAACACGCAAAAAAAGTCTGCCAGTTTCCCGGCATTCTGGAAGATAATGTCACACGTCACCGAACACCTTCACCTCGTCTTTGCCGAGTACCAAACTTCAGGCTGTCAGGTTTGTATTATTATGTCCCATACAACATCCAGTCGAGAAACATTTTGAAGGCAAGAAAGAATGTAAGGTACAAAAACATGGTCAGCGAATTCTTTTAATTCCTTGAAACACAAGACCCGGCCTTAATGACTGTACAACAAAAGCTCCATCGAGAATCATAACATCAGCAGTGGGAGTCGAAGCTGAAAATTCTATCTCTGATTCCAAGCATTTTATGATTTCTGATTTGGTTCCTTTGTGCATCTGGCCTGCTGAAGAAAGGCTTGGTGGAATTTCACTATTCTCGTGAGAAAAGATTTCCCTTCCTGCATTTCCTGAAAGTATCATGTGCACTGTCATGAGTCAAGTGTTATTAAGTCTCACGCAGAGCCGTGAGTTGTTTTTTTTACCAGGGCCATGAGAAATTGGCTGGTGGCCTTGAGCGGTCCTCGCGTATTATTGTTGGTGAGTAAGAAATTGCAAAGTTAAACTGTTAGATTCACGCTTTTGGGTTTTGGGTGTTCGTGATTAAAAGTAAGGCAGTGAGGGTGAGGAAAGGTGGGGATGTTTGACATTATTAAGTATGACTAGACAAGTTTTGCACGTGAACTGGCTGGTAGAACAGTGCAGACGTATTCCTACATTCAAAATGGTGGGAGTTTTGGGCCAATGCGATTGCTGAACTAATTTTGCCAGCGGATTAACCCTGCTGGGTATTTGGCCATATAAAAGATCGTGTAACGCTGAAATTCATTGAATACAGACGAGCAGAAGCATCGTGTCGTGACGTATCTCCGGTTGGCCAGTACCTGAACTGAGTGGCACGAAGACTAATCCATCGTCGTCGGACTGAAGGAGCCTAGAGAGAGAGAAAGCTCATAAAAAGAAAGGTTTTGGTTGGACCGACCTTAAGAGTCCACGCTGCGCTCTTCTGATGTTCGCGCCTACTAGGTAGGCGTGACCAACGGTAACTCATCTTTTTCACTAGTAATTGATAGAAGTCCAGAGATAGGGAGGAAACCCACAGCCTCGTAGGAAGTCTGAGAAACCCACAGCTTGGACTCGACGAACGAGTGTATTGTTAGCTTGTGTCTCATTACGGCACGAGCTCACTGATAATTGATATGAATGTTAGAGTCATTAGCTGGATAGAATTATATGCACAAGCTTCTTAATACCTGCAAGCCGAAATCGTGCTTCTGTAGGCTTTGAATGGACTGGGCTTTCCTAGCTTTCAGTGTAACTTGAGAACCCATATTATTTCTGGAGAGTTGTCTGGCGACTGGCCAGTGGCGACTCAACTACTATATAGATTGATATCTTATTTTTCTTATAATATACCATGTGGATATTGAGTGCAGTACAATTGATAGAAATATAGTCACATAACTATGCTACATTAAGTTAATAAGTGGAAGCTTTTGCTTTTTGAATATACCTCTATCGTCTTTTGTTATATTAATATTTATTACATATGGCCCGGCCGGCCTGAGAAATCTATACTTTTGTTATTTAATAAATTCTTGTGTGTCTGTGTCCGAGTGTGAGTTAGCTGCCTCCTCGTGCAGTCACTACATCCCCAAAACATTAACTCTGCTCGTGACATGCACTACTTGAGATCTTTCCTCTTTGAAAGATGCAATGTCAGAATTTTCGTTGCTTTGTGGAAATTTTATTGAAAACAGTGGCAAATTTGTTGAGGTGAATCTTTGCTGACCATGGAATTGGAGCTTTTTGTATTCGCTGTGAAAAAAAATTCATCAAACTTCTTGCTTCCAGTTTCAGTGATAGACATCACTGTGCTAACAATATTGTGGCCCATGACTTGAGATGTTTCTAGTGAGACCAGATCACCGGTATCTTCTAAAAAAGGATCGTCTAATTCAGAAAATGCATTGATCAACGAGTTTGTGTCTTCTTTGGAAGTTTCTTGGACTTTTTTGTACTGCTCATGATGTTTGTTTTTTAAGGACGGTGGAGTCTGCTCAAATTCTTCTGTTATTCGTGCGAGCTCGAGTCCCGCAATCATAAACCGTCTAAGAGTTCAGGGTCTTCATTGACTCCAATAACACCACCATTACCTTTTTACTGTGCAAATGAGCTGCTCATGCATTTGGTCAAGAGCGAGACAGGAGAAAGATCGCTCTGTCTTCTGCCCAACAAATGTCCCCTCCACAAACTCTTTGTAGATCTGTGGATGCATTTCCTTCAATGCACATATGTCTCGCAAGTGAATGGGCAGATTGCGTGCATAATGTATATGGTCTAGAGCGAAAATCCATGGCGTAAGGTGTTGAAGACTTTCAAGGTACAAATGAAAATTTGCTGTACGGTTTTGCTTTCACAAACTGAAGCACTGTGTCACAAGTGGAGTGAGCGCGATTAAAAGGATTGCTGTAAAGTGGGTTTAGAGTTGTAAGATTAACTCACGGGATAGTTGAGGCAGACAGTTAACTTGAAAGCGTGCAATGACACGAGAAAAGTGTTGGAGTTATTGAGGTAGCGTCTGGGTAATGAAAAGTCACTGCAAGCTCAGGAGTTCAAGAGAACAGACGTGTGAGAGGCAGTCGTGAGTTTGAGGTATTCCAGTGAAGACTGGTAGGTTGAATTATAAGGATTTGTAATTGTGATGATAAATCTACTATATTCTGATGATGATAATGATGCAAATAAGTTATATGCGAGGACGTAAGGAGTGTGCAAGTAATTCATTACTGTATAAATAGATGTGAATAATGAGCGAGATACGTATGTTAGGAGCAGGGATTCTTAGCATAGTCGGAGTGCTGTGTAATACTGTGAGTGTGTGTTACAGTAGAGATGTGCGGCTGTGTAGTGTTTGCGTGAGTGTTGACTGTGTGGTGGGTGAAATGTGGAATGTTGTGTGTACGCTTGATGGGTCGTAATGAGTGGTGAGTGTATAGTAAGTACATAGTATTATAGAGAAGTGATGTTATTCTTTATAGGTGCCGGGTACAGGCTGTAAGCTGTAGCGGCCGTAACTGAAGTGACGGGGTCGGGCTGTGATGCCACCGTCAGGACCTAGAGGACATAGACAGGGCTGGGGATGTGCGCCAGTATCTGGGTGCTTCCGCCAAGGGTAGCTGTGGCGTAAGACCGACAGGCAGCCCAGTATCCGTGGCAGTCTGATTCGGGGAATCGAGGCTGGCCATATTTATGAGATATATGTATTAAGATATTGTACTGCAAGGTAGTGCAGGCATTGATGTTAGGCTGAGGCCAAAATTTCATATTTTAAAGAAGTGAATATACTGTCGTGGAATTGGAAGTGGAATGAATGATTGAGGGGAACGAGTACTGTATGGTATTTATTGGATTGTACTTATTAATGTTATAATAAATGTGTGAGCCTGCTTGACTGTTTTGTTAATTGCTATACTTGTTTGTTTGTGATTGTTCGTCTGTCGTATTGAGGGCATCTCCCAATCTGGGATGTGTTACACACTGTTAGCTCCAGTTCCATCGTTTAGTGCCAATACATGAACTGGGGCTCTTTTGTCCCGTTGTTGCTGTGTCCAGAGTTCAAGTGACATAATTACCGCATAGCTTAAAGTGCAAAAAAAATGAAATTTTGGGTAAAGCAGACCTTATATGCAAATTTTATCCCTTCTAATGAATTCAGCACCCTTTTAAACCAATATATAGACACCTTTTTTGCATTTATGCCATATTTTAACTAAAAGTTATGCTTCTTTCTAATTGGTGGTACTGCTCCGTGGCAGCCATTTTTAATTTATGCAAATAAGAGTCAAATTATGCAGCCACCACTTGTGTCCTACCCTAAAATTTCTTAGATTGGTAAAGGCTACTTGTGTACCAAAAGGCACCTTTCTAATTAGAAGTGTAGGCAATGTTGCCTAAGTCAGCCCACTATATATGTAGTAGGTTTTGCGACGGAAAGATTGTTATCCTCAACAGCTGATTAGTTCCAAAGCGCGCAAATTTTCGGTCTCTGAGACCTTTGATGATGTTGTAATGGGGGAAGAAGATGGAACTAAGGGTGGGGGGGGCGGAAGTGGGATGGCTAGGACTGGTGATGAGAGTAACAGATGAATGAAAGAAAGTATGGCCAAATTTGGAGTGAAAGAAATTAATTTTCTGTTCAGCTGTGCAGGTTGTCTGTGGAATGCGACCCAAGTGGTCGCCAAGACAATGAATTAATTAATCTTGTGGGACACTGTGAGCTGGCTAATTGTCGGCCATGGACTGAAGCGAATATCAATTATAGGTCGGTTTTGTTTAATTCCTAAGGCCCGGCGCGCACTATCCTGTTTTGCTTGGCAAAGAGTTTACAGTGCTGCACACCACGCGAAAGATTGCTTGCATTGAACGGATAGTTCATTTTAACATAGTGCGCGCCGGGCCTAATGTACGAACAGTGGGCAGCAGTGAACTGTTTCTGTAGTGTTGGTTTTCCAGTCATCGACGTTTTCTCTGGAAACAATCCCAATCTATTTTCAAAATGTGCTAGAAATCCTGGTGTTCTGTTCAATAATGATGTGTCTATGACCAGTGAAATCAGTCACTCGATTCGAAGAATGTACAGAGTAATAAAGATCGAAGAAAATAGGTGAATTATGGCACACTAATTCGACTGGCAAAGGCACCCTATTGGTAACGCCGCTGGACTAATGCAGGAAAGAAATTAGAAAACTGCAAATAGTACAAACTAATGTGTCATGATTACAGTTTTATAAATGCCGTGCTAGGTCACGACTTCAGTGAGTTAATTTTTACGATGTTATTAATTATAACCAGCGTAAGTGTCCTTGAGCTGTTCTCGTGAGCAACATGTTTTGAGTAATGTTTTTTCGACAAAAAACTGTAGATGGTTAAAAAGGAATATGTGTAGGTAAACCAGGGATGGCAGAGCAGCTCCAGTTCGTGAGTTAATAGCATTGTTAGAGGGTGTGAGGTGGTTGTAATTGACTGTTGACATTCAGTGGTTCGTGAAAGCACGAGTTGTTAATTATTCGTGCTGAGTCAATTTAATAAGATTTTTGGATTTAATTGTTATTAACCTATTTAGAAGACGACCTTGTCTGTCTTAGTGCAAGGCCGTAACCGACTCACACATAGAATGTATTAATACTGCGAGATGAGCTCGCATGGCTGCACCAATCAAATCTAGGGATTTGGACGGTAGTTTGCAGGTGGCTAGACATTATAAAAGTCAGCCCATACCTATGTCCATTATCACATGCAGAAAAGTATCCACTGCGAAGTGGCCGGCTAATTTCGAGCCAGATCGAAACAGAGACGCAGCAGAGCAGTCCATCTATATGAGGAGCCTAGAAATGACGAGCTCCAGGTGATAGCTATTCGGACTTTGTCCACTATCCAACGCTCTTGTTGATATTCCCTGGTTCTTGGTAGCCAGGGAAAAATGGTATGCATTGTAATTGTATGTCAGAATTCAGATGTTACCAGCAGTGTGGGAGTCTACTCCTAGAGTCACAGCCAGGCAGTGCCAGTATTATAATATATGTCTTGAGCCATTGCAATTGAGTTGGCGTGTGCTGAGACAGCGAAGACAATAATTTGTATTAAATATCCTATGAGTCATTAGTTATATTTGATCCAGTACTGGGATCTTTTGGTCCATTCTAAAATTGTATTTTTTTGTGCAGTTACCTTGATAGTCATTACATATATATGTTATCTTTATTTAGCTAACTCAATACATTATTGTGGCCCTACAGGCCTGACAAAACTATTTCATTTGAGTTGTTTAATTAATTCCAGTACGAAAGTTTAGTGACTGTGTTCGCCGGGTGTGTGTTTTCCTCTTGAATTGCAGTCGTTTGCTATAAACCACATTCGCGACATAATGCTTGCACTGGCTACCTGTAGAAAAACGAACAATGTGTAAGCTGCCTATCTTGTGGCACAAACGTATACATGTACAAAAACGCACCAACTTATTTAACGGATGTTTGACTCTTTATGTGCCATCATGACATCTTAGACCATCTGCAGGCACTAAAAGGTTTAAAATTCCTAAGATGGGTGAAAAATCTTTTCTTTTCAACGGCGTCAGATTTGGAATTCCCCTCTTTGAGAAAGGCTGAAAATTTATGACTTTTAAATTTTAAACATCAGCTGACGAGTCATCTTTTTTACACTCTGAATGTCCATCTACACCTAGTTATGTTTTGTTTTTTTCTGTAAATATGCCTGTGTATTGTGTGTGTGATTTATATGATATAAATGTTGTAAAGCCCTTAGAAGTTAGAGCCTAGTTCTTAACGGGAGAAAGCACTGTATAAATGCTGTGTATTATTATAATTATTAGTATTGCTTTTATTATCTGTCGTGTATGATAGGCTATAAGTATTATATATGTGGCAGAATGGAATATGTCTTCTAGAATGGCAATGAAATTATACTATATCTATATTAATAAAAGTGAAACCTTACGACAATCGCAGCACGCCTTTCGCTACTCCTCTGTTAATGCTGATTCGGTGGCCCCAGTGCCCAGACACTCCACGGGTTGAATGGGATTGTTAGAAGGCGCTGGCGGCCATCAAAGGACGGGCCACGACTCATTATTTGAGTCATCGTGTTTGTAAATGGAGCAGCGTTTGGGCATTTGACTATGAGAAGGTTTATCTGTCTGTCTGTTCTATCTATCTATCTGTCTGTCTATTTATCGATCTATCTATTGATCTATCTATCTATTCTATCTGTCTATCTATTTATCTATCTATCTATTCTATCTATCTATCTATCTATTCTATTTAGCTATCTATCTATCTAGTCTATCTATCTTATCTATCTATCTATCTGTCTGTCTGGCTGTCTGTCTATTTATCTATCTATCTATTCATCTATTTATTCGATCTATCTCTCGATCTACCTATTCTATTAATTCATCTATGTATCTATTCTATCTATCTTATCTATCTATGTATTCATCTATCTATTCTATTTGTCTATCTATCTATTCTACTTCGTTCCTGTTGAAGTCTTTTATTGTTTTTTTCACTTGACAAAGGCGAAAGCCGAAAATTTGTGTATTTTTTGTCTTCTCTTTAGTTTGCTTTGTATTGTTTGGGTTTTATTTCTCACGCGGGGCTTCGCAACATACAACCTTTTCTTTTTGCCCAATTTTGACTTTTGCTTATAGCCCTGCTGCGACCCCACAGTTTTTCTGTGGTTTTTATGATATTTCTATTCTACATGTATCTATCTTATCTATCTATCTATCTAGCTATCTTTATCTGTCTCTCTCTCTGTCTTTCACTATCTGTCTCTCTCTCTCTGTGTCTCTCTATTTGTCTCTCTATCTGTCTATCTCTCTCTCTTTCTCTCTCTCTTTTTCTCTCTCTATCTATCGATCTATCTATCTATCTATCTATCTATTTTCATCGCCCGTTGTCTTCTTTCTGGGCTTACCCCACCCTCTACCGCCGTGTCATATTATACATTAACACCATTGGCTTTACATTGTAGTTGTGGTGAGTTATGTCAGTTGAATCAGTCGGTATGGTTTGTTTTTTTTTTCGAGGAATTTTATTCAATTTTATGTCATAGTGTACGGAAAAGGTATGTGAGTGACTACAAACAAATGAAAGTTACAAAAATCAAACACAATCAAATCAAATTTATAAAATCAATCACAATCACCGCTATTTTTCAACCCATTACCTAGGCTGGGTTAGGCCAGCATCGAGCACTCAGCCCACACTGCGATGTTCAGAGGGGGTTTCAATGCGGACCATTCCGGCTGGCGCCGGGAAGCAGGGAAAGAGACGGCTGGCGAAGCCACGCGTGGAATCTAGTTCAGTAGTGTAATGTATATATTATATCTATGAGTGGCCCTCAGATTTTATACAGCGCTTAGTGTAGACTGTCGTTGTGTCGCCGACACAAAAAAAATAAAACAATAATTAATAACTCGCAGAACGTTTGCATTTGTTTCTAGGTTGCGACATTGGCGTTCGATCTATTTTTTTCGGCAAATATAATTGAGATTGGTTCCGGTATCTGTATCTCACTCACAAAACAACTTCCGGTTAGGACTGGTTTGAATTGTGAGATTGAGTTAGACTATTAAGTATGAAACTTTGTGTTAGCAGACGACGATGATGGGTTGGGGGGGGGGGGGTGGTCGTCGGGACAAAATCAAAATAACTCACTCTGCTATATATATATAATGGGTCGTAAACGTATTATCGTTTATTTCAGAGCACAGAAAACAAAAAGGGGAACAGAAATCAAACAAAACCAAGAACCCAAGCAAACCAACACAGCGGCTCAGGCTGTAGGGGCAAAAAGAATAAAGCATCATAAGCACACGTCATAATACTATATATATACAGCATGAACACATTGCATACAGAAAATAATGAACACCCAAGGCTTAATAAGAATAAAAATGACAAATAGCAAGGGAACGTAACCCAGCAGTAGTTTCCCCGGCGACCTATACAAGTATCAGGGCGCCCATAACGGCCCGATGACAAATTCCAACCAAGTGCTATCCCGACACAATATGCACAGGGAACTGCCCCTAGAAGCATATATATTACGGCTTAATTATCAACCAAAACACAGCGACTGTTCTAAAGTAATACTTAACAGGCCTCATGGTAATTAAGCACGACCCAGGCTATGGATTAGGCCGTAGCCAATATTATTTACAAGCATTACTATTTTACGTGGACCACACAAGGATGACCACCATATGATAATTCGTAAGTCCCCCTGGAAGTGTCGTCTGAATCCTCCTTAATCATATAACCAGCTAGGCTGGTGACCATATAAGAATCTATAAGCCCATCGTTAATCATCAAAATCAATACAAGGTTCCAGAACTAGAATATAATCAATAAATGCAAGAATTTACTCACATTGTAAGAAAATACACCGAAGTATCTATGATCATAGTGGAGGCCCATAGATCTCAAGCCAGGGGCATTGGATCCGAACTCCAACACGACTAATGTATGTATTATAAGCTGGATACCCCAACACCATGGCAACAATGCCATTGCCACGTGGTCGATATAGCTAAATCCAACAGCTTGACCATAATTACTGTAAAAGCATACATAAAAATCATCAAACACATGTGCATAAATAATTGTAAATTAATATATACATGTACATACAGCCCTAGAGCGCAGAACCAAACCATACGAAGCAATTAAGGCGGCTAAGCCCGCTTGATAGCCTACAGCAATCGATAAATAATAATCGAAGCACGGGCCTTACAGGTACTAAACAGGGTGGACAACCATCCCACCCTAGGGGTTACGTAGAATCTAGGAAGCTAGTACATGGCCAAACCCAATGATGATGCCAAGCAGACCATAGCTGCAGCTTAACCTAAACAAAGGGGTAATCACGTGGATCTAGTGACTAGATCAAATCGGGTCCAAGGGTATGAACAGTGTCCAGAATATATTAAATGGGAACATATCATACAGTAATGAAAGCTTATTTATGGGGACTCCAATCCAATAGTATTACACAGTATGGACCTAGGCTTAAAGCTGGCTAAATTAGGCAATTACTATGGACCAGTCAACTGGACAATCACTTTGGTATGACGCTAGTTTGAAATGCATTTCATAAAAGAGCGCATGGCACGCCACGTGCACGCAAACAGATACAGATGATAAAACCTGCACACTATCACAGAACAGCATTGTAGCTTAACTGGACTGGAAGGAATGCATGGCACTAAAATAAAGCTAGGCCTGGCTAAGAATACTAAAATTGAAACGCATTATAAAATTATTAATGGTAAATATACGCGGACACACAATAGGCCTTTACCGGAATTACACGATACTTCCACTCTGTGATCAGTGCACAAGGTCACAAAATTAATTTAGTACAGCATCTACACATATGACATTAAAACAATATCTCAACTTAAACTACAACAATGAAAAGCACATAAAATTACTAAGTACTACCTATAGAATCCTTATGCCAACTTACCGTGTTGTTAATACTCACTCCGCAGAAGAAAAACAGACCCCGTTTGAGTGTGGGTTTGAGCCAATAAGAGAAACTCGTTCTCCCTTTTCTTATGTGAAATGGAACTTTAACTACTACTAGCTTTCAATATGTCTGTGCCCCTCGCCGTCAGATAGGAATATGACTAAGTTCTTTTGTTTCTCGGGGGCCTCAGCATAGTGCTGTTGGCCCCAATATATGACTAAGTGGTCAGACTGGACAAACTTATATTCGCGCCAGCTGACCCGCGGAGGGAATGCATCGCCCAAACAAAGAAGGTACCGATGCCAGCGTGGGCATAGTCCACGTGCAGCGTCTCTGTTTGGGACTAACAAAGGGATAGTACACAGCCCAGGTGGAGACAAAGAAATTTAGATGTAATTTACATAATATAACCACGTTGCCAATATAACTGGGTCAGCGCATGAGAGAAACAAGATGGGGTGGACAATAAGACAAACATAGCACTATGGCTACATTAGTGTGTTCTGAATGTGCCTAGACTAGGAAAAAGAAAGGGTCTGGAATTGGGAGATTGACGCTGCAGGGCCAAAAGTACAGGTTTGTGTTTTCAATATGCCTAGAAAAATATTATAATATTTCTTTTCCATTAACACAGGACGTTATCACTTCCTGCGATGTGTTCATTAACAAACAAAAATCCCTCGTCTGTGGTGACGGGTGCAGGCGGGACGCGCAGGACGTCAACGCGCAAAGGGAGAGCAGTAAAACGTATCTAAAAACAAACAAACAAAAATAAAATAAAGCTAAAGGAACAGGCAAAATGAAGCAGGTCCATAATAATCACCCAGAACTGAAACTAATAAATTTATCGATTTATCCCGGGCAGGGCCGGGAACTCAGCTATATTAAGGTGAGCAATAAACTGCTGCAGCCTTCATAATTTTAATCAAGTGTACTGATTATTTTGGAATGACTGCCATAACTATCCGATAGAACTGTAGTGATCATGAACTGGAAGGGTGAAGCTGTTTCATTGCCTATCCCCTTTTTTTTTCGTCTTTTTCTTTGAACAAGGTGTTTCACTTATGCCTGCTAAGTGCTATGATCTACAGGCTGGCGAAACTTTCAAGTTTTTTTGTTATTTGTTTAGATTATACTGTTTGCAGTTTATTTTGCCGAGGCTGTAGCTGTATCGTAACTTCTAACGCCAGCCGACATAGCATGATGTAACAAAATAAGAACAGATGTGGCACTGCCTGCCGCTCGCTTAGCCAGCGACATGGCTTGAAAACAAAGCAGCCGGTTTTACACACTGACACGCGATCGTCACATTTAATGCGCGGTCTAGTTACTCTGGTTTTTACTATAGCGTGGCTCACGCCAGGCCAAAAAAAGGAAATTAATCACTTTATAATGTCACGAGTAAAGTGAGCGAATGATGGTATGGCGAAGTGTCAATCTTTTTTTGGCAGTCATCTTTGCCAATTCATTAGTGCAAAAATTTATGAACGATTAATATTTGAATCTCTATTTTAAATATTTTAAAGCATACAATTTCGTGGTGTATTGTAGATTGTGACTTTCTCTATAATTTGTATTTTTTCCGGAATATTTTAAAGTTGCATACTAGCACAGTGCGTTTAAATTTAAATCTCTCTTTGTTTATGACAAAAAACGCTTACTTACTTCCCTTGATGACAAAAAAAAAAAAGATTAAATATAGAGTTATCGGTCTTGCACTTAGTTTCACTTGGTTGTCCTCCTTATTTGATAGCATGGATTGCGGGGCAAATTTGAGGGTTAGGGCTTTTTTTCTTAATTATCATCATGCTAAGGACTGCCATGGGAGAAAATGACATTTTTTTTTTTATAGTTTTAATGCCATTGTTGTTCGAGATTGTCTCTTATTTGCCAACAGGAAGGTTTGAGATTAGTTAACAGTTCTAGATCTAGTGGTACAAATAGATCTACGTGTGAATATAATTTTATGTGTATTTTCATTATTTGAGTAATATTATAAAATAATAAATCTATATTAAGTAGACAGCGAAGCATTCTGAGAAGAGTGCTTCTTCTTGGCAGCTTTTATTGTATAATCTAGATCTAGATCTTATTTGAAGTTTGATCAACTCGATGAAAAAATGATACAATTAAAGTGTCTCAGGAATCTGTGCAGTGACCAAAATTTAGAGTAAAATTAGTTCAGTTTGTTCAGACTGCAGTCTCTAAGAAGAAAAATCTAAAAAGTACCACATGATGTTTTTTTTTCCTTTAATGCATTAGGTAACACAGTAACTTAAAAAAATTGTAAATCCTCATGGGACGTTCAAATATAATCTTACACCTTTTTTTGGACTTTTGGACTTTTTGACCGGGCCGCCCTTTCTTATAGTTTTCTTACATTTGCTTCTCTCCCACCCCCCCCCCCCCACCCCGTAATATTACAATAATACATGTAATAGTTATACATTGCACACGTACTCTTTCTTACAACTGAGGGAAAAATGAGACTCATGTCAAAGTCAAGGTCAAAATTGCCTTATCATCAACAAAGGGGTTTTTCATCATATAAATGTCAAAGATATTTACAAAACGCCGTGTCCTTTTCTTCTTCTTCTTCTTTCATAGTTGGCACGTCTAGAAGACGATTCCCCCAACTGCACTACTATATGCGACTCAACGTCGCTCCTCTGAGGCTAAAAGCAGGGTAAAACCTTCATAGATGTTAAGACCATTTAAAAATATCTTAGTTGTGTAAAATCTTTTGCATATAATAACTCTGGTATAAATATCTCTTGGTTTCCAGATTGTGCACAGAAATACAACCCACACTTTAGTTACAATGGTAGCTGCAACGGATAATTATGTTCTTTAATTCATTGTCGAAAGTCGTTGCAGACGGTGGTGTTTGGACTTCTGCCGGGAGGTTGTTCCACATCCTGATGACACTAGGGTAAAAAGAATAAAGATGGCTGTTAACCCGTGAGCTTGGGATGTTATATTTTATATTATTCCTTCTGTTGCCTCTGGTATTAATGGTGAGGTGGTTCAGTGGGATATGGATATTTCCTTCCCTGCCCTTATTTTTTTTTCACACCGCTATTTCCGCATGCGCAAACGCATTGTTGTGACTATTCTTCACTTCCGCCCGCTGGTATACAAAGGAGCCTTGGCTTTCACAGAGTCGTCAATCTTCACTGATCCATTTGCGAACGGCAGCATACTTAATTTTAAAACTTGAAATTTCACCAGTTTTGTTATAATGGAGGTTGGAACTTCGTTTGCAAGTTTTGACGACTTCTCACGAGCGTTGAAAGACTTTGAAGAGTCAACATACACTTGTTTTTCAATCTCAAATTCCGAAACGCTTGAAGTTGAAGGAAAAAACAAATCCAGAAAGAGAAAACTCGAGGATCGAATTTGTAGCAAAATGAAAATCGCTCGAGCTAAGTATACATGCTATCACTCTGGCCAAACACGAACTAGCACGACAGCAGGAAAAACAAAGAAAACACGGTGAGTACACGTTAGCCTAGGCCTAGAATGAGAATCTATAGATAGCCTATCATACTGATACCCTATTGGGGTCAATATGTCTATGAGTATGGCTGCTAGATTTAGATGCCCCTTATGAGTATGGCTGTTTCATTGTTTGTGTTTGTAACAGTCTAGGCTTTTTAGTTTAGTTTATATTAATATAATAAAGCCTTCTGAAAATTAATAAAGAGATCAAAATCTATAGTAATTTAGAACCTAAATCCGCCCTGTCAGTATCATAGACTAGACTTGACTCTAAATCCAATCTAGATTCTAGAAGTCAAACCGTACTGAATTCATTATCAATTTAGACTCTGATCTTTCACCCTAACTTAAATCTAAAATGTAGATCTAGGTCTAGACTCTAGGCTACTTTGGCGCCAGTTACTGAGTTAGATCTAGTCAAGTTAACTTTAAAAATGGAGCTTCGGGTCAGAAGGGTGCAAGTTCAAATCAGTAGCTCAAGGTGACATTTCCGGGGTTTATAGCGAGACGGAAGATTCCCATATCTAGATATAGTCATAGACCCCTCCAAGTCCAAGCTTTCAATATCATCACTCATCTTGTCTTTATTTTTCAGTTCCACCATATTTGGCTGTGGTGCCTACTTTGTCATATCATATGATGAATGGAAGAACAGTTTGAAGGTTATTAAAGGTGCCTTTGACCATAACCATGAGTGTAGTGCTGCAGTAGGCCTATACTCAAGAGAGTTGAAAGTTAAGAGACTCACATCTGATCAATGTGAATCTTTAAAGGTAAAGCTCGTGTATTGGTTCAAATGTGGGAAATAATTTTACTGATATGATAAAGCCAACATTGAGTATAGGCCCTACATAATCGGCCATTAAAAATAAAAAAAGTTTTTATAGGCAAAAAGGGTTTGTTGACTAAATTTTCCTCTTTACTTTTATGCATAAACATGCCTGTCTCATTCATTATATTCTAAGGCCTTTTAGACTTTAGTGTCACTGTAAGGTACATGTATAATCATTTGTTTTATAAAATCATTGCTTTTCAGAATCTCCGGATTATGAATTTTTTCACTCCATAACTCCATTATAAAATTTATTTTTTTATTTTTTTTTATAATGGCAACAAGACTAGTGTTGGTAGACTAATTTGACTTATCTTTTATGCATTATAAAGGTGTATGTCTTGTTCATTATTTTCTAATGCCCTGAAGTGTAAATGATAATTCTTTGTAGAAAATAAAACTATATATTTGGCATGGCCCGGCCGCTGCTTGGCTCCTGATAAGGAAAAAGGTCAGGATTTTTGGGGCTGGTCAGTTGGCATCTCTGCATGTTAAAAAAGTTTCTTTTGCATTAGTAAGGGACAATAATAAACCCCATTTCAATGCCTTACAGTGGTGAAAATTTTAGCCTTCATAATCTACCACAAACAATAAGAATTATATTGGGTGTGCAAGTATACGTTGTTTTTTTTACTTGGCGATACAGAATATATTTAGTTTAAGAATATGGGGTGCTTATTGTGGCAATACTTTAGAAGGTACTGTCGAGTTAGCATTGACCCAAACCCATTTGGCTTTCTCTGTTTCTATAATGCAGGAAATTGTCAAGCTAAACCCAAGCAACCCTACCCTCCTTCAAGTTGTGAACTCGAAGTATGGGAAAGCTTTATGCCTCAAGGATGACTTTCACTCCAATAATATGAATTTGTTTTCAAGTAACTACTTTAATTTAGGGAAAGCTTTATAACAGCTATTAGTATTACATTTCATTTGTTGTTGATAGAGAGCTTGGATTATTTAACCCATTTTTTGCATTATTACAGTTATTCGGTTTTCAAAAGTTTTGGTAGTTGAATGGTTGTATTCTATATGTCTCTGATCTAATTGTTGAAATGAGCTACAAATTTTATTCCCCCCCAAAAAGTGAGGCTGGGTATCTGGTTTATTATTTATTGATTTTTTTCGTTTACTTATTTATGGTTATAATATGTAATATTTTGTTAAAAGTTTAAATAAGTTTACTTTATAGGCAAGTATTTTCACATTCCAACTTCAGCATTTTGGATAAGAAAGAAAAAAGTTTATCTGTGTGACATCTTAGGAACAAAGGAGATAAATATTATGAAACCTTTAAACTTTCACGTTTGTGTTTTATTTTTATTTTCAGTAAAAGTTGACTCCAAGCCATCTTCACCCCTGGTAGATCAATTGATAGACACGCTGGAGAAGCTGCAACCTAAAGCACAATCTAGAATTGTATTGGCGGAAGATGGCACTCATGCTGCGGTAGACATTATTGCATTTTCCACACACTTCATGGTTAATACATGATACAAAAATATCCAGAAGTTGTGTATGTAGATGGTAAGTGTGTTGTGCGATGCTAGGCATGAACGACATTAATATTTCTTTAAATTTTACAATAGCCTGATAACAATGCATATTCAAATCATTTAGCATTTATTAAACGTCAAATCCATTTGTTAAATGCAGTAAAGAATGTAACAGTTGTCTTATATATGATAACATTATTAAGGTAGATGAGCCATTGACAAAAGGTGGATTTTACCTGCAATGCCTTTAAAACTTTCTTCTGTTCTACTTAAAATAATAATGCACAATAAATTTTGTATTTATTTTGGTGTTGCTGATTTGTTCGCCTGACCCTAGAAATATACATAAGATAACATTGTGTGGTTTGATCATTGGCTTATTAAAAAAATTAAAGTAAGGCTCAAAATATTGTGCATATCTTTTGATGATAAAAGTGGGACACTTTTAGTGCAGTTCAGTTAAGCTTGATTTAAATAACAAACCAGTAGGAAATACCCAGCAATGACTGCAACCCTTTGAAAAGACTGCTTATTGGAACGTTGTTGAGTGCAATGAGGTTCTTAAAGTCAAACATTGTTACAGTCAAAACCATTTATAACAGGGCCTGTTATAACAGGGATCCGGGTATAACAGGGATTTTTTGAATCCCCATTTTTTCTCCCTCTTTATCTTTAGTAAAATACATCTGCAATAACAGGGACTTACAAGTGCCAGATCTGTTATAACAGGGATACCGAGAGCAAGAATCAGACTCTGAGCCGCCATGTAGGCAAACAGCGAGCGCAGTTCGGTAAATCTAACTGTAATAAAATCTTACACGATCACGCGAGTGATGCCGGTGGTTATTTCTACAATCTTTGGTGGCAGTCAAAAGGAGAGAGGGAGAGACAAAGAGGAGGCGATGCGAGGCTAGGCCAGTGTCAAGACAACTAATTCAAACAAAGAGGCCAGTCAGGTGTGTGTGAAAAGCTCTAAAACAAAAAGCCCTTCTCAGCCACACACTACACACCTAGTGTTGACATCACACGTGGACCATTGACAAAAAGACTGCATTGCTGGCCGAGATTTTTACAAAATTTGAGAAATCCATAGGTATGGATCCATTCATACGATCATCATAAGACAAAGAGCAGATATTTTAGAATATTAAGATTGTGGCTGCCTATTCACAGGGAAGTTTTGCGCAAGAACGGAAGTGCCTTTGACAAGGTACACTACCCATGATTTAAAAATCGCAGGATTAGGCCATTTTTATGCTTATTTCCCTTGGAAGTCTGATATAACAGGGATTTTGCTCTGGTCCCACATCCCCTGTTATACCAGGTTTCAACTGTACTTTTTTTTAAGCTTCTTTAGTTAATGTCAAATCATCACAAGTTACAAGATTACCTTGTATCATTGGGTCCATAGTTGGTCAGTGACTTACTAACAACTTCATTGCTCTGTCTATTATTTACTTGAATGATGCATCTATGTTATTATTACTATTATGTATTTCTCACAGGTACGTACAGAAAAAATAGTAGTGGATTTCCGCTATACCAAATCATGGTTGAGGATTCCTCAGGCAAAGGACGTGCTGTGTTCTATGCCTTTGTCAGGAAGGAGACCACTTCCACATTAATATCAATGATGAACATATTTTCTTCATTTGTTGGAAGCACTGCAAAAACCCATATTTTTATGACCGACAAGTCTCGTGAAGAAATTGAAGCCTGTCGAGCTACCTTCCCCAACGCAAGCTCTCTCTTGTGCCACTTCCATGTTCATAAGGCCATGAGGACAAAGATTAGCAAAATACATGGTTCAAGTGATGTGAAATCAGGACTGCGCAGTCTGGCATATCGCCTGGTGACAACCACCTGCCAAAACCAATTCCAGCAAGACCTGGAAAAGGTATTTAAAGTGTTTCTTTCATTTAAATTTTTCATTCCCCTGCTCAAGTTGTATTGTTTTCCTTAACGGTAAACTCACAGTCATTGTACATATAATTGACTTTGGAAATTTTGCCATACTGACCTTGCAGAATTATGGATGTAATTTTGATTTTCTCACAAGACTTTTCTTTTTCTTTTTTTTATTTTTAATTGGCCGACGGTAGACCAATATTAGAAGTTAAGGCTAGCATTGTCAAGTGATGGTAGTGATGGTCTTACTAGGGCTAGAATCATAGAATGGCTAGAGCTAGATCTACACATCTCCCTATTATGATGGGGGTCAGGCTGTAGATCTTAACATTTTTTTAATTGTGATAGTTTTTACACAAATTATTTTTATAAGAATTGAAGGAATTATTTCTTAATGTGTGGCCCTTTTCAAACCTTTAAAGTCAATCATTCAATGCAGGGACAGGCAATCTCCGTTTTTCACCAGAATTCAGTTTTTTTTTAATTGTCAGTGAACTTAAAAAACCCATGGGTTAAGAAAGTGACCATATGCTTGGCTTTAGTTGACATGATAAAGGTAGGACCTCTTTAATGGCATCTGTTAAAAGGTAGTTTAGATTTAAGGTCTACATCAGTTTAGTTATTTACTTTTTGTTGCATCTGCAATACATACAGTATGTACTGATTTAGGCCTATGTTTTTGGCACATTCAAACTTTCTGTTAGTCAATTATTTTATATGTATTCACGAATCATGTGTTGTAACTGACAGATCTTGTATATCTTGACATCCCTTATTGCAGTTATACTCAATGTTTCATTTATGTCTCTCACTCTCTTTCTCTTTTATACATTGTCCCATCCTAGATTCAACAGCTCTCTGAGGATTTCCACAAATATTTACATGAGAACTGGTTAACCTCCGAATTCGCAACAAGCTGGCCAGCCCACGAGAGGCTTCATTTAAGGACATATGCAAATGACAGAAATAGCAAATGTGAGGCTGAGCACCAGCGCATGCAGAATGGCCTTTCGTCATCTTCAAACTTAGCCAGCGCTGTGTCATGGTTATATGAACACTCTGTCCTGCATGCAGGTGA